>CM021734.1:90168361-90623009 GCA_011075105.1 Heteronetta atricapilla
AAAATAAAATAAAATAAAATAAAATAAAATAAAATAAAATAAAATAAAATAAAATAAAATAAAATAAAGATCACTGTAAGGTGTGAAGACAAGCCTGCCTGCAACACACTCCTGCAGGAGACATCTCCCAGCCCCAGAGCACCATATCTGAAGGGCTTTCACCGGAGCAGAATTTCCCACCACGGACATACCCAGCACAGAGCACGTGTAAGCCAGATGTCAGCCCTTGTCCTCTCGCTGCCAGTTCAGATGTCAATCACGTGCAGGCTCCTGATTTATAGCAGGCCATGCCGCCACTCCTGTGAGCTGGAAGTGAGAATGCCTGCGTGAAGCCCCGGATGCCACCTCCGAGTGCGGGACGCATGGTGTGAAAGTGTCTCTTAACAATGCCGTCCCTGTAGGTGTAGGGCAAGCGGCTGACACCACCACCCCCTAACAAGGGGACTTTGCACGAAGAGTAAATGTGAAGCACATGAGCTAATGCTGGCAAAATACTGGCCAGGGATGAGCTGCAGACAGGGAATTTGGCTCAGAGTCCAAGCTTTTCCAAAGATCAGGAGCACTTGAGTCTGGAGCTGTTGTTCGGCCTGTTGGAGACGGAAACTCTCACAAAGTCACTGTGGGACATGTCCTCTGCTGCTTTGGTTTCTGCTGCCTACGTGAGCACATTCTCCTCCCAAGAACCTCATCTTCCTCTTCCCCTCCCATGAACCATCCCACTGTTCTCACATGTTCTCATTGCCTCACTTTAGTTAATATCAAGTCAAGGAAAACTATAGAGATGCCTCTCAGCTTTGCATCTGTACCCCCAGTCAATCTGCAGAATAAAACTACTGTCCTTTTCCTTGCTTTTTGTTTTTGTTTTTGTTTTGTTTTGTTTGCTGCTTCATTCCTCCTTTCTGCTTTTTCCTTCCATACTACTTCCTACTTCCAAGCCTTTGCTTAAGAGGATCCCCTCTAAACCTAGATGAAAAGGAATCGATATCTTCATCCCAGTTTGTCCTGAAGATAATCTAGGAGACTACTTGTTCATACAGGCTATAGGAACTGTTTTTTCTAATCAGTTTGCTCCAGAATTAGTAGGTAAAAGAGAAAGGGAGAAATAAACTCTGCCAAGTCTTAATTGTGGGTGAGTAACAGATGTGTGGTTTAGCCCTCTGCAGCAAAACCATCTGGGTGATGCAGAGACATCCAGCTGAGCTCCATCAGAGGCAGCGTGACACCACCTCGCTTCTTAATCTGATGCTGATCTGGTCAGCAAACAGCTATTTGATTTCCAAGGCAAGGTCAAAAGCCTTTGTCAGGATCCCACTGCTGGATCCATGCACTTATAAGACCTCTGAGACCCAGAAGTGCTAGGGAAGATAAGGAAAGATGGGCAAGAAGCTCTGCATACAGTGTCCCAGACCTTCGGGGAGGGTTGATCGTCACCCCAGACTGCAGGCATGTCTCCAGTGTGTTCCAGTGCATCCCGTAACCTCCTCACTTTTTGTCAATATCCAGCTATTCCCTCCCCACACTTTCCCAGATAATGGAAGCATGATTATAGACTGAATATGCCAAAATCTACTTCTGTTTCTTCTTTTCTTATCCATGTCTCCCTCTTAGCTGGTAAGTGCTGCACAACCTCTGTTTTGCCATGTATAGCAGTAGTGTGTGAATAATAAATAACAATGATATGCTTTCAGCTGGAAAATAAACCCCATATGTGTCCTCAAGTCTCTCTTTTTTCTCTTGAAGAATTCGTGCAGACATTGGTTCCAGAGACAGTTATAATCCTGTTTACTTGTCAATGCTTGGAGTGAGCATGTAATTACGGTTCCACTATAAGATACTTAACATGTAATTCAATGGCAAAGAGCTACCATGTTATTATAGTCTTCTAAGGTTGGATTTATACCCTGAAACCTAAATTAGTCCCAACAATTTCTGTTCAGAGGAGGATAATTTAATGCAATCATTATCAAGTACACCAAAGAGCAAATTTCACCAAGGCAAGAGACAATATAAGCGAGTAATTTTTTTTAATTTATTTTTTAGCTCTCTTTGCCACCACAGTTTTCTTGGGCTTGTATTTTCTAGATAGGCAAGGGGTTTGTGTTGGAGTAAGGTGCAAAAGTGAAATAAAAACCTTCAATGACAATCAAAGAGACTTTGGGAATTAGTTCTGTCCTTGAAGACAGACACAAGGCCTCTGGACACGTCCCTTAGGATGATGGGCAGTGGCATAATTCAGACATCAGTACAGAAATAAGAGGTAAAGAAAGTGATAGAGTGTCTGGCCTTACTCGCTTCTTCACCCCCAGTGTTTCTAGGACCTGTTGTTAAGCTGCTGCCTGTCATACCACCATCATCCACAACGTTAATTGGGCCCTGCCTTAAAATAATCCATCCTCAGCACCACAATGCTTAGCACTCCTACGGGCCTGTTCATACAAGACTTTCAGAGGGCTTAACAAGTCCCGACTGTTTAAGCAACACAATGTGCCCAAGAATTTGGTCGGGGGCACTACAGGGGTAACTGCATTTGCCACAACAAAGCCACACGCTTACCTACGACCACAGCTGAGGCTGCTTGAGGAACAGAGAAGGGAATCTGGCTCCTGGCTGCGTTCATTTTCTTTCTGCCCAATAATTTATTTGTTATGAGTCTCGGTTTCCTGTATGGAAAGGGAGCGTTGGACTTTTACTCTTCCCAAGGGCATGGTGACACCAACCATGGGACCCCTACCCTGGCTGCAAGTAACCCACAGCCACAGAGATGCCTGGGGCTGCCTCTCCATCTCTTGGCAAGGTTCCCCTGCTTGAGCCATCCCCTGACGCCTCTTGCTCCCGTCTTTAAGGTACCAACAAAGCACGGGCACTTTTCTTACAACGCGTAGCATCCGCAGCTGGTGCTGGGTGTCCATGGGAGTCCCTCGAATGTGGGCAGAAAGTCCCCAAAGCTCAGAGGAAGGAAAGCAGAGGAATGCGAGTGTGGGGAGCACCTGGGGCTCCAGCTCTGCCAGCAAGCCCAGGTGTGCACGGCACAGGCGGGGGGACTGTGGCCATGAGCCAGTGATGACAGCTCGGGGTCCCTAATACATTAGTTCCTGGGGTCTCACTTGCATCTGTTGGAGGGTTGGAGATCTGCCGGGGGCCGGGGGGATAATTAGGCAGGTGGGCTGCTGGCTGTCCAGCACGCCTGCCAAATCCAGGCCTGCTGGAAGTGGGTGTAACCCTATGGAAATCATATATGTGATATCCTCACCCATGCACACACATAAACAGATGGGGGAGAGAGGAAAGGCGCATGCACGCCCTGGCCTGGATGCATTTGCAGAAGCACAAAAAGGCCCCAGGAGGACAGAAGCACGATCTGTAACACACCAGTGTTCACCTGAGAGCCACGATACACCCCTTGGCAAATCTCTGACCATTTAGTATTCCTCTTAGAAACTCTCAGCTTCTACATTTAGGGAGAACTCTCTGATGGGATTGGAAAGAATAGCCAGGTTCATACAACGGTTACATTGTGCCATCTTCTGGTTAAAGGCTGTGGATTCCCTCTCAGGGAGTCCTGCTTCACTGCAGCACAGAAGAAAAGCCTTTCTTTATGCCTTCAAGAAACGAGACCCAGCAGCTTGGCTGTCCTGGTGTAACAGCATTACCTGCAGAGATGAGCTGCAATAACAAGGCAGTGTTTGCAGGGACCACAGGGACGTAGGAGCTGCCAAACAGAGCCCTGGTCTGCCAAGTCTGCTGCTGCAGCCTCCAGGAGACGTGATGCTTCAGCATACCTCTCCAGCCCAATATCAAGGTACCCCGACATCCATTGGAGCAGCTGTGCAGCTGTGAACCACCTGCAGGTGAGGAAAGTGAAGAAGAAAGTGGGCTTAGCAGGGTCCACAGAGACAAAACACGTTCATCTCTCTGCTGAGGAAGATCATAAATATCTATAAATGCATGAGGACACATGTTGAGAACAGCTGCCAATTACTCATCTGGATCATGAATATGGGGAACTGGATGTTCCCAACCCACCCTTAGCAGAAAAAAAAAAATGAAGATATACAACTGCAAGGGGATGTGTGATCTTGGAAAGAGCTGATCATGGGGAAATCACTGGTCTGAATGCACAGGCCCAGACGTGATGGAAAAAAAAAAAAAAAAAAAAACAAAAAAAAAAAAAACTGACAAATCTTTTGTCTTCCAGCAGCACACTTTACAATGTATGTTTTTTTAAAAGCTCACCTGCACCATTGTAGTTCCCTTGATTTTGACAGCAACATCTCTCCACCTGCCAGGATCACTTCTCACAAGTAGCTGTTCAAAAGGAGCTAATTGTGCACAAATTAGACAGACAAATTAGGGACACCAACTTCACTAAGTACTGGCTAAACAAATACAGCTTCAGGGAAGATCCATGTTCCGGGTTGTCATCAGCAGCACTAGTGTGAGCTAGATGAATTAGGTGCAGAGCACTCCCCACCAAAAAGCTGGTGTGTAATGATGTTGCTGCAGGAAATGGTATGAAAGGATGAAATCACCTCCTGTTCCAGGGAAGGGAAAACAGCCGCTGCACTTCAGACACGGCAGAGCATGGGACCTGACAGCCTGATGGCTGCAAGCATTTGCTGTCCTGGTAATATTTAATTATTGGGCTTGTAATGAGCTCTGCAGAAGTGTTTAGGCTCAAAATGTCTTTTGCTAGTGCTCTGAAATGCCAAGGAAATCGGGATCGTTATGAAAACGGCCTGATGCTGCACACAGGTATTAGCCAGCTACTGCCTTGTTCTCAGCTTAACTCAAGCAGGAGAAGCAAAGAGAGTTACACAGGACTTGGATAATATCAGCTTATTCTGACAACTTCATAACCTGCACAGACCTCCTAATGCACTGGGTATCTCCTTGCACACGTCTGTCATCAGGAGGAGGTATGGGAACACATCCAGGTTTTGAAGTCCCTCAGCAGGTCTGCACCCTTGTGGATCTGGCAGATGAGAAACTGGGAGCTTGGATGGCACCGGCAGTGCTTGATGTCCCCGTGGACATGGACAGTGAGTGGGAAACGCTTACTGAGATATTACATCGGAGTCACCAACTGCAGAAAAAAAAAAAAAAAAAAAAAAAAAAAAAAAAAGGTTTGGACCTGAAGTTTGAGGCTCAGTGGGTTGAACTGAGAACTGGAGCATATAAGATGTCCGAAGGCAAGGCATAAGCATCTGACCGCTGCTGTTATCTCGTCATCTTCCGAGAATGAGCAAGTCCCGCCCTGCATTTACATCACACGTTAATAATAAAACATGAAGTGCTTTTCCTGCCCGCAAGCATACCAAATATCAGTCCTCCTTCTCAGCTTCCAGACACTGCACCATTTTTCTTTTGGTTGTTTCCGTGCCTATATTTTTTAGCTAGAATGGGCCAAGCCTGATTAAAATATTCAATGTGGGGTCTTTCAGGGCTGTGGGGTTGTTCCAAGAGCAGCAATCTGAACTTGTATTTATCTAATTATTTATTATAACTCTCAAATATTCTTTAAACTCTTTTTTTTCGCCGTATCTGCTTCCAAGATGCTGTTCGCTCATCGCTGCTGTAGCTTTCCTCCTCTCCTGCCAGCAGCAGGCTCTTGACACAAGCATCATTGGCAGCACCCGCAGCCCACAAATCTCCCCGTTGCCCTCCAGGACCACGGGAAGAAGCAGGTCCCCAGATGACCGGGACTGGCCTGGCCTTGAAGGCTTGAAATAAGAGTCACCTCCACTACTGACCTCCTTGGCACCCTGCTGTACCCTGGGGAGCTCACCAATAGCAATACCCCACTGCTCCTGGATAATATATAGTCTGTGCAAGTGTATTTTTAACCACTCAGTATTTTTATCCAGTTTCTAGTGCAGCACAATATCACATACCCCGATGGGTCCCGAGCACATTGTGGCTGTGCTAGATTCACTGCATCCATGAAATCAGGACGGCAGTTATGTATTTGCTTGGCATGATCTATTTTTAATACGTCGATGTTTTTTGCTTGCTATTGGACACTTTTCTGCCAAATGTTGTTACACAAACTCCTTCCATGCAGTGTGAAGTCTGGACGCTACTTCAGTTTAGACAACAGTCTAATAACACAGGAGGTGCCAAGACCCGATTTCATGATCTTCCTAAAGACAGGTTTCATCACCAGATGCTTCAGACCCAGAGATTTATCAACTTAATTTTCACTGACAGTTTTGCTGTGATTTTTTTATCACTAGATGCCTGATCCAGCGGCTCTCATGTTGTCAGATTCCCATTGAGGGCAGAGGGAATTTGTGCTGATCAAGGGCTAGAGGACATTGCCCTGGCTTTTCTCAGCTCCCCTGGGTGCATTTCATCTGTTGATTTGTGTGAGAAACAGTTAGTTTGCCTTGGTGGAAAAACAAAAACACACAAGTGAAAAAAAAAGTGGGGGGAGACTGAAGACACAATGGTCGTGCCGTTATTGAAATGTGCTTCTCGCTTCAGAAACAACAGTCTGGGCTCAAATGAAGTGATAAGTGGGGACAGGGATTAAGCCAAAATAAACCTTCTTATCTTAAAAAAAATTCAGCTTCCTAAAGCCAACCTGGAGCTGATCTGTGTGAACAACAAGAGAAAGTGCAAGAAAGCTGAGATATTTCTTAAAATAATATTACTGTAGGACCCAGCAAAAAGTAAACGCTGCTCATGGGACAAAAGTAATTTACAGCCAGCACTGACATGATGCCCATGGGAGGTCAGATGGAGAGCAGAGCTCTGACCTTTCTGTGTCCTGCACGTTTAATTTACAAACACAGACAACGACCCTGCGGAGAGATACCTTGGCTGGACATCAAACACCCAGTGGTTCACATTGTCTGTTGACTTCCCTTGCAAAGCAACGGGACTCCTCCCTGCATGTTGAAGTTAGAGGTCTTTGTTAAAAATGGTGTATTGAACTGATTTCACCAGCTCCCATGGGGCAAAAAGGATGATGCCCTGTGTGTGGCACTGAGCAAGGCCAGAGAGTTTGATTTCCAGGTCTTGGCCATGCAAGAGACGTCCTGGGCATCTTTCCTCACCAAGTTTAGCTTCTTTTAATGCCATCCATTGAGGTTGGATTGATCAATCAGAGGGAAAAAAAAAAAAGACAGGGAAGGAAGAGATGTCATGTCATGTACCCTTCAGGGCCTCTGAGACTTCTGCATGCAAGAAGCCACCAGTTGCCGCTACGGGCAGCCACCCTTCAGCCAACCTGAATTTTCTTCCTCAGATTAGCAACAAACTGGCCCATTTCAAGTGTTTTGCCTCATAAATACATTGTAAATCAAAATATCTAGCTAGCGGCTCCTGTGGGCTCCAAAGGACTGTTTAAATGCTGCTGTCACCCAACGACAGGGAAGGGCCATGCCAGCGGTAGGCCTCTTCACCATCCTTGTACCTCATGGCTTTGGTGGTGGCAGCTCCAAGAGAATGAAGCTGCAGGTATACCATGAAGGAAACTTCAGGCTGTTTGAGTAAGGAGAAGTTATTATCCACCTGACACTGACAAAGGACAAATTGACATCTCCATGTGGTGCACACAGGGTTATGGATGTGCCCAAACAGCTGAGAGCCCAGTGCAATCCCACAGAAACAGAATCCATCATCAAGCTCAGAAAAAGAAAAGGCCATGACTTTACCAAGTATTTCACAGAGGGAGGAAGAACATCCTCTCCAGGGACATTGCTTCCAGCAGGACAGAGGAGAAATGGCTCTTCAGACATGCTGCCCTGTCTGGGCACCTTCTGGAGCTGGGCCTAGCAGTGTCATCCCCCAGTAACACCCATGCCCAACTGGTGGGGGTGCTGGAAGAGGTGCAGCCCCACCACCAAACCGTCCATGAAGGGAAGGCACTAAAGCAGCAGTGCATCCACGGGGAAAGGCTTTTTCTCCTTTCCTAACTTGCCGAGAGTCTCTCAACACCGTTTCAATCATATGACACATGCAGCAGCAATGTGGCCTGAATTGTTACTCCTCGGGGTCTGCCTGCCAAGAAAACTGGGGAATGACTCACGTCGTGGTGCTCAGAGCCAGGGGAGGGCAGGACCGGGAGGTGACTAGTGATGAGAGAGCACAGCAGCTTCCTTCCAAGAGAGGACGATGCAGAGAAAGGGCCTTGCAGCACATTGGGATGGCAGAGAGAAGCACTAGGTACATGAAAAGCAGAGAAATGTGTCTTTGTCCCAAGGGAGAGACAGCAGATTTGCCCTTTCCACAAAGAGGCAAGTGACACACAACTAATCTGCCATGGACTGGGCAACTCAGAGGATGTGTACAAATAAAAGCTGGAGCAGACCATTAGAAACTTGATGAGGGCAGTTTGGTGGCAACCTGAAGTAGGGTTAGAGGTTTCTGATGGATTTCTTCCTAAATCATGAGATATGCTCAGGAAAGACCATAAAGAAAAGGGCCAAAGACGGCCCTACCTCAGCCAGAGCAGAAATTGTGTCCCAGTGGAGATGCACTGTGGTCCATATCTGTGTTTGAGACCCAGATTTGCCCAATGTAACATTTAGGGAGTGGGCTACACAAGGGGGAGAATGCATGCTCTTTGCTTCCCCAAAGACTTGCTTTTTTTATGCCTTTAACCATAACAAACAACCCATTTATGGAGCTTTTTTTTTAAGTTCTCTATTATGACGAATAGAGAACTTAAAAAAAAAAAAATGCTGTCTGTCTGTTAAATCTCTGCTCCTCTGCTTTCTTGCAACTTTGTCCACAAAGGTCCCAGTCTGCTGTATGCACTGGTGTCCTTTGCCCCGGCTGGACATCTTGCAGAGGCAGTTGCACCTCCATGGCCAGGAAGGACCATGTGAGCTCTAGGAAAAATGGACGAGTGCTGGAGAAAGAGTACCCAAAGAAGCAGTTTTGCCTTGAAACTAAAATAGAAAATGTGCCTCTGCTTAAGTGACACTCGACACCGACGAAAGGAGCTTGGAGTGAGAAAATAAAACACCTCCTAACCCCCTGCCAGCATCAAGAGCGTCCAGTGTCTAAAATGGAGACAGCTCACAAGCCACAGGGCATGGGGTCAGGCTGCAAGTCAGGAGAAGTAAGAGGGACAGATGGCCCTGGCACAGTGGCCCTGGGAATGAGCAGGGGCTGAGCGTGATGTTGGGGCTGCCCCATCCCGGGGCAGCCCCGTCTGGGTGCAGGGCTGAGGCTGGCTCCTGACCTAACCACAGTACGGATGGGTTTGTGTTTGGCAAGGGGTGGATTGCTGCTCTATAGGGTCAGGACTGGCTGCTTATACAATGGCTGAACCCAGGCCCTGATTAGAAATTATCACAGATGGAGCAAGGCAGGGGCAAGGGTGGAGAAGCGAGTGATGGATTAACCCGTTTCGAGTCACACACTCCCTGTAAGAGCAGATTGCTTTCTGCTCTGATGCTGAGTTATGCCAACAGGCACTGCTGAGACGGGGCCCAGGCAAGATTTATTTATCTTGAATCCCTTTAAACATTTCAACACCCTGTGCCTGTGCACCCAGCGAGCCTGTGAAACCGCATGCCTTGCAGTTCCTATCCGCTCCCTGCTCTTACCTCCTGCTCGTTTCATTCCCTCTGTGCTGCAAGCCAGATTGCTCGTCAAAATTAAAGAACAAGCCACCTGAGGCACGCACTCAGATTCCCCCTCTGCCCATCTGGTAGGCCTCTGATCCTGCTTGAGGAGCATGGGACATCTCATAAACACATAATCAGCCCTAAAAGACCCCATGGCCTCTTTTTTTCTTGAAGGTCCAAGGCAATGTGGATGCTGGAGAGCAGCATCAGCATGGGTTGCTCCTTTGAAATGGTGTTAACTTTGGAGCACCTCGTGCTGCACGCAGGGGGAGGCTCCGCGTATCTTGGGAGGAGCTCTTACATCTGCGATCCATCACCTGCAGACCCAGCCAAGGCGCTGAGGTGAGACAGCCCACTTGTTAACTTCTCCATCCTGATGACTAATGAAACATGGTGGAGACAGTTTATAGTAGAGCCCTGAATGGCACAGGAACTCCAGCACCTTTGTTTCCATCCAACACCTTTACTTGGAGGATGCACTGAAACCATCAGGGCTCTCTGTGGGGACATGGGGCTGTTGGTCAACCATAAGTGGCTCCACCAACTTCAGGAGAGCTGCAACAGTGGAAAAGGACAGTAATTTATCTTGCAAAGGAAACAGACAAAGCACAGAAATTTGCTCTATTCTTGCACTGCTGGATGCATTTTTTCTTGCTTCAGTCTGTTGAACCTGAGTTGGAAGCCTTGCAGCTCAGCTTTACCCTTCCATGCTGCCCTGTAGTCAAAATGCATCTCCCCCAAAGATATCCTTGGCAACACAAGTGGAGGTTTCAGGCTCCTTCTTCCCAGGCACCCTCAGAAACATCCTTGCCTTCCCACCTGGTGAATGCTACTTCACTACCACACTGTTTCCACCATTACGATATTTAGCACCATTTAGAACAATTTCATCCAAAGATCTCAAAGTACTTTACAAGGCTTAGTTAATTAAGCCACTGAAGTATTATTACATCTCTCTTATGGAACAGAAAGCCAAGCAGAGAAGTTAAATGATTTGCCAAACGTAATATGAGTCAGTAGCTAAGTTGGGAAAGGAACCCAGGAGCCCTGACTCTTAACCCATGGCTGTAAACCATTTTTCCCCATAAAAAAGAAATGAAGCAAGCAGAAGGGTGGCGGCACAGCTATTCCTTTTCCTTGGGCTGCCTTATAATTAGGGCAGAAAGGAGAACACTGGTTCCTAATCTTAGATCTTGGTACATTTGTTTGAAGGGTTTCTGTAGAAGTTTGGGAGGACTTTCTGCCTTTTGAAATTCCTGTATCAAGGTTGTGTTTAAAGAAGGTATTTTGCTAGCAAGAGTTATGGGCTTGCTGTAGAAATGAGCTGTGTTATCTAGGAAGTCAGAGCAGATGATCCAAACACTGCTTGAAAACAGCCTGACAAATCTGTGACATCTCCCTGCAAACTGCAAACATTAAAACAACCAGAACAAGATACTCTTTGTTCTATCACCAAAAAGCCAAAAAGGGACCATTAAATGATTTCTCTTGCAGAAAAGGGCTCCTCTTTCCCCAACCCAGCCCAGGATCTGTGCATGGAACTGCTCCAAGCCCAAAGATAAATAAAGCGATAGCAAGGGCATTTCCACAAGGAGGCCAAGGAATTTGAAAGAGGAAGGAGAAACGGGGACCCCAGTGAGCCATTTCCCTGTATCCTGCTGTCCGTAAGTTTTATAAATTATGGGGGGAAAAAAAGGTGTGCGTAACTGAAAGCCGCCCCTAGGCACCAATAATTTGTCCGTCCTGCGCTTAGACAACCAACCCGCTCTGCTCTAACTAGCCTTGGCAGCCTCGCACGGGTCATATTTTTACGTGGATGAACTGTTCTTCAACAATTTCCCCCAGTGTGCTAGCAGCACAAACAGGCTTTTTGTACACGAGCGGGTACATGTGCCTCCTCTGTGCAGTTATTTCTTTTCTGACACACATGGCTCACATGGCCATTTGCAAAGAAAAATTGCCCAGCCCCCCGGCTCTTTCCTCATCACAGGGCTGCTTCAGTTTTATGGGGTGGGGATGGGGCACAGAGCTTTGCTTAGGTTTGGGCTCGCCTCTTTTAGGAGGTAAGAGCATCACCTTTTTCTTCCAGTTTCCCAAGTCTATATTTTCCTACCTATTTGCCTGCACAGTTGTGTTTTACTACTCAAGAAACTTTCATTTGGTCATAGTGTCAGCCAGAATTTACAGATGAAAAATTCCCATTGCTTTCCAGGGTACTTCTGAGGCTGTTAGACATCCAGAAGAAATCACAGCAGAGAAGGGGAAAGAGCTGGGAGAGCTGTGCTGTCACCTCCTTAAACCCAGAGCTCTCATACTAGGACAGCTTGCTTGCCATGGCCAAAGCCCTGTAGTCTCTTTGGGTCTGCAGGACTCAAGATTCATTAAGAAAAGCATTAAAGTAAGCAGGTGACAAGGGCACTGTCAGAGACACATAGATATATGGGTGTACACACACATATATAAATACATTTGTCCTTTCTGGGTAAGGATTCATAGCATGCACCAGGAGCTGCGTGACCCCAGGGCGCAGCGCAGGATTTAGGTCCTTGTTGGAATTTGCCCTTGCTCCTTATTTAATGCCAAGTGGATTGTGCCTACATGAACCAAACACATCCACTGGGTTCCCTCAGACATTTCGATGATGGATTGCTGGCATCACTTGTTTTCTTTTGAAGGCAATTCATTTATCAGAAACAATTACTCAACTGATAAGCTCCATGTGTTCAGCTGTTCGTGGCTATACAGCAGCGACAGGTCTATAAATATGAGCTGCAATTAGCCTGATTAATGATTTCAGATCACTAAACTGCAACTATGTCGGAGATAAGACTCTAATAAGCTTTTCTGACGAATCTGGCAAGTTTGGTGGCAACGGTGACACTACCTCCTTTGTCAGGGCCCCAGGCCCAGCCACCACCTCTGCAATTAAGCCAGTCCTGATCTTTGGGACCCCTGAAGAGCTCGGCAGGTGTTCGGTGGGCGCCATACAGCGAAGGCAATCCCCTTCCATCTGCTGCACAGCAAAGCATGAAGGAAATTGTTTCCAAATGCCCCTTCACTAAGAAGTTTGCTTCCCCCTCAGCCTCCTGTTGTGCTCCTAAGGGCTGCTGACCCTCACCTCTCCTGCCATCCTTCAGCAAATCCTGATGGTGACCCAGCTGCAGGCCTCTCTTGGAGCATGGAGATGTGAACCAAGGGAGCAGAAGATGTAAGAACACAAATATTGTGTGCAGACCCATTAGCAGTGGAAAGAGGGTTTGGGGAGGACCGTGTTTGATTTAACATGTTGGCAGGAGCTAACATATTGCTGCGGTGAGACTTGTGGAGCACAGGGCTGTGAGCACTGATAACAATCCCTGCAGCTGGGATGACTTTTGAGTTTCATTAGTTTTCTGGCTGTAAAGACCATGAGTGTGAATGCACATGTGCATATACGTGAGCCTACGCGTGCCTACATGCTCCTTGTTAAAGGAATCAGCGTCACTATTTCTGTGCCACAAGCCCAGACTGGTAAGGGCTGTGCTTGTGGAGCAGCAGTTGCAAAGTTACCAGCCCTGCCAAGCCCCAAGCATGGGCTTGAATGGGCCATGAAATGAGCTGGGCTTCACCACATTGCATCCAGCATGCTTTGTGCAGACCCAGTCCCACCTCCTGCTCCTACCAACAAGGCTGGAGAAAAAAACTTCTGGGTATTGCAGACCTCCAGAGATCTGATTTCATGATCTGGGGAATGGTGAATTTGTCATTTTTGCTTTAGATGGAGAAATTCAAACTGTGGAAAATAAAAATATCCTTTTTACACTCCTTAGCATGCTTCTAGGTTCCCAGAGTACCCATATACTAGCATCATACCCAGAAAAGACATTCTTGTGGCAATCTAGGAAATTCTAAAAGCAATCAAAGTGCAGATCACCACTATTTGAAATTGCAGCTATAACATGGGCACTTGTCTGAACCAGGTCACTTTGGGTCTGTAAGTGACTTTGACACAGTTAAGGGAGAAAAACAGGCCATTTTCTGCTAGCAGGAATCTGATGCTTTCTGGGCTCAAGGTGATGCCATGCACAGGATCACAGCCACTTTCCCAGCACTTTCTCATGTTTAGATGCTAACTTAGCACCTCAGCTATCTCTTCCCAAGGCAAGAGTCTCAGATCTCCTTCCAAGGAAGAAATGATGGGAGAAAGTGTCCACCTTGATGATGCTGCAGCATTCACTTGTGCAGTGTGAGATGTAGGGTTCAGTTCTTGCATCTACACAGGGCAACCCAGGACAGAGCCAACACGGCTGCACTTCACCTCCACATCCTGAAAATGGGTCTCACACAGCTTGGGCACAATACAGCCGCAAGGAGCAGGGAGGAGAGCCATGGAGCAAACTGCAGGAGGAGGAGAAGGTCTTGCTTGCCCCAATCCCAGGGTCCTTCATGCATTTCACAGTACGCTTTAGAGGAAAATGCACTGCAGCCATTAATTTTATGCCTCTCTCATTGCTCAAGTTGGCCCTGAGAACCCATTGAAAACATGGTGTAAACATTTGGAAATCAATATCGTTCCCTGGGAGGTTTCTTCACAAATGACAGGTAACAGGGATGTTTTATTAGCTTAATTGAAATTGCTCTCCCTCATACCAGCAACCCAGTAATTATTTATCAGCCACAGCCAAACATTGAACTGCTTACCCAGATGTCCCTAGGGGCTTATTAAAAGAAAAAGAAAAACAAACAAAAGAAAACAATCCACCTCAAATTGTAGGCATGCAGGGCTGTGTACTCAGACCTGGTTGTGCTCATTTTTCAAACAAGCCTCAGGCCAAGAAGGCTGTAACAAACCCCACTGGAGGAGCCTTCAGCCAGGGAGCCATCCGCTCACCCCCTGCTCTGTAGGACTGAGAAAAGACAACAGGGAAGGAGGGCAGGGAGGAGGGACTGCTGGTCATCAGATGTGATACAAATTGCACGGTCTTGTTGTCAGCAAGGAGCAGCCAGTGTATTCGTCTGATCTTTGTTTTAGAGACAAGAGATGCTTTGATGTGATTTTTGTAGTCTGTGGCTGCCTCGTTACGTCATGAGTGGGAAGTAAGTCCCTTAGAAACCTCACCTATAACTTTGGGAAGAGTTCAGGTGACATCTCATGGTTGCTCAGACCTCTTTGTCTGCATTGCTGGAATGACTCCTTTACTAAATCTAAGCTGGAGATCAACTGTCCTCCAGAAAGAACATGCTGATGTGATTAAACTGTAGGATTGCCATGAAATGTCCCAGAACAGAGACATGAGAAATCCTGGAGAGTTTTGATGCTCATAAAGCCTTAAATCTGCCATTTCAGCCCCTTCTCAAGACAGTGTATCTATTGATTCCAGAATTTTCCAGGTTGTCCCAAGAACATTTTTGGGGGGTCATATATTACATTGATTCTCTGAGAACCCAGAAGCATACTAAGAGGTGGAAAAAAGATATTTATTTTTTCTTTCTGTAAGAGAAAATAAAAAAGTGTATGTCTGACTCCAGGTTCCAATGGATTCTTAAGCCTTGGAATTAATTTGCTAAAAATTCACATTCTGCTCCTACAGAAGACGTTCAGCAAACCACTTGGAGCAGGCTGAATTTTAAAAGGAGCTGCCAACAGAAAATAAGGTGAGGACCACAAATAGTTTCAGATCCCACAGACAATCTGCTAGTCATATTCTGTGGTAAATGGAAGCAAAATCCTAAACTCCTACTATATCAAAGGGAAAAATAGCAAAGGAATCATGGTTACATCAAAGGTTGAATAAAAATCTCTTGCAAGAATTATTAAAGAAGGAAAGGAGGAACAGACTGAGGGCAATGTTACCATGACATATATTTTACAGGGTCCTACAACAGTGACACTGGGGGGAATTATTTCTAATGTACATTGGGACAAAGGTGCTCAGAATCTAGCCATGAGGCGAATGAAGATGAATTAATTCATCTTCACAGGGTGTATATGGCCTAAGCCTGAGTTTGCATAGACCCAAGTAATCTCCAGCTGGTATCTTTGTTCTCCCTGGAGCTACAATGACTAGAAGGCTGAAGGTGGACCTTCAGCCGCCCAGTAAAAAGATCCAAAGCGGCAGGAAGCTGGATCAAGGGGCAGGATGAGATGAAAAGATGAAAAGACTTTGCTGATATGAAAGACAGAAGCAGTGGCACTCTGGAGAAGACAATATCTAGACCAACTTCCACAGCTCAGTTTTTAGAAAAGCAGGGTTTGCACACCGTTTTTGTCGTATTCCAGCCCTTGCCAGCCCAAGTGGGTTTTTAGCAGGCACGATGACAGCAATCCCCTGCGAGAGGAGAGTTATGCCAGCACGTACCTCATCAGCTGCAGCATGGCCAGGGGCCAGGGGAAACAGCAAAGGCGACGTGATGAGGTACTACATGAGGTAGATGAAGGAGTCTCGGCCTACAGTGGAGAAGGGAAGTGAAGGGGAAATCTATAGCCAGATCACACGTTGTGGTGCCAACAGAACCCACCACAAACCCCCTACTAATGGCAGAGAGGATAGTTTAGCCCAGCACAGAGGGAGAAATGGTGTGAACAAGAGCAGGGAAGACACAGCTGCCCATGGGCTGCGCCATGCCCATGTGGAGACAGAAGTCAGCAGGCCGGGCAGGGAAACAAAAAATCCCTCAGTATGAAAAGCTCATAGGAAGCCCTCCTGAAGGGAAGGCTGGCAAGGTGCTAAGGGTGTAGAAGAGGTTTTCACTATTTTCACCCAGACCCAGGGACATCCCAATCCCATAGCAATGTCGAAGTCTAGCTTACAGGTTGGATTTCATGGGTAGACTGTCACAGCTTTGGCCCAGCTTTTGGAGGACTCGTCACCAAAATTGTAAGCTAGGAAGAAAATGTTTTACCAACTGAAAACTAATTTTAACAACTGTGTCAACTGAAAAGTCCTTCCCAATCACCTAAAATAATAGCCCTGAGCTTCAAAGCCCATATAGTTTTGGGTTTTGTTTGTTTGTTTGTTTGTTTTTTTCAGTTTGTTCTTTTGTGAAGAGTAGAAATAGGAGTCTTTAACTGAATATTTACTTTTACTTAAGAACCCAGATTCCTCTTGTTAAAATATGTAGCTTGAAAACTTCTGCTAAATCTTAGCATCAGTCTTGTGTCCAAGGAATGAACAGGTAAATGTGGTTTTATTTCACTCCAGTTCCCATTTCTGCATTTCTTCTCTAGTCAGTGTAGGGCAGGAGAAGAAACCTGAAGGTGAAGAGTCTTCCTTCCTCCCACATTACCATTAGTCCCTTTCCAAGCCAGTCTTTCACCTTTCCCAGGCACTTCATTTGTACCAGTATGAAATAAGCCCGGTGACTGTTCCAGTAATACACCCCGAGTACGGAGGCCGGTTGAAACCTTACTGAAAGCTACTGAGTGCAAATGTCAAGGTCTCCCAGAAAACTGCCAGGGGTAAAGAAAAGAGGTTAAACAGGTGAAATTGCCCAATTCCTGCATGGATGATCAGATCTTGTCCATGTTGTCACCAGCAGCCAGAGCACACATCTCATTGAGCGATGCCTTCACAGAAGGAATCTGCAACCACAGACAGCCCCAATTATATGGACCGACAGACAAACGTGCAACAGGGATGACAAATGGCCACAAATATTTTTTTACCAAGCAAGGAGGGGGAGGTGGGAGCCCCTGCTCTGGGCAGAGGAGGTTTATTTAATCTACCCGCCCCCCTCTGCCGACCCCAGATCATTTCCTCCTCCAACAGCTGCAGCCGTGGGGGACGGAGCAGCACGGAGACATACAGCTGTCCCTCGACCAACACCATGAAGCCCTGCCGAGGATCCAGCCCCATGGGTCCAACCCTGATCCCAGCTCCCCCAGCTTCTCTCCAAACTCCTTGGACAATTTTTTAAGATTTCTTCCCCCGTATCGGTTTGGAGAATAAAAGGCATAGCCTTTCACTGAAAACTTTGCCTGCTTTAAAGCCTTCAACTTGCAAAGCCTTGGTGCGATAGCAGAAACACATTCCTTGCAAAGCCAGGTCAGTGACAGTGCAGTCAGGACCTTGATCTGTATTTTAAGTATTGCACATAAATACGTTCCTCCTTGACCAGCACACGCTGCTCTTAATCCGTACACCTCCCACGTGAACAGCAGTGATACTTCATTTTTGCAAAATTCAGCTGCTGTGAAGCTTTCTGAGCAATTTGTTAAATCTCGTCTCTGAGGACTACAGTGCTGCTTGATTTGGTTTATCTGTGTCCAGTTGCAGCATTTTGGAAAAAAGGTTTGGGGTTTTTTGTTTGGTTGGTTGGTTGATTTGGTTGGTTGTTTTTTGTCAGTCAGCTGAAGGGGATTTCTGAACAGGAGGACTCTGGCGGTGGTGAATGTCACTGCTCTCAGGGAGGCCTTTTTTCCATGGCAAGATTGGCTCAGTTGGAGCCTGAGCACAACAAACCTACAGAATGACCAAACACAAATGGGCCTTTTAAAAGGGCTGCATCACATTTGTTAATGCCAGGCCACAAAGACCTGGGTACAGTCACGAGGACAAAAGGTCTAAAAGAAGACGAGTCCTCAAACTGGGCTGGCTCCCCCAGCACAAAGGGGGCCAGAACAAGGCAGAACAAGGACATGGCTGCATTTCTCCTTTTTTTTTTTTTTTTTTTTTTTTTGGTCCTATTTAGCTTGTCCCTACCCATAGCACAATTTCCTGGCCTGCCTCTATATAAATGACAACCTTATAAATTTGAACTGCACTTTTTTTAACCTGGGTATTTTTTTTTTTTGGACACAAAAAGTTCAGTATTTGACATAATCGCCTTTTGGCATGCTGTATAAATATGTATTTTGTTAGACTGATTGACTCTCTGTGAGGACTGAGAAGGAATAAAGTTCCACCATTCACCATTGTCAAAGCAATACCCCAGACTCCTAATCAAATCTACTCCTGCAAAGGTAGAAAAAACAATAACCCTGCCATAAGTAACTTCGCTGGAGCCACCGGTCTGACGCCGTGAAACTGAGGTTTTCTGTGCTGCAGAGAGACTTGACTGAGGTCTTTTTTTCTAAGTTGTAGACAGTTGATTTCCAACTTGTTCATTGCCATTTTCTTGATTGCACATCATTTTCTCCCAAGAGGCATCACAAGGTACACAAGCTACAGAGGGTTCGATATCAGTGTTGTTAGAGAAGAATCCCCACTGTTTCAGTGTACATAGGCTGAAGGCACACGACTGTAGATTTAAAGTACCACAAACTGGCCTAAACCAGATCTGTGTCATGTCCACACAAATCAGCATGGGGGTTCATCATACTACATTTAAACAAACTCTAGCTGACAACTTAATTTAGGATAAAATCTGTATCATCACTGATAGGCTACCTTGCACTGAGTCAGCAACAGACCCATTACAGAGTCAGTTTGATGCCAACAAATCTAATGTTGATGCTTTGAGGGCTGGGCAGGAGTTTGGACTAAATGATCTCCAGAGATACCCCAGAGATGCCCTGTTTCTTGGTGGCTATGTGCAGGTCTCTTTATGCTTCTGCCACTAGAAGGACCTCAGCATTTCATTAACAAATGAGGTAATCTGCCTTGAAATTTATATGCAAAGGGATCAGATTCACTGGAGACAGGAAAGTACGTTTTCATAACACTATTTACATTCTTTGGAGTACAAAGAATAAATTAAAACTAATCACTGGCACAATTGCACAGATTTTACATGCACTTTTTTTTGTTGTCCAAGGTAATAGCTATTTCTAAGATCTGATGTGGAATTTTTATCGTGCAAACAGCCCAGTGCATTCCAAGGAAAAGCAATGTTTTCTTCACAGATAAGTGATTCAGCTCCATTTGTACGTCCATGTAGAAGCAGGGTTTAATTTTATCTTTGTACATAAGATGTTGTTTAGGATCAGGAGAACAGTGTCCAAATCTCTTGGGAAATTCTCTTTCTGAAGGCTGTGGCAATAAACAGATGCCTGGCCTGCCACACCACTCTGTTCATAGCAAATCTCCAAGTGACACAAAATGTTCCTAAATTAGATTATTAATTATCAAGCCACCAGACCATCCTCACAGCAGCTGCATAAAACCAGCTTTACCAATTGTGTCGATAGCAAAGCCACCTCCAAAAAGAGTACAGGAAAACAAGTTTTGCACAGGGAAAAAAAAAATGCTTAGAAAGAACCTCTTATGTGTTCATCTCTGAAAAAGTCCCTTTTCTCTAAAGCCACTCTTCGTACAGAAGATGCAGGAGCAGCAGAGGCCACGAAAGCAGACATCAGTGCTGCTAGACATCTTCCCTAAACTGTCCCGTGTGTTGTTGCCAATCTTGGATATACTTCCAAAAAGGCTCCTAGCCCATACCATACCTCCCTCCTGGAGATCTCCAGGAGCTGGCTGGGCACCCTGCACGGTGTGGCCCTGCTGAGGCAGGGCTTGGAGCAGGAGGACCCAGAGGTCCCTGCCAGCACAGCCATGCCGTGGTTCTATGAGGGCTATGGGTTAAGAGCAGCTTTGGTTTGCATCTCAGCCTAAGCATTATTGCAGCTTTTTCATCAGGAAAAATATATATATATATTTAGCACGCTGACCAAAGCCACTCTTTATCTTCATTACTAATATGAAGTAGGGGGTGGAGGAAAAGATGACCCACGTTTCTCTGGCTCAGGCCTCGCACTGCTGGCTTGAGTGTTTGCAGTGGAGTTGAAAACGTTCTTACAAGCCCTGGGACGGCTCTGCAGCTCCGTTACGGGGATCAGCTGGAGGAGAGGAATTTGGGTGAATGACCATGAAACTTATCGCACAAGCAGAATTCCATGTTCCTGCCTGTTTGCAAAGGGGAGATAGGAGCCAGCCGAGGAGCAGAGTGAGACCTTAAAAAAAATGTAATAATAACTAAAGAGGTGGAGGATCTGCAAGTTAGTCTCACTTCAAGGGTCTTATACCATTGCACAAGAAAACATTTGTATTTGCACCTTCAACCCTAAAGTAGTTGTGGGAAGGAAGGAGAGGGCTCTCTTCCTTAAAAATATTGAAATTTTATTTTAAAGAAGCTGTAGTGCTCTTCAAAACAGTTTTAACAGTATGATAGCCATGTGGAGAGGAGAACGCAGCTTATCAGCATGATGGGGATGGAGGGAGAAAGGCACTGATGGTACGTAGGACACCCTCAAGTGCCAACTTACAGGGAAGAGTCCGCAGTGCACATGGATGGGCTTTTTAGTTATCTCAGCACCAAAGGAAGATGAACCCATAGGTACCATGGATGAAGAGACACAAAGCCAGCACTGCCAGTGCCCAGGCTGCTGAGATGCCCTTGGTCATTGGGAAAATGAGTGTTTGGTGATGCTGACCTTCACTTAGCTGGGTGAGGTGGTAAAGCCATGCTGCCTCTTTTATCACTGTCTTCATTTCTGCTTCCTAAGCATCTTTGCTGAAGCAACTCCTGCTGGACTAAATGAGGTTCCACCAAATAGTCTCTACTCGTTCTTTTGGATGCCAAGGGGGGGACACTCAAAAGCACCGAACTGCAACCATTCTCCTACACTCGTCATGGCACATCATTCTCCTTACACCCCCCACACAGCTGAAAACAGCCTTTGTTCAGCTGTGAAGGAGCGCATGTTCCCCCTCTGAGTGACCTACAGCCGACTGCAAAAGCCACGTGGCAATTCCCATAGCTGCTGCACATGGACCGTGGTCTCCCAAACCCTGTCCTGGGCAAAGCGCATGCCAGGCCAGCCCCGCGACCTCTCCATGCCATAACCAGGTTGCTGTCCCAGTAGCCGGACTGACCCCTGAATGAGAAAGCAAGGGTCCTGCTTGCACCACACTTCTCAAAGAGCACATTAACCCTGATTGTCTTGGCTAACTCTCTGGAATTTCCTTCCTTGCCCCGGAGACAGAGCATTCTGTGGAAATGAAAATTAATACTTACAGGCGGCTTGAGTTGGGGTGTGTTTTCAATTATTATTATTTTTTTAAAATAAAAAGGGGGGGTGAAAGTGAAAATTCAGTGGCTGCTACAAATGAGCCCATTTTAATTGTAAATCCATTTAGCAGGAGGTGGAATTAATCACCTAGAAGAGAGCGGGGGGAGAGCCCTGAAGTTGCACACAAAGCAAGGAGAGTGCGAATCACACAGTTGGCACGAGATCCCATTTCATTTTTGTTAAGTGCAGGGGTTTTAAGCCCCCTGAATATCTCACTGTTCTCTCCCTCCTGTTCTCCAGAGGGAGAACAAATGCAAACGGTGTCGTGTGAGAAGGGGCTAAAAGGGCACCCTGTAATAATCCAGTGCGCGAAACCCCGCGGGCTCATCAATGAGGGAAGGTGTAGCAGCCTTCGGGAAGCCTGCAAGAGCCTCTGTGTACACATAACACCTCCAAAGGAATTTTCCGCAGCTATTCAGGAACAGACCCGGGTCTATTCACCCTGGCTTCACCCCACAGCTTACTCACACATGCCTAGGCAGCGCTCGGGGGAGCGCGACGACGCGCCGTGCCGCACCAAAATAACCTCGGCCAGATGAAAAACAAGCCCTGCTGTATCTCCCATGGGCAGCGGCATTATGAAGGCTGACATGTGAGGGGAAGGAAAGTCTTCCCATAGCGTGCACCCATGGCACGCGTTAGCAAGAGCAAGAAAAAAAAAACAGCAGCAGCCAGTTCCATTGTACCACTTCCTCCAGCCATGCTCTGCAAACCCCTTTTTCCACCCCAAGAAGGGACAGCACATCCCCAACAAGACCTCAGCATCCACGATGCTCCACCACGGCTACCACGAGGCTGCCTCCGATGCCACCATGCCCCAGCCGATGAGGCCGGGGGCTGCTGAGCAGAGAGGAGACAGTGGAGCAATGGCCAAGGTGGATCGGCTCCAACAGGTTTTCCACACGCATTTTCCTTGAAGGCTGTGAATGAATTCAGCCTGGGCAAACTCACCTTCGATTCATATTCCTGTTCCACAAACAGCCAAGCTTTGGCTGTACAAATACTTAGGGAAAATATTCCACATTTCCAGCCAGTGCTTGTCACCTGTCACATCTGTACAGCCTGAACCCTTTCATTGTCAATGAGCTTGTCCAGCTCCTCCTTGGAGCTGACACAGTCTCCACAACCTCCTGTGGCCCCACTGCTTTCTGCCTCTCTGCACAAAGAAGCTATTTTAAACTACTCTACCAGTTTTGTCTCTTAGTTTTAATATGAGGAGATATGGGGGGAAAACAGCATCACATTCAGCTTATCCACTGCCATAAGACTTCTGAAAACTTGAATTGCATTCATTACCCTTCTCCTCTCCAAATATTGCTTATGATATTGCCATATTCTGCAATGATTCAGTTCAGACAGTTGAGGCTCTGGGCCAAAGAAGAGCAGTCATCAGGGCAATTAGTCACCGCCACTGAGTGATCTGCATACAATGCTTATTTCCCTAGCTAGGAGCTACATCTGAGTTTTATGCTTATGGCTGGGGTAAAGAAGGAATGGAAAGTCACGTAACCAAAAAAAAAAAAAAAAAAGAAAGAAAAGAAAAAAAAAAAAGTAAGTAGGGGGTTTGGGTTTTATTTTTGTTTTTCAAAAACTTTATTTTAAATTTCTTTTTTTCTATTTTGCCGACTGGCTGTGTATAACACACAGAAAACAGTGCGTTACACAAGCTCTTGTAGGAACCAAGTTGTTGGCCTTGCTACATGCAAGAACAAATACCAGCTGCAATGACAAGAAGCCCCGTGGGTCTCATCCAGCTGACCGTGGCTCCCTTCAGCTCTTGGAAAAAACAAACCTCCCAGTCACGTTGTTCACTTTACAGGAAGGGGGAAAAATCCGTTTGCAGTGCACAAAACTGTGAATAATCGATTTGTCACTTTAGCCATCAAACTGAGAAGCCAAAAACTTTTTGGGTTGAGCTGGGTTGAAACTATTTTTGTCCAGGTTTCCTTAGACACAAAAAAGATATCAATTCCCAAAATGAGGCACAGAAAGCCTTGCACAAAATAACTCATTTGGCATTCAGAAGAGGAAAATGGTCCTTCTACACCTCTTTCTGGGAAGCACTGTGCAAACCTCGAAGCATTTCTCAAAACCGATGAGCTGCAGGGAAGGTTTGCTGCCTCCTCCACAAGACCTGGGCACCACTGTGTGGTCCATTGACTCGCAGCCCTTTGACAACCACTTCTGATGGCCTCTGCAGCAGGGCAATGGCATTTTCCCCACTCCACAAGTGACAGGCCTCCACTTCAAGGGATGCCGAAGCAAAACACTGTCTCCAGCACACCATGGGTTTGTCCTTTGTAGAGCTTTCACCATTGGGCATGTGTCTTCCAGCATGGGACAGCGAACAGGAGCCTAGGCTACAAAGAAATATAATAAAAACAACAATTAGTTAAATTATGCAGCTACGAGGAAGGACAGAAGGTAATGTATATAGGCTATAGGATCACAGAGGGGCACAGGCTGCATTCAAAAACTGAATTCAGAGTCCTCCACAGAGCTCCAAAAGTCAAGTGCTTTCATTACAAACTCACTTGGTGGTGAAATAAAGCTAACTTCTAAACCTGCAGCTACAAGAAACAGTCTTGACCTAGATAGATAGATAGATAGATAGATAGATAGATAGATAGATAGAGTTATATAGTATATACAGATCATAAGAACTAGTAGCATATATCCTGGTACTGGCTGATATCATCATACTGACAGACACAGGTTTAGCTGAGTGATTTATAAAGCTCAGATGTTGAAATTAGTTGGCGTAAACACAATATCTGGGGAAAAAAAAAAAAAGTCAAGTGCATGTTTTTTAAGGGAGGGATAAACAATTTCTGAAAGCAGGGTATGGCTATGCTTTCTAACTAAGTGTGGTGGGCTCACTCCCTCTTATTTATAGTCTTTCATTACTACACCAAGCACTTCTCTTAGTGAAGGTGGCAGTCAGTTTTGCAGACTGCAGTCTCTTCATCCCTTCCATGCATCCTCAGCTCAGGCCCAGCACAGCCCCAGACAAGCTCCTCATCTCGACCCAGTGCCAGTGATTCAATAGTGATTGCATTTGCCCATCCAAACTAGATTTTTTTTTGCCTTTCTGATTTTCTGCATTACATAGATTTGCAAAAGTGCTCACTGGCACCTCTGGCATCTTCCATCCTGCATCTTTACAGCAGAAATGTAGGGTTTCATACAGTCTATTCTCAAGCACTGCAGCTCAAAGAAAGGTTCATAAAAGCAGAGAGAAGTATCTGAGGGTAAATATGATTCCCACATTGCTTTGTTTCTTCAGAGTAGCAGGCTGTAATACGAAGCTCTATTTCTCCCACTGCTGGTCATCTTAAAGCCTGGCAGGAAAAAAAAAAAAAAGGTTTTAAACAATTAATTCATTTAGATAATGTCAGAGATTCTTATTTAGGTGCTACGTAATGGGGGTACGTGGGTGCATTTTGTTACCAAACCCCAGTAATCAGATGCTGAAGCACAGATATGCATCGCACAGAGCCCACTAGGGCTTTGCACAATGTTCTGAGCACTGAAAGCTCAGAACATTGGTTGTGCAATTGGACTGAAGAAATACTAGCTCTCTTCATTTTTTAAGAAAAGGAACAGAAAGGATGAAAGAGATGATATGAATCACCTGTCATATCTGTACAATAAGAAAGAGGCAAGCTAAACCCTTTGCTCAAACTGAAACCTTTTGGGTTTTAAGCCCAATGAAAGACTTTGACATAAGATACACAAACATTATTATAATAAGAAATGATGCAGGTACCTCTTGCTAAAATAACATTCACAATAAATAGACAGAAATTTAAGAGAAGAGAAGAACTGGCACAAAGGAGTGCCAAAGAAAAAAAAAAAAAAAAAAGAAAAAAAAAAAAAAAGCCCCACAACCTCAGCTCTTGCAACGCTGATATTGATACGTGGGAACCAAATCCAACATTACGCAGCTGGAAACTTGTGAAACTTGTTTCCCGGGTCCACAAACACAGCCGAGATGCAGCCAAGGAGCTGAGCACAGAGAAATGATGCTGGGAAACTGTGAGGTTATGGATGGGGCACCAGCAAATTAAGCCAGGAAGAAATTAAATTGGGAGGAAGCAGGAACGGGCAGTTACAAATGACACCGGGCTGGTTCCTGCTGCAAGCTGTCTGCCCCACGAGGAGTCCCAGCCCTCAGCACTTGCCCTTCTGTGGTGTCTCTGCTCTGCTTTGAGAGCAACCACCCTATGCAGAACCAGAGGAGTGGCTCAAGGAGCTCAACATGATGCTGCATTTTAAAAGTCAGATTAACTTGGGATGTACTGAGATCTGGCAGGGTTGCCTGATGTCACATATCCCTAAATATAGAGAAAAGGGAAGTTCTTCTGCCCATTGGCACAAGGAATTGCTGCTGCTCCTTCCCCTTGCTGAGCAGCATCCCTTCCTTCCCTCCCACTGCAGCCCAAAGTCACTGCACAGCCGAAACTGTGTATTTAAACCTGAGGAGCAATAGTTGTCTTGTTTGCAAAGTAGCACCAATTCCCCATCCAGCAAGGAAAAAAAAAAAAAAAGAAAAAAAAAAAAAAAGACCATTCTGGGGACCCTCATTAGAATGAGAAATATTTTTTTCCCTTCTTTTTTAATTCAGCAACCTGAATGGGGCTTGTCTGGGGAAGCACTAACTCTTTTCACCTCATCCATCATTTTAAGGATGCAGGATCATCCTTGATGCTATATAGACAAGGTCCTACAAGGTTTTGTAGGCAGCTTTTTTAATTTGATTGGCTAATAATGAAAAAACACCTCTTCAGCTTGTCAGCTGCATCATTCAGATTTATGTTATGGCATCTGGATACTTAGGGTAACCTAGCACACTGTGCCACCACCACTTGGCTAAATTTGGAGGAGTTCTTCCCTTTAGAGCAGGGCTTCTTGTTCAAAGCCCTTCATGTTTCCTGCTGAGTGCAGGGGGTTTCTGTGTGTGTGAGGGTGGCACAAGCATCATGTGATGGTGGATGGCTCAAAATAAATAAATAAATAAATGAAAATCAAAACCACCACAGTCTTCACATAGCTGCAGCTCTCCCAAAGCAGCAGCTGATGATTCTTCACCTGGCTGGACTCTGCCAACCTGCAAGTTTCACCCTGGAAAGTGCCTGATCTTCCAGTTGGGAAGTGGTTTTTCCCCATCCCTGCGGCCCATAACCTTCAGCTTGATAACACCAGCCTTGAAGCAAAAACCCGCCACGTCCTTGTGAGCTTTTCTTAGAAAAGATATGGGCTAGAGAGGTGCTCAAAGAGCATGTGTGGAAAGTCAGTGGTGGATGTGGGGCTGTGTTTGCTCAGACATACAGAAGTTCATGGTTAACTGAGCAAGAAAAAAAAGTAATTATTCTTGCATGGGCAAGTCTATAAATAATCCCAGTGGACAAAGTACACTGCAGGCAATTTCCTTGTGAAAGTGAGAGCTGCAGCATCTACCAGACAACCTGAATACCCTTGGATTTTCAGGGGATGTTAGTCTCCAGGACCACAATGATTGCATTGCTCCCATGACATTGTAATAGCTGATAGCAGTGAGGTGAACACATCTCCATGTGCTTGCCTGTGTCCTCTTTCCGTGCAGATGAGCAATACCAACACTGAATGCCACATCTCTGCAACCTGACAGAGTTACCATGCAAGAGAGGTGCTTCCCCAGAAGCAGAGCTGTGCAAGTGTGGGATGTGCTCTGTGCCTGGATATATGGCAGCCTGGTTGTGGCCACTCTGCTATTGCATGCAAGCCATTACTTATATCAGAGGGACTAAATTAATAGACAACAGCTTCAAGAGTCTTCCTGGCAACATTTCTACGTAAGAAGAAAGCCTGCCTGAGAATTTAAAGATAGACAGCAGCAGCAGGAGCCCTGATGGGACCTTGGAAGTCCACTCTTATTGCTGCAGGCAGGGCCCAAAGCACAAAACCTGTTACCCATGTCACCCAGGAAAGCAGCACGTCAGGTTGAGTAAAAGCTCTTAGTAAGGTCCTGCTGTGTCCTTGGGCACATAAAAGCCAATGCATTTTCCCACGTCTATCCATGAGCTATACCGCAGCTATAGAAAACATCTGAATCAAAGCAGTGATCCCAAAGGCAAACCATTAATTCTGGTCTCCTGGAAGATCTCAGCCCACCCCCTTTGTTGGGAGTGGAAAAAACAAGATATTTGATCCTCAGTGTGAAGAGACATATAGCATGAACGCACAAATTCAGCTGGAGCCCTCACAATTAGCAGGGCTCCAGCTTAACTTTGGTACATGAAGGTGAAAAGCCTTCAAAAGCCTGAGCCAAAGGGGATAGCTGATGGATTTGGGATGGAACAAGCAAATCTTCTCCGTGCAACAGCTTAACAGTACCACCTGGTGGAGAAATCCAAATTTGCTCTGGCTGCTTCAGAGAGGGTTTGCAAAGGGATGCAAGAACCAGTAATCAAAAATCACACAAGGACTAAGTTTTATATGCAAGAGAGAAGGGACTCTAGTGCCTCTCAGTGCTAACCCTCCCCGGTTACAGCTACTTCAAAGCTGGACATTTGAAAATTCAAGTTCCCTGAAATTTGTGTTAACAAAGCGGTTGTTTGGAGAATCCCTGGATGAGAAAAGGAAGAAATATTTAGTCCACCACTTCCATAGCTGCACAGATCCCTAAATTTGCACACATCTTTATATGTAACAGTTCTAAAGTGTTTAATTAGTGATCTTTCCAGAATCTGCAGACAAAACATTAGTTTTCAACAATGTGTGGGTTTCATTACCCTTAAACAGCCTCATTACACAGTTCCATCCTGGTGTTTAATCAATTAAGTACGGTTGCAATAAAGCAAAGTGGAACTAAAACTGATGTTCTAGTGGGAGCTAAATCACTGGGATTATTCAGAGTGAGAGGCTGCTTAAGGAGAGCCAGACAAAGTTTATTTATGCTTGCTAGCATCGCTGCACTACACCACACAACCTGCCCAAGGAGATTCTGACCTCCTGCTGCACTCCTGAGAAGCAGCAAATTAAAGCCCTAAATCATGGGAGGTGTTTGTGCTCTCCGTTAATTTCAGGCTCTGAGTAATTGTATTTATACAAATATATATGTATATACTCATATATATGAAACAGAGAAAATTCTATCAAAATCAGAGCTCTAAAGCAGAGTCTCATCCATAATCAGCAATTTCTCAGTAGAGACAGGGTAAAAAATACCGACTATTTATAAAATTGTCCACTGAAAAACTATGAGCCGGAGTCTTGGCTACTGTAAACCAGACACTACTGTTGACTTCTACTCAACTACAACAACTTAGAGATGCCTCCACAATTTAGTTTATTAAAGTCTCCCTGCCAGCTGTGAAGTCTTGAGATGATGGAAGCTGGAGCTTTTGGGGACATTTTTACTTTTTTTTTTTTTTTTTTTTTTTTTAACATGTAATTATTTTTTCCATTTGTGATTTTTTTCCCCATTGTGCTTGGCTCAGCCTGGACTGCTGCACCTTTGGATCGAGTTGGCTCGGCTGACATACCGAGCACATGGCTGCAGCTACACTGTGTTCAGCCTGGGGACTTCTCACCAGATGCTAGTGGTGTTCATTTATTAAGGGAGTAATTGTGAACAGGACTGCTCTGAATTTGAGCTGAAATAGGTTTTCAAAGCATCTGAAAACAGATGTTTTTTTTGTTTTGTTTTGTTTTGTTTTTTAATTGCTCAGGCTGGTCAGCTCTGTAGGAAAACCAAGGTTAGAGCATTTTAAGCAGAAAAATGCTTCTGTTTGGAAGTGCTTGTTGGGTATCTATGCGGAGGTACATCTTGGGCATGCATCAGCTGCTATTTGTCTTGCAAAGGGTAAATCAGATTTTATCTGTGTCCTCAGCTCCTTTAAAGGGGAAAAAAGTCATGAAGAAACCAGATGAGCTCCTCAAACCACTGTTGTGATGTCTTGCTGAAGTTAAAACACTTTGGTCTTCCACCACCGTTGGCCCAAGACAGGCAACTTTTGCACAGAGCCTTGTATTTTGTGAAAACTGCAAATCAAAAGCATTGTGCTCCCCCTCAAAAGAAAGTTTCCTCAAAAATATTTCCCTATATTAAGTTATTTTTACTAACATCCCTCCAGGCACCATTTTAAATACCATTTGCCTGGAAAGAGACCAGCTTCCAGCAGGAAAACAGGGAGTACCGATCCAGCATCTCCCCAACCAGCCCGTGAAGATGGGAAGGAAATTAATCCCTGGTAGATTTCCCAAAAGTTACACAACTAAGCAGAAAAGCCACTCCAATACCTGAGCCAATAAAATGATCAAACTGGGGAGCAGAAAACTACACCACTGTTTTGCCTTCACAGGTCAGCGGGAGCGTGGCCATGGACCGGGATGGGATGGAGGGTTAAAGCCACTGCTGGAGGATGGTAGCTCCACCGCATCCTGCCAGGATGGGCTGCGAGGAGCCAAGGAGTTGGGTAAGAAGACAGCCCGGCTTCTCTCACAGTGTCACAGAGGCGATATAGTCCTGCAGAGTGTTCCCATTGTAACAAATTGGCATTTTCCAATGGAAAAAAAAAAAAAAAAAAAAAAAAAAGTCTCTGCCTGGAAGCAGTTTTTGAGTGAGCGCTGCCAGCACCCACTGGAGTCAGCGGTGTTTTTGGGAAGCCGCTCGCTTTCTCAGGTGTCCAAAATTAAGTTTCAGAGCCCAGCCTCAGGCTCTCCCTTTCTCTCCCGTCTTGGCTGCTCTTCAGCTTTTTTCCACCAGACCGGTCAGCAGCAAATCTCATGGCCCCGTGCCACTCTCTGCTGAGGTGGGTTGCTCCATTTTGGGCATCCTCCATTTGCCTCTCTCCTGGGCTTGGGTAGATGCAAGGCTTAGAGATACTCCTCCTTGAGATCCTGTCCCCAGGAGGCTTTTATATCTTCCCTGTCCTTTTTGTTGTTGTTCAGACCCCAGAAAAATAAATATTTTCATTTCCCATCCCCACTCATGCTTGCTTCAGAGACAAGAACAGCCTGCAGCATCTGGAAGAGGTTGGAAAGGCCACTCTTGCCCATGCAAGGAGAACTGGATTTTTATTATTATTATTTAGCTCTGCCAGCTGATGCTGCTGGACTTTTAGGCATCCTGGAAATGCCCTCTCCTAGAGGGCAACCTATGTGGAGGGGTGGAAGCTGCCGGCAGGGAGCCAGGGCGTGGGGCCCAGTGCAGGCCACAAGCAGAGGAGCTGTTCCAGCTGGCAGCCTTTCCCTGGTGCTTCTTCTACCCGGCTCCGTGAGCCTCCAGAAGCCTTTGAGAAAGTGCAGGCCTGCCCACAAGGCTCCCCGAGCTCTTCCAACCCTAGCAGCAAGCTGCACGGCTCCTGTCCCACAGCTCATGTTAGACGTTCATGCACCTCCCCAGCTGATTCTCTTCTGGGGAAGATTGTCAAGAAAACAATCGCTCTCCAGATGTAACATCCCATGCCCTTCTCAAAGCAGCAGGGGAGCTCCAGTTTCTTTCTCTTTGTCCTAGCAATATCTGCAGCTTCTTCCTCCACCACCTCCCAGGCCTTTCCCTCACACCCAGCTTTCCCTCACAGCCAGCTTTTCCCTCCCACACTGCGGGCTCCAGGGAAGACTTTGCCACACTCAGTCTGCTGCCACAAGCTCAGGAGGACAAGGGACACTGGTGTGGTTGGCAGGAGAGGATCCATAGGTCTGTACCAGTGGCAAACCTCGTACAGATGTTACAACCTCCTCCCAGCGCCTGGGGCTCACATTTCCAGCTCATGCCCATGGCCTCTCCCTCCTGGCCTTGTCTGGTTTCTGCTTGGAGGGGCCCTCTCGAGCTACCAGAGCCTATCTACAAGCTATTCTAACCACTACTGAGCTTTCCTGAAGGATTAGCACCATAAAGTGCTGATGGATCAGCTGGGATCAGGACACCTTGCTCACATCAGCAACCTAAAGCTGGTCAAGGGAAGTGATTTGGAGGCTTCCTGGAAGTCTCAGGAAGCTCCTGTGTGTGTAGCAAATGAGAAGAGGAGACAAATCATCCTGCACAAGAAGGATTTTGACCTGAATTGCTGATATTCACAATGAGACTCACTTTGTTGGAACTTCTAAATAATAATAATAATAATAATAACAATAATAAAGAAAATCAAAGGAATTTACTAGTTTCCAGCAACAGGAACCATTTTCCCAAAGACTAGACTTCCCAGGCCTTCTATCTACAAACTAGGAGATCACACTCAACCTCCTTTGGCTCTAAATAACCTGGGTTCAAGCACTATGATCCCTGGACCCATCTCCTTCTGCATACAGAAACAGGCCACACCTTGCTCAGGTGAAGCTGAACCAAGTCTTCTTACAGGGTTGTATCAGTCCAAGAGAGCCACCCAACAGTGACACCTGAATGAAGCTCGCTTTCAGAAACCATGGTCCCAACAAATGCTATCTGCTTCACTGCTGTGTCCTCAGTGATGACAGTGTGGGAATAGGAATAAAACACATCAATGGTAATGGAAACACAACTTTTTTTCAGGTCATGGTCCTTGAAGCCCCTCTTTAATTGACAAGTAACAAAAAGTGAGAGAGTGGGATGTGGGGAAACTGCAGGAAGAACCAGCTATTTGGGGAGCAATGGAGGGAAAGATTATGGCACCTTGGACTGTGAAGGACATAGAAAAAAGTCACACTGCCAGCTTCAGTGTGCCTTTTAGCTCTGCTTCTTCACTCTGCCGTAAGGACCCCATCCCAGCTGGCTTTGTGGAAAAAAAAAAAATAAATAAATAAACCCTTTTTGCTGCTAGTTGTGCTATCTGCAGAGCTGTGCTATCTGCAGAGCTCCTGAGGGAGCCAGATGTCCCACAAAGACCCAAATTAACATGTACATATTAAAAATAATAATAATCAAATAATGAAATGCAGTTATACTGAGGTCAGCAGCAGACACTATTTGTGAGAGAGCTGAGGGCCAGAAGGAAGAAGTTGCACATCCAGAATTTGAGCTATCGCATGCCCTAGGGTCTTGTTTTTGCTAGCCAGGGCCACCAGCAGGAGCAGAGGCAGAGCGCTGCGTGCCAAAAGTGGGACTGCCCTTCCCCCTGCACAGCCCCATCCTGGATTAGCTGCAGATCCAGTGGAAGAAACTCTGAGCCCCAAGCATGCACTGGCATGCACACAAAGGAGAGACAGATCTTCAAATAACTTGAGATTAGGCAGCTCTGTAAAGTCCAAATTACACTTCCAGAACTGCATACGTGCCGCTGAGCTGCATGAGCCCTCTCCCTTCAAACAGAGAAAACTCACAGCACTAATGTAGAAAACCATACCCACCAACTGCAGTTTTCCTTTCCTATCAGCAATTGTCTGTCCTGATGCTTGTGCCCAGAATGGCATGAAGGCCCACTGGCACACAACCACCCATGTTCGTACTGCTGTCCTCCAGAGCAGGGTGGCCACGTCCGAGCTGCCATGGGGATCAGTCCCTGGCCCCGCTAACTCCCAAGCTGTGTGCAGTGGCTGGCGAGGGACTGACAGTTTAACAGCACAATGGAGTTGCGGTGCCTGAGGACATTCCTTGGCTCTGCTCAGCTTGCTGGTGTAGCTGCAGTTCCTCAGACCGCTCCCTTCCTGCCTTTCTTTCATAGCCAATGCCTCTTTGATGCATTTCCAGTGTAGGTTTAGTTATAAAACTGCTACATCGGAGAGACCCTCGCGTGATCACTTTTCAAGGAGGGCTTTCCTTACCCACCTCTTGCATGATTACTCAGCATTGTAAAAATAAAGTAATTGTTTTTATCTCTTCTGCAAAAAGCACTTAGCAACTCAATCAACATCAGACAGGCTGGTTCTGGATTACCTCTTGCTGCAATTCCAGAATAAATTTGGTCTGCCCCATGCACTCTGGTTACTCATTTGCACCTGTAGCTGGTCATCCCCACAGCTATTTGTGCATCAAGAACTATGTCAGGTGCACAGGAAATATGTTTTTTAGGAAGTAAAAGGGCTGGATATGGTTCAGCGAGACTGCATAAAATACTGTTGATAAAACTGATGCAGTGCAGGAGAATGAGAAGCCAGAGAATGAGGGAAGGGCACCCCAAGCCAATATTGCGAATGAAAAGACAGCATTGCATGAAATCAGAAACCCACTTAGTGAGTGCTATGGTATTTACAATTTACTCTTTTAAGCTAGCGTGACAATGTCCGTATGAGCTGCAGCCACAGAGCAAACTGCTCTGCAGATGTATTCTGCATGGTGAACCTCTCATTTAAAGAAAAAAAGGAAAAAGGAAAAGAAAAAGAAAAATGAAAAGGAAAAGAAAAAGAAAAAGGAAAAGAAAAAGAAAAAGAAACAAAAAGTTTTAACAAAAATACATTCACAAGAAGATGGTTATATTTGACCTAAGAGTACTGTGGGAACAAACGTCAGCAGTACCGAATATAGGTGTCAGTGCAAATTTTCTTCCTTAACAAGCGATCTTTTACTATTTAAAAACCCCTCTTGTTCTCAAGAACATTCCATCCCTGAATTCTCTGCACAAAGCTTGGATCGGATGTCTACTATTCATATATTTTTCCCTCTTGGTTTCAATATTAGCTGAGGAGCATTATCGGCAGGAGTTAGAGCCGGAAATAGGAAATGAGATGGAAATTGTTAACAAGAGGGGAAAATAGTTCAAGGAGGTTGGTCCTTCTAAGAACTGCTACTTTTACAGCCCAGGATTATGTAACACTTGGACCAGAATGAATTTAATAAAAGGTAAATTCAAGACATTTGTTGATTTTGATCAGGTCGGTCAGATATCTTATTGTTTGTTATGTTCTAGAGTGCTTTGCAGATGCAGAGCATGCATGCAGTCCTTGTGCAAGAAGCTGACAACCTAAGTACAAAAGAAATCGTAGATACATATCATGAGATGTAAGATTGTACAAGGAGGTAATAGAGGCCAGCGTGGTAGGTTATGATCTCCTGAAAGATCTGCTCCTGTCTCTTCTTAATAAATGAGATGTGCCCTGTATCGGATTGGGCACTGCATAGACAGAAACCAAAAGCTTAAACGCCGGTGGGGTAGAGGCAGGATGTGAAAGCCGGATGCTCCAAGCCCAGCTCTGCCAAGTGCAGTCCTGATGCAGCTTTAGTTCCAGCGTTAGTGAAACAAAGGATGGCAGGTGGTCCACGTTGCAGGGTGGAGGTGGAAGGGGACGTGTCCTAAAGCATCTTTATGGGTCAACTTGTCATCACATAATGTTTTCTTATATAAATGAATAATATTCCAGGGTAAGATGGACAGAGAGGTACCTTTTTTCTACACAGGTATATTTTGCTTTCTTTTTATTCTGTGCATGGTGTTAATAAACAGAAAACATGGAGGGAGGAAAACCAATCACAGCCAAATTTGAGTTACTTTTGGTACCCATTAAACAGATGAGGCTAGTACTGCAAGTCGGAAGGATGCTAGAAACAACAACACAAATCACCGCAGAGGGCATCTTGCAATGTTTCTTTCAACTGCTTTTCCCATTTCTGTTGTATTGGAGTTAATGTCTTATCTTACTCCAAATAATTTCTGTTTCCTGAAGACCAACCCCCTGTACTTGTACATAGCAGTGTTTAAAAACCTGGCTGCATGCTAGAATATATCAACATCCCACTGGCTGTGAAACAGGTTCTCAAGGGACACTGCAGATGTTTATTATTGGTAGCAATTTACAAGTAGATTAGACAAAACCATTACTTATATGACAGAGAAGAGTCTTACCCCATCATAGGGTAATCTAGGAGTAACTACCAAAGATCATAAGCAATTAAGTTTGCACATCTTGAAAGGTAGCCTCCTTTCTCCCAGGAGCTCAGACATCAAAATTCCTCAGCAACAACAAAGCAGAACAGGCTACCAAACTTCTACTCATTACTATTTATGCTACTTTCTCCATTGCTCCTCATGTCTCTGTTCCTTAATCCTGAGCAGATTACGTGAGAAGACTCCCCAGTGGTTCCCCATAAGCAATCTGGTGTTGGCCATCCATTCTGTCAAACCTGGGATATGGCTGTGGACAGCAGCATGCATGATCTGGTACACAACACCTGTATTTTGGCTCCCACCCTAGGGCACATTTCTTCATTTATGGATGCATCTTCTGTTACAGCAAATTCATTCAAACACAGAGGGGGCAGTTTCTGAGCAAGGAAACCCTCATCTTGCCCAGCAAAGTGTAGCTGGAAGACTTTGGTGTTCAACAGCAGCAGAGATCAGGACAGCACGTGAGTGTGGGTGTAGACCCTTACATTTCACTTCCAGGGGGACTGGCTGTGTTTGTACCACATTTTCTGCTCTGAATACTTCTATTTCCTGGATGAGGCTTCAGATATTTTTCCAAAGCAGAAAATTACTCACATTCCCAAGGTTTATAAATGACATGCACTGCAAGAAATGACACAAATAAAAGCAAGGGATGGAGAGGCCACCTCACAAAACCAAAACCAGGCATGGGACTGCATTGGGTTGCTGAAACATCACAAGAATTCACATCCAAAAGGCTCCCTCCAGCCTCACCAATCCTGGTCTCTTTGAGCCATGTGGTGCTTGGAGAGTGATTCAGCCCAAGCTTTCAGTGAGAGGGTAGGCACTGTAAAGTGGATCAGAATCCCTAAAACTCTGTATGTAAAAGGAATATTGGACTTGAAATGAGCTACCTTGGCACCTCAGGAAAGAGGATGCATGCCTATTTTGTTAATCTACCCAAACAAAATAGTAGCCGAGGTGCTGCATAGGGTGGTGTCAGTAAGATCGCATGATTTAGGATTTATTTTTATTTTTTAAGCATTGCTGTGCACTGCTGTGTGCAGCTTTTTACCAAGGTCTCTATAACATCTTTACTCCTTCCCTCTCTTCCTTCACTCACATCTTTTCTGCACAGCTGGCATAGACATCTCCCAAGAAGATACAAAGGTAAACTCCCCTGGTCCAGGCAAGTCATCATTTGTCACTTCTCTGTCCAGGTTGGTCAGAGTGTACCTAGGAGCTTTTGTTAATTTAGCTTTCCCACACTACCGTTGCTGCCCTGCTTCTCCTATCTAATTAGAAACTCATTTCCTGAGGGATACACATCTCCCAGGGGGGAAACAATAAGAAACATTCAGTAATTACTAGCCTGTGCTATAAGTTTATTTTAAGTCTGTAATTGCTGGGAGTTCCAAGAGATTTGGGGGATATTTATTGTTACAGCAGAGCGAGTCAAAGGACTGGCACTAGGACAGAAGGCTTTCATCTCTGGGTCACTGCTTCAAACCCAGCACAGGTCAGCAGCAGCTATTAGCTGTTTTTAACCAACAAGTCCTCAGAGGTGAATGTGGTATTTCTTTAGGGGCCTTCACCCATTTCCAAGCAGGCTCCCAGACCCACTGCCTCTGGGTGATCCCACCAGCAGAGCGAATACTGGTCTGATATTGCCACACAAATTTTCATTCAGTCATCTACAGATCCATGATATGAGCACCCTTCATGCAGCCAAAATAAAACAAATGCTGTTAAATGAGTATGAAATCTTCAATGGCATGGTGAGTGCCAGGTGGCTCTACCCTGAGCATGGGCCAGTCGATTGAGAGGTGTGGATGTGAGTCCGGATCCAGGCTTGTATTGAAATACTCCATTAGCCCACCAGCCTCTCATTCACTCAGTGACAGACCCCATGAACTGCTGGCTATAGCCCGTAGATCTCTTTGAAGGCCACAGAGACCATATATCTTCCTCACGCTCAGCTCCTGTGCTCCCAGGCTTTCGACACTTTCCGTTGCAGCTTTGCACCTTGGCCCTTGCCTCTTGCAATAGCCACTTCCATGACGTCCAAGATGCTTTCACGTGGACATGGCAGGAGAAAGCAGTGATGGCTGGCCAGCCAGCATGATCTCTGAGATTGCAGCAGGGCTGGCCCAGCTCCAGCATGGACATCGGGGAGGGCTGCAGCCTCGGAGCCGGTTTCTAGCCTTACTTATGTGAGCCTGACTCCCACATAACTCAACAAAATTCTTTGCGACAATTGCACATGAAGCTCATGCACATTCAAAACCCAGATCTGGTCCCGCATTTGCAAACACTGTTGTAAATTTTGGCTCAGGGCAAGGGGTGAGGTGGGTTCTGGCAGGTTGAGCTTACACCCTGCCTTTTGAGGAGTGTATTTCCCATTTATGAATTGAAGGCTTCTTCTCAGTCCCACTGACAGCTCTTGGTTTGGCCAGGCTCAGCTTGGTTTCCTGGGAATGCCTGAGGGCAGAGCTGAGCTTTGAAGCATTAAAACCTGAAAGACACGATTTCATGAACAAGAAAAACAGAAGGTGCACTTGATCTTGACACCTTTACACAACCTGTGTGTTTCCCCAAACGAGCCTTGCCTAAGCCTCCCAGGGGCTCAGCATGAGGTTTGTAAATGTGGACAATTTCATTTTTGATGAGCAGAGCTAAATTACACAGCTTTTCTCACATCTGTTACTTAATTGGCTGAGACATTTGAAATTAGACCTAATTACTTTTCTCACTTCATTAATACCCAGCGATGGTTGGTTTCTGTTTTGTGAGAAGCGCTGGAGCTTTTGCTGAATTACTCAACCACAACCTCATCGTGACGGATCGTAGGAAGCAATATCAACAACAGCCACGGCTAGTTTATGCTAAAATGCCTTACACATCCAACCTGCTTCTCGCCCAGCTCCATGGGCTGTAGTTAAGCCTCCTTGGATCACACATTACTTTACTTTGTGGACTGCTCATTCTTACTGGGTTGCGGTGAGTGGGCTCCCAGTGCTCTCTGCTGGCAGATGCTTTGCTGCTATCCCACACTGCTTGGCTTGGCAGCTTCTTGGGTGTCCGTCTTTGCCCCAGGTTATTCTGGCAGGATCTCTCCTCCCCATTTAAATTCTTGTGGCCAAGGAGAACCACACCATGTTGAGGTCAACCAGTAAAGTGGCCGTGTAAGCTCTCCAGCTGCCCTCTCCCTCTAAGCTTCCATGTGCATCCCTAGAGGGGGTTGGGAACAGATGCAGCTCTGCAATTTCTGACTTTCCTCAGCATCTTCCACACCTCAGACAGCGCAAACAAGGGAGCAAAGAGGGTGACTTGAGTCTCCAGGGGAAATCAGGAGGCCAAGAGATGGTCTGATCCAGGAAAAACTGCAGTTGTTCCAAGGAAAGGCCTTCAGGACAGAGTTTCCTGCAGTATTTTCAGGGGATCAGAAAGATGCAGATAATTTTGCAAATGTAAAATAAAGACAATTCAGAAAAAAATATATATAGCAACAAATGTCTGGCTGCTAGGTAAATCATCTTCTGTTTTTCTAGTCTCCTGGGACATACAGACAATACTCCTTAATGAGATTAATATTCTTGGTCAAAATAATTTCAGTCTCTTCCCAGCGTTCATCTCCACTGGAAAGAGAAAAGGAGAACCCTTCTGCTCATGGCTTCTATGATGTGATTATGCCACATTGCACTAGTGGCTGTGCTTCATGGTCAGATTCCTACTAACCTTACCTATATGTGGATTTGTTTGTTTGTTTGTTTTTAAAGCTTATGAAGTTGTTTTAAAAGTATTGTATTGTTTTAAAAGCTTATAAAATTATTTGCTCTCTTTTTTTACTAACTCCAATACATGAATTTTGTGCAACTCAAATGGAGAAAAATACCATCAGAGTTCTGTCTAGCACTTGTAAAATCATAGAATCACAGGATGGTTGAGGCTGGAAGTGATCTCTGGAGGTCATCTGGTCCAAACCCCTGCTGAAGCAGGGAAATGTTACATCCTCCCAGACTACTGGTTCCTACCAAATCAGAAATCTGTCTTTTTTTCTTTTTCTTCTTTTTTTTTTTTTTTTATTTAACACATTTCAAAGCAGAGGCACAATGCACTCCTGACCTTCCTGTCATCATGCAGGGCATTTTTACACCCGTCCACAATGTGTCTGCTCCTAGCCATGCTCTAACATCTCCCTTGATAGCCTTCTCCATGAATCTGTTATCTCAAAAGGAAACAGATGGGAAAGAGCCATAAGCAGTACAAGGCATTCCTCCTTAGCTGTCTTCCAGAAACACGAGACTGACATCCTCTAACCTTTCTGTGTAAAGATACATAGAAAACGATGAAAATCTAATCTTCTTCCCAAAACACCAGAAGAACCACAGTGCTGTCCATGCCCCTAAGTGAGCTGAGAAGCAGCTGTTCCCTGGTGTAATCTGGGCAGAAGGCGTGCAGCCTGCAGCCCTGGCCCTTTTCAGACTGTTATCCCATCAGCACTGGGTCGTCCCATCACAGAGACGCATCATTCCTCCCGAAATGGCCGTTTCCCAGGCTGGGGGCATCTAGCTTCTCTGAAAAATCCCAGCGAGGGAAAACTGCCAGTAAGTCCCTGCTGCTGCTGGGCTTTGCAGTGTGAGCAGAGCTGAGGAACAATTGGGGTTGCAGGTTGGGACTGACCAAGCACTTCCCACACTGTGGGCAGCAGCTGAGGAGCAAAAGCCATTATCAAATAGGTGGCTGGCAGGTCTGCATGCTCCTGTCCTTGGAAAGTCACGGAGTAAAGCCTGGCAAACACCCTGCTGGTTTCCCTAAATCTGCACCACATTTCCCATGTATCAACACAGTCTCATCTCTGGGGCTCAATGGCTAAAAAAAAACTAAAATTAAATTAAAAAATCCCATTCCAATGCATCACGGTCAGATCAGGCAGAAGCAGCCCCCCACTGTGACAGACAACGCCTGATAAATCAGCTGCTGGAGTAACTGCCTGGTCTCTTTCTCCTTTAGCCACTGTGCAGAGCTGCTGCACAACAAGCTTTTAGGAAATATCGGACCTCACCCCCTCCACCTGCACAGCAGGAAATGTGCATGCGTCCTTGCGTCCCTGCAGCTGGCAGCTGTGACCACTGTCCAAATTAATGAACACCAGAACAGGAAATATCACAAAGTGCTTCTTTGACCTCTCCTAGTCACAGCGTCCTTGTAATTTGCAGGAGGCATTGCAGGATTGCAAAGGACTTCACAGAGCACAGAGGTGCGGGATGGGACTTTGTGCCATGTGCTGCTTGCTTGGGGCTTTCCGTGAGTGTGCTTTGTGTGTGCACCCCAAGGAACAGGTTCCCCATGGTGAATTCCCCATCATTTTGAATCTTTGCCTGAAGTAAGGACACGCTCATGCCAGAAACACTGATGCGGACACAGGTATCCACTGCTCTGGGAGAGGTCAGATATATTAGATTCCATTTTGGCATCAAAAATCTTAAAAGAAATACCTCTATTTCATTTCAGCCTTGCCACTGCACCTGCTAGCAGCATCCCAGCCTGGACTGTGAGGACCTCCTGCACTGCTGACACTTGCAATTCTAAGCAAAAACACCATAAAAATCTTTCTGCAAGACAAACACACTCCATCTCCTACTGACACCTGTTTTCCTCCCCTCCTGCCTAGGAGGGAGCTCATTGCTCCAATTGCTAACAACCTTTCCCTGGTCTCCATCCTAGCTTTATTCATAGCTGCTTCATGCCCATTTGTTCTCACGCCAGCATTGTCCCTAGGCTGAAATAGCTCTTTTCTCTACCAAGTGTATTTATAGACAGCCGTCACATCCTCCCCTGGGCTTTTGTTTTGCTAAACTAAACAAGTCAAGCCCAGCAGTCCTGTCTCACATAACAGGTTCTCCGTAGTCCCGATCCTTTCCGTGTTTGCTCCAGCTTCAGGACAGCTTCCCAGTGCCAGGAGGTCTGACCTGCTCCAGATGTCCCCTCATTGCAGATGTCCCATCACCCAGATGTCCAGGTCATTGCAGGCCCTATACAAGGAGCCTGGGCAAGGGAATAACAGAGAGAAATGATGCAGTAGCTGTTTTTTTTCCCAGATACACAAGCCAGTAGCTCCCATCTGTTACCACCCCACACAACTGATACAACACCTGTGATGGGACAGACCCATCATGTTTGCAGGTAGCACAGCCCAGAGCCAACAAACAGGTGTTCCTGTTTGAAACAGGTGGTCCAAGGGAAGATGTGCGCTGAAAACCAGCTAAGCACTTAGTCCCACAGTGATTTCTTCCTCAGATGGGAGGATTTCTCATGCCTATCCTGTTCTGTTAGTGTCATGAGCCCATCCTATAAACAGATTTTTTCCAATGACTACAGAGAAATACAGAACAGCAGGACAGTGAGTTGTGTTAATGAGGGGCACCTTACGAAAGAAGAAGTAATTTCTGGGTATTGAGGGAAGTTGGACACACCTGGACACAGCTGACAATGATATGGAAAGCTGGGAAGGGGAAGGAAAAGACACAGCAAAGCCATCGTGTAATCTGAGTACAGATTGCCCTGTGGCATGACATCCTTTGAATTTCTTCCCCCTCCTACTAAGCGTCTCCCTGCAGAGAAGCAGACAAGTTGCACAGAGACCCTAAATTATTAAGGTTCCTAATTAAGATCCTGATTAAGGACCTCATCTGACAGCTCACTTTTAGAACTTTCATCTTCTTTGGACATGTATTGTTCCCCATACTTGATCATTTTAAAGGTTATATTTCCATTAAGCCTCGTCTTGATCATACTTAAAGCAGCACTTAGCCATTGAGATATATATTACTGGGAAAAAAAAAAAAAAAAAGAAAAAAAAGAAAAAAAAAAGAAAGAAAGAAAAAAAAAAAAGCTGCCTGCCCAGAAACAGGGAGGTTATTATAAACATCCTGTAGTCTCGTCCTGTAGGCTTCGTGTCAGCTCTCTGTGGCAAAGGACAGAAGGATTATGATGAGTTTCCCTACAAGTGTACATTTATTTTCATTTTGCTGACGGATGGGTGTTCAGGCAGCTGATTCACCTGGGCTGGGACTTTCCTATTCATCGTGCATAGGGAAGGTTATAATAACTTCTCAGAAAACTAGAAACGCAAATAAGACCATGGAAAGTTACTCTGAAGTGACCTGATGTCCCAAGATATTGTGTTTCATTGTTTATATGTTTATTTACTAGGAGGAAAACCTAGCAGTAATTTCTGCTATGCAAAATGCTGATGTTTTAGAAATTCTTGGCCTGTGCAGAACTTTTCCTACTTGGCGATGACCGTGAGTGATCTAATTCAGATTTGACTGCACTAAGCTGAAAGGCTCCAGGTAATAGATATGCCCCAAAACTTCAGCAACACATGCTGTATGAAACAGAAAATAGAAATCACAGATTTTAAGCCCATGCATTGCTACAAAATTTCACCTTGTGAGCCAATGTGCCTGAGGGAAGACTGCTGCTGTGAACACCTCTCCTTAGGGTCATGTTGTGTCCTAAACGGTGAGGAGCTCTCAGGCGGCAAAATGTTGCCATCGCTGCAATCACCTGCTCATCGCCAGCTCCAGACACACCACTGGGAGAGGAGGAGGAGTGGTGAAGACCAACAGAGAACAAGTCTGTGAGGTTTTGGCATTTTTAGCAAGCTGTTTTCCATGCTTCTAGCTTTTCTGCCCAGATTGCCCTCTGATCCCATTTCGTTATAGGATGTCAGAAAGGGGTTATGTGCTTGAGAGGATGGGGACAGTCATAAAGCCAGTGGGAGAAGGTCAGATAGAAAAGTCCTCCGGGTGCAACTCCAAATAAAGCCAACAAAGACACCCAGAGAAACATCTGTGTTTAGAAGGCTCCAGATTTTGAGCTGTCTTTGAAATCCCAGTAAATAAAGGTTCTGAACCATCCATCTGTCATACGAGGGTCCACCAATATCTGAAGTATGATAGCTCTGCTGGGAGAGACGGCAAACCGAGTCGAAACAGAGCATCATAACTGAGCTGTAAGGAAAGGGTTCTTAACTTGTGTTTCAGGCAGGGGATATTTAAAGTAATTAGTCAGATTTTTATACATGGAAATGAATGACAGCGGTGACATTCCTGACAAGCAATTTACAATTAGTGAGCTCCTTACACTCCCTCTTAGCATATACAAACAGTTGACTGTGCCTTTAGCAAAACAGATGATTCACCTTCAGCCTAGCACTAAAACAACCTTAGTCCAACCAGTTCATTTGATAGTGCAAGTATTCTATTGTTGGGTTAGTTCAGTATTTTATTAATAAAAATCTTAGCCTCAGAGATGTTTTCTTGGTTTTAGGTTAGTTTATTTAACAGCTCCAATAAAATATTGAAAACTGAAACTGATACTGGGCCCATCTCTCTGGAGCAGCCCTGCTCCAAAGCCTTGGAGGAGCTGGAGCGGATGCCAGGCGGGCAGTTGAAAGGCAATTTCCCCCAATAAATCTGTGTTCCCACACACTGGGAAGCTGTTAACAGTGAGCGTGGGGAACTTGGCTCAAAGAGTGTCTGGCTGCAGAGGACCACACAAGGTGCAAGGTAGAGGAGAACTGGGCCATAAATTATCACTTCATTATATTACTAGTTAAATAGCCTTTGAGGTGGTGGTTGCCATCCCCCTTCCATGTGTTTGGCTGACTTCCTCCTCCAGAGCATCTCTACTTTGCCCCACTCCTCCTCAGCCTGCCTGGTGGAGAGATACTTCACGCCTGAACATCATCAGGCTCCATGAGCTCTCCACTTTCCCCCACTCCTGGCATGTCCTGAGGGTGACAACAACAGAAAGTGGGGATTTGGGGCTTCTTAAGGGCGTCTTTGGTGTGGACCTTCCCTGCATGGCAGAATTATATATTTGGAAGCCACAGGAGGCAACATTTTAGAGTAGGCCATCATGACATCGAGGTTCAGAAAGACTGTGAATCGGTAAATGAAAAATGGCCCTTGGCTATTCAGAGATTGAATGAAAAGTTGTTAAGAGACCCTGGGGTATTTATGATTAACTTACAAGATTTTAGGGTGCCATGGAAACTGGAGCTTTGTCCTTCACCACATGGTCCATCATCAGACAGAAGAACAATGCTGCTTTGTCTGTGTTTTCCTCTACTGCAGTACAAAGGAAGAAGAAAGGCAATTCCTAAAAAAAATTACCATACAGCCTGATTTTCTAGAATTCTTTTGGATCAACATTTTTTTTTTTTTTTAAAAGAGGGAGTCAGAAGTTTGTTTAGAAGTACCTGGGTACTTACATTTGTCATTACAAATGGCCATGTCCCAGGAAGCAGGAAGTGTAGGCAAGGGACACTGAAAGGAGCTGAGATTTATGATTCCTCTGTTCAGGGCAGTGGGCAATGCGGTCTGCAAACTGCAGCCTTATCAGCCTGTATATGTACTTCAGGTAGCACATTATGCAGTGAAGACCCACATACCAATGCTCCTGAAGATATCACAAGAAGTTAAATACTTTTTTGAAAAAACTTTAGGTCTTCGACCTGTGAAAAATCATTTAAAATGATGATACTCTGCTAACACAAAGAAGAGCAAAGCCACAGTAAACACTTGGCCATAAATGCCAAAGACCTTAGCAGCCTTCCTTGCCCTCTCTCCTATATAATTGCTCTCTGTGATATCCATGTGATAGAGACCTCTGACCTCTCCCCCCTCCTGGTAGGCACCTGTGCACCTTCTCATCAGCAAAAATTCTAGCATGTTCATATTGATCCTGGCTCAAAAGTTATTTCTGCCAAGCCCCAAGAAGATCCCAAAGGCTTTTCAAGCAGTAGACACTCAGAGCTGATGACACTCAGCACCCAGCATTTATCATAACCACGACCAAGGCAGCTACAACCAGCAAAGGGGCCGACTGCGGGATGTTGGTCCTCATCTGGCCATGAATTCACTCTGCTCTTGCAGCCAGCAAAAGAGATGAATTGCCCCAAATCCCCAGAGCAGGGCTGATATTTATGGACAATGCTAAAAATTATGGCACAAGGAAATCAACAAGCTGGAAAGCCATGCTGGCTGCAGCTCTGTAGGAAGCAGTGGGGCGGAAAAGCAAAGTTTGCCAAATGGATGAGGAAAAATACGTGAAGGATGCTTTTGCTGCCTTTTTTTTAAACAAGTTTCCAAGGATATTTTACAAACAATGAAGCAGAGAAGAAAATGTAGAACTCGTTTTTACAAATAGTGCCTGGCCAGGGAAGGCAGCTGCAGTTCAAATGGAATTGAAATTAGTGAATGAAGGATATTTTCTTCAAGTTTTTGGCTCTAGCAGATCTTGCCCAACTTACCTCCAGAGCAGCATGGATATCAGGGTCCTTGTGCCTTTTACCTGGCCAAACTATCTTCTTGTCCTTGCTCATTGCAATAAATGTAACTAGCAGGAGCATTAGGATCTCATTTCTCTCTCTATCATCCTAAACAGATCTTGTTTCTCCTCTCTCCACCCCAGATGCAACAAAAACACTTTAGCATCTGCTTGACTTCAAGCCCTGTGCTTTGATCCTCCTTGCTTTAGATGAATCCAAGCACATGCCCATTGCTGGGCTGGATCTGGCCCTCAGAGCTACCTGCTTCTCCTCTCCAGAGTCATTGCAATGAACATCAGTCAGGCTCCCCACAAAACCCTTCTGCAGGTACCACACCTCAGCCCTGGTCAGGATTGCAGAGGAATGTAAAACCAGCCACTGAATCACAAAACAACCAGCACCTCTGTTTTGAGGAGCCCCCCAACAGCAGCACCATCCTCTTTCAGGAACAACTGGTTTATGGGGTTTGTAAGTGGATGGAAATATGTTTACTTAAAGGCAGGCAGGGGCATGGAGCATGAACAAAAGAGAAATTACAGAACTGAAGAGGAGCTGCTGCCGCAAACCTGATCCCCTGACAGCTAAAATGTCAGGCAAAATGTATTAGAGGACATAGTCTCTGCCCCTCACAGGATGGGGGATAACAAAATCATCAGTGAGTTAAACCAAAAATGAAATCAAACCATTAAACCAAATAGCAAATGGAAATTATTAATTTCATTTAATTAACTAGTTAATTAATCCATTAATTTCATTATTATATCTTGAAATATCCATTAAAACAGCAGGGAGTATTTTTATATTTTATTTTATTTCTCAGTATAACAAATGTCAGCATCCAGGCAAACCAGAAAATTGGCATTTCAAAACAAAACTGGAGAAAATAATAACAATAATAATAATAAAGTCCTGTCTACATATATTTTAAAGCCTTCCTGCTTGAATTTTGCATCAGAATCAGTATTTTTACTGGGGTTTGCTAAGTTATCTAAAAGCTTAGTTGCAAGAAAGATGCGATTTAAACTCTCTTTAGGATCCAAACTTTTGGGGATGTTTTCAGCTGGAGGTGGAAATGGCAGAACAGTAAGTTAATGGCATAAAAGGAAGGGACCAGGCTCCTTTGTTATATCCCTGGTGGAATCTATCCCCTGGGGATGGGGCTGCAGGGCAGGCTGAGCAGAGGCCAGGCCTTTAGCCCTGCTGCAGTAAGAGGTCCAATGCCTGTGTCTGGATGGATGTTCCTCCAGCATCCCTCAGGATTTGGGTCTAATAAGGGGCTAGTAAACAGCTTTCTCCATCAGAGACTCCTCTGACCTGAGGGAGGCCAAGAGAGGGGCTGAGCACAATGGCCTGAGCACTGTCACCGTGGGTACGTGGGTAAGGCTCAGCACTCTGGTTGTGGCCATTGCCAAGCAAAGAAGGGGTGCCTCAGGGCAGATTTGTTATTTATAATCTTGTTTAATTTCAGACATCAAGGAAAAAGTACCATAACCACCACCAATGCGGCGTGGCCCCAGCCATCAATGAAATAAACATCTGGACCTAAACTCAGCTGTGAAGTTTTTTGGCTTGTGTTTTTCTTCCACTTCAATTAAGGTAGATGGTGCAGCAAAGCCAGCATAGGAGTGTGCCATACAAAGAAGAAACACCAAAGAAAGGGGTTGTCCCCAGAAAACATTGCATGGCCACAGACCTCCCATACAATTTCCATAAATTACAAGTGGATTTGGCTGCACCTTGGAATAAAGCACCCTGGAAGGGGCCTCTGTTGTTGCTGGCACCTCCTGAGCATCCTATGGGAAGGTCGTGCTTCTGCTGGTCCCTTCAGGCTTGGCCAGCACCGAGCACAGCCGTGGGGAGGCATTTGCCCATGTGAGGAAAATATTAGATCCTCCCTTGCTTTGAATTTGGCCCAGCCCGATTAGAAATTTCTGCAAGCCATCTCCAGGCTCGGTGTGGGGTCGGAGCCATCCAGGACCTATTTCCCTCCAGCGCTTTGGATGCAGCCACCTGGCTGGCCATGAAGATGTGTGCTAGGGTCCATCACCTGCCAGTTGGCCTCAGCGCTGAGAAATGTCCCTGGGCACATTTCATTCCCTAGTACAGATATAGCTGGAGAGACCACAGCCCTATTCCCTTTTGCAAGGCAAACAAATCACTTGCACATGTTAAATTAAAATGATTAAAACAATTTTAAAATTTCTGTTGAAAAATTATTGCAGCTTTTGACCAGTTTTACTAAATGTTCTCGAGTAATTTTAGCCTTCACATGGAAACTCATCCCATGAAGAGCAGAGTTTTGTTTTCTGTGTTGCTGTACAGGTCTAGCTGCTGCTACAATGAAACCTGACTCTGGTTTAGGTTTTAATGACCTGTCAGAGGCCCAGAGGGCAGGACCTCTCTCATTTCTTACAAATAAAAATAACTAAGATTCAAATATAAACTTTGGGAGACATTTTCTTAAAGGTTTCTATAAAATAGGGTTACAAGTCACAGTAGATCCAGGTCTTTGTAATCATTTTTAATACGAGACTTACATGACTTTTTTTTTAAAAAAAAAAAAAAAAAAAAAAAACAAAAAACACTTTTCTATGAAAAGATTAAATGACTTCTTGATATTAGACGTATTTGTATTTTTTTATGAAAACAAAAATTAGAGGGATCCACTGATTGTGAATTTTGAGTGTAAATTGGAAGCAAGGCTGAGTAAAAATTCTGGGTGCTCGGGGCTGGGACTTTGAAGTTACTTGCCACAAACACGAACTAGGAAGTTTGTGTGCAAATGGGCAGTTTATGAGCAGGATTAGCTGACTTAGAGCCTTTCACCCAAAGGCAGCCTAAAACAAGTGCACGCAAGGCTCTTCACCCATCTGCACAGTGCAATCCCTTCTCTTCTGGAAGAAGCATCAGTTTGGCACCCTGCAACGTGATGGGAATCTTAAGAAGAGGAATTTCAAAAGACAGAGTCCAACCAAAAGCTTACAGAATTGCCCCCTTTGCTTTGCAAATACATACCATGGGCAATTTTTTTTGTTTAGTTTCCTACTTCAGGGAAAGTTTTTCTACCATCCCTGTTTATAACCCTGTACTACCCAGCTAAAATCAAATGTCAAGTCCTCATAAGCATCTGTCCCTCAGCCAGAGGTTGTTTTTCTTCACGGATGAATCAAGCATACTGAGTAAATCACATGAATCACCAACGGAAACATCATCCTTACAGCATCATCTCACATTTATGAATAAGGAGCTTGTTTTGCAAGTCCCCTGAGAAGAAATAAAGCAGTGAGAGCCCAGGGAGGGGCCCAGGACTTTCACAACCACTTTGTTTTAACAGGTCACAAACAATAAGGTGTCTCCCCCCTCCAAAAATAAAATAAAATAAAATAAAATGATGGGTGATTGCTTTACAAACCATCATTCAATTTAGAAGTCCTTTTATTAATAAGAAAATGCTTACACTGATGACATAGCCCAACAACCCAGTTATAAATCGCATAAATCTGTTGCAATGGTTACAAATGAGCAGCATGATTTATGGCCGGGGCCACTGACTTCTACACCTGACATAAAACTTTGTAGGCAATCAGCCACATGTTTCATTTTAGTTTTATATTTGGCATATAAATCAGGTAGTGAAAGGGACTCTCCCTCCACCCCCTCTCCTCCCCTTTAAACAGATGAAGCAAATCTTTTACAAGCAGCGTGCAGCTCTCTGCAGCAAGGACACGATGCGAGGTATGGAAAATATTACACTGCGATTTCATTAATTTCACGTGAACCAACCTGAAGTGCAGTGACCTGCCCTGCAGAGCAGGCAGGTTTAGAGGAGAAAAACCATACGGGTCACCGTGGAAAAACCCTTGAGAAAACAAGTTGTTTTCCTGCACCACAGATGCCATTTATTTCCAGGTTTTGCAAACCTGGGAAGGGTTTGCAAGGAAGGTTTGTGGGAGACCTTTCCCTCCTGAAGCCAAGCAGAGTTTGGCCTTGCTTTTGAGGTGAAGGTGAACAACATAACCCCATAAAGGTGGTTTGACCATGAACAGGATGGAGCAGAAAAGGAAACTCGACAATCAATAGCTGGCTTTGGGGAGTTACTCTTGATAGGTGTTAACAAAATAATTCACTGCCCAGCATGTAGTGCAGGATCCCTCTTCTCTTCAAATGCTAAAGCAGTTGTCCTTATAGCTCAAATCTTCACATCTGAGCCCCAGCTTCATGCTGAACAACCATTTTTATTAAAAATAAATGCATCAGGAGCACATTTCAGTCATTTTAGGGCATTCTGGGAAAACTTTCAATTTTCTCCTGCATCTGTGTGACCCAGGTCCAAAGCCTATCAAAACCAGAAAATCTTTTGAGCATTGGCAAGATCAGCCAGATCTTTGTGCAAAGTAGCTAAGTATTTTCTTTACAGTCCCAAATAAGTGCTGCTCCACTTGTCTTGGTGTAAATTCAAATGTATGATTTTCAGCAAGTGAAAGATCAGACCCAAAAATACGGGAAACTTTCTACAGATAGTGCATACAGTAGTGAGATGAAATGAAAAACAACACATGATTACCTAAAAGAAAGGTTATTTTAAATAAGTGTCATAAATCTGAGGAATCTTCCTCCAATTGCACAAGTTATCTTATCTCAGCTGGATGAAGTCCTGACAAAGGTTTTCATACGCTGTCTTCCAGGGATGTGAATTTTTCCACAACAGAGGTGTTGGCCATTTCTGGAAAGCTCTCGCTATGAGTCAGGCATGTACTGCTTTTCCATTTCCTCAGAAGAACTCTTTAAATACACTTGAGGCAATGGAAAGCCATCTGGAGGCAGAGGTTGAAGGATGGGTTATGACTGCTTCGTTCAGTGATGCAGACCTCTGAAAACAGGATAATAAACAGGCGCTGCAATGTCAGAGCAAGATTTTTGTCAGAATTAATCCACTATTTATTTACTTATAATCTTCAGCAATTTTATGTGATATATTTTATGAACACAAGCTTCTTGGAAACTTCAGTCAGGCTCTGATCAACCATTTAAGTTGCTCCACCACTCAGTTTCTTAGTGCAGTCGAGGCATTTGCATACCCTCAGATGATAACTGCATCTTTAATAACACAGGTATCTGCATTCCCATTGAGACAGCTGATGTCTCTGCTAAGAAATACCTGTATGCTGTAACCTAGTCAGACACGAACTGTAATTGGGTTCATCCAATGTGCAAAGTGGAAAACAAACGATTTGTTTATTGCAGGATTATCTGTTTTGACGTTAGCTGAGGTTTCATTATTTATTAAAGAATAATTTGCAAAAAAAATTGATAGAAAGCCCAATTTACACTAGCTGAGAATTCCCTTGTAAGCTTTTCAGCTGCTCGTGACTTTGCATCTTCACTGGCAGGTAATGGAACTGATTTTCCCGTATGCAGACGGGGCACTGAATACCAGAAAGTTTTCACCTCTAAGTGTTTGTCTTAATTAAATGTGTTGAATGAGTATTGGAAGAATAGCAATTAAGAGGCTCTTGTCTGCGTGCAAATTAACATCTAGTAGGGGATGATGGGATTAAAGCAAACACAACAATAGAATTATTCAAGGTCAGTATGGGACTAAGAGTGAGCTGCCAATGTAGAGGCTGAGTTTTAAACCATGCCCAGGCTTGACAGCAGAGGAATCCAGTATCCCACCAGTATCTGAAGCCTTTGCTATGGAAATGAATGCACTAATATGTCCTCATGAGCCCGTAGCCCAGTTTTTGCTTATTTGGCGATGCTTGCAATGTGACCTCTGTTAATGGTCACCGACATTTCCATCCATAAATTGCTCTCACTTTCCTACTCTTTGAGACTTTTCTTGAGCAACAAGATGTTTGTATGCATCAGCTACTTGTAATGGGACTCTTCAGCCTGGGGAATAGAAGATTCAGGGGGGATCTTATTAATGTGTATAAATACCTGACGGGAGGGAATGAAGATGACAGAGTCAGACTCTTCTCAGTAGTGCCCACTGACCAGACAATAGGCACAAATTAAATACATGAAGTATTTACTGTCAGGCTGGCCAGACACTGGAACAGGTTGCCCAGAGAGGCTGTGGAGACACTCAGAACCAGGCTGGGCAGGGTTCTAGACAATCTGCTCTAGGAAACCTCAACTATTCAGTGACACTGTAATAAAGCATTGCACAACAGCCACATTGATCTTCTTTGAAGACAGAGTACATGAATATTCAAAATACAGCATTATTCACTAGCCTGTTTATTGTTTAATTGCAAATTACTCATCGCATATTAAAGTATGCATGTTTTCGGATTGTGTTTTCAGTTGCTGGCAATTTGACACACTATAAAACAATAATTATAACTGGAAGTGCAGCAGTGATTGGATCCAAGCAGCATGTTTGGCTCCAGACTCCCAAACTCTCAGGAAGTTCCAGTGCAGATCTGCACATCGCACCTGGTTCCTGTCTGTGTAATGGGCAGAACCAGCTTTTCTTATCTGAGCTGCCACCTACTATTTCAAGAAAACCCAAAACCCGCAGCTCTGAAGACATTCTTGTTTAGATTCAGACTCAAATTTTATACCTAAAGTTAAGAAAGTAAATGTAAAATTTTCAACCCGTTCCACTCCATCCTTCAAGAAAAATGTGTTAATACAGAAGAAAAAGGTGTTAATACATATTTTCAAAGAAAGGAAGTCATTGAATTAGACTTGAACAAGACAAGGAAAAGTGTTTCTAAACAGATTTGATTTTCATTTTTTGGCAAGATTTTCAAATAACTTTTGGTGACACGTATTGCTGAAGTGGAGCCAGAAAAAAAACTGTTTACCCCAAATTGCTTTTCTAGTAAATGAGAACCATTTAAAATATTTTTTTTTTCAGTCTTGGGATAGCTCTTTTTAATCAACTAAGCAACCTGAGTCTGCAGAGGAGAGCTCTCCCAAGGCAATTGCCCTTCCCTATCTGAAGAACCAGGCACAGCAAGGGAAATCCTGAGTCCCAGATCCCAAATGAGAATTATTACATTACACCAGGAGGGTCTAACCTCACAAGCTGAGAATGCATTTCCTTGGCACCTTTTCCAACAAGCATGGGCTCCATTACAAACAAATGTGTATTATTACAAATAACGTGCCCTGATGGAGCGTAAATTCAGACTATATTTTTTTTCTCATTTTGTTTTCTGCTGGGGAATTCTGGTGAAACTTATTTTCCTGCCATTACCTACATTCTTTATAACACTGGAGTTCTCTTAAACCACATTTAGTGTGGATCAAAGTCCTGACTCAGAAAATAAAAGATCCCCTAAAAGAAGAAAGCATCACTACAGGAGCATTATTCTTTTTCTTATTCTGTCACACCCCCAAAAAAATATTCAGCAGAGTCCTTTTGCTGCTACTTGCACATGTGCTTGAAATAATGATCTAAATTTCATTAATAACTGAACAGATCAGTCTCAGATCAAAAGCTTTCCATATAAATCAAATTCCTTCTGCTGCCTAACAACAACAAAAAAAGCCGTTCATTACTCAAATGGTGAGCTCAAGTAAGAAAGATTATTTATCCACTTTGAGGTCTTTTCTGCTTTCCTATGAAGAAGCAGATGCCACTGGACCACATGGATAGCAGGTTGTGCCCTCCAAAGTTACGCTCTCCCACTTGATCACTTTGTCTTTGAGGTCAAACCCCAAAGTAAGCTAAGAAAATAGCAGTTTTCTAGTTTGTTGGACCTAACCTATGTGTGTCTCAAGACAACATAAGGCTGAAATCCCTATGCATATTCACACACTACGGTTTCTTTCCCCTCTGTTATTCTTTGTCACCTACAGAACTCCTCCTTCACCCATCAGGAACACCACTTTGGGGATCACACGATCAAAATCCAGATAAATCTGAGTGCAGCCTGTAGCTTTCAGTCAACCTAGGATAACAATTTATAGTGAATATCTGTTGGTCATGTCAGTCCTACCTGCCAACTCTGGAGTTCATGCAACCAAGAACAAGTTTTGGCTCTAGAAACAAGCAATGCCTTCAAGTTATTCTCCTGGGGAATAATTTCTCAAAGGCAATTCTGAAATGGGACTCCCTTATTAATCTTTCTAAATCCTCCAAAAGAGCTAAAACAGTTAAGTAATTTCATTTTAAAACTTTATGGTCCTTCTAAATTTTAGCTAATGTGAAAAACTATTGATTTTGTTCTATAATCTGCAAATACACATATTTAAGTGTCCTTAGATGAGACAGTCAGACCTACTGTACTGGGTGGGGCATAGTTTGGCCATGTTCTCCCCATCTCTTATTGCTCCATCAATACGTTTTGATGTATATTTTCCCTTCTAATTAAAAGGTATCATCTGCTGAGCCTACCAGCATTTCTTCCTTACAACTGTGGTAAGTCTATGAACATATGCTCCTTGTCCTGCAGCTCCTGGCTTTGGCACCAACTGTGCAGCAGGGATTTGTCTTGGAGGTTGGCATTATTTGTGTTGAAATTTCACGAAGTCTTAATAACTTCCACCTTCTTTGCAGCCAAAACTTCACTCCTTTTCAACCTGGAAAAAATGAAGATGCAAACAAAAGTCTGAGAAATGAATGCTGAGCTGAACCAGTTTACCAAAATTAGGACTATAGTTGCTTAATGGGTAAAGCAGGTACCTTCTTAGACTCTTGCCTTGGCTTACTTGTGGTGACGGAGAAGAAATAAAGACTAGCTCAATATACGAAATCATCAGTCCAGATCAACGTAGGCTGTTGCTAACTACATCTTTGTTACCACAGGGAATCTCAGGGAAGAAATCTGGCATCTGACAAGATTTTTTGGTGATAACTATTGCCACCATCTCCTTATTAATACTTTTATCACATTCTGAAAGTTACTGGGAAAATATTGTAGCAGAGAAATGATAAATATTATTTAAAAGTACATCCTCCATCAGAGTTTGACAAGTCCTGAAAACACTGAGTTAAGGGACATTATGCAGTAGGTAGCCAGACCTGAAATCAAACAGAAAGCATTGCACGACTTTGGTTCACATCTCAACAATAACTCCATACATCCTCGTCTAACAGACAAATAAGGAAAATACAATATTTAAATAATAGCATGGTGTGATTGTATTCCCTTCCTGACACTCCAAACTTGGCGCCAGACCTGCCGGGGGTTTCACTGACTGCTGAGGATGTGTCTGACAAACCTGGCTTAAGTCTTGGGCTTTTAACCAAACAGCCGATGTCCTCTAGATAGTTATTTGTCCCCAGATGCCCCGATGTAACAGCCAGGTTTAATACAACTCTCCCTTCAGCTGCTGGAGATATTGGTGGTTGCCCGTCACTATTCCCTTTTCTGTTTCTAGCAGGTGGGAATTTCTTCTGGGGATGAAGCTGATCAGCCTTAGAGCCTTGCAAAAACAGAAATGATGTAAATTTAGATGATAAGGTATGTTTGGAGAGGAGCAGAGGTATTTGGGGAAGAAGCAGCAATGCACCGGGGAGAAGGAAGGTGCATTTTAAGTGCTTCTGGGAAATTCAGGCCCAGCCCGTGAAGTTCAAATTTATGAATCTATTCTGGTTTTCTGAAATGATTGAACGCACAGTTTAATAATATGGATCCTCACTTTAAAAGCCTCACTAGCATAAATCACAGATCTGCATTGTCTGCAATATGCACGCCACATTTTATTACCTAGGTTCATGGCCAACACTTAATTTAGTGCATACCCTTTCATGTAATGTATTCCAAGATATGCATCACTTGACAATTCAGCACCACGGTGCTCAAAACTGCTTATGGTATCAATCTATATGATGATTAAATCTCATCTTTTTTTAACAAGCCAGGCTTTCAGAGCACTAGATGGTGCTAGAGAATGCTCTTAGCCAGCTCCAGGGGCTGCATTCCTGTAAACTCTCTCCATGTACCATTTATTTTTGTAGGATATAACAGTCTTATCTGGATCAAGCATCTATATTCTCAGCAGTGCTTCAGATCAGCTGCTGATATCGTCCATCACTCTTCCTCGTCGTGTGATGAGATATTGTTTGTTTTTGCCCGAAGCAAGCTGTCAAAACCATGAGTCAGGCTCCCCAGATCATAAGACAGCCTTAAAAACCAGGGATATATATATATTTTGTAGTGGGTACTTTTTATTTACATTCTGGTTCCTAAGCTTTAGGACTGATATGGTGCTGTTAATGTGCTCCCTAGGAAGGGATGGCAGTGCTGGACACTAAAAGCATCTACCATTAGGGCCAGGCATGGGGCTGAGCTTCAAGGTTCAAACCAATTTCCAGACCTTGACCTGGGGCTATTTTGGAGCAGGGTTTTGACCCACCCAAAGTAAAGGAACCCCCCTCAGAAAACACCAGGTGGAAAAGACAGTCAGGAAGTGGAGTATTTTTCCCTCCCTGACAGCTCAGCTGTGAGTCCAAACATATTGCAGGCTGCACGAGACTCTGGTGCTTCGAGGCAGGCCATGTATCTTTGGTAGACAGGTGTCGAACCGACGCCGATTTCACAGTGCTGGCACTGTAAGTGGTGCTCCCCAGCTGTGTCTATCCCACAGAGCCACCGAGCTGCAGACAGCAACTGCTGCCGGACAGCTGGAGGGGAAGCAGGTTATTGGGCTGCTCCGGGACAGCCCCGAGGTGCAGCTGGCCATGGGCACGATCCTTCCCCCCACGAGGCAGCTGCACACAAGAGGAGAGCAGCCTCCCTGGACACCGACACCGCAAGGGCTTGGCCTCATCCTGCACAGCACAGTGTGGGTTGGAGCCTCCTCCATCCCACCTGGCCATGGGGTCATGCCCGTCAAAAGCCCAGCTCACATCTATATGGGTAAATTTGGGTCAGGTGTGATGGGCCAAGGCTGTGGCACACCTCCTATGGTTATTTCCTCCTGGGCATGGTGGAGCTACCCCATGCTCTCGAAACAGCCAGCAGCACAGATGGAAACACTGGGGTTCAGCCATTGGCCCTGTCGTGCTTCATCCCACCAGGAGCACAAAGGAAGCGTGGTGCAGAATAATAAATAATAATAATAATAAAAAAAAATGTTTGGATGATATGGGAAGGAAGAGCAGAAATTTGGGAAAGCCGGGTCGAAATCGAGATGGATGCTATGGGTCCTGCATTTGCACATCTCCAACGTGATGGACCAAAAGCCATTACTTCTGGGGGTTTATTTAGTCTTGGGTGTCTTGGTGATACGTGATTGCGTCCTGCTCCAGATTGATGACGGTGTTTAATCCAGATGGAAAGAGTTGAAGAATTCAGACATGACATCATGGAACTATGACATCATCACTAAAACAACCAATCAGATAACAGCTAAATAATGACATTTCCAGGAAAATGACATTTATTTCTGTGGCAGTTTTAGCGCAATTAAGATTTGAAAGGGACACAGTCAGATCACGTTAGGCCCATAGCTTAATATTTTCCAAAAGATCAGTGGAAATGCTCCCGTGGCTTTTCCTTTAGTGCAAACCAAATTGATTGTTGGTATGAATTTAAATATATCGCAGAGGGTGAAGCTGCAAACAAAAAGAGCAATCCCACTGCTGTGCTGCTTGCCCCAGCAGAGCGAGTGCTTAAACGAAGTGAGAAAATCGCCGTGGTGCCACATCTCGGTCTCATGTCATGTCACCCACAGTCTTCTAATAATACTGCAGGGCAAGAAATTTGCTTTTAATTGATTAGGAACCTACCAGCCTCCCTCTGCGTGCCTTTTATTTATGTTAACAGTCTGAAAGAGTGAAGTATTCCCCTTCAGGTTTTATTCTGCCAGAGAAACGCGTTTGCTGTCATCACTCCTCACCAGCACAGCCTGAGACCAGCTTCTCCTCAGTCTCTCCCTTCCACCATTTGTCTTTACTACCTCATAGCTGTCAGCTTTTCCTTTAGCTGCTACTATGAAATGAGCACAGGGTTGTTTTGGCCAAAAAGCACTCAAAATGCCATGAGGAGGGCCAGAGGGGGGCAATTATTGATCTCCAAATGGGAAACATCCCTGGGATGGTATCCTTGACTAGGGGCTGCCATCCCCAGGTTGAAAACCACCATCAGTGCCTGCCTGATAATAAACCCAAGAGAATTATATGTGATCACGAATCATTATAGACAATTCCATGATTCTGTAGTGGTGGACTTGAGTTGGACTAGATGATCTTAGGGGTTATTTCATCCATGCTGCCTCAGTTTACCTACCTGTAAAATGGGCATAGTGGTAGCTGCTCATTTGACAGTGGAAGAATTTGTTTAAGGAGTAACAGGGTTTTCTAGGAGCCCCTTGTTTTTCTTTCCCCAGCTGAACAGATATTCAAAAAATAGAAAATCATGCAAGAAGAATACCCAAGGATCTGGGAGAAGCAAATAGCCCAAATTAATAGAGAGACCTCATTGCACCACCCCATGAGAAAAGCCATGTTCAGGCCCTTTCTATTCGGGTGATGGATGTTTTAATGGACAGTCAGATAAATATATTTATTTTCCCATAAAAAGAGAAGCCTTGTGCAGAAAAGCCTACTATATTTTAATGTCACTGCAACTTTCACTTGGGCCAGAAGTCTAAACATTTCTTTCCAAGCCCTTGGCTTCCCAGAGGGATTTTTTTTTCCAAATGGTCAGTGAAAATGCAGACAAATGGGTCAAATATCACGGGAATTGTAGAACGAAAGATGGGGTCCATCAAGACCAGAGGGTGGGCAAACTGCTCTAGGTGACACTGCTTGAGTAGGGGTTGGACCAGGTGACCTCCAGAGGTCCCTGCCACCCTCAGCCATCCTTGTGAAGACAAGAACAGGAAGGCTCCTTCCTTTATCCCGTTTAAGCTGCTTGACATCCTGCTGGAAACACCGGGTTTGGGGGACACACGATGCATGCCAAGAAGGTCTGAAGGGGGAAGGCAGCTGAATTCTCACCCCTGCATGAAGTCCTGGCAAGAGCAGCCCATGGGGCGAGCGGCTGGCACTCTATGCAATTAGATATAATTAATAACACACAGCTCGGAGCAGGGCCAGCAGGCACCAGTGGCGGTCCGGACCGTCCCCAACCACGATGGGGTGCTGGGTGCTGCCACCCACCAACCTGCCAGGCGGCGAGGCCGTGCCCTTTTGGGGAGCCCCCCCGCTGCCATACATCATCCCGGCTGGCCGGGCAGCGGCCCTAACCTGGGTCTGTCCGTCAGCCCGGAGCCAGGCTGTCCCCTCGCTCCCCTCCCGCCACCCCCTCGTCGGCCGCCAGGACTTTGTGTCCTAAAAGCTCATTCTTTCCATAGCGTAAAAAATAAACCAGCATGTGCTCCCTCTCCAACGCCGCCCGTCTCCGCAACGGCCCCGGGTGGGTTGTTGTCGTCGTTGGGCTCGGTGTCTCCTTAAATAACAGAATTACAGCGGGCCTAATCCTGCAAAGTGCTGAGTAACAGCTCGTTCCCAATAAATTAAGTAGGCACTCAGCGCCGCGGCCTGATATTTGTATCCATGTCCTCCCGGATTATCAGTCTCTCCTCCTCGCTCTCTCCCCGGCCCCTCGGGGAGCAATTATCTGTGAATGAGAACAGAATAACTCTTTTAGCAGAAGGTTTCCACACTCGAGCACAAGGAGCGCTCTGAATGGATTTATCATGCTCACTAAAAAGGGACGTGGAAAAAAAAAAAAAAAAAAAAAAAAAAATGTCCCCCCTCCTCTCTCATTTATTTTATTTTATTTTATTTTAAGGAGAAATCCCTGAAGTGGCAGCCGTTCCCTGGTGGCTCCCCGCACCAGAAAAAAAAAATTTAAAAAATAAAAAAATAAAATGGATATAGTAAAACTTTTTAAGGGAAGCATGAATCGGTTCTTCAGAAAAACAAGGCAGCGGTGCCAACTGGAAATGTTTGCTTTGGGGGTGAGTTAGATGGCTGGCGTCAGCCAGGGCTAAAGACATGCCAGCGGAATGCAATATTGGGGAAGCAGCAGGTCACTCAATCACTGGCAATTTGCCCAGGAGCAACTGGATGCCTTCAGATTTTTTTTCGTGTGTGTGTGTGTGAGTGTGTGTGTGTAGCTTTTTTTTTTTTCCCCCCCTTTTTTTTTTTTTTTTCTTTTTCCAGGCAAACAGAGCCTTAGCAGTTTCGGGGCCGGGGATTTCTGGAGAATGGTATTTCTGAGAGGCACGCTCCGGCAGGAATATCCCTCGGTCTGCGCGGCTGTGCAGCGGTGACATCTGGCAGAAGAAGTCGCCTTTCGACAGATGGGGCTGAATCCGGCCCGCGGCCGCACATAGCAGAAGATGCGGCACCGCGTGCAGGGTCTGCTGGGGCAGGGAAAGGATGAGGCAGTGGGAAGGGACAACAGTGCCGGCACCTCTGAAAATACCCTCCACCACACAGAAGAAATATTTTTTTCTTCCACTAACAAATACCAAACACCAGAGATGAGATTTTGCTTATATTTTCAGGGGGCAATAGGTTTTTCAAGGTTAACTTGCAAAAAGGAGTGCAGAAAGTAAGTGAAATACAAAAAGAAATGAGTATTTTGAAAAAAACACATTGACATGGCGGAGGCAAAGCCCGACATGCACTTTTTTCTGTATTTTTTCATGCCTCTATCACTTGTGCAGAGTACCAGGCTGCAAAACGCAGGGAGGGAGGGCTCCCAGCAAGCCCGGCTCACAGCAGCCACCCTTGTTAGGGATTTGCCCTTTTTGCTAACAAAGGAAATCGAACGCAGCACATCATGTGCTGATGTCAACCATGGCACTTCACCAGAGGTGAAAAAGAACAATAAAATTGCCCTCACCACTGTCTCCCTTCATCCACATGAGTAAAACCCAAATGTCAGCTGGAGAGGAGCTCCCATGGAAGCATGGCCCTGAATCCATGGGGTTCGATCCTGTTCAGAGGTCATCCTCCATACAGGCAACCTGATCAACCCATGAAGAAATCAGAGAGAAAGAATAGGTTTTTGGAGGCAGATCCCAGCTATGATCAGCAGGTTGTGATCCCTGAGAGGTCTCCTGAGTGGGGTCTTACACATGCAGAGGCATTCAGAAGGAGAAAATTCACTGCATGTGCAATGCAGCCACTGATGGCAATCCAGTGACAAACTCGAGAAGCTCTTGCCCACCTCTTGGTTCCAAGTCCTTGGGCTTTCTTGAGGGCATTGGTCCAAATTTTCTGCTGGTGGTAACCCCACCAGGGGCTCTACCTGCCGTTGCCCCCTGACCTGGCAGCTGTCCTTGCACATGGTGCCCAGTGCCTGCCACTGGTCCACCCAAGCTTAGAGACCATCAGTCAGTGAACAGCAGCTTTATCTCAGGACTCATTCCCCACCTGAAATGTAGTTTTTCTGCTACTCCTGGCTTTCAGAGCAGCTGCTCCAGCAAACGATCATAGCACGATCACTCTTGTCTTTCCATCGACTCCTTTCTTCTTATATTTTCCTTCTGGCTTTGGATCTTGATCCAACTGTGTTACAGAACAGACCTAAAAGCACTCAGTATCCCAGCTCTCCATCACTCTTCTTTTTTGCTTCTCTTTTCATCTTAAAAGAACCATATTTGGCCCTATATATTTGGAACAAGAGATGGTCATTTAATCACTGGACAAGGGCTTTAGTTAAAATGAATTGCATTCCCAGGTCAGTCACTACCTTCTTGTGTGATCTTGAGAAGAAGGTCCCTGCCCCAGATCTTTGTACTGTCAGATGGATATTGCAACCTTTTCTTTTCCTTGCTGAGTCTTTCTTTGCTCTCGAGAGCAGGAGACTCTCTCTTGCAATGTGCATGCGTGGCAAACTTATGAAAGTAATTTGGTTTACAGTATCTTGAAAAATTATTTAATAAAATAAATAAAACACCTAAGTTCTCTACAATGGTCTAGGGGAAAGAACATTTCCCAACTTCTTTTCTAGATGATTAATCTGGCTTTCTCTCCTTGCAGGGGGATCATATCAGAGCACCCAGCACATACAACCTCTCCAGATGCTGTAATGGCCACATAGCCATGGTACCTTGTCACCTACCCACAAGCACCTCCCGCTTCCTGGGAGGACTTCTGGTGTGGTTCTAGAAGAGCACTGATGGGCAGTGAGGAAAGACAGAGTGGACACACTCAATAACCCAGCAAGATACTTGTCACAGTGAGCTCTCCCATCCAGTCCTGTACTCCAGGGCTGCAGCACCAGGCAGGTCACCTGCTAGAGACGGGCAGGAGAGAGCCCTTCTCTGCTTCTGTCTCATGTGTTGCTGTGTTGCTTGTGCAAATCATTTTTGCTTCCCGTACCTCAGTTTCCCCATCTGGAACATGGAAAAAGTGATCTTGACTTCTTTTTAAATCCCCTTGAGATGTGTAGATGAGGAGACCTTTTAAAGAGGTAAGCAATATTATAAGCAGCGGACTCTCGTCTGCCAAGAACCAGAAGTGATATGAGGGTGATGAAATTCAGGCCACCTCATCAGCAAAGCATGTTGTCCTGGCCTTCAAGACAAGGTTAGGGCTCTCGGAGAGAGCCCGTTCCTTTTTGGGACAGAAAGGGGTGGACACAGACCCAGCACATGCTTTCCTATTATTAGTCATTTCTATCCATGCATTGCCACAAATGTATACTGCTCTTAAAAACCCAACCAAAGCAAGTGCAAAATCTAAAGCCATCTGACCCAGGAGCTCAACTGTGCAACATAAGCTGATTTTTAAGTCTTTAGCTAATTTCCCCGTAAAGGCTTGAGCAGGATGGGTGCAACCAGCCCTCAACAAGCCCCCAAGCCCCACCATCTCCATGAGCCTTTCAGTGGGGCTGGAAGGGGACAAGAGACAACAGATGGACCTGCCTGGGGACTGAAACTGGAGAGAGTATCGAGGCTTCCCCAGAGGACCATGCAGGATGGTGACGCACGGCTTGGCCCAAGCAAAAAAGCTGGACAGAGGCAAGCCGCAGGCACGGGAGAGCTTGGTGAGGACCTCACAAATGAGGCCGGAGGCACGATCGAGAGCTGTTTTGCACGGTGAGGCCAAATCCGTCCCTGGCACGGCTCCTCTCCGGCCACCTCCATATGTTTGTGTAATAATCCCGCTCCGGCCGCTCAGGGAGGCACCGGCTGTGCGGGGCTGGCGTGCCAGCCCGGAGGCCCAGACGCCAGGACAGCACCAGATGCCGGGCATATTTTGTCAGCTGTGCGGCCACGGGGAGTCACACGGGGCCTGGCGTGCACCTGCGCGACCCTGAGCCGGCCTGCTATTAACAGCCGGCAACAGTGCTCGGATGCCGTACGGCTGACCGCTCCGTTCCCCAGCACGGTGGTAAATTAGCCTCCCTGCTGGCAGCCCCGAGCTCTTCTGCAGCAGGGATTGATGTGAATGCTGAGCGAGGCCGACCCGGCTCCGCAGACTCCTGCCTCTGCTGCACGGCCCCAGGGCCTTCCTGCATCTCAGCACCCCATTGTGCACGGGGTGCCCCTTGCTCCCGACACTCTCCACTTGAGGTGAGGTGGCTCTGAAGGTCTCCTGATGTAGCTAATTAACATTTGGGGTCTTCCACAATGTTTGAGGTTGGCACTGATTTCTTGGAAAGGAGATAATGTCGGGAGGGTCAATGTGAGATGTGAAGTTGCTGGGGGTGCCTGAAGCCAGAGGAAGCACCCAGAGGTAAAGCTGCAGCAGACACTGAGTATAAGGGGGCTAAAGCTTTCTCAGATTTGTGGGACAAAACCTGGAGGGGTCAGGGAAAGAAGCGTTGCTGGAGAAAGCTGCATTTACCTCTTCTCTCATTTGCCCTTTGTGCCCTGAGTGGGCACAAAGTTGAACATAAGCCAGCAGTGTGCCCATGCTTCAAAGAAGGCTAGTGGTATCTTGGGTTGCTTTAGGCAAGTATCACCAACTGCTCATCCTTTCCCTCTATTCAGCACTGGTGAGGCCACACCTGGAGTACTGGGTCCACTTCTTGCCCTCCCAGTACAAAAGAGCCATGGACATACTGGGTCAGCAGGGAGCCACCAAGAAGTCCTGGAGCACCTCTGCTACGAGGAAAGGCTGAGAGCTGGGGCTGCTCAGCCTGGAGAAAAGAAGGCTCAGAGAGATCTCATCCAAGTCTATAAATACCTGAAGGGACGCTGCAAATAGGATGGAGCCAGGTTCTTTGCAGTGGTGCCCAGAGCCAGGCCAAGCAGCACTGGACACAACCTGGAGCACAGAAGGTTCCCTCCGACCATCAGGAAGCCCTTCTGTGCTTGGTTGGTGACACTGCTTGGTAGGGGCGTTGGACAGGATGACCACAAAAGGTCCCTTCCAAACTCAACCATTCTGTGATTCTGATAAGCACCATCCCTGCAAGACTTGAAGGAAAATTCCTGCCATGTCCAACCCCTGTGGAAGAGACACACAACAGGAAAAGTGATGGTCTTCACATTTTCTATTTTCTCTCTGCTGACCCAAAAAAAAAGCAAAATCTGACTCATTAGCACAGCTAGTTAGCATTAGGATGAAAGGTCCAATAGGGACTGCAGACTCTTGGGAAATAAATTTTGATGCCTTGGGACTCAGAAAAATGATTTCCCAGGCATCATGTGCATAGCATAGCTGGCTTTGTGACTTTTCCTCTTTTTCTTCATCAGTTCTTGGTTCTAGCACAAAGATGATTTTTAATGCCAAATCATTGTGCTTCTTTCCTCTTTATTTCAGGCCGCAGGCTCACCACATTCTGGACTGGTTGCAACCCATCTGGTTTCACTAATACTTCTAATATAATATTTATAACTAGCTAAGGGCTGATCATATGACGAGTGTAATCAATAAGTCATGTGCCAATTGTGGTTATTCTACACCTTGAGCCATTTTTCTGTATTTTGGCGTTCAGAGCCTGTTGGGGTATTTGCATGTTTTGTTGTTACTGTTCCTTTCCACCTTTGCAGCCGGGCATTAAAGATGGCTTTCCTGAGTCTCAGTAATTGAGAAAAAAGGCACATCACTTTGTTTCCACCCAAAAAAGGAAATGAGATGAGAGAATCAACCAAAGCTCTGCTTGCCAGATACCACTTGCCACCATCTTTGGCTTTGCTGAAGGAACTTGTGCTTAGGGAAGTTGTTCAATCTAAACAAAACTGTATTTTCAACAAGTTTGTCCTTTGCTTCGCCAGAAGGCTTACCCAACAGGAACCAAAACCAGGTCTGACAGTTTTAGCTCACCCGTAGCCAGCTGTGGCAGCCCAACTTCAAATTCAATGGGCACAGGACATTTCCTGGCAGATCATCGGGTAGCAGGGACAAAAGACCACCTGTATCGAAGGGGTAGGGCCCATTGCCTCCAGAGACCTCCCTCTTGTTCTCTCTGCCCTTCTCACTCTACGTGGCTACAGTGGGCTCGAAGGGGAAGGAATGTCTTGGTAGATGCTCAGACAAAGCAAGAGCCCCCTCCAGAAAGGGACACTATCAAGTAACTTCAAGAAACTTTGCTGGAAGCACTTTTGAGGGGAAAAAAAAAAAGAAAAAAGAAAAAAAGAAAAAAAGAAAAAAAAAAAGAAGAAGAAGAAAAAAAGAAGAAGAAGAAGAACTTTTAGCTTCATTTTGAAAAGAGTGAAAAACCAAGGTTTTACCTTGGTGTAAAACCACTGGAGTTGCACCAGGCTAGGATTTGGCCCTGTGTGGCTGCATGGAGGCAGAAGAGTGAACTCTCCCTTTCCACGGGTGCTTAAAGCTGGCCACAGCCTGAGCGCAGATGATTTAATGATTCATTCTGGCAAGCAGGGAAGCATGACTTCAGGTTTGAGCTTCCCACATCGCTTCTACCAGCTCCCCCTGGAGAGCCAGCATGTCGGTGGCCAAGAGGATTGCACATCACAGAGCCAAGCAGTGCTGCCTGTGGAGCCCTCAAGCAAGAGCACCACGGAGGGTCCCTCCATGACACCGCCGTGCGGGACCTCAGAAGAGAAGCAGAGGCTGTGTGGCAGCCCCAGGAGCACAAATTAAAACATCTCCTTCTTGTGCTGAGACTTTAAGTGGTGACAACTGCTACCTTGTGAGTCAGTGTATTCAGAACGGCCCAGCACTAACAGGATTAACAAGCTCTTCACTGCTTGGATCGCTTCATGGTGGGAAGATCCAAAATCAACTGATGGAAAAAGGATAATTCCTCCTGCGGAGGGAGCAAGTTGTTTGTGGAACCAAATGATCAAACAATGAATCTGAGTGCTGCGAGACGTCTGAACGTGGAGATGCACCCAAACTCTGCTGAGTGCTTGGGCTCGTAGTGCCACTGCATGGTTGGGACCCCATGCCCAGACTCAGGCGCAGCATTGTGAGACAGTTGGTGTTTTTGGGAGGGTCAAGGTTTGAGTCGAGGGTGGGAGAGGTGACAGGAGAAAGGAGCAGTCATTCTCTCAGGCACTTCTCACCTGCTCAACCTCAGGGCTGGAGGCTCAGCTCCAGTCAGGAGCTCACACCGTTGAAGCAATGTTAAGACCTGAAAAGCCCCAGCTCTGGTTTACCTGAAGCGTCACAAATAATGTAACCATGCCCAAAACCATACAAGGTCATGCAAAACCTTTCTTTTCTTTGCAGAGCTGGGTTTCTCCTTCCCCACAGACACTGCATGGCCTTGTGCCTTGCGCAAACCCCTGTCTCCATGGAGGAAAATACACTCAAATTCTCCCAGTACCAAGCTTGCCAAACTCATTTTCTCATTCATCTATCTCTCATGGGGTTTGGCGCTGAAGAGGAAGAACTGGCTGAGCACCAGCACCCAGCAGATGCCTAGAGTTTGTGATAGATGAAGCAGCGAGTCTTCACCATCGAGCCTGAGAATCACTCAGTGGGCCTAGTTTCCTGCTCAGGCCATATCTCAACCATGTACCAAGTTAAGGCCCTGTGGCTCAAGGCAGCCTGATTTGGGATCCACTGATCACCTCAATTTAGTCCACATGCTCAGAGATGGGCAGACACCAGAATGCCATGTTACTTTGGAAACAAACTAGCTTGCCAGCACCAGGCACCAAAAGCAGCCGTGCTCAGCAGACCAGGGAGGTAACAGTCGTGTGGCCCCAGAAAGGGTTACAGCTGTCACCTGAGGCAATATTCCTTCCCTGTTCACATAACAAGGTATGTGGGGTCCACTTTTTAGGAAAGAGGAATGCTCAAAGAGACCTCATGAGTGCAAATGGTTTATGCTAAAGGCAGTCATGCGTTTAATGTGTGTGCATACTTTCAACTCTGAGAAGCTTTAGGACCCTGTCAGAAATTGTTATGAAAAGTTTCATACATGTTGTGTTTTCCTTTTGTCTTTCCCATGGCAAGGAGCTAAGCCATTTGACAGGCATGAGTGAAACTTATCTAGCCAGGACCCGACTAAGGGGTTCCAGCGTTCACACAGAGCTTGACACTTCAAAATGACATTGATCGGGCTCTTCTCCATCTGGAAGGGTGAATGAACTACAGCTGGTCTGTAAAAAAGAGTTTCCTTCTTCCACAAAATAAAACAAAATTGTAAATCCCTATCTTTCAGTTAAAAAAAAAAAAAAAGAAAAAAAAAAAGCTGAAAATAAACTTTCTGCTTCTAGCTGAAAAGCTTCAGTAAACATCTGAAATTTCATGCTGAAAACAGACACTTCTCAAAAAAAAAATGCTTAATCCATAATGGCATTTTCTGTCAGAAAACATTTGAGAGGTAAACATTTTTAAACAGCCCTGGAAATGCTTTTTTGCCTAGCAAAGTTCAGTGCATGCTAACAATTTCAGATATAGCTTGGAATACCGTCAACTGGACTTTAAAAAATTTTTTATTTTTTTTAACCCTCCTTCCAGGTAAGCTTAGCAATAGATCCTCATAATGTCTCTGTGGCTTTCCTCCCATCCCATTTCCATCATGATTGTCACTACATTTAATAGTTATAAAGATATGTACCTGCAGATTTAAAAGCAAATGAGTCTCTGAGGAATTTATCAGGGTCTCTAAATCTCATTAGAAGTGATTGGTAGCAAGAAAATGGTTGTAAGTTAGGGTGAATGCTAAAATTAAAGCACCTCAGTTTCTTTGCTGACTGCACAAAATGTTTAGCTCTGCTAAAAGGGGGTGGAAAGCACAAGAATAAAAATGTCCACATGAAAACTGGACTCAAGTCCACACTGCATATTTCAATAGGCTCCTGTTTCAGGCTGGCTAAGATTTGCTTTTTGGTCAGTTTACCCTGGTATCACAAAGAGAAACATTATCAGTTCTTTCTGTTGTGTTAATATCCAATTTATGTTTCAGCATTGCAATTTCCTGCCTGCTCTTTGAACAGCTATCAAAGGACTAGACAACAGATCATGGTACACATTCTTCTCATGGTGACATCTGCTAAACTAGTCAGTCTGTTCCTATACAGCCCACTCAGCGCATCCTAAAATATTTTATAAGCCACCAGTGGAACAGATAATGGTAATATTGGTCCCTGACCTTTACTCAAGCCACCTTGATGTTCACTGCAGATGGGGAGTCACACTTCAGCAGCCAGAATTTCTGGGTCCATTCAGCTTAGGGTTTCTGTGTTACCTCCAAACCCAATAAATTTCACTTAATGCCATCTGGCACTTCATATCCTTCACTATTTTTCATCTGACGGTACTGGCAAATCTGCATGTGAGGCTCAATCCAAAAGCCTCTGAAAACCAATGGAAAGATGGTTTGGGGTCATAACTGAAAGTGCAAGACTATTTAGCAACATGGTTTCTACAGCTTTGCTGGAAGATGCTCTTCTTCTGAACAAGCACTCAACCAGCAGTGGGCACTTTCCAAGAAAAGTACACCTAGGAAAAGGTTGGTTTAATCACATTCAGAGAAGCTAAGAAATGTCATTAATGAGATAACCTAAAATCTTACATGTGAGAACACCATTACTAATTTTGTGTTTGGCAACACCACTGATACCATGGATATCAATGTGTTTCACAAACATAGGCAAGTTGTGCTAGGGACTACTTACAGCTAATTTTCAGAGTTATTCATAGGACTTGCGGTCTCTGCGTCACTGTGTCTCCTGTGCACTCTGGCTATATCCCAAAACGTTTTCCATACCAGTGATGACTTCAGCCTGAATTTCCTGTCCTGTAGCCAGAAAATAAATAAATAAATAAATAAATAAATAAATAAATAAATTTAAGAAAAATATATTGCTCAATATATCCTTTAACACCTGGAGAGTTTTCTTGAAAGTTTGATTGGTGGTATGCCCCAACCAGTCACTACTCAAAGAGTGCTTCCCACTCTTCTCTGCCCTCACTATCTTTCTGGGTTGTGGTTGTGCCTCCTTAGCCTTATCTCTGCTGCCTTTGAGCCCTGGTTTCTGATCCCCATCTGCCTGACCTCCCATTCTGTCTATTCCTTGTCCTAGATCCTACCCTGTGACACTGCACTTCCTAATCTTCAACAAAATCCCAGGCTAAGCTTTGATTTTGCTCTTGAAATAGCTCCTACATAGATTCTGAGCAATTTCAAGCCTTTTATCTCACTTTTCTGGACCACTGTGTTCTTCAGATTCCCATCCATTAACTACAGTTGCCCTCATTCATTTCTTTTGAGCCCTGCCTGAGTCTAACCCCCTTACTGACACCCCTTAATAAGCAGAGACCTGGTTAAAGGGCATGGCTGACTAGCAGTGTCATTAACTGTTTAATAACCATCAGATCTATGCCACATGCCACATGGGTCAGCCACAGAAAATACCATTTTTTTTTAGCTCCTGAAGACTGTTAGATGCGATTGTTTTCCTGGTGTTGATAACCATTTTGAGCACTTCCTATTCAACCAGAAAGCTTGGTCCTCTTTTCTCCTGGACAGAGACTGAGCTGAGCAGTACCTATGAAGCTGATGGCCCAGCAGGCTGGAGGAAAGAGTTTAGCTTAAATTTACACCCAAGACTGTTCAAAAACAGTAGTGAAGACTTTGGTTGTATGTATAATAGCAAATAAAACAGGCAAAGGCAAGCCTGAAGGTAATCTCCCACTCTGAGGAAGCTTCATATTTGATAATGTATTAACATCTCCCAACCTTCTAGGCTTTATAGACAGACTTTGAAGTCTCTACCAAGGGTCAACTGCTGTACCTGAGCCCGTCACTACTTTCTCTTTTTCTTTTTGCCACTCTGTTCACTAGGACACCAATGAGTGTAGATTTCAGAAATTCACAGACCATACTGTCAGAAAGATGATAATGTCCACAGAGCATTCATTTATGTGGTGTGAAATGTGTTAGGAGGCCAAGGTGGAGAATTTTTATTGCAGAAATGGCTTCATTCTTGGCAGTGTTTATATTTTATATCAGATTAAACCTAGGAAGACACATTTACTGACTAGTACTAAACCAAGTCCTGCAGTGAACTGACATATGTGTTACCAATCACATCTTTCATACATTAAGTAGTGGAGCTTTTTCTCTATTTGTAGGATGCTGACAGGCAGTAACAACAAAAAAAATGATGAGCTGTACTGAAAGGAAGTTGAAAGGGAAAGTTAGGATTTAAATTATTTCAGTACTCACAGAGTCTATTTTAAACATACATTTTCAGTTATAATTGTTGATATATATATCCCAAAACAACAACAACAACAAAATATTTTCTAAAAAGGGAGAAGAAAAAACACAAGGCTTTAAAAGGATCCCTAAAACCCAGAATTGTTAAACACCAGAATAAAGTGTATTAGAAGTAAAATATGAGAATGATGTTCAAAAAGGAAATATAGAAAAGACATACACTTAGGCTAGCCAATGCTAAAATTACTACAAACATATTTAAAATAATTCTGAAGAACGATTTCCTAAAGCTCTAAAATCTATTAATAAAAACTGCTCCGAACACACCCAAAGAAAGTAGTTTGCCAGAGGACTGGCTCGGCTAATAGATGATCTGTATGTCATAGCTGAGCACTCAAGAAATATTATCTCAGGATAGCAAAGTCAAATAAATACTTAGGATGCATCCCACACTGCAGCTTTCCTTACTGGGAGCACGTCCGAAGAGATATCTCAAATTGAAGCGTCAGTAGAAAAGATTTTCAAACAAACTGATAAAGTGAGTAAGACAAATCTACAGGACCAGATGGTATTCACTCAAGAGCTCTATTGGAATCCAAAGAGGAAATCGCTGAATTTCCACAGTGCGGAGCCAACCTGCTGTTTAAATCAGCCTATGTCAAAAGAATAGAAGCAGTAAACATGATGCAAAATGAAACAGCAGTTTCCAGAGACGGCTCATTGAAGAAACAGAGACAAGTGTGATTCTGTATAAGGCAAAGTGATAAATGTTCTGAAAAAGAAGAGTAGACATATCAGGGAGCAAGGTTTAATGGGTAAGAGTCAAGTATTGCATCCACAGCTTTAAGTCATGTCTCACCAGTCATCTGAGGGTGTCACGGAGTTGTGGGGGTAGTGATCTGTGTAATATGGTCTACCCGGATTTCCAAATGCTGGAACCTATTAGGTTATTCCTGAACAAGGAAGAAAGTCCTCTCATTGTCTCAACAAATGGTTGAAAATAGGAGACCAAACAACAAATAAATGACCACATACCTGGCAAAGGCAGCCAGTGTGCAGGACTGGATGAAGTTTCATGCTGCTAGGACCTCTGGTATTCAACACATATACTTATTGTAGACAAGCTATAAGAACTGAAAAGCAAGGTGACAACTTTTTCTGATGATACTGAAACATCTAAAATATTTCAAATTAAAGCTGTGAAGAAAAAAAAAAAAAAAAACAGGACTTAGAATGCTAAGTGATTCTGCAATAAAATGGAACTCAAAATTCAGAGTAATATAAGTAATGAGAAACAAAAATAAAAAAATCCTAAGAATACGTGCACAATAATGAGCATTGCGTGAGCTACTACTGTTGGAAATAAGATCCTGGAGTTACTGTTCATGGTTTTGTTAAAATCAGAACTTACTGCTCTACAGGGATCAAAAAGGCAAAGAGAAAATTAAAAACTAGTAGGAAAAGCGTTCAGAAAATATAAAAAAAAAACTTTTGAACATAGCTCCAGTGCACCCATCTCATATAGGATATAGCAGAATGAGAACAGCTACAGTAAAGGGCAACAAGGCACCAGAGGCAGGGAGGAGTTTCCAGAAAGGAAGAGCCAAAATAGGTTAAAACTGTTCATTTTGGAAAAAGAAAAAAAAAAGAAAAAAAAAAAAAAAAAAAACCAGAGGCAATCTGAATGACGTCTGTGAAGTCACAAGTTGCATGGAGAAGATGAAGAGAAAATAATTATGTACCATTTCTCAAAATATCAAGGGCCTGAGATTAACTAATGAAACAATCAGACAGTGAGTTTAAAACAAACAGAAAGGAGTTTTTCTGTCCCAAATGACTTATGGAAGTCATTGTTGTGAACAGAAAAAATCACAATAGGGTTAAAATACTAAAGTGGGTAACTCCGGCAGAGCTACCAAAACCACAGACCAAACTCAACCTTTAGTTCTCAGTTGTGGACTGCCAGAAGCTGGGTTGGTTTACCAGTGGTAGGACCACTCTGAAGTCAACCTGCTTCTTTTTTGTTATTATTTACTGTTATTTATTTATTTTGACTTTCCCACAGTCATTCTATTTTATTCCTCTGACCCTGCATGACTCCAGACTCCCATGTCCTTATCTACTAATATGCCTCTAAAGTATCCCAATGTGGAGTCCAAACTGAACCAGAAACAAGCTGCTAAAACAAAAAATACCGAGTTATACTACTGATACACTCTATTAATAAATTCAGACCTTCTGATGAATGGCCAAAAGCAGAAAATTATGAACTTCACCATGCAATAAGGCCTCCTTCATGAAGGTGAGACTCTCTAGGAATCCTCTACTACCTCAAGCCGGAGACTTCTGCTTCATTATGGTGACTGCCCACTGGAGATGTGGGTACTTAGATCCTGTAAATTAAGTTCTTAGTGGTAGTACTCTTCCCTTTTCACCAGTAAAAGCTCTTTTACACCCAAAGCATATGACTAGAGAGTTTATAATAAATGTGCCTCTAATGGCACTCTCTTTACTGTAACCACTAAGAGTCATTGAGGATTCTTGGGACCTTGCAAACCACACTCATCAGCCACCATTAAAAAAACTGGCAGACTAGTGCTGGCTTTGCCCTCACCCACAAAAGTAAACTTCTATTCAGAATATATAGGATTGAACTAAAATAGAGACTGCAGTAACTCTACCTATGTTATATTTAACGTTCTCTGTCCTTCTTCTGGAACCAAAAAATATTAAGTCAAAGACTTCAGTGTCCTCACAACTCATCCTTTTTTCCTTTTTTCCTTTTTTTTTTTTTTGTTTTGTTTTGTTTTGTTATATTTCTGCCTCAATATATCCACACAGGAGACAGCTTTATCTAAGACCATCTCATCCACCTACATTCCCAAGTTGGCCAAGAGCCATGCAGAGAACCAGGCAGGGCTGGAAGGGAGCGGTGTTGGAGGTTGACCAGGAATATTGGCTTGCTCTCACAGACCAGAGAGCAGGAGCGATGCCTTGACAAGCTAAAGGAGGAAAGGGTCAAGCTAACGTGATGCTGGGTGTCTTGCTGTTGCTGTAGGGCACAGCGAGGAGGTGGGCTGGGGCAAGGAAGGACACAGTACTGCTGCTCACCCATGGAGACCACGAGCACTTTAGGAACAACCCACAAAAGAAGTGTCAGCAGGGCAGGGACTGGACCTCATGTCCACCTCTAGGCACAACCCCTCTCCTGACCATACGAACAGACTTGAGCCACGGACAGGTCCGAAAGAAACAAATGGGAGGATTTTTACTGGTTTCAGTGATGGATGAGTTCAGACTGGGGTGGAGCCAGACCAGCTGCCAGTGCAACTCTGCGTAAATGAATAAATTGGCTCACAGATGGAGAAAGAGTTGAGGTTTGTTTTCAGCTCCTTCTCCAGCTATTCAACCTCCCATACATCTCGCATCCCTGCAGTGCAGAAACCCATATCTGCTCCTGCTGAAGTCAATGGAAGAGTTGTCCGTGGCCTTGACAGCTCCAGAGTCACTTTAAAAGCTGATACAGTGCGGGTAAGCCTCCCTGCAGGTTAGTGGAGACAGATTTTTCATCTTGCCTTAGCGGGAGGAAGGCAGAGAGGCAGTGGCCCTGAGTAACGTAGTACTTCCGCTGGGGCTGGGCTGACAGCTTCAGGCTGAGGTTTTTAATTTTCAATAAAATTGTTCTTTATAAAACTGAGCCTCTCAGTCTATAGTGGAGTGCATCCAAGCCAATACGCGTGCCTGCCAGGCACCCAGCAGCTCCCACCAAGAGGTACATCGATGTTTCTGAAAGTCAGATACCTAACCAGGAATCAAAGGTATTGCAGCCAGAGGGCTCCTGTATGAGTGTTCAGTCCAGCTTTCCACACAGAAAATAAAATAAATGAAATAAAATATCATACAGTAAATCCTGCATCAATGCAAAGCTTAACCTATAGCTTACATTTTTAAAACCTCTCCAGTTTATATGTATATACTCATTACACTTCAAGCAGGGTGGACTCAGTTATCCCTTTAGGTAATATATTGCAAATATTGGTATGTTCAGCCTGACTACCTAGCTCTTATCACAAGGCTCACCTCTTCTGCCTCTGGATTGCAGAGCTTCCTGATAGACTAGAAAGCCACTGGGCAGCAGCGATGTCCTCTTCGTGAAGATGTGAGTAGGATAACTAGCACCTCACCCATAACCATCTTACGTGTTGCTGCCATACAGTGACAAAACATATTTTTCAGACCTCGGATCACTTTTACAGCCCCTCTTTAAACCTTCTGGAGGAGAGGAGAGGAGAGGAGAGGAGAGGAGAGGAGAGGAGAGGAGAGGAGAGGAGAGGAGAGGAATAAACTTCATCATTTAGTCTGAGAATAAAATAAAGCTGCTGACTGTCATAAGCACTTTTCCCTCTGAGTACATATTGACTGTGTTATGTAAAAAACAAGCATTTAAAAAGAAATACAAAGTTAAGCCAATGACAAATGTGACTCCAGAGCACATTGGGTGTGAATAATTCTCATTTGTTACCTCATTTCGCTATTGTTCCTCAGTTTCATATTATCCAAGAAGACTATCCTATAATCCTGCCCATGCACATTTGCCAAGTCTCCAAATAGCTTTAAAAAACCCCACTGATGAGAGACCACCAACTTTACGATTTCTTGCAGCTCCCGCTGTACATTTTATGGGTATTTAGCAATGCTTTCCTAATGCTGGAGAAATTTCTCTTCTCTTCATTAGTAATAGATGTGTTTCATCAGCCTTCTCTCACTTTCTCTCTCCTCTCCTGCCCATATTCTCAAATTGCTGATTTTTAAGATGTATTTTTCATAGAACTGTAAAAATAGTATATATTTTTCATTTTTTCTTTTTTCTTTTTTTTTTTCTTTTTTTTTCGGATTAGGAACTGGACAAACTTTTAACCTGCCAAGCCCTTTTTTTTTATTTCTTTTTTTTTTTTTTTTCTGTTGTTGTTGTTTAAATACTTCATAATAAAAGAATGTGCTCCTGATGGAATTTTTATTGCAAAAAAAAAAAAAAGTTCTCCCGTTCTCCTTTTTGTATCTTACATACTTCAAAACACAAACTGAAATTCTATAACCTCCAAGAGGGCTGCTCAAATGCTGCCAAACTAGTAAAGATAATGTCACAGTACATGGCACAGATGTGAAAGTGAGAGGAAGAAGATTAATGCTGCATCTCCATCTTGCCTGGGTGACTCAACTTTACATTGATATACTCCGTGTGCCAATTGCGATCAGACTTCTGTTTTTGCTCTTCTACAGCATTTTAAAACAATTCCTCTTGCCTAAGGAGGTTGCTGGAAAGCGTACATGGGAGCACACATTCCTTTTTAACAAGTGCAGAGCCCTAGTTTTTCACAGCAGCTGGAAGCGTGTTCTGGTTTTCAGAGAGCACAAAGCTGTCACCAGCCACATCACCTTTCAGAAATATTCAAGATGCTTTCCTGGGGATGGTAGCCCACTGCTAGCTGTCCTTCAGCCTCAGCTTTGGAGTCATTTCCCCAGCACCCCCCTGCAGCAGGTCTGTCCACTTTGCCTATCTGGGAGCTGAAGAGAATCCCTGCAAACACCCCAAACTGCACGTACTGCTAAATCTTGCCATTTAGTCACTGAATTGTTTCTATCTCCTTTTTTTCTATTTATCATTTAAAAATATATATTATGTGAAGACACATTCTAGAGTTTCACAGTCATGTCTTTCAACGGTATCAGTTTTAGCGGAGGTGTTTCACCCACTGGCAGGAGGCAGAGATCAGCTCAGGACATGGCACTGCAGTGTCAGGGCGAGCTCAGTCCCTTACTGGATCCACACTGGATTTAATCCATGACTTTGAGTAACTCAGTGCCAGATGATGCTGGGATGAGAGGCTAACACTTCTCCAGCAATAGTCTGCTCAGATTTTTACCCAGGACTCGTATGCCCCTCAAAGGGGACTGGCAAAGGGTTCATTTCCTTATTTTTTTACCCTTAAGGCAGAGGTAGCAAAGCTGCGTGGCACCACAGGACTGCTAGGACTGACGCTGAGCAGCCAGAAGAAAGGAAAAGTCAGAGGTTTCTCTGCTTCTCACAGCCACAGTTCCTCTGTGCTTCTCTCCCACAGGCAGGCGATTCCCCCCATCTGTTTTTTACCTCATGTCACCATTTTGGCACATAAGTGCCGCGCAGCAGAATGAGCTGCTACATCCGTATGGCACGGAGCAGCCAGCGCTGCGCCCAGATTTATTTTGTCCCCAAAGCCGTGTCGCCCTGGTGGAGTGGCATGAGGCCGTGCTCCTCAGAGCCACGATACCCACACAGCACGGCCTCACTGCCGTGATTTCCACCAGCAATGTGGGCTCTGTAGGCTCAGGCATCGCTGCTCATCTCCATTACATGTGGCAGGCGTGCCAAAGGTGGCTTGCACAGAAGGGCAGGACCCTTGTGCTTGTTTCGTGGAAAGCCTAACTTTCAGTTAAATACCAGAGCCTGTCAGAAGAGGCTATGCAGACCCTTTCATCCTAAATCTTTCTCCTTTTAGTGCAATTTTGAGCAAGCTTCAATTTCAGCCATGCTTTGGTTTCGGCCACTCTAAGGTGAGCAGCAGCAAGGCGTCAGATGCTAACATGTGAAAGTTAAAGGAAGTTAGAGGCAGCTTGCACTGCTTTGAGTAGCAGAGTGCAGGCAGGTTCTTGCCCCTGGCATGGACTGGTGTGCACAGCTGGCAGCTGGCACTGCCGCATCCTCTGCAAACGGGGCCAGCTGCAGCACCACGTGCCCTTCCATGGGACAAGGACCACCAAGTCCTGGCCCATAAACCATGGAGCCCTGATTCAGCCCAGTTCTCTTGTGATATCCGTAACCACGAGGATACTAAAATGAGAGGAGCCGAAGGTTTGACACATGGTTATGTGACCAGGGAGGCACAGGTTTAGGTTTCTTTTTGGAAGCACTCTGTAATGCAGCCACCACCAATGGAGCTGCTATATAACCAGCACCCAGGAAGTATCCATGCCTTAAGGTCATCAGGAAAAACAAATGCTGCAAATGGCTGCAAAGTCCTTTGTTTGGAATGGGCTTCACCTATTTACACCCCAAATGGATTTGATCCACAGAGTCAAGCTAGAACAGCAGGGGATTTTAGGGAGGGAGGATTTAATGGCTGAGACTGAAATTTGGCCAAGGTCTTGGGTTTGATCCTCCTTCTCTTGTGAGAGGAGCATCAAAAGGTTTAATGCAGACTTCTGCTGAAAGCCAGACCACTTGAATGATGAGGTTAGAGCCTGCTGGTGGGGCTGGTGCCACTGCCACCCAGCAGGACATTTGGGAGAAACCAGGTCAATCAAAATTCCCTTTGTTGGCTCTCATCTTGAAGAGTGAGAGGAGGTCACAGACAAAAGATGGAAAAATGGTCATTGGGGCATTAGTAGCCAAGGGTTGGGCACTTCTGAGTTCAACTGACTCACCTAAGACCTTCTGTGACAGAAAACCAAACTCCAAAGACAGCTTGGGCAGAGGATTTCATGGAGAAGGTGGTGTGGCCATCACAGAACCAGGACTCAATGTACCTTCTCTGGTATCTCCCCTTGTTATGTCAGCTCTGGGGCAGCCTGGCCACGGAAGCACAGAGCAGAGGACCAGAGCTCCTCTTGCTGTGTGGACCTCAGCTGGGGCCCCAGGAGCTCCCCCTGCTCCCCCCACACGGTGCCAATGGATGCTGGACACCATGGAGGAGGGCTAGGAACCGACTTCCCTTTTCCAGCAGGGAATACAAGCATCTCACAGCTTACAGTCCTCTGGTTCTCAACATGGCACAATCTCTGGGGGCTCCAAGAGACTGGAAAACAGAAGCCAGGTGCCCATATAGTGGAGATACCCCTAAAAATGCCAGAGGACCTCCTGAGGTTCCTTCCAACCCACATTTTCCTACACCCCTGTGGCACACAGCTCATCCCCAGCTCTGCCACTGCTCTGGCGGTGACCCCAGGCAAGTCCCCGTTATCTCCATCCCTTTCTCACCCCAGCCCTGCCGCCCTGGGGCTGCTTCCCCCATCCAGGAGACTTAGGGGGGGGCGGCGCCAGCAGCATTTCCCCCCGCGTCCCGGCTGCCTCGTTCTCCCTGCAGGAGAATACGGATCCCAAGCGGATCTGGAGTCGGTAGCAGAGCGGTAACCGAAGGAGAGCGGGTTTTGGGGGAGGCACGAACGGCAAAAAGGGGCGAAGGGAGAGGACCGGGAGGGTGCTGGAGCCTCCCCCGCTCCCCATCCCGCCGCGCACGGCTGGGAAGGCGGCGTGAAGCCGGACACCCCCCGGCTCGCAGCTCGGGGTTTCGGTGAGGGAAACGAGCGTTAGGGAGGGAAAAGTGTGTGTGAGAGGGGGGGTGTCGGCAAGCAAAGCAAATCCCCGATTTCCCCGGGGAGGGGAAGGGGTGAGAAAAAAATAAATAAATAAATAAACCGCAGAGCGCGCACGGTGTGGGTCGCGGCGAGGCTCCGGGGGGCAGGATTTCTCTTCCATCGCCTGGAAAGGCGAGATTAAAGAAGAAAGTGGGAGTGGGGTGGGAGGGAAGGGAAGGGAAGAGGGGGGGGATGAACAAAGGAGATTGGCAGCCCAGCTGTTTTGGGAAAGAGAAAAAAAAAAAAAAAAAAAAAAAAAAGCCAGCCTTCCTGTTTCTTTAAAGCCGCTCATCTGCGCCGCGGCGGCGGCGGCGGGCCGGCTGCCGGCGCTGCGAGCGGACAGCCAGCCAGACGGACGGACAGAGGGACGGACAGAGCCGGGGCTCCGCTGCCCGCCGAGACCCAGGGGAGAGCAGATGGGAGGCTGGAGGCACGGGCAGGCAGCGGCCCCGGGAGCGGAGCGGTGAGGCTCAACCTTGCGGCTCCCCCCTCCCCGAGCTCTCCGAGCCGCCGTGCGCCATGCGGAGCACCCCGCTGAGCGAAGGCGAGCCCTGGCCTCGCCTCTGCACCTCGGAGCTGGGCTCCCTGAAGCGGCTGAGGCGCAAGCAGCCAAGCTGCAAAAGTTTCCGTGTCCAGCTTCAAGTGCTGAGCGGCAGGAGGCCGGGGCTCCGAGCCCCCCCGACGCCCCCCGACGCCCCGACGGCCGCTTGGGACCCGCGGGGCGCCGCGCTCCGAGCCGCAGCCTCCGCTCCGCCGCCGCCCCCCGCAGCCTCCGCCGCAGCCTCCCGGCCGCCGCCGCCGCCTCCCGCCGCTGCCTCCCCGCGGCCCCGGGCCTCCGAAGCAGCCGGAGTGTCGCCGGAGATCAAAGCCCTGCAGCAGACCCGGCGGCTGCTGGCCAACGCCCGGGAGAGGACCCGGGTGCACACCATCAGCGCCGCCTTCGAGGCGCTGAGGAAGCAGGTACCTGCCGGCCGGCCGGCTGTCTGTCTGTCCCCGTCCGTGCTGTCTGTCCGCACCTCCCGACCTGGTTTCCAGCCCGCTTCGGGGTGCTGCAACCCCCGGGGGAGGGAGCTGGGATTTGGGGGAGAGGCTGCTGTGGGGTCTGTGGGGTGCAGGAGGGGAAGCGGGCTGGGAATGCCTGGAAGCCCCAACCTTGCTTATAACTGTGCTAACGATACGGATAAATAAGGGTTTTTATTTTACTCGCGCTCAGAAACTTTTGGACCTTTTCCCCAGAGGCAGCATGGAACAGAGGGGAATGAAATAAACCCCCCAAAAAAACCTCGGAGCAAACAGCGAGGGCGAAGGCAGGCGTGTGCCCAAACTGCGGGTCGGGGTGATGCTCCTGTCCTAGGAGCGCGTGTGCTCGCTGCCTCTGCTGCTGGGGTGGGGGGGCTGCCCCCCCATTGATTTTTGCACAGGGTACCTCGCCCCTAAGGCCCCGTGGGGTTCCCACAGCCACCCCTGAAGCTTTCAGTGTGACAGCTGAGTTAGGCTGGGCTCCCTTCCAGCCTAGTTTCCCGTGCTTTTTACTATAGCGCCTGCTTGAAGTGTGTACAGTGCCGGGCTTTCTCCTCGAGAGGTCTTGAAAAACCCTCGTGGGCTCCCGTGAATGAATAATCGGGGCGTTCTCGCTGGCAGGGTGGAGCTTCCGAAAGGTAAACAGTGTTTTGGACAAAATCCTTCCATCCCCATCACCTCCCCGGCACGTGGAAGGCAATGGGGGATCTGGGGAAGGAAGCAAAGCCGTGCCCTGGCATCAAGGTTCCTGTGCCTTCACCGTGGGGACGAATCAGTGCCCGACCCCACTAGGGCCCTATATACCTCCGCGTGGGCCGGCACCCCGCTGCAGCTCGCTGCTGGCCAAGGATCTGCTGTCAGTGCAGCCCCAGCCGTCCCGGCTGTGCCGCCAGCTGCCAGCAGGACTGATCCAGGTGCTCGGGAAGGAGGAGATGTGCGGGGCTTGGAGGGCTGTGAGCTGCAGATGCATCTCTGAGAGATGCTGAGCATCAGACATCCCAGGCTGGCCCCTTCAGCCCGGTGGGGGCAGCTCTGCAGGCGGGGGGCTCACAGACCCCCACGGGCAGGTTTTTGGCTACCGTCTTTCCAGCTTTGACCCTGTTTCCCGAGTGTGCTCACTTTAGGGCTCAGCCCTGCTTGTTCCCATCTCATTTTCTCTCTGGGACGCCTCCAGCCCTCCCCAGTGACCGCTGGGTGGCTGCTCCCCAAGGGTTAATCCTGCCCCAGCACCCAGCTCTGCAAGGCTCCCACCTGGCAGGGAGCGCAGGCTGAGGCCGTGTGTCAGGCTGAGCATCTAAATCAGAGCAGTTTTAATTGCTGTATGGCTGTGGGATCTGACAGCTTCTGCTGTAATCGCAGCAATCCAGGACGTGCTGGGTGCTGTATCTCCGGTGCTCAGAGACTGCCCCTTGTGAATGCAGGCTCCAGGTCGGATGGATTTCGTTTCTGTAAGCCGCTTCCCTATCTCGGTTGTTTGGCGACTGCGTGAAACGCACTTGGAAGTGTCAGTCGAATTCTCCATGGACAGACATCTACACCACCAAAACCGCAAGGGGAAGTAGCACTGATTTCCCAAATCACTGGCAATCTTGTTCTAGGCTGAGCCTCAAGCGCAAGTCAGGCAAGCAACAAATTAAAGCCGCGCTCTTTGGGGAAATGGGCAACTCTTGAAAAGCCTCAGATTCCTGGCCTTGGCCCTGTCTCCATAAATCATTTCAGCCCTGGACTCAGCTGGGAGCCCAAAGAGCCCGGAGAACAAGTTGCTGTCCTCTCTTCCCATGAAAGCCCGTCTCCAGGGTCGGCACCGGAGCACAGTGGTGGAGCTGTGCTCGCCCTGCCGAGAGAAAGCGATCATTCTCCAGGAAACGTCTGCTGCGAGGTTTCCCGAGCGGTTTGCTGAGGGGTGGGCTGGCCGTCCTGACCGGGTGGGTGACATTTGGATTCATTTCTGGCCGGGCTGCCAGCGGCGTGCTTGGTGCCGTGCGTGACATCAGGTGACAGGCGGCCGCCTTGCACGCCCGCGCGGCGCTGGCTTGTCACTCAAACCATCCGCGCCCGCAGCGAGGTTTTGGGGAGCGGGTCGGAGCCAGGGACCTTGCTTTCTGCCACCTCTCGGCCAGCGGGGCCATGAAGTGAGAGCACGGGGAGGTTCATTTGGGGAGATGGATGCCCTAGGGGGGCTTTTCTCGTGGTCTTTTCACACCCCCAGGTGTGCGAAAAGCCTTCAGCCCCGTGCAGGGTGAAATACCTGGGTGCTGTCAGCTGGCAAGGCTGCAGGCAGAGCTCGCTTTGCTTCTCCTTCTACAGTTCTTCCCCTGTCCCCTTGTCAGCACGGATCAGGCTCTTAAGCAGCTGGGAGCCTTTTCCTGAGGCTCTGAAACTGATACGTCCCCGCAGAGCACCGAGGAGCGCAGCGGCTGCGTACGGCCAGCCCCGTGCCCCTTCCCGGGGCAGGGATCGGGGTGCAGGAGCTGGCGGCACCCAGCACCCCCAGGGACCTCGCCCCCTTCCCCACCCTGCTGGGGTGCGTGGGGCTGGAGGCGCCCCTCCTTGGGGATGTGCAAGAGGTGAAACCCAAATCAGGATTGGGCCCATCATGGGTGAGTTGTAGAGTGCCTGACCGTGCCAGGTGAGGAGGAGGAGGAGGAGGAAGGGCAAGGCATCGCAGCACGACGCCCGCTCTTCCTGACCCCGAAGCGAGCGGCTGGCACGCAGCGTGCCGGGCAGACGGGTGGCAGCGGCGTTCCCACGCGCCGCAGCTGTGTACATATGGCACACGTGTCTCGGCTCGCCTGGGCTGGCTCCGCAGATGGCAGGAGGCTTCTTGTCGTTGTTGTCCTCGTTCGTGGCAGAGGGAGAGCCAACCACGGTCATTTCACATGAGGAGAGGCTGATCCAGCCGTGCTGCTGAGCCCATAGCTGTCCCTGGCTTGCTTCTGAGGTAGGAGATGGACAGGATGCTGTCGGCTCCAGAAGGTAGAGCTTGCTGTTGGGACACATGTGCCATGGTCACTGTCCTCGCACCTTTGTGTCACGGCCACCAGGAACCAGGATCTCTCACCATAAGGGCCACGATGCTGGAAGTTGGACCAAAGTGCTCCTGAGACGCAGCCCCTTCTCCTCAGCCTGGGCACTTGTAGCCTTCAGATCTCAGCCTGGAGATGGTTTTGCTCCCTGAATCCCCCAGGCATCATTTTTCAAGGTCTTCTGTTGGTGGAGGACTCGAGGCTGACAACATGCTTCCCTACGGAAAACACCGCCTTGTTATGTGCCTTCTCCAAAACACCACAAAAAAGGTGGAGACACCTTGCTGGGCTTTGCTCTCCCTCTGCTGATGCCTCTCCAAGCATCCCTGCTGGGTGCTGCCCCTGCTCCTCCTTCCACCTCCCTGCCTATCCATGCAGGCACTGCTCTGCAGGCTCCTTCACTGTGTCCTGGAGGGCTCCCCGCGGGCACCCAAACACCAGAACCCTTCCCCCAGCACCCTGCACTCTCGAGGGTCCTGCTCGGGCTTCTCAGCTGTGCTGACAGACCCTAAGGTGGCAGCAAACTCTCCCTCAGTGGATGGAGACAACCACAGCAGCCTCTCCGATCTGCTCACTTGCACATCTGGCTCCTCTCTGCAGCACTGCTGTCCAGCTCCTCCTCGAGAAAGAGCCGGGGTCTGCGCCGGGAGCAAATGTGCCCACAGACATTTATTTTCCCTTGAAGTGCATCGGTGTTTTCCTAAATCTCTTCACCGCTGCATTACCAGGGCTCTCTCCGCTTTAGCAGCTGACAGGCTCTCTGCACTCCTGTGGGCTCTAGGAATATTTTTGAGTTTTATGGGGCTTTTTAGCTGCTGGAGCTGAGTTTTTCCCCCAAGTAGCATCCTTTCACTTGGAGCTGCTGGCATGCACGTGACTGCTGCAGCTTGTAGTTAAATCGGTGCAGAAAAGGCCCTGCTCGCTCCCACAGGGAGCCTGGTGGGACATCAGGAGCAGCAGCCCCAGGGCTATGGGGTGGCGTTGGTGCAAGCCATCTGCAGGGGGTTGCAGGAGCAAGCTGGGCGCTAAATGCAGGCAGGACCTGTGGCTCGAGCATCACCTTCATCACAAACCCACGGAGGCTGAGACTGTTTTGGGGATGCATCATCACGTGCTCACCCTCTTTGCACATCTTCCCAGATTTGTCACTTTCTTTGTCGCCTTTGCAGACACAACACCAAATCCAGCTGGTGTTGGCTGTGTCCTTGCTGCGTGGCAGGGAGGCTGAGAGCTTCCTCCATCACCTGCTCCCCGGGTCTCCCAGTGCTCTGCTCCCCCCGCGATCCCCGTGCCTTGCCATCATTAACCAGGGTGGCTCGGTGACTGGAGCCAGCCCAGAGGGATGCTGCAGTTATTTACAGCGTGGTTGGGGCAGAGCGGGCAGGCACTAAGGTTTAACAGCTACAGCAGATGACAAAATACTGGCCTGGAGCAATGCACGGAGAGAGAAAATACGGGAGAGCCCAGACAAAAGGACAAAACTCCTGAAAACAATGCCTGCATGTCACCAAGGAGGAGGTTTGTTCGCTCCCTCTGCTGATTTTATCCTCTGACACAAACCCTGTTGCTGTCGGGAGGTATTTGCTCTGCCTGCCGCCGCCGCCCCGCGTTAACCTCTGTGTTTTCTTACGGCTCCCGCTGAAATCGGAGGAAGGAGCCTGCTTTCCTGCAGCGGGCTTCGCGTCCAGCCCCTGCTCCCTGCCTTCAGCCTCTCTCAAATTACTCTCCAGGCTGCAGGCCCAGTGGCGGGGAGGTGGGATGCTACCCTGCGGCACGTCCCCCGGGGTCTTTGTCCCTGACCTGCGTCTCTTTGGCCCCATACCTCTGGTTTCACAACGTGAAGTGTCCCACCCCAGTCCCAATCTGCTCTGCTGGAGACAAGGGAGTAGTAAGTAAACCCCAACTCTGCCTGGTGGCCGCAGCTTTGGTGGAGCTTGGTCTCCTCTTCCCCAGCAGAATTTGGCCTGTTCAGAGGCAGAGGTGACAGCCACCCTGCCAAAATGTCACCTAAAAAGCATTCCCCACTTGGGGCGGCCCCTTCTGGAGGAGATCTGCTGTGCCCCACAGCCCTAGGCTCTCTCCTGCCATACCCCCTGTGTGGTTATTATTTTGGGAGGTGGTTCAAAGCACCTACAGCAAGGTAAGGCTTTGCTGCAGTGTGATATTATCCATGCGTGACACTGAGGGTTTGTGCTGCCTGCTCCGAGGATGTGCAGGAAGCTCTGAGGGTGTAAAACGTCCCGGGACCATCCAAGCCAGAGCGGAGCCAGGCCCGGGGCAGCGTTAACCAGACTGCTGTTTGGAAGGGATCCCTGGGGTGAACTCACCCAGCACCACACCTAGGTTTTGTTTGGAGGAAGCCAATTCATTCGCTCCAAGGAGTGAACTCATGTTCCTGCAATGCGAGTGCCGGGGGAGCCAGGGGCTGGGAGCGAACCAGGAGCGAGGTTATTTCACCGCGTGGACCCACCCGAGAGGAGAAGGCGCCGCGGTCGGGGCCGGTGCTGCCGCCCGAGCGATGCTGCTTTTGTTCTTGCTGACGTTTTTAAGCTCGCTTTGGCCGCCGGGTGCTTTGCTGGTGGCAGAGAGACAAAGCCTCCCACACCGACGGCATAAAATAGCTGCCCGTCGCTGGCCGAAATAAGGAGCTGCGGAGCACCCGACACCGCGACGCCCACGGGACCTGGGGCTTGCTTGGGACCACATCCAAGGCCGCTCCCCTGCAGACCGTGCCATTTACCCGCAGAGCTCGCAGGATCGGGCCTGCTGGGTGCAAAGCCCTGCTTTGAAGGGGCCCTGAAGGTCCTGCTGGGTGCAGCAGACATCGGTGGCAGCTTCTTCCCTGGGCAGGAGGAGCGGTGTTTGGGGAAGAGAGAGGCATATCAGGCTTTGCTGATGTCCTCAGTGCTGCAATGTTCCCTGTCTGGGAGCTGTACAACGCAGGAGGTGTGTGATGACCCCTTGGGTCACAGTTCATCCTCTGGGGCATTGCTCAGAGTCTCTCCTGGGTCCTGGTTTCGGGCACTTCATGGGCCTTGTTTCATGGGCTGCATCCCTGCTGTGGTGACTGCGACCAGAAAATCCTCTCACAGAAAGCCTGCTGTGCCGGGAGGGACCGGCACGAGGACCCACAGGCATTCACTCCAAACCACACAGAGAAAAATACCTGCTCCAAACCTACTCCAGGAAGTAACACGACTCGAAACCAAGCGGTGATGCTTTGCACAAGGCCTTCAGCCTTTAATCAAGGCCGTAAATCTCTCCTCTTCCTCCCAGTAGCTCCGCAGACGCCAGCCCTACAGAGGTGACAGGGGCAGGAGAAGCTCCCGCTGCCCTGACCTGCCGCCTGTCCCCGATGTGCCCTCACCCCAGCTAATGCCCAGCTCGTCCCAGGGTGGAAGGAGTGATGTGAGGATGCCAGGACTATGAAGCACCAGACATTTCTGTGAACCTTCTGGAAATACTTTTGGCACACGGCGCCACGCAGACAATGAGGCAGTGAAGTTGTGCTGCGTGCTCTGAAAGGATGGGAGGAAGAGGCAGCCAAATTCTCTCCCGGGGGGGGCCTGACGTGTTTTAACTCCCAGCGTAAAGATAAACCAGATGAATTAGAGGGCAGGTAGATTCAGCAGCTTACGGCATGCTGCAGAGGAGCCGGCTGTCAGGAGGGCTTAGCTCATGGCGTGCTGCAGGCGTTCGTCTGCCTCCCCGTCCCCCCTGCTGCAGCCCAGGGGCCGAATTCCCCTGGAATTCCCAACCTCATCCCCACAGCTCCTCTCCTATGCCCTGGGTGAGAATCGATTCTGTCTCGTGTCTCCGGTGGACGACAGTGAAGTGCCTGGCAGACGGCCCGTGGACTTCAAAGGGAGCATCTCTGGGCTTCCGAGGGCACCGCCTCTGATCGCAGACGTCAAGGATGGAAGAGACCTGTTAGGTCACATCCCGTCCCATCTTCCTGCCAAAAAAGAGAAGCTCTTCTGCTTGGGAATCTGTCTCGAGAGCACGCATCTTGCCTCGCTTCAGCCTGATAATGCTGATAAGGCCCCTGAGGCTGCAGAGCCCCATGGCCGTGACCAGCAGGCATCCTCTGGCCGAAGCCCTGGTCCCTGCTGATCTCCCAAAGCCGAGGATGGTGCCAGCATCCCTTCCTTTCTAGCGGACGGCTGCATTCCTTCAGATCAGTGTGAAATTTCAGTTGCAGCCCCTTCCTAATGCTTTTTAATCATCGCGAATATTGTGGGCCGGACGGTGAGCTGCGCTGCTGAAAATCAATGAGGGCAGATTAGGGAAACGATTTAATTAACAGCATGGGAACCTGAGCTCTCCCCTACTTCCCCTGGGCTCCGAGCAAACCCTCACAGCTCCCGTCTTCACAGCTCTCCCTGTTGGGCTCTGACGTGACGAGCAGGGGAGGAAGGTCGGAGGAAAGAGCTCGTCGGTCCCCAGGAGTGTGGCAGACACCTGCCTGTGCTTCCTCCTGATAAAGATCTGTATAGCACAGGCCCAGGAGGAGCTGGGAGGGTGGCACCTGCATGTCCATGCTGGCTTGAGGCATTTTTTTTTTTCCCATTTCAAATACACTCAGTCTGTTTTGGGTTTAATTTTGAAGATTTCTTGGCATCCAGGTGTGTCACTGACACCCTTCGCTCAACCAGAGCAGAGCTGTCCCCTCCTTGCTGTTGTCTTTGTGCTATTGAAGGGCCAAAACCAAAGTTTGCTTTCTTCACCCCCTTTCTTCACCCCCCTCCCACACACACTTGGGGAAGCTTTGGATCTGGATCTGAACTAAGTGGCTCATTCCTCTCTCAATTTCCCATGTTTAATTCAAAAGGAAGCATTCAAATGGCAGGAGCCGAGCCAAGACAGGGAGGGTTCCTACAAAACAGTTATTCTAACACCGTTACCATGGCAAAAATAACTCTTATCTCCTAATGTTTGTGCCCTGCACCCATCGCCGTGGTATCTGAGGTGAAACTCTTCCCGTGTGTGCACGGGGCAGCTCCAGTTTGGACTTTGCTGCGGCATGTGGGAAACGGGGTTGTGTAATCCCAGCCGAGGGCTTGGTCAACTCTGTTAACACTGAGGTCTTTTCTTGGAATCTGTAGCAAACATGCCGCACAAAGCAGTTTGGTTTTGATTTTGTTTCTTCTTTAAATAATAATAATTAAAAAAGAGCAGCACAAAGGAAAGAGAGCAAAACAGACGAGGGGAATAGGCGCTCGCCTGGCTTTTCGTGTTGTAACTGGACAGCGTCTGTGCATCAGCCTCAAGGACTTCGTGGTCTCTTTTCCTTCCACTTGATTTAACTTCCTCCTTGCTCTAATTCTGAAATTATTCCCACATTTCACTGAATCTTTCCATTCTAGTTTCCGCCTTGCTTTGGTCTTCCCCGCTGCCGTTTGATCTGGGATCTCCACTGCTCTTGCTACATCAGTGTCGAAAGAGGCTCGGGTGTTTCTGCTGCCCGAAGCAGTGCTTTCAAAATAACCTTCAGCTTATTGCATCTGTGGCCAGGTATGGCCATCTGAAGGCAGATGAGATGTTCTTCATGGCGTTAGTGTCAGCAGCAGAGGTTTCTGCTCCATGTATATGCCCCTGGAGGCCAAAAGGCTGGTGGCACTGGATATTCCCTGAGGATAAACAGATTCCTGGCCTCCTCAGGGGTATCAGTAGGAGATTATATGTACGGAAAAAGACCATTTAAAGCTCGTTGGCTTGTTTCTGGAGAGGTCATCTACTGCTGGGCACCTCAGCAGTGTCACAAATGGCCCCCGGGGTCAATGGCATTCTTCCATTAAAATCCTCGTGCTCATGGATAAGGGTGACCCAGCTGGTATGTAGCTGTTTGGATTTCCGTAAGCGTTATGGCAGAGCTCCTCCCCTAAAGTGGTTGGAGAAAATAAGCAGCTCGGACTCTCCTGTGGATGATCAGGAATTGGTGGATGGGCAGGGAGCATTGGTATGGAAAAAGGGCTGTCATGGGTGGGTGGAACAGATCCTGGCTTGGCACTTAGCCCTGCTCCAAGCAGGGAGTGGGGCTGGAGATCCCAAAGGTCCCCCCGCTTGAAGCTGTGTCTTCGTGTCGGTGTGTGTAAGTGAGCAGCGGGATGGGGAGTTTGCTGGCAGTGCTCAGCAAAGGTACTGATGTTTGTTGGGGACAACAAGAATGAGAAGAGTGTAGCTCCAGCAGTATGATTCGGAGTGACTAGGCAATACATGGCAGGTGAAGTAGTGTAGATCTGAAGTGATGAGTACAGGAAAAAACATACCAGATTTCCATGTGAAGTGATAGCCTCTGAGCTGACTGTTATCTCAGAGAGGAGACCTTTAGAGCTTATGTAGGTGGTTCAATGGAAGTGCCTGGTAGTGGTCACAAGTCAGATCAGGAGCAATCAGAAAAGGAATAGAAAATAAAGTAGAGAACATCAGCATGTGTTAGACAAATACGCAGAGCACCCACAGCGTGAATACTGCATGTGGTTCTGGTCCTCCCGGCTCCAAAAGGACATGCCAGCACTGGGGCAGGTTCAGGGAAGAGCAACAAGAGTGCTCAGAGGTGTGGGATGGCTTCCACACAACAGTCAGCTAAGGAGGTTAGGTCTTCTCCTTCTGGAAAAGGGGAAGGAGAGATGATGGAGAACTAGAAATATGAGTGTCACGGCAGGGATGAATGAACCAGTTGTTCTCTCTTGTACGAGAACTGGGGGAGCTGAGGTGAAGACAGTGGGAGCCAAGTTTAAACAAGCGAAAGGAGGGCTGTGTTATTAGGAAGGGGGAGGAAACTTTGCAAAAGGATGTTGTGGGTGCTAAAAATTGACAGGGTTTCAAGTTACTCGACCAAATTCATCAACATTTGTGGGTTGCCAATACAGAGAAAGCACATCTAGCTGGGTTCATGGAGCTGGCATTGGTTAGAGCCTGGCAAATATTTGGGGAAATATTGTATTTGTTTGAGCTGCTGTGCCCTTCCCTTGGCATCTGCGTGTGGCTGCTGCTGTGGGGTTAGTGGAGGGGCAGAGCCTGTCTTACCTTACCTGAAGTCAGGGACATGGCTCCAGGGATGAGCCTGGCAGAGCAAGGAGAAGCTGAGGCGTGAGCGTGGCAAGAGGCACTAAAAACCTCCAGCAGTAAGCGGAGAGTGACACCCTAGAGGGATGAGGAGGATGGAAGCTGGTATGGAGGCAGATGGTGGAGGGACACTCAGCCATTCCGGTGATTGATGTCGTATGAAAACTTAGATTGACGGGTGCTCGGACAGCCCGGGCGGCTAGGATGGATTTCAGATAAACGCCCGGCTCCAGTTTCCCGTAGGCAATAGACTCTTGTGCATTAAAGGCTGAATGACCTTTAGCAATTTTGCAAACTAGCGGAGGGGGCCCCAACCCTATTTGAGCTCAGAAGATTTCTCTTAAAGCTGGACACGTCGAAGTTGCATGCCTAAAATTGAGCGCACATGTAGCGCTTTGCTGGATCGTGATCTAAAGGCAATCAAACCTTCTGCAGCAGAAAACGTACACCGTGCATTTATTTAGACACATGCTGTTTAGTTTGAATCGTTTGAATGTTTCACATTACACTAAAAACCTTCAAGGGTAAAGAGGTAACTTGCATCAGATATCGCGAGGGTCCTTCCCGAGGGGCAACGTGACGGGTGCTTCGGCAGATGCTCAGCGTGGGGCAGCAGGGTAGGAATTGCAGAGCAGATCCGGAAGCTGTAACCAGCGCTGTCTGAGCATGAAAGCACCAGGTCGTGACACGTGTCCCTTACACCACCGTTGCTGCTTTATTCCACCAGGCCCCGATGGCTCTGTAGCCACTTGGTTACTCGGGGCGAGGAACTCGGTGCAAGCAAGGGGCTAGCATGGGGGTCCGAGGTTTCCAAAAAAAAACAGGGTCTGGCCTCTGAGAAGCCAACCTAGGGACAGGCAGGCGTCCTGGGCCGTATCCTGCCATGGCGTGTTCGGCAGAACTGCCCTGCTGAAATCAAGAGGGATCGTGCTGCTTCGTTCCCGCGGAGATCAGCGGGGGAGTTCTTCTGCAAAACCTGTTGGGACCATATGGCCTCGTATCAGCAGAGCTCCTATTTGTGTTAAAAGCTGCAAAGAAAATAACCTACAGTTGTTTTGTCATGCTTCGAGCGAGATGTTTTGTTTATCTGGCCTAATATTTTTTTCTTTCCCTGTTACCCTTTCTAGGTTCCCTGCTATTCTTATGGTCAAAAGTTGTCCAAACTGGCCATCTTGAGAATAGCCTGTAACTATATCCTTTCCCTGGCCAGACTAGCAGACCTGGATTACAGCGCTGACCACAGTAACATGAGCTTCTCTGAATGCGTGGAGCAGTGCACTAGGACCTTACAAGCAGAAGGAAGATCTAAAAAAAGGAAGGTATGTTACAGCCTCCCCCCGCCCCCCAAATAACAGTAAAAGTTACAAAAGAAGGGGAAAAAAAAAAAAAAAGGAAAGAAAAAAGAAATCCAAAGCGATTTCCTTCCTTTCGCAGCCTTTGAAATTTCCCCCGTTCTTTATTCCCCGTCTTTCTCCCACTTCTCAGCTCTCGCTTTTTCTCCGCTGTCTGATCTCGCAATAACTGCATTCTTCTCTAATCAAAAGCTTTGCTCTCCTCCCCGTGCTCCGCGCCGGGCTCTTCCTCTCGTTAGTCACCCGGCGCGTTTTAACGCGGGCATGATCCTATTAGCGTTGTCTTGTGGCGGTTATTTGTTAAAAGAAACCAGCCGCCAGTCGCCTGTTGGAGAGCACAAAACGCCGTCGCCCGGCTGTGTTTTCTGTTTGGTTTAATCCAACACTTATCTCTGCGAAAATTGCCCGACAACAACACCAAAAAAAAAAAAAAAGGCAGGCAGCTAATGGAGACATTGGACGTATAAACACATTAGGAAGATGTACGACCTGAAGGACGTGTGGGTATCTTGAGGAAACAAGGCTAAATCTAATTACGCATCGCATTCCTTTAGGTTACTTAACACTGAACCAATTAGGTGAAATCATCATCAAGCTGGGGTAGGAGGAAGCGGAGCGCTCGGCCAGCTTTCCTCTTGGAAAGTGACATGGGTAAATTAAAGGAGTGATTGATGTCTTTGTTCGGGCTTTTATGACAAAAAGAGTTTTGTAAACTCGAATTGAACTTCCCCCTGCTTTCTGGGCTCACTTGTCATGTGGAATAATAAATCAGCGGGACTTTAATGGATGAATGGACAGCCAAGCTGGGGAGCAGGCTCCTTCCCGGTGTCGTTGAGGTCTGCCTCCGATCCGGGCAGGTTTCCTTGGTCTTCCTCTTCTTCAGCCCAACAGATCATCCTGCAGAAGCTCAGTTTATAAATAAACACAATAGCACACTCCCTGTCGCTTCCTCTGCCTGTCCCGGGCCGTGTTTATGCCCCCGGAGCAGCAGTGCCAGGCGAGGTGTGCGCAGAAAGACGTGGCCCCATCAACTCTGGCCGATGAGGTGCAGGGGATGGGTCTGGGGATGGCCTGAAATTGGAGGGTCATTGTGGGGTCCATGGCCTGAAACTAGGGGTCCATGGCACCACGGGAGGTGTTATCCCAGGGACCCGGTGTGGTGCCACCAACCCCAGGGCAGGAGGTGGGAGCTGGGATGTGGGTCCCCACGTGGGATGTAGGAGAAGGAGGAGGATGAGCATCCTGTATGGAGCTTGTAGTGGTAGTAAACCCACCACAGGCAGACCTCAGGGCTGGTTTTCAGGCTTTTGGTGCCCGGTGGGCTGAGACTCATTGTCTTGGCTTATGCGAACCGTCGCGAGCTTCAAGATGGAAAACTCCGAGCCAGATTTCAGACGGCTCCAAATCCCAGGGTGTTCACATCTGAGGGTTAGGGCTGGGCCCACCCTTAATTAAAAAAATAAATTAAGAATGAAAATCCTTCCATTTATGGCATTTGCTCTCTACAGTTCTCTCCAAAGCGTGTGCACGGAGAAAAGCCCCGAGCCTACCGAGAGCGTATGAACAATGAAACTCTCATGGGGCACCGGCCATGCCGCCCCCATGCAGGCCACCGCCAGCCCCAGAAACAGCGTCACCAGCAGGCAATCTGCATTTTCTTCTCATCCTCCAAGGATGCGCATCCCCGCCCTTCTCCAAAGACCCTCTCCTAAAGGAAAGCTGTGTTTTGGCCCCAAGGGAGGGTCCCGGTCCCAGCTCTGCCTTGCTTTTCTTTCTGGAAAGGGTCTTGCAAATGTATTTCTGCCATGTAGGAAAGTCCAAGTTGAGGATTGTCTGGGCAGCTCAAGAGCTTGTGGATTACCCTTGTTGATAGGAGTCACTTTATTTTACGTGGAGTTATTTTATTTTATTTTTATTTTTGCCCAGGTGAGGGCAAAAGCACATTAAGTTGAAGGTGAAGCCAAAACCAGTAGGCATCGTGGAGGAACCCCAGGCAGTCAGCAAGTCCCAGGAGAGAGAAGATGCAAACCCAGGGCTGAGGGGATGTCCCTTAAGCTATCTCCCTCTCTCCCAGAGCCAAGCGATGGATGGCTTAGTGGGCACAAGGCAGGGAAAGGCTGGTGTCAGAGCGGGGTTATAGATCTGGGATAACCGGGCAGTGAGGATCCGAGATCTGGATGTCAGGTGGTGTGAAAGGATGTCTCTCCTGGGGGGTCTTGCGCGGGCGGCTGGATGAGGATACAATGCCTTGGCCCGAAATCACCGCGCGCTCATTAATTTGGAAATCAGCACGTTTTTCTAAGCCCTTGTGTGGTTTTAATCAGGTCTCAGAAACCACTGCTCGCTGAGCAGTTCCTCTGAATTATCGACTTTGGGTCTTTTTGTTGTTGTTGTTGTTTTTCCCTTTTCTGTTCTGCTTTAAAAATAAAATCCCAGCAAGCCCAAGCGCAGACCTCCGGTGCTTGAGCCGTGCTGCTCCGGTGGCAGCGTCCCGATCCGCCGTCCTCTCCCTCTCGTTGTGTCTCTCCCTGCCTCTACCTCTCTCTCGGCTCCCTGGCAGATCACAGTGTGCTGGGCACCGTGAGCTTTTCACGCAAAAAAGTAGCTGGTTGGAGTTTGTTTTGGCAGGCCGGGGCTCCAGATGTTGCATTTGCTGGATGGTGTGTCGCCTTGTGCTTTGTTTTTTGAGGGCGAATTATCTGCTATCCCTAACGTTAGGTTGCTGTGCAGACTGAGCTGTTGCAATAGGAAACTTAATGGGTGTTTTTTTTTCCCCCCTTCCACTCCATTGTGTTAATTAGAAAAGTTGACGTTAACCTTTCCAACTATTTTGGCTAGGCAAAAAAAAAATCCCCTTTCCAGTCCTAGCTGCCGGTATAGAGTGATTTAAGTCATTGCAATTGAGACTTGACCGAGGGTGTTTGGTGATTGGAGATCTCATTTATAAGTGGCCAAAGGGGTAACTGAAGGCCTTCAAATGTCTTTTCCTAAAAAAAAATGAGCTGCATTGAAAGGGGGGAAGGGGGCAGTGGGTTCTGAAGATATTCTTCATTTTTGCTTGGTTATAAAAGTGGTCTGGACTGAGCCCTGGCCTTTGCAGCACAGGCAGGAGTCCCATCACGATGGAGATTTAGGTTGTGGCACCCCAGCAGAGCCCCGAGTCCCCCTGGGGCTGTGCTCGGGTCCTGTCCCGAGTGTCACCAGAATCCGAGCGTGGATTTTGTGGGGCTCCTGCTATGGGACACTGTTCTCAGCCCTGTCCCCAAGGTACCCTGCAGGATTTGTGCCCGAACTGGTCTGGTTAGGGTGTTAGGGATCAGGGGTGAGGAGCTGCATTCCCCAGCCCCACAGAGCCCCTGCCCCATAGCTGTGGGGCAGCCCCCACCTCCCCACCAAGCAGCACCAACCACAGCCCTTGTGTCAACACGGAGCAGCACCCGGCCCCCAACAACCACCCTACGCAAAGCACCCCATTCCCCACAACAGCCAGAAAACCCCTCTAAGTCAAAATTAAAAATGTAAAAATTTGAAAAAAAAATCATTTTCCCCCCTAAAAAACCCTCCACTCTTTGCTTTGCACCAGGCGCTCTGCTCGGCAGCAGCGGCGCGGCGTGCATGGGAGCCGAGCCGGAGCGGGGAGGGAGGGCTGGGTGGTTGGGTTGGGTGGTTGTGTGTGTGTTATTTTTTTTTTTTTTTTTGGCTTCCCCCCCACCCCCCCTTCTCCCCGGCTCTTCTGGCAGTCGCAGACTCCAGATGTTCGGAGCGCGAGCTGGGAAGTCCTGCTGGCGCCACTTGGGGCAGAGGGCAGGGGAAAGGCACGCGAGCTGGAACCCGGAGTACTCAGTCACTGCAGGACTTGGCGCATTCCCCAGCTCGCTGCTGGCACATTCCCCGGCTCTCTCCTGGCCATCTGTTCCAAAAAAACACTTTCAGAACCTCATCATCACTCAGGATACAACACTGCGAGCAGCTGTTAGCAAGGCAGAAGGAAAAAAAAAAAAAAAACCATGCGAAAGGTCTCTTTGTGAGAGAGGAAACTGGGTTATGAATAACAGGCGAGCAGTTGGAGCTCAATAAAAGTTTTCGGCTGGAATTTAGTTTCTTGGGTTTTTGAGTCCCCGGGCCTGCGTGTGTGTGTGGATGCGCACAGACGCAAGGAATTAAAAATTAAAGATGCTATATATATGTGTGTGTATATATATATATATATATTTATATTCCCCGATAATTAAATGATATAGGAGCGCACACGGAATGAAAAGCCGCTCTATTTGTTGCAGTCTGTTGCACCGAAATTGCTCACGTTATGTATGTAATTATTGCATTATAGGAAATAGCTATTGTGGTGTTCTGCCATGCCTTGGTGCCGCCTCATTGCTACTTTGCTCAGAGCAGATCTCCCACTGTAGGTAACGCTTGTTCCCGCTGAAATAAAACGTTCAGAGCAGCGCTTTCTGCGGGCGCAGCTACTTGCCAGAGCGAGCAAGTCAGGGGCTGAGGCTGTAAAAGAGAAAGGTAGCGGCAGGCTTCATTCGTATGGCACCGAAACCACTTGCTCGGAGCATATTTTTTCTATAGCTCTGCATCGGGATTTGGGTTTTATTTACTCAGAGCCCCGAGACAGAGCCGCAGCTCCCAGCCCTGCTCCGCGCGGACGGTCCCGGCTGTCGGTGCTCGCTGGTATTGATCGGCTGATACCGATTATCGCAGCACAATCAATAAGCCCTTGGTGTTCTGCGTGGCATTTCTTCCCCACGGACTGTGGTCCTGTGTGCTGGGGGGCACTGGTAATGAGGTCCATAGCTCCCTTTCTCCGCAGTTTGACTTAGCAGAGGTTCCTCTTTAAAAATAGCTCCCTTTCCCCGCTCACACTTGCAGGCGCGGGCGGGCAGGCAGCCAGCCTGCTTCCCCGGGGAGGAGTTGGACCACAGGAGAGCAGCGACCCTCCCCGTCCGTCTGTCTGTCTGCCTGCGGGACAGCAGGACGGCAGGAGGGTCCCTGGGGGGGGGCTGGATCCCCCACAAGTTATCCCTGCCCCGTGCTTGTTGCTCCTGCTTTGAGATATCCCCGCGTCCCAGCAGCCCAAACAGTAAATGTGGCCGGGGCAGAGGTGGGAGGCTGAGGGCTCCCCGCAGACCAAGCAGATTACCGGGGCTGCGAGGTTTTCCATGCCAAAGGGACGTGACGTGGGACCCCACTGCTGCACGACAGTACCAAACCCCTTTGCTCCGAGGGGCGTCCGAGCGGCTCCAGCGCCTGTGGGCTCCGTGCTGTGTTACCGAGGGTATAGGGCGAGATCTGCCCCGCAGCTATCAGGTAACTGCAGCAAAAGGAAAATGTGACTCGAGGAGACGGGAGAAGCCCTGGAACAAAGGCTGACTCAATTCCAGCAGTGCTTTGATTTATAGAGATTGAAATGCTCCGGGATGCTGCAAACTCACCAAGGTCATTGGGCCAGTTGTCAAATTCAAGAGCCAGGGGAGTTCTGATTATTAGTTTAAAGCAGACCCTGTTTAATAAATCTGTCTTTGGAGCTCCTGGCTGGAGTGGAAGAGGGTGGGGGAGAGGCAAGGCGCCCCTTCCCACCCAGCACACCCTACTGTGAGCCCCTGGGGACGGATGGCACTGCTGAGCTCCTCCAGCACATTGCAGAGGGCTCCCTCCCTCCGTCCTCCGTCCCTCATCTCGAGGCTGCAGCACTTTGACCTGCCTTTGGTCACCCCCCTTTCTCTTCGTCTTTCCCGGCTGCAATATCAGGCACAATTTATTCAGCATTTTAAAGAGCCCCCGAGGCACCAGAGAGGGAACCGGAGTCCCTCTGACTCCGGTGGCTTTGGATGAGGGCACGAGGCTGCTCCTGCGGGGTAATTCCTTCCTGCGGTGGAAAGGGGTTTGCTCGCCAGGATTGCTGTCCCAGACAGCGATGGGGGATTTGTCTCTCAGCTGGCTTTTAATATTAAAGAGAGCACGCGTCGCTTCCCTCCTTTTTCTTCTTTTTCTTTCCATGTGTGATGAATTAAACAACCAGCATTTCTTTTACAGCTTATTAATATACATTATTTATCGTTGGAAACTTTGGAAAAATTTCCTAACAAATGCTTGCGATACACAAGGCTGTTTATTATTCTCACACCTAACCCTCATTTACTCAAAATCCCGAGTCCCAGTTAATTGGGGCAGTTGTTCCTCCTGCTCAGGGCAGCGCTAGGTAGTGTGTTAGTAAGCAGAGACACCAAATCGTTGATGATAATTGCAATAATGAGCTGAGTTTTTGTATTTGGTGTGTGCCAATCCACAGGGTGAGCTCGTGCTCCTCAGGGTCTGCACTTGGCAGGAGCGGGTGGCAGTGGGGGTCTTGTGTCCCCCATCGCCTTAACCCACTGTGGATGCTCACCTGGGATGGGTCATCTCACCAGCAGCAACCCTAATTGTAGTAACTATAAAATAAACATTGGTGTCTTAATAATATGTTCGTAGATCATAGCACCATCTAGGTTGGAAAAGACCTTCAAGATCTTCAAGTCCAACCATCAAGCTGACCTACCGAGTCCCACCACTTTCTACCTTAATGTTACAAAATCCAGTAATGGAAAAGGGGAAAGAGTACAGCAACAAAATGGCTTGAGGGAAAAAAATATATATATATGCTTTTCAGCCCAGCTTTAAGGAGTTTGACCTTTTTTAGATGGTCAGCAAGATGACTAGTCTGTCCGGAGGATTGATGACCGTGTCCAAAGGACCATCAGGGATGCACCGCACCCCAAAAGGCTCTTAAATCCACTGGCGAAAAGCAAGAAGCAGTGGTTGGACTCAGAAAACGGGATCTGATTTCCAAGTTTCTAAATTCCTCAGTTACTTAAAGGAGGATTTAGGAGCCCACGTGATGAAGGCAGTTTGGACAACTGCGTTGTGACCTCATGAAGGAGCAGGCCCAAAGGATTTTACTGTGTTTTGAAGTATGCTAACCATTGTTTGTGGGATATTTACAGGGCTTATTTTAATGTCAGAGGGGGTTTAGATGAGGTTTTCCCTGTCCGGAGCTGCTGCACATTGGAACTGTGCATTTTCCGGTGGCAGCTGCGAACCTGGCCGTAGCCGTCTGTACTGCATGCAGTGACCCAAACACACCTGCCTCAGCCTCTCCTGTGGGCTGGGAAGCTGTGCATGTGGGGAGGAATCCAATAACCAAAATACCACCATAAACCCCACCTCCTGCCCGAGTCTGGGCTGCCCAGCTCACTTGTTTTCCCTCTGTAATGCAGAGATTGACTTCTGAAACTGAAAATGGACCTGGAAGTCTTTTCCAAAGCAGGTGTTTGCCGTCGTTTCTCATTTCGTGCAGCAGGAGCTGGAACCAGCACTCAATTACCTTGTTCTTTTTCCTCCCCAAACCTTCCTTGTCCTCTCTTTCTCCCAGCCCCTCTGCTCTACGACCTCTGGCCACAGCCGTGACACCTACACAAGCCAAATTCTTAAAAGCTTGTACTGTGGGTCAATGAGTCCCAAGGATACCCCAGCGTGCATCACCAAGGGTCATTCGTGCGAGGACGGCACGTGTTCGCCGTTCTGACGATACCTCTTTCTCTTTCCAGGAGTAATAACCATGAAGGGAGGGTTCGGAGGAGCTTCCAGCCAGAGTTACATCTGTTCTTGGCAAAGGTTGCGTGATCCAGATGAAGACTGCAAGCAGCTTTTTTGCAGAAACCCCTTTTCGAGATGACGATTGGCCAAGGAACTTCCTTCACCTCTGGAACAGAGAGGAAACAAAAAGGACGACGATGCTTCTTATTGTTTTTAAGCCAGCCACCTTTTAGTACGTGCAATTTATTTAGCACTTTTCCCTTTGCTTAACTGGGAAATGTTCCCCTCTCAGCTCATGTGTACAGTCGTTTTTTGTTGTTGTTGTTGTTGCTGTTGTGCCAAAGATTTGATGGAGCTTCTACACTGTGTCTTATTTTTGCCTTAACGCTAAATCCTCGAGCCAAAGAGAAGTCAGAGGCGCCGCTCAGATCATGGCGAGTGGGCCAGCCAGCTCTCGGGGAATTTTTGGAAATTTCGGGATCCTTCTGCAAGTTCCCTCTTAGTCCTCCCGTCCTGCAGCCCTGCAGCCAGCCTTCAGTGTGAGAGCGAGCTGGGACACAGCGTGTGGGGCTTCAGCCACCAGGCTGTCGCCTCCCTTGGAGCTGCTCCATGGTTCTGCCTCTTTGGTGATGGCCCGACCTTCCCCGGGGCAGCAATACCGACATGCAGTGAGAGCTGAAGCAGGATCCGTGGTGGTGTTTTTCTAATAAAGAAATAAAAGTGAAATAAGTAGAAGCTAAGTGCCATGTGAAGCAATAAAGGAAAATCAGAGGGACGTTCAGCTAGGCAGAGTGAAACGCAGCAAGGCGGTTCAGCGGGCATTTCGGGTTTGTGAAGGCATTTTTTCCGTGGGGTTTTCGAGTGGTCAGAAACCCGTGTAATGCAAAGGCATTTGAATCCTATACTGTACCTTTCACTTCAAATTGAAGTAAAAAGAAAGAAAAAAATGGAGAAACATTTGCTTGGAGTAAGCAGACTTTATAGGTAAACGCAGTTCGTGTGCAGGACATCTGCTAATAATGGGGGACAGAGCTCAGTGTTCAAGTAAAATAATTTGGGTTTCCAGACCCAGGAGATGAACATATTTTGTTTCCAGTAAAGGGAAAGGTTGTCTTAGTGAGGCTGGGTTCAAATCCCAGTTACAGCAGCGTAAATCAAGCACCAGGGGGTCTGAAAATGGCCCAGAGCTGGGAGGGCACTGCCGAGCATCCTCAGGCGAGCCCCTGCTTCGCTCCTCGGCGAGGCTGGATTTGAACTCCTCGGAGGCTGCCCGCTGATTTCCCCGCACGAGCAGATGCCCTGAGCAATGTGCAGGGGAACGTCGAGCGTGCCAAAAACCTGAGCTTGCTTGAGCAGCATCTGGGGGTCTGGGGAGGGACCACGGTGACCACCCTGCTCTCTACCACATCCCCTGCCCAAGGCGGGGAGGAGAGAGGTCCTGCTGAGGATGCTGGAGATACCCAGGGCACGCAGGGGACGGCTGCGTCCCCATCCCTGGTTTTCATATTCCTGCTCACCACCCCCTGCCCTCACCGCTGTTCATTATTAGCAGCCCAATAAAATACATTTTTAGATTGACGTTTGTATTTCTTTCTTAAGCGTGGTTTTTGACCCTTTCTTTCATTGTGTACATTAAATACGTCTTTTTAACTTATAACTGGGAGCGGGGCTGAGTGCACGGACTCATGCATGGCCACAGAAGCACAGAAAACACTCCAGGGTGTTTGCACCCACAACAAGGTGCTGGGTTTAAAGTGCTTTTGCTTTGAAGGGTCATGTTCCTCATGGCACACACAGGCAGAGCTAGGGGCTACAGAAACACTGTGGGCATTTCTCTCTTCAAGCAGCACCAAATATGCATTAAATTTCTGTAAATTTGAGAAACGCTATGTTTTAATCCCGAGCTCTGCAGTGGCTCTCAGTTTGGGAGAGTTAATGATTATCAGCACAGCAAGGTCTGCAGGGAGAGCCGGTGATACAATACCGCTGATCTTTATTTGCCTTTTTTCCCCCTTTTCAGTCGCTGCTGATAGATAAGAAATTTGCTGCAAATGTGTAAGCCACAAGCTGGGCAGCACCACCAGGCCGTGATTGGGGCTCCAGGTCACGCAATATCGTTTGTCCCACTGAGGAGGGAAACATTAACCCTTCAGATCAAGTTGCTCGTTTGCACATTCCCAATTTCACTTCCCTTAATCGTGCCCTGCTATTCACACCCTATCCATTTCCCTCCAGTAAATGCAGGAAGAAAGTCTCTAGAAGTTAAAAAACTGACTTATTTTGCTTGATTTAAGTGAGCAAGGCTCTGCCTGAGGAGACAAGGTGTTTTCTGGCTGGGCTTTGGCGTCCAACTGGGAGGTGAGATAAAGCCAGGGGGCTGGGAATGATCCCCCATAACACTGTCCCGGTGTGTCCCAGACCAGCCCAACTCCACCAACCGGCTCCAAAACCAAGAAGAAGGGTAAATTTTTACCAAAGCATAGCAAGCATGTTGGTGTTTTCCTTAAAAACCATGGTGGAGATGACACTGTTGTCCTGGCTGGGGTCAGCCAAGGTACGGAGCTGACCTTGCCTCACTCCTGCCCAGCAAACACAGCAGGTGATCGCTCTCCTCATCCAATAACGTGGTGATGATGTTTGTTAGCATGCTGGAAAAGCAAAATCCTCCGTGTTGTCACCCTCCTGACGAAGCAGAGCAAAAGCCTTGGCTCCCAGCCTGGGATGCACAGGAGAAGCTGGTGGGTCACATCTGTTGATGTCCTGTGACGTCCAGACCAACTGGGACCCAGCATGGGACGGAGGGGTGATGTGTCCCTGAGCAAAGGGGACCCTGAACAAAAGGTGGGGGCTTTCTGGTTAAAAAAATCATGTTTCTGCTCCCTGCGACTGCTGAGATATAGACAGGATAGACGGGACCAGATCGTGCTCTGACAGGATGAACCCTGCCTGCAGCAATTCCCCACAAGCCAGTGGGATGTTTATTTTATTTTTTTTTCAGATGCTGAATACCGTATTAAACCAGAAATCATACACCAAGCCAATAACACCACCCAGACACAAAGCACGGCACCTCGTTGCTGCTCACACCACACCTGCTGCCTCGGCTGACAGCTGCAGTGGGTGAAGGGCAGTGGCGTTTCCCCTCATTTCTGACCTAAAGGTTTGTGCGGAAGGTGGATGGCGAAGGAGATTCCAAGGGTGAGGACCAAGGAGAAGCCCATCGTATGAACGTAGCACCACCACCAGTCCCACACTAGGCTTCTTCAAGGTATTGCAGGCTGTTCACAGCAGCAGCACCATAAGTGTGCCCCACAAAACCAGATTATTCTTTCATTCAAGGGTGTTCTGTTACAGGTGGTGGGACTATACTGGCATAAAGCCAGTAGAACAGCCACACAGCAGCTCTGACCATCAACACAGCCACAATGGTGGCCCCACATGATTCGGGGCCAAAACCAGACCAAGCCCCAGCAAAAAAACAAGGTGAGATGGGCTCAGAGAGTCTACATCTACCCAGGATAGGAGCCCTGGCTTCCATGCTTGCACTTTAGACACCATGAAGTGGCTCCTGCTCTGCTGCGTGCCTCCACTGAGGCTAGGGGCATAATTTTGGCCTTATCTTAGAGCAAACTCCTGCTGGCCCATTTTACTAGAGGTAGCCCGTCAACCCAATTTTCAATAGAGCATTTATTCACAATGCTGGTATCAACATAGACATTACCAGTGTAAACCCATGATAACGCCCAGTACTAATTCATTGAAGAACATATCTTTTTTTTTTTTTTTTTTTTTTTTACAAGCTTTTTCCCCCATGTTTTGGGTTTTGGTTTTGTTTTTTCACATACATGTCCTGCTGCTGCTCCTCACCGGTGCACATGCCCTCTCATGGCAGAAGGTGTTTCCCATCCTTGTAACATGCAGCCCTGCCCTGAAGCACTTCCAGCCCCGGCCTGGAGCAGGGACAAGCACGGTCCACCCCTGCCAGGTGTGTGGGAACACGACCAACACAACCACACTGCACTCCAGCAGACCCAACAAGACCCCAGCCGAGCGCCTGCTCTACCACCCATGAACAGGCTGACCTCTCAGAATCCCCATGGCTGGAAAAAAAAAGGCAGGCTGGAGCTTTTTGGCAGGCTGGAGCTGGTCCCCATGGCTCCAGTTCATTGTCGCTGCTCTAGCTGGGGTATTTCCATGCCGAAATAGGATGGCAGACAGACGACGTGGAGACCTCTGCCCAAGCCAAGCTGTCAAAATGCAAGCCAGGTCCTGTCGATAACTACGGAGTGGTGCCTGGATTAATATTCCCTGCTTTTCAGCAGAGCTTTTACTTAATGCTCTCTAACACCTACAGCTGGCTCCCAACCACATGCCCCTGAGCATGCCTCAGGGCAGACTCCAGCCTATGGGTTTTTCTCCTCATATCATCCCTCCAAGGTGCTCTGGAGAGGTGAACAGAATTCCCATTGACTTGGGTGATGTGGAAAGGGGGACTTGGCGTTGCAAATCCAGGGCTGTGCCATCAGAGGTGCTGATGGGCTGCTGCAGACAGAGCCCAGAAAGCAGGTTAACCCGTCAGTGAAGGAAACAGATTTCAGCCTAAACCGTGCAGCAGGTATAAATAGGCAGCTGTTGAAACAGAAGTCATCGCCCGAGCTTTTTGAAATACTGGCATGGAAAAAAAAAAAAAAAAGATGTCTCCGTGGCATCTGCCCTCCACCTAGCTGAAATGATGCACCTTGGGCTGCCAGGCTGGCCGTGCCTAAATCAACCCCCTAACCAGCCCGAATCCCCCATAAAGGAACATTCGTCAACCCAAATCACCCGTAAAGCCGTACCCACAGGTTTGCAGCTGGCCGGGTACCCTGCTGGTGCCATTAACTCACACCACACCGCTGCTGCCTGACGGATGCCAGCACTAACACCTCTCCCCCACGGGCTACCCGCGTTTGCCAGGGATCAGTGGTCACCTCTTGGGGAAGGTTTGAAGTGCCTCAAAGCACCTTTTATTACAAATTGGGCCAAGCCCAGCTCTTCCAAACCGGAAGGTGGGATGTACGATCCGATCCGCACATCTCACCTCGGTGACCTGGTGGCCCAATTCTGCTTGCTGCTGCTGCTTTTGTAGGATTTACTCCCCTTGCCTTCAGCCTGGATGGCCATCTCCACCTCCCGGAGGACTTCTATAACCCCTACAGGACCATCTCAGCCCCATAACTAACTAGGAGAGCCACCATCTAAGCACAGCGATGCAGATCCCTCCCAGGTGGCTCCTCTGAGGAATACAATTGTCATATTTACCATGAATTCACGTGCACACATGCAAAACTGGAGGGGGTTTCAGCCATAACTTTTGGATGCAATGTTTCACAGGCTCCAAGGCTCTGGGAGTTTCCCTACCCCTGCCCCTGCCCTGCTCTGTGTCACGGTGGCACCAGTTACCCCGCAGCTGTAAGATGTGTATGGCAATTATTAGTAATTGTATTCACTTGTTCCATATAAAAATATCAGCACAGTTGCATGAATGATTTGTGTAATGATGTATTTGCTGTTATTAGGACCTAATATGTTATGCCTGTAATTACATACTGTGCCCCACATAATAGGCCTGGAATTGCTGTGTAAATTTTGGGTAATTATAGAAAACTATGCTACAAACAGGTCCCCCTAGACCAAGTTGAGCATTCACTACCAGGAAATAACCATTATTAAGGGCTCTGCAATAGACAAACCGATAGACCGAAAGCCAAAAGCTGTCTGAATACATAGCAGCTATGATCGGGAAAAAAAAGAGCATGTGAGTACATTGAGGGGAGAACTAACCAGCGCAGGGGAACAAGAGAAGTCTCAGCCCAGGTAGTGCTGCCCCTGGGGAACGTCTCTCCTAGCTCCCTTTGAGGTGCTGTTCTGGCAGAAATCCGAGGGATCCCTGGTGCAACGCCGCGTTTTGCTTCAGCTCCAAGTCGCACAAGCTCGCTCAGATGCAACTGCTCCAAGTGATGTGGAAGCTGTGCTCATCATTAGGAAAAAAAAAAAAGGAAAAAAAAAAAAAAAGTTATAACACTGCATCTAGATTAAAAGTCTGCCAGAGGTCATTACAGCTTACTGCATAGTCAGGCTTTTCTAAATCGGCTGGAAACATTGACATTGATTAAAATTTATCCTCTCCTTCCCAGATGCGAGAGCTTTTCCAGATTTCAACAACACACTTCTTTTTTTTTTTTTTTTTTTTTTTTGCAAAGCTGATCCGTCCCCCTCCTCACGGCAGTATCTGCACATCTTCTGTTGAAAATCAATAGCAATAGCAGGGTCCCTCTTGGGCTTCTTGCAGTCATGAGCCTTTCTCCCAGGAACGGGCCAGGGTGGGAAGAAATGAGATCAGGCTGAGTGAACAGTTACAGGCTTTGAGGGCTTTCTCATGGTTGTGAGCCTCAGAACAACTTCTGATTATTTTAATTTCACTGCAGCCTTCCAGCTTCATCATCTACACTGCCAACTTCTATTAAGGTTCCATTAAAAGCCAATGAAACACAGGGCTTTTTACAATACCCTTGACAGAACAATTTCCCTTTCTGGATACAGTAAAAAATTTCAGCCAAAAATACATCTTTTTGGTTTAAAAAGAAAAAAAAAAAAAAAAAAAAAAAAAGAGAGAGAGAGACAATTTCAAGCCGATCAAAATATTTCATAAAATCTTGTCAGACTGTCTGAGCCAGAAAAAACAACCTAGAAAAGGCTAATTTTCAAAGTAAAACATCAATTTTCCTTTATGCCTATCATAATTACATTTGTTTCCACTTGCTTATGAAAAGCCCTAGATATCAGACAACATTTCACTCTGTACCAAGCAAAGTGTTTTGTGCAGATCAAAACATATTCTACAGCACTTCATTACTGATAGATGCTCGGTAATTGAATTTTCTTGTTATTAGTTGTACCTTTTGCTTCAAGGATCCTAACAGCTCTTTGCCTTAAGTTTAACTAAAGTTAGCAACGGAGAGAAGGACAAAGCCTGCCCTCAGATATAATCTGCCAAATTCGAGCAAATCATGATTAAAACAAAATGTGTAGTAAAAGGTGAGGGCTGGGGGGAAGGGTAAAATTTAACCCCAAGTTACACATGAAATAAACTTGCCCAATACACTGTCAAAAAGTTTTAACCCACAATATGCCAATAACTAAAATCTGTGTCTTTTCACAGCAGTGTTGAAATAAAAAAGTCTAATTTGGGAGCGCCCATGCACGTGCTTGAGCCTCCTGAGGTTTATGGGACTTCTTGTAGCACCGAGCACAGGCAACCTCTTTGGTGCCCAGTGACCCAGTATCAGGGATGGGTTTTGTGCAGTGAAGGATTGTGTGGCTTCAAATGTTGGGAAATAGTGGTAAAATTAAGCTCCTGCCCCTACTAACATGCTTCCTTCCATGTGGCACTTTGCTCTAAAAGAGATGACCGGGGCTGGCCCCCGCCCCACGTACAGAAGTGTAAATAAAATGTGGGCTTTTGCAATGAAAATGAAGATGTCATTGCTCTATCTATTTTGATGGGTTATAATCACATTCTGCTCATAAATTACTCCACAAATCACTCTGCTGGGCTGCCGTGGGAGGGAAAGCAAGGGAATCTGGGGGGAAGAAGAAGCCCAAGAGGGCCAAAAATAAGACAAGCTGGTAAGACCCAAGGACGGGCTTGAGTCCCTGGTTGAGGAGCTGGCAGGGAAGGGCCATGGGAACCAGGGCTCATGTGGGGAGAGCTGTGATGGACCGAGATCCCCACCTCAATGCTAGGATGTGTGTTGGAGCAACCAGAGGGCTGGCACAAAGCACTGAGTGGGTGCTCCTTGCTAGAGTGATGTCTCTTCAGTGAGTAGAAGGGAGAGGATCTTGCATAAAAGTACTGTCTAATAATCATGAGACAGTCATAAGACAGGCTTGAGAGAGCTAAATGAAGATGAGAGTGAAAAACCTTCCTTCTGGAATCTCCTAATTTACCAGTGCTTGGGTTTTCAGCCTCGAAGCAGTTCATATGTATACACCACCTACGTGCTCCAGCGCTGCCCTGAGATTTATAGACTGCCCATTTGTACGTGTCCCGCTCAAACTAATTGCCATGACCTCACATAAAACAGCAGTAATCAACTATCAATAATACTTTGGGAACTGGAAAAAAAAATGGAAAGGAAAGCAAAATGCTCATTCTTAATAAAAACTGGTGCTGTCAGGAAATTGAACCTTCTGTTAGCATTGGTTACAGGAGCCAAAAACATCGCTGCTGAATGTTTCTGGGGAGCATATGCTTTATGTAGCTGAAAGATACTCTTCTGGATCAGGCCTTTGTAATTGCACAGACATGGAAAATCAGGTAAAAATCGTAAAGATTTCCTTTTCCTCTGGTAGCTAATCAGCCCAGGATGCGTTTCTGTACAAGCAGAGGGCTGTCTCCATCCCAGCCCCTCTCCTCCCGGATCCCCAGGATGCAGCCTGAGGTGCAGTTCGCTGACATTTCCCCAATGAATCAAGCCATTTGCTCCAGAATTACAAGATGTGGGGCCAATATTTTCATAAAGCTGCCTTCAAAACTCTGGCAGCAATTTAATGTGGTCATGTTTCTGAGTGCGAAGTTCTTCATGTATGAATGCTCGCACTCAGGGTTTATTTGCTTGGACTGCACCGACATCTGTGTGGGGAACGTGAACCCAAAGTTTTCCGTGTGCCAACTGCTCGTGGGGGAAAATGCGTCTAATGGTTTAGAGTACAGATAAGGACTGATTTGGAGATCCTGAGTGGTGTTTAGGGCAATAGAGCGGGGAGTGAGTTAGAGGAGAGGACAATGAACCATTTTTACAGTGACTTGAAGCGAGCCCAGCAGTTTTGCTACATTCCCTACATCTCCCGCTCCTTGCACTTCACTAAGGGGGTGAGAAGTGCCTTTCCGTGCAAGTCTGGGGGCGATGCAATGCAGAGCACAGTGCACAGGTCCCAGGGGTGGGCTCAGACCTGGACACAGCCTGGTCACATCAGCATCATCCAAAAAACAAGACTAATTAGTCCTCGTGGGAGCGTAGCAGTGCTGGGGCTGCGGTGCTCGCACGGATGAGATCAGGAGCTGAGTGGGGACCTGCGCTTTGGGTGCACTGAGCCTCGCAGACCCTGCCTGGGGACCCCAACACCTCATCTGTTATGCTCTGCTTGGAAGGGGAGGGCTACGGCTCCACCTGAGCACAATTTTTGCACTGTGCTTTTAGTTTTTATTTATTAGAGACATTCGTTGTCTCGGATGCATGGAGGGCGACTGTGATATATTGTGTACTTTGTAAGTGCAAAAAAAGAAAGATTCCCCTTGGCACAGTCCCCCTGTCCCCCATAAATCTACCCCAGCTTTCCGCCATCCCCATTTTTTTCTACTTTTAAAGAAAAAATAAATATAATACAGAAAAAAAAAAAAAAAAAAAAAAAAAAAAGAAGAGTTGCAGCTTTTACGGAGGAAAGTGTGCTTGCTCAGGAAGCATGAAATTAAAAGCTCTCAAGCATGTGTTTGCCCAGCTCCACGCCGCCTATACCTCGCCAGCTCTGCAGAGGGCTGGGAGCTCGCTAATTCCCTCCATGGCCTCATCCTGCAAGCACGCAGCCCCGCGAGCGAGGCTTACTCATGGAAACGCTATGCCTGCATTCCCGGCCGCGAGCAGCTCGGGAGGGACCTGCTGGTGGGCACCCAGGGACACGGCTGGCACCAGCCAAGCCGTCAGCCTGGCACCGTCGGGAGGGCTCCATCAGCAGGGCAGCAAGCCGCCCAGCTCGGCCGAGAGCATGGGATCCCACGTGCTCTGAAGGACACCCTCTGGCCGTGCCCGAGGCCACACTTGGATATTTTCAGACAACGCAGACAGCAAAAGCTGCTCTTGAAAGAAAGGGGATTCAGGCAGCTCTCAGCAGGCTGCTGAGACACATCCAGGAGTTTTACTGGAAGCAGCTTGCCCGTCTGTCCATCCCTGTGTTACCAGAGCATGTACTGAGCTGTATTTCCCTTTGGAAAATTCATCTGCTGCACATCCCACGGTCGCCTCCAGCAGCCTGCAGGTGCTCGAGGCTGGGTGTGAGACACACAAAGCCAGCTCCTGCCTGCTGCCCCCCTGGTAGTGACACTGCCTTGCTTGGTGCTCTGCTCCTCATCCTCCTGGCTCAGACTTAATGGGACAAGCTGGTCTCTGCTCCACCGATCATGTCTCCTGGGGCAGGACAGGACCCCGGGGGTCTGGATGCTGCAGCACCTCCCGGGGTGCCCAGCTCAGGTGATCCCCATGGGAGTCTGTGGCCATGTGCTGTGCCACATGGTTGTAACCCTGACCCTCCTGTGCCCCACCGAGCACCCTCCCTTCCCCTTCCTGGTGGCTCAGTGTGTGTCATATCATGCTGTGGAAGTGATGAAAGCTGAAGGACCTGCTCTTCTCTGAGAGATGGGGCAGCAAAAGTGGCATGCTTGCTTTCAAACCCAGAAGATTTTTAAAAGTTTATCCCCACTGGGGACAAATCCCCCGGGGACTGAGGTTTGTGCCCATCATGACAGAGGCTGAGGTACTTTCCAGGACCCCAGAAATCCCTCGAAGACTGTGGTGACCCCCCCAGCACAGCCCCAGCCGTATCGATAACGGTGCGCCAACGTGCACGTAATGCCTTCCAGACTCCTCTGGTTTGACTGAGCTGTATTTTGACATCTCGGAGAAAACATTTTGCAAGATGCACAGTCAAAGCCTCTTTCAAGCCGAGATGTTGTGGAAAGCGGTGCGAGCTCTCCAAGGCACTATCTCTCTCTCTCTCTGCCAGCTGCTCTGATGAAAGCTCCCTGTTCAGGCCAGAAGATAGAGCAGGGAATAATGCATTCCTTTAAATAGCACCCTAGCTGGCTTGGGGAGCCCACGGCCATTTTAACTCACTTATAATTTGCCTGTGGTTCAGCCCCCTCTTCTGCTCCAGGCACCGCAGCCAAGCAAAGAGATGGGGAACCTTTAAAATGGCATTAGCTGGTCCACGACCATCCAGGGAGTGCTTGTGTCCATGTCCTTGCCTGAGCAATATTGCATGCTGAACAGTACCTACCCTGTAACATGCTGCTCAAACCTTAATTATCCTGAGGTAATTGGCACAGGAAGACACTGAGGTCAGCAGAGGAGGCTTTGTTCCACCAGGGACGCATCTCAATGCACTGATGGCTCCCCTAAGATGTGGCACTGGCCAGAAAATGCTCCCCTAACATCTTCCATGTGATGTTTTCCAGAGGCAAAGCTGGCTGAAGAGGTCCCTGAATGTCCTCCTCCTTCAGCCCCGTGCAGCCATCTGCAAACCAGCTCAGTGACCAAAATCATTGAGATTTTAAAAAAATTACAGAACCCATTTGCAGCATGACCCCAGAGAAATTTCTGTATAGGAAGAGTTATTTAGAGTAATTCCCAGTCTCCCACTCCACAGGAGATTTTGAATGAAAACTTAAGATTCAGTGGCAGCAAGACTCCAGCTAAAATTAAAAAAAAAAAAATGGGGGGGGCAAAAATAACAAAAAGTTAATTTTCTTCACCAAAATCTGAAATCTTCCACAAATAAGTCATTTTTCCAGTCCCCAGAAAACAAAACAAAACAAAAAACAACAACAACAAAAACAGCGTTTTTCCATGCGCAATTTGTAAAGGTTGTGTTCAACTTCCAATATTCCTTCTGCAGAGCCTCCCAGCCCCCACTTCACTGCATCCATCCTCTGTGTATGAGCTCTCCAGTACAGGACAGGTTTCTCTCTCACACAGTTCATGACATACCCTGGTCGGTGTTGGTGTTTTAATCAGATTACATGACTTATAGCAATACTCTGACAGAGTGGTAGGAGAGGGATGCTGAACATCTGAGATACCAGAACACATCAAAGATGTTCTGATCCTGGGCTTTCTTGGTGGTTTGATTTCTCTGCACCATCCTGGGCTTCTTGTCTTGCTGTGCTACTGCCCCCAAATGCCTTCTCTCCTTATCCCAAAGGTTTGGTATTACACAAATAGTTTGTGGTGCTGTAATATTGTGAGCCAAATGGTGTCAACCAGTAGTAAAATAAGTGTACCATGTTTTACATGACCATTTTAGGGATTATCCCTAAAATTTTTTCTGGTTTCTTTCTGTCCTAACAAAGAAAGCATGTCTTCCATTCTGCACCTCTACAGAGGATATTTAAATAACCCATCATGGCATGGATCTGTTTGTTAGCTGATCTAGAAGGTTTGGCTCGCATAGGTCTGTAAGCAATATATTCAAGTTCATCATAGATTATTGGAAAAAAAGTTACATCCTCATGAAAGTCTGAGCTGCTGTGTGACAAGTGGATGGCACGTGCTTCTCTTAGCTAGTAAGATCTGTTTTCACCATGAGCTTTTACCCTGGGAGGAAAAAAAAATAAAGAATTATTATTATTATTAATAATAATAAATATATTTGCTTTACAAGAACTTTGGGCTAAAATCTCCTTTCCTGTCTTATTTCCAGAGCTTGGGAATGGGTTGATTTGCACTGAGCCAAACCACAGTTAGGGTTCCTCAGACCCACAGCACAACCGTGTTTGATAGAAACCCATCTCTATGCTGCATTTGCAGCACAAGGAGAGGCCATAGAAACAGCTTTTCATGGGTGCTGAACTGCTTCCACACCCAGCTGCAGCCATGCTGAAAAAGACTTTGAGTTTTAACCAAAATATCCCAGCTCTTCTTGAGATGGTGAGGACAGGTGGCCTTCCTACACTCCCTAAACTGAAAATGCAGCAGCCTCAGCATTTTTTTTTTTCTGTGTAAAGCAGCCCTTGTGTAGCTTTTCAATGAGGACAAGCATCGTGCCAGGTCACCAGAGCAGCACAATGGGGAGCAGGGCACACTGACAGCAGCTGCCTCGGGGAGAGCACGCAATGGTGGCCACCTCCATCCCACACACACTGCCATGATGGTGGTGTCAGTGCCGGGCATGGACCTGCTGCTGTGGGGCCGCCCTTGCTGGCAGAGGTTTGCAGTGACAGCAGTGGGGACATCTGCCTTTGACTTTCTGTTCCAGACACAGCTGTGTCAAAATCCAGATCCAGAGCGATGCCGTGCTTGAGGATAAGTAAAGCTGAGGGCTTGGTGAAGGCTCTTGGAGAGATGCAATCCAGATGGATTAGGTACCAAATCTAATGGCTGTTCCTGTCTCGTTCCCTCAAAGTACACATAGATCACGACTACTCAGCTCCATGCCTTGCACAGAAAGCCTCCATTCACCCCAGTTCTTTAAGTTTTTCTTCACTTTCCACATTATTTTCACCCGTTTTCTTTTTCCCCCATCCCACCATTACCCATGAGGTGGTTCAGTCTTGCTTCTTTCTCTCCTACCCAAGGAAAGGAAAGACAGAACTGTTGCAACTGAGGAAAGGAGCCTGTTATCCTAGCAAAGCCTGAAGTGAAGGCATATTCCTGCTCTGGGAAGGGATCGTGCCAAACCAGTGCCCGACATGTTTGTTTAATTTGGGTATGTTCCCATGGCACTGCATTCAGCCACCTAAGCCACTGATGGCTTCACACACTCAGAGATTGCACTGCTTTAAGTGCATACACACACCAAAGCACACCCAACATGAGGACACCAGGAGGCAGGAGGGAGAAGAGGAGCTGTGTGTGGTGGTGCTGCCACCCTGGGCCTGGCCCGCAGTCGATGCCTGGTACCTGCAGAGATCCCAACAGGGGACCCCACCAGGCCTCTCCATCCCCTGGCGGTGTGAGAGCTGCCCAGGAGCACGCGGGCTGCTCACCGCGGCAGCCTGTGGCCCAGCGAATTAAATATTCAGCAACCACTAAACTCACAAATAGACAGTAGGCGCCAGAATCCTCAGCTGCGGCTCCTTGGCCTACGCTGGCTTTACGCTGATTTAAGCCAGCTGAGGATCTGCGCCACGGGGCCAAGTCCCGCCGGCCTACCTCAAGCTGATGGCTAGCTGACGTGACTGATGACTAAGATTTCCATTTAGCCTAACTCAAAGCATGAGCAGTGCCTATGTAGTGCTACCATTGTTGACTCCAGCCTTTTGTTTCGGGCTGTAACCGATAGGCCTAATAACAGAAATCATACTGCATGCATTCATTCACCCTCTTCGCAAACAGCGTGTTATTGAGCTCAGTGGTGAAAAGGCATGCACAAACACAATGGGGCTGGGATTAAGCCCAGCTGCATTACCAAAGTAAATACTTTTGCTGCTGACAGTTTGTCTGTAGGGATTTGGAGAAAAGTTTTGTGCATCTACTTAGGCAACATATGGTTTTATTTTCCCCGTTAACAAAAACAGTAGTGGTCAAAAGTCAACACCCTCTGATGACTGTTCAGTGGCCAATGTGGAATGGACTTGGTGGTCTAAGTCCAGTTCCTTACATGTCCACATTAAAATGATTCTCTTCCTGCATTCCTCTCTCACTTGGCACAGTGGTTTACAGGCTCCGCAAGGAAGCAGAGGGGTTTTTGAGGTTAATCTCATCTGTCCTCCTTCCTGACTAAAAGCCATTGGTGACGTGGTTTGGGTTAAGATACCTTGCTAGCTTCTTTAATTCTCCCGCTGATGAAAACCCCTCCACAATCTGTTTCCTTGCAGCCTGAAGAGAGTCAGAATTAATCCGCATTAGCCGGCGGCTGGGGCACGCCAGCTAGTCAGACTTCTAAAGCAAACACAGCGCTGATGAGGACGAGGATCATGCCAAGAACACAAATGGTCTGAATTTAGCCCTTCATCTCCAAGCTGAACGCGTACAGTTCTCCAAAGACCTCTGCAATACTCAACCAGCAGCTGCTCACCTTCATGTCTGAAATTGAGAAGAAAATCCTCAAGGGCCTGTCTTTATATTTGGCAACAGCTTCAGTGGGGTAGTAGAGGGTAAAAAGTTGGCTGAGCTTCCTTTGGTGCCCATCTCCCACATCTCCAATGAAGGAACTGGCAGATACTGGCACTCAGCATCATGGGGAAATAAAAAAACAACCGCTATCAAACCTTCCCGAGCTGATTCACTTAAAAGATTTTAAAGCTCTCAAGGTGCAAACAGGTCTTGTCTACACTGAGGTAATGAGAGTTACAGCAACTAGAGCTGCTAACACTTAGCATCTGCAGGGTCAGTTAGCTAGAGCGCTGCGCAGGGGTGTTAACTAGACCCGCCGCATGAAGTAATTGTTTTTAAGGGAGTGCATCCAAGCTGGAACACAGCAGTGCAGAACATGCACACTAAGACAGGTGTAATCCCAGGCACAGTGGGTGGGAAGGAAGGCTGGAAAATCACAATGAAGAAGCCAAGAGGTGTTGTGTAATCCAGATGTCCCTGCCAATACTAAGGTAGTTTTAGTGGGGGCCAGATCCCGTGCGATGCCCAGTTACTCCCACAATGTGTTTACCATCCTCAGGATGCTACCGACAACTCAGGAAGCCAGAGGTCCAAAGTATTTTGCAGGGGATTCTCAAACCTGCCCAGGGACAACCCGCGACAGGCAGGCAGCCAGGGCTGGAGGAGCAAAGCCAGAAAGAGAAGATGCTGGAGCTCAGGTTGACACAAAGAGCCCATCGCAATCCCACGCTCACACAGGCACCATCCACAGAGCAGAAGGGCAAAGCCAGTTTTTTTTTTTTTCAGTTCCTACAAGAGGAACATCAGCGACAACAAAAGCTTATCTTAACAGGTTCCTTTCTGCAGAAGTTTGGGGGTTTTCATTGAAAAGGAAAAAAGAAAAAAAAAAGAAAAAAAAATGTTTGGTTTCTGGCAACCAAAATCTGGAAAATTTTTGGCCACAAACCAAAACAGTTTGGGGTTTCTGGTTTTTGGCTTTGTTTTGGGATTTTGCCAAACTCCATTGCCAAAAAAAGTGCACATTTTTCAAGCTTTTTCTTTCTCAATGAAAACCCCAAAATTGTTGTTGAAATTGGACATTTCCCACGGAATTTTTTTGATATTAAAAAAAAAAAAAAAGAGAGACATTTTCGGCAGAAAGAATGTTTTGAATGAATGATTTCATCCAGCTCTGTAAGCACATCCCTTGGAGGGACTATCACACACACCCTCACTTTTATCTCCTCTTCCCAGCTCACTTTTCTCACCCATGGGACTCCAGGGCTGGGACCATGGTCTGGTTTTGGCCACCACATGGCCAAGTTTTACAGACACAAAGCAGCCGTGCTGGCCCTCCTAGGGACAAACAGCTCTGGGGTGGTTATGGCTTCAGATTTTCCTGTGAAATATCAGCTATCTCTGTGGAAATCAGGATATGCAGCAAAAGAAAATAAGTGTCTGGAGTTTAGCTTCAGCAGATCTTGTTTGGACCACACTGCCATTTGGGCCTGTGGTTCTGGGAGATGAAGGTGCTGGTTCCAGTACTCCAAAACACCCCAAAGTCATCTACCCACAGGTCCATCAGTGCTGCTGACCCTTGGTCCCACATAAGCCCCACAAAGTATGGGGAGATACAGACTGCATTAACATTCAAGGTTTGGCACATAAAAAACTGGACAGAAAACTGCACGAATGTGATGGAAATCTGGACTGGAGTCTGAATGCCAGGGTTTAGTCTGCACTTTTACGAGGTGGATCGAAGCTACAAATCTCAACTGCCTGAAGTTCTGGACAAACGCGAATTTGGACTGTGTTTTGCATTTCCCTTTTCCAACCAATCCTCCATTAAAATGTCAATTGAAAGGGCCATTGTTTGCCTGTTAAATCTAGGAGATCTTGGAGTCTTTATAACAAAGTAGAACCATCTTACGTCTGCCCTTTTGTTTTCTGGAAATATCCATTTTTCTTGTTTTCAAGGTCTGTTTGGATGTTTTCTGTGGTTGGGACACTGATCAAGGTATCTGATGTCCCTGCCAGAGCCAGGACTTCTGTAAGGAAGGTCAGGAGGATGAAGGCCAACAAGGGAAAGACAACCACTCACACTGGTGGCAAGTGAGAGTATGCCAGGAAGGGAGGGAAGGAGAAGAGTCTCAAATGTAGAGACAGACAGGTTTGCCACACAACAGAAATGTTGGCCTGGAGGACTTTGGGCAAGACTTTTGAAGGGGACAGCCAAGATGAGAACCACCAAGAGGAAGGGCTGGATTTGGGCAGACTGGAGAAGGGAAGGCGTAAGGGACTGGTGGGTGAGGAGGAGGCAGGCCAGGGGCTGGCCATGAGGAAGACAGTGTCTGTCAGGGTCTGGGGACAGGCTGGGGACAAGGTGGGTCTGAGGGGTTCTCTGTGTGGTCGGTGAGGAAGAGGAGCAGGTGAGGTATTGCTTTTTGGGAGGGTGCATTTGGACCTCATGCTATTTTAAATCTGATTCTCAGCAAAGTTTATTTCAGCCTTGTCACGGTGAAATGCTGCCTGTCAGCTGAGCTGTGGTTCCCAGCATTGTGCGCTGAGCCCAGGGCAAGCAAGGGAGGGGGAATACATTAGCTTAAATCTCTGCGAAAGGTTTCCCAGCGGCAGCGGGCTGACAGCACAGGCACTGTTACTGCTATTCAGCTCACAGCATGCTAAGTCGTGCATCTGAACCCTCCAAATGCAGAAAAGATGCTCTGCCATTAATACAGACCGAGAAACGAGATAAAATGCCAGCACAGGATGGTTTTAGAGGCCCCTACGTGCAGCTGCTAGCCTGGAAGGCAAGCTGGGGCTGCTCGTGATGAAAGCCCCACCAAGAGAGGTGGGTGAAATGCCAGGTAGCGCTGGGAGAGAAGGAGCTATTTATATTAGTTTAATCTGACATTTGAACTGTAGTGTCCTTATAATTAAATATGCTCCAGAGCAGGCATTACTTGGATTTCCTCAACACCAGACAGTGGGAAGCCCAGGAAGGGGAAACTGAGGCAGGGCCAAGGTTTGACATGCAGCTGTATGAACGCCTTTCGCAGACTTTTATCAGGGCTGCTTTCATCTATCTCATACTCACACAGTTAAGAGGATCTAGGAAGCAGCAACCCCTTTGCTTTCCAAAGCCATTACTCAGGAAAGGACTAATTAAGTGGTGGTGTTATTACAGCAGGTCCTCCAGGCTCCGAACACAACCAGCGGCGATTAGCCAGGCGTCAGCTACTGGGCGGGATTTCCCACTGCCCAGCTGTGTAATTATCGTGGCAGCTAAGCCAAAATCATTTGACAAAGAAAACCAGCTGCGGGCTGTGGGGCTGGGAGATAACATATGTCCAGCAGAGAGAGAAACAATAACATCTTCTCTGTATTTTTCCAAAAGAAGGATCAATTAGGACAAGCATGCCACATTCCTGCAGAGGAAGAGATAGAAATATTGATTTCTGGGGAGCACCTGGAATAAAAATCAGGGGTACAATATGGCTTACTGCAGTTTTTGTGAAGAATTCAGCATTCACTGCAACCTTCCTTGCATAACAGCACTGCTAAGAGGGGAGGACGGATGCTCTGCTGCGCTGCTTGGAAATCTGGACCCTGAGCTGCAGCATCCTCCCTGTCAGAGGGGCTTTAGCACCCCAAATAATGCACTCAGCTGGAGTCAGAGTGGTGGAAAAGCTTTGGGTTTGTTACCTGAAAGCAAATTTCTGTTGTCTGTGACCTTGTGTAACCTCCTGCCTCAGTTTCCACATCTACAAAATGACAGCAGCTGTGATATGTACCTCACTGGCTGTCTCAGCCATACTGCACAATGCCTTCAGCAAACTGGGCAGAGCCTGGCCCACAGCCCAAGGGTTTTCTTGTACCCCTTTCTGTGCCACCACGTGCACTTTCAAGAGATGTCTTTACCTGTCGATGGTCACAAGGTTTTAGTTTGCATGTTAAATGGTCATTACCCTCTCCAAAGCTGTTTCTCCCTCCCAGGTGCCTGCCAGCAGGAATGGATGCTGCACAGGAGGGAGTAAGAAAGAAAAACAGGGCTGCCAGCACGTGTGGGAGAAGAGCTGGATTATTTGGGATAGCCTTGTGCAGTTCCATGCCATGGATCAGCGATGTGTTCAGTAGCTTGGCCATGGCCAGGACTGCAGGTGGGACTCACCCAGACCTCCTGGCATGAAGGGTGGTGTGAGAGGCTTGGAGAAGAAGGACAGGGTGGAAAGCCAATGTTGTCCAGCACAGGAGAACAAAGGTATCTATTTCTGTCTATACGCATTAGCTCCCTATCCAATTCCAATTTCCTATCAGCATCCAATGGTATCTCTTCACTCCCATCCAAATTTACTTGGAGCAACCCTCTCCCTTCCTTCACAGAGCCAGGCAGGACCTTTTCAATAGCTCCCTAATGAACACTGTTTGCCTGGTGGAGCCTGTAAGCAGGAATAGACCTCACGTAATCTGCCGCACAAGGAAGGCATCGCTTTCATGAAGGTCCCAGCCTCAGCCTCTAACTACACCCTCAGTGTCTGTGTAAATCTGCCAACCATTAGCAAATGCCTTCTCAGAGGGCTCTTCAACCTGCAAATCCATTTGCAATTAAATTGCCCGACACACAGCACTTGGCCTAGATGAGTAACGAAGTGTGTGACCTTCCAGCGATCAAGCATTGCTAATATCTCAACTATTTCAAATGTTTAATAACTTAATTTAATGCAGTGAGAATGATTTGATTGAATGCACAATATCTGTAGCAGCTAATTAACCACAGTAGCCCAGAGAGGTCTTGGACTTCATACAACCTTTCAATATAATTACAAATTTTTAACAGCAAAATGAATTTAAATCCAGCCTGACACAGCAATCCATCTTCATCTCCAGATAAAAGGTAGCACACATGGAATTAACATTTAAACAAAAGCCATGGGCGAAGGAGAGAGACAAGGAGCATTAGCAGATGTGCCAAAGGAATTACTATCAGCGCTGTGGGAGGGGTGGAGGAGAGCATTGCACTGTACACGTTGAGCTTACAACACGGCTACTCACTTTGCTGGCTTTGAACATAATCTGTGAGTTTAGTCTTTATGACAAGGACAGCGACAGGCTCTGTAGGTGTACCTGCATCTCCTCTGGAGGACCAAGTGTACTGGGACGGCTGTGTCCTCCTGCAGTACGTGCAGCATCCCCCACTCTGGCAGGAAAACCAACATCCCTGTTTTCATTTCCCAGAAAAGTGGAGCCAACCATGACAATCCCATTCTTCTGTGCTTGGGCAGGCAAGGAAATGGTCTTCTTGCTCACACCTTGCGGTGTACCATAGGAACCCTCGCCTCCTGTGAGCCACGCCAGGACCCTCTCCTGAAGTATCTCCTCTCCCATTTTCCATGGGTTACATGCTGTGGCTTACAGGGGCTTGAGGATTTGGATATGGGGCTGGCAGGGTCAGAAGTTGGACTACACTAGTTATAGCCATGGCGGGGATGAAGCTGGACTTTAAGATGGGACTCGTGCCTCCTGATGTGGTGTTTCAATTAGTTCAAGGGATTTGGAGGTCTTTGTCTCTCTGTTGGCTGTAAAATGCACCACATATGTGATTCAGGAAAGGAATAGGTTCAGGTCCATCCCACGGGCAGAGCAGCTCTGTGCACAAAGCTGTTGTTGGCATTAATGGATGTAAGAAGTGGCCCAGGGTCACCTCCTTGCAAAGTCCTGCCGTTCAGTAACATCTGACCTGAAAGCTCAAAAACCACAAGGCACCCTCTCAGCCACCTCCCAGGTAATAATAACAACAGGGGGAAAATATATTTGGAGTTTTAATTCGCCTTCTTGGTTTGGGCCTTCCACATTCGCAGCCATGAAGGCGAGAAGCAGATTTTAAGTGAAAGGTGAGATTTCTCCTCCAACAAGCAACTGCCTGCCCACAGCTGCCTGCCCGAGGCATTTTAAGCCTCTCTGGAGCCTGTGCTAGTGTAAAGCCAGTGCAGTTAATTTCTGTGGAGTGCTCCCAATTTACACTGGTGGAAATAAGAACAGGATTAGACTGACAGTAAAACAGATAAGAAGACAATGAGAATAAAATACAGATGTCCTATGATCATGATAGTGAGTAGCATTAGTGGATATTAGTAGCTCTGAATAAATAGATAGGACACAAAAGAACTATTTGTCGTTGATCCTAAGAACCTTTCATATTCCTACTTAGCTTGTATCTGACAAAGACTTTTTTTTCCCCAACAGTTCGTGAAATGTTTCTATAAATCTGTCCCATGTAGAGCTTTAATTGCTCAGTTCAAAACCAGGCTGACTCTGCCAAATGTGATAGCATCAGCTGGTGGCGTCATTTGTCATTGTTACAGGCAAATAAACGGGCGAGTTAATCAAAGGGGATGAAAAATGAGGTGGCTTCATTCTCTGGAGCTCTGAATCCGATTCCTTCTCCTTTCTTTCCACCATTCTGCACCAAAATGCCAACAGCACCAGCTGGCTGAAAGGCACTTGTTCAGAAATCCTTTGCAGACAACATATAGCCACATTCTCAGCTGATAAAATCAAGGACAAACAGGAAGAAATAATAGTAAGTAGAAGGCAAAGAGAGGGGAAATAATAATAATAATAATAATAATAATAATAATAATAACAACAACAACTCTCTGGACAGTGCAGCTAAAGCAGAAAAGCAGTCACCATGGCTGAGGCTGCACAGCAGCCCGCGGTCTGTCCCATCCCTCCTTGTCAAAGTGACACGAGGGCTCAGTGGAAGAGCAGAGTAATTAAACCACTGCATAAAGTAACCAGAGATCAAAATCTGAATGAGTCCGGGTGTTTAGGAATTACTTTTGTCAGCAATATGTTGCCTGGAAGCTCAGATTTGGGCTCCTGCTAATCCTGCACAGATCCCAGCCACGAGGTGCTGGTGCCTGTACAGGCACCGCCCCACTCCTGCAGACAGAAAGCAGAGAATCGTTGCTGGAAAATCTTTGCTATGGTTTTTAGCAGCCACAAAGTAGATAAAAATGTTATGACTTTTGGTCACAATGCGCCAAAACTCATGGGTGAAGCCCCCCGTGTCCTCCTGCAGTGGCCAGCACATGCAATTAAGCAAGGAGCAAGTTGGAGAGAGGGAGGCCATGGGGAGCTCATGCTGTCACCTTGCCCTGGCTGGTGTCAACCACTGTCCTTGGTGGGATTGAACCTGAACCTGAAGCTAAGGACCTTGCAACACAGAAGGGAGGGGATAAAACAGCTAGAGCTCCGATTCATTCCCAACAATGACAGCTTTGGAATACAAATCCTGACACCTGCCTGCACAGAGGTTTGTCTCCTCCTTACATCCCTTTGCTGGAAAGACAGGAACTGTTTAGCAGATGGAGACCTATTGTACTTCATGCAGTAACTCCAACTGGTGGAGCAGGCTCCACATTTCTCAAGGGATTCAGTTAAAAGGTTCACTTACACAGATATCTAGCTCCCCTGAACCACCGTGGAAGTCTGTGGAGATGTACAAACACTCACAAATGACCACAGCAATAGGTTTGGTGTGTTAGCTGCCAGTGTGAATGCTCCTGGCCTGTTAGAACTGGAAAATTAAACATAGGAACCTTGCTATTGCCAGTATCTGCCTTATAGCTGACCTCGGGACAGAGCCCAGCTCTCCCAATCCATGGCCAAGACCAAAAAGAGCATCTCTCATCATTCTGAATCTTTTGAAGGCATCTTCCCATACTTTAGTTTTCCCCTTCATCTATCCTGCATCAACTCCCCTAGAAAACTATGAATCTAACCCCAATAGTCCTGAGCTTACAAGAATCTGTAGAGAAGTGCAAGAGCAAAACAAGGTCTACACAGCTCTCTCCTTATCCTCCACCTAACAACCCTTACTCCAGCCACAAACACCCCCAAACCTTGCACACATAGTAGTTCTCACTTCACCTTTTTCAGGTCTGGTGGTGTCCAGGTGTTGCTCTCCTGATCGTGTCAGATGGGGCAAGGTGAGCTGCTGAGCTTTGTGCTTTCAGATGCCAGAAGAAAAAGCTGTTTTCTTCCTCAGCGTACATGGAATAGCTTCCCCTATAGGTGTAGAAGAGGTGGAGAGAACAGAGTGATATTCCCTTCACTCACAGCTCCCATAGCTTTTAGGATTTTTATACTTTCTCCAGAAAAGCAGGTGGGGACTTACCCCAGAACCAAACAGCAATCTGTAAGAAAACATAATGCTCATTTAAACACAAGCAAAGTCACCTCTCCTGGGGTCTGATCTTATGTTCTCTGAATTTGACCTGCCGTCCACTAATGTGTATGAAAACCCCTCCATAATGAAACATTTCTTCGTGGGTAATTATCTTAATTTTTATTACACAGGAATTCCTTTTCCTGTCAGATGGGGTTTGGGTGAGTGGAGCGCAGCTCATGGTGTCTCCAGTTCCTTTAGCAGATACCACGGTGGATGATCTCACAGAATGTGCATTTCCCCTCGACACGTGTTTCAAAGTGGGACCACATCCCTACCAATTTCCTGCAGCCTGGAAGGAGAGCGCATCTGATCTGCCATCCGACTCAAGAACAGTGGCCAGACATACTGCAACTTTCTTGGAAGTAAAGCATGACACAGAAGAGAGAAATGCCCTTGTAATTAGCAAGTGGATAGCAAACAGATGCTAGAAGGAAGGCCTAAATTGCAAGAAAGCAGCCGAATGAAGGAAATTTGGAATAATCACGGTTACAGTAACATGCTCCTGCATGTAGGACACATGACTGGGATGTCTTCTGCTTGCCCAAAATCAGCAATCAACATGCTAGCTTACTGTATACAATAAAGACCTTTTCTGGCAGCTGGACCCAGGCATCAGATCACCTGCAAGGCTCAGGATCACCTCCTTTACCATGAGTGAGAGACACTGCTGCTGAACATCTTGACCTCATGTCTATGAGGACAGTCTTTGTACCCCTGTGTCTGAATCCAGAGAGCATTGGTCATGGTCTCAGACCCCAGTGCCACGTGCCAGTGGATCACTACATTGGCATGTTCCCATTCTAAAAGCAGAAACCAAACCAAAACCAAGCTTTTTCTCGCCAGAACTCACGACTCCATCCCAGCCCTCATGACTTCTGGAATCTGAGATCCTAGAAGCAGGTCGTATACCTCTACCTGGAAAGAATTCCTCGGTGGAGAGCATCCCACCCCGTGCACCCATACAAGAAGAAAAACAGCTCATGTTTTCATTCAGCCCTACCAATGAGCTCCCAGCCACGCTGAAGAGAGCCATTGTGGAGCCACTGCATTATAAAAGATGTTAAGACCTCTTCCAGACCATAAAATATGCAACAAAACAGAGTGCCAAATACCAGTCCTTTCCATAGCCCAAGACAAAGAGCCGCCCTGCAAAGCATTAATCCCCACAGCTGCCTTGAACTATTCATGTCTCTCGGCTTTACGTAAGGAGCCATTCCATTCTGGCTACTGCTCTCCCTGCTACAGAGATTTGCAGAGTCTTTAAAACAATTAAAGGTCATTCTGTGAACAGGGAACCCAAAGATTTGAATGGGAGACTGTGACTTCTCAGACTTCTCAGTAGAGAAGGCCAGACTATTTATTTTCAGCGGAGAGCAAATTTACCAAAAAATGCCGTTATGATTGTTTCTCCCTCACACACATCAACACCCCTTTCTTTTATCTAATAGCTTCATGGTTAGTACATTCAGTTAAACTGTGAGGGACCCTGCTTCAATTTCCTCATCTTCCCGGGGCCGTCTGAATCCACATCTGCCATCTTCCTGCCCAAAACCACCAGGCTTTGGGACAGAGCTGCACAATTTAGCGTTACAAAAGCAGCTCTGGGCAAGACGTACTCACAGTCCACATCCAGGCAATGTGCCCTTCGAGTCACCATGTTTCAAGATCTCCAGTGGTATTTTTCATTTTCTCTTACTGACACCGTTCGGCTTTCACACATAAACCTGAATATTTGGAAACCTAACCTACAGGCATCGGAGAGACAGTCATGGTTTCTCCAGTTTTGGCACCAAAAAAAAAAAAAAAAAAAAAAAAAAAAAAAAAAAGGTTTTACCATGCTGTGTGCAAAGCTCTGAGCACCTTTGAGGAACATCCCCTGTTGACTATCACATAGCTTCATGGTGGGACTTATTAGAGATGGGGTTTTGAAGCCAGACCCTTCACCAACTGAGGAGAAAATGGAATCTAAGTTTTTTCACTGTGGGCAAAAGCCCCGAAAGATGGGCTTTTGGATATAAGGCTTCCACACAGCTATTTGGTTCTCTGCTTTTTGCGCAAAGGCCTGAAAATGAAATGTTTTCCTTTAAACCAAAAGAACATTTGGCTTGACACAAGAATGTATTTCAATTTTGTTGGGTTATTGAAAGAAAACTAAAAAATTTAAGCTTGGCTGGAGCAAAACCTAAATTTTTTACAAATGTTTGGTGCTGTGACTAAGGCCTACAAACAAACAAACAAAAATCTGTTTCTCACAGCTCAGCTTCTCATCCCACTTAATGGTTTCTCCCCAAACCACCAGTTTTCTGTGGGTTTGAGATGCCACCTTTGTTGGTTTGCTTGTTTGGAGGCGTGGAGACCTCTGCTTAAAAGCCACAAGAAGAAAATCTCCATTGTGACAACAAGCCTGTGTTTCTTGCACACACAAAAATATATTTTAATCCTTCAGGTGTCATTTTATGACATAATTTCTAATAGCAAGACTCATTCCACCAGCAGCCAGACCTGTGTGTCATGTATTTTAACTCAAAATGAGGTGAAGTGAGAGTCTGTAATGCTGCACTTCAGCCAGGGCAGGTCGCTTAGAGGGGTCCCAATGGCAAAAGGCTCTCTAGAAGGTAAGTCCCCAGCTGCCACCCAGCATGGTCCCTCTGAGGAGTAAATGATTTGCCCAAACCTCTCCCCAGGGTACCCAGCTGGCACCTTTGGATGAGCACTGAAGCCTTCTGGGCCAAAAAAATAAATAATAATAATAATAATAAAAAAAACACTAAGAGCTGGCAATATTGAGCTAATATGTCCTTCCCTGTGAACTGCACCACACATACAAATGAAGCTGATTTTGCAACACCCCATGCGCACACCCCGGAGAGGTCTGTGGCCTGTTTTCCCCAAATGCCAAACATCTGCCATCTTCCCCAGAGCCCGGAGAGGCAAGGTTCAGCAGTCTCCTGGCCAGCGTAAAACCAGGCCACAGGTGACCTCTGCGAACTCTTACAGAGTGCTGTTAATGCAGGCAGAAGCGGGACTCAGGGCTCCTGGCTGGCACAAAACCACACGGATCCAGGCTCTTTCAGCCATCGGCGGATTTTGAAACAGACCTTGAATGACACAGCTCTCTTCACTTGTAGAGTCCCAGTGGTGGATGAGAGCTCCGGGCCCTGGGCAATGTCTTCTGGGGAATAAATAGGAAAGAGAAATAAAGTTGTCTCATTAGTGTTGGGGCTGGTTTTCCCCACCACTCCAGTTCCTGGCTGTTTTCAAACCCCTAAGAGCTCCAGTGCCCTTACTTAACAGCCTGCCTGCTTGGTGACCCAAAATGGCTCGGATAATTACAGATCTGTTGGGACTGTGAGAGCTGCTGGGTGCATGGAAACTTGTCTGTAATGAGCTGTTGGTTGTGAAAGCATTTTCACTCCTAAGTATGTGAATGAGCTGTGTGTGGGAGGGATTCGGATCAGTGTTTTTCCAGCTATTAAGGACTTAGGATCTAAATTCTTGGGGAAGCTTCCGGCAGAACGCTGGACACAAGAGGAAAAGTTCATGTTGGTGAGGGCTCATTCCATGCCCTGCTGGGGAAGGGAGCCACATCTAGTTATACCCCAGCAATCTGGGAAAAGCCCCTTTCAGAGTCTTCCTTCAGCTATGTCAAAGGGCTATTCAAAAGAGTATATAAAAAGCCTAACAAACCCCAGAGATGTATTTTAAGACACATCAAAATGATGGGTGTGGAAGTTTACAGATTAGTTTTTTCAGCAGTGATGCCAGCTTTCATGAAGACTTTTTTCCTTTTCCCCTACAACACCTCCCCACACACTGTCCCACACCGGTTAAGATGTGATGCGTGCACTCCCCACACAGCCTCGCCCCTCCACATCCTTCCTCTCCCTGCCATCAGTTTGCACAAATCCAATAAAATTAATAATAATGGTAATAACAATAACAATAATAATAAAATCTATGAGCTCACCTTGCCTGTGTTAAATCTGGTTGACCAAGTGATTCAAGAGGGATGAGTGGATGGCAGAGAGGGTGCTGAGGAAAGGGAAAGGACCAAAAATGATAGAAAACCAGGACAAGTGGAAAGATCCCTGGGCTCTGAGCTGGCTACCTGTTAAAAATCACAGGTGGTGTGCATTGGGGCAGACTTGTGTGTTTCTCCTGCAACAGCCTGCTTAGCAGCATGCATGTTAACGTTATTGAAAAGCCTGGTCAGGACATATTTCATCAATATGTCACTTATTTGTACTACCCAATCTGAATTTGCAGGGAAGGAGACTTGAACTGTGTTGAGCTACAAGCCCAGACTCAAGTGTTATTGGTAAAGACACTGGAAATCTGGACCAGGCTTTGAAACCATGGGTAAGATACACCTAGGTAACTTCAAGCAGCGGTGCAAGCCTCCTGTGCAGGGTGGAAAGGCTGCTTCCACCCAAAAGCTCAGTAGTCCCCCCTTCCCCTGGCTAATTCTCCAAGTGGTCCAGAAATGCACTGCCCAAAGCCACTTTTTGGGGCAAACAGGGCTGAACCTCCAACCACACCACACCACAGCTCCTCTTGCTTTGGGGTTTAGCTGAACACCTGCCAGCAAGAGACTTCTACATGCTAGCGTGAGATAAATACCATTGAAATACAAATGCTAATGCCGAGCAGGGAGCACGTGAGGATGTAATCCACACAGATTTTTCACCAGATCACAGAATCAACCCCAAGGCAAAGTTCAGCCACAGAAGCTCAGGGTGGAAAACATTTCAGCCAGTTGGGTTTCATAGGGGGATTTTTTTCCCTCTCCTTCACTTCACCTGGGTGCTGCCTGCTGTTCCCACCTCTCCTTGTTTTCCCCTTCCCCTGTCCCATCTCTCAACTCACTCTTCCCTCACTTGGGAGGCAAATGGGAGGTTTTGCACCAGTCTCTGGTGCACTCCCAGTATGGAAAACCACAGCAGATCCCACGAAATGGGTTCTCCCTTCCCCAAAATCACAGCCAGCCTCCTTCAGGGAGGATGACACATCTGCCCCGGGCACTGCAGGGTTGTGGATCCGAGCATAACTGGGGAGCTACTGCCCCAACACCACTCCTTTATCACCCCGTGCCTCGTGCTCAGCAAGTAAAACCCTGCGGAGCGGTTTGGGCACGATGCTCATGGCTGCCGCTGCTACCGAGTGCTTGGCATTGATCTGGTGATGCCGCCTCGCTGCGGCAGGCACGGCCACGCAATTAGACAAATGCACGGTGGAGGGAGTCCTAGATAAAGAGAAAAAAAAAAGGGGGGGGGAGATCTGGCACACGGCCCGCTGTTCCCTTCCTTTGTTTATAATACGTAAGAGAGAGAAAGGGCGGAGGAGAACGCAGGGTTTTGTGTATGTGCAACGCACGCGGGTCTCGCGGCGTTTATTAGGGCTAATGCGATGATCTGCGGTTTTACATTCTGTTCTTCCCCGGATTTGGGAAACGAGTACATGGGACAGGCAAAGCGCGGTGTGACGGGACTCTAAATCTCTCTCCAAAGACAATTAACTGCTATGATTATTCACTAATAATGAGTTCATGTTTGCGAACGGGCCCAACCACAAAATATGCTAAACACGTTATCGTCGGCCCCGAGCACGGGGAAACCTGATATCGCCTCCAAACACACCGGGTTCCTCGCCACGAGGCGCAGCGCTCGCTTTTTTTTTTTATCTTCTGCCTTGAAATTTCAGCTTTTTTTTTTTTTTTTTTTTTTGAACTGTAATTGAATTTCAGTCCTGTGTGTGTGTGTGTGTGTGTGAAGAAAGGAAACACTTCTCTCAAGATTTACTGCATGTCTGTTACTGTGTGGGCTGTTTTGACTCTGCAGCGTAGCAGAGACCAGGCAAACCGCGCGCTATTGGAATCGGTTCAAACTTTTACAGTCTTTCAAATTGGGGCTGGAGCCGGAGAGGAAATACTAAAATCCTGTATATACAACTTCTGTCTGTGAGGGGGAGAGAAATTCCATGAAAATTAAGAACTCAATGATGTATAAATTTATATTCTGTTTAAAGGGCGGGTTGTTTTTTTTCTCTTTTTCTTTTCTTTTTTGGGTCCTTTTTTTTTTTTTTCCTGTTAAAGAAACAATTGAGCTCTTATGTAAGGATATGCAGGATCTTTAAATAATACTGGATCCTGCGAGCTGATAGTAGAGTAGGGGTTTGATCTGCTTAACCGAGCCATCTAATTAACTTGTGAGCCAAGCTTTCTGAAGGCGAGTCAGTTCAGATGTGTCGCTCCTGAGAAAGCCAAACCAATTTCTTTTAATAGCGTGTTGTGCTGTGAGCAATTAAACTGGATTCTGCAATCAGCAAGCCGGCCGTATTGTCCCTCCCGGCCACTAACAGCCACCAGTGGGCTACGGTCCCTGGGGACATCCCCAGCAGCCCCTGCCCAGGAGGGAGCAGCAAGCCCCACGGAGAGGATTCAGGATGCTTTGAGCACCCTCTGATGGTTGCACAGCCTTGCCCCAGAGACTCTTCCCATAGGGAAAAAAAATAAAATAAAATCAAAGATGATAACCTCATCGTGGGGTTTCTTATCCTGCCAACTGGATGCCCTGGGGAGGGACTGGTCCAGCTGAAGCACAGCTCTGGTTTTGGGAAGCCGGCCACCGTGACCTCCCCTCGGTGGCTTTCCAAAGGCATCTCGCAGCTTCCCCGGCTTCTGCGCACGGCTCCCATCCAGAAGGAAGCTGCTCTAACCAGGACTATTCCCATCTTGTTCCCATTATATTTTTATGACTGTCATGTGGACAGGGGAAAAGGGGAGGTGGGGGGGGGAGACAAATAAGAGAAAAAGAGAAGCAGGACGTCAAGTTCTGCCTTTGAGGAGGGAGCTGACAAAAATGTGATGGTCAACTCCCTCTAGCACAGACTTGCACACGCTGAAAATCTGAGTGAGCACAGACAGCCTCACGATGGGAAGGACCAAGTGCTTCCCTCAAACACAGTTTTACAGCCCTTCTTGCAAGCTAGAAGCTACATCCTCTTTTCTTTTATTTTCTTTTTTCTTTTTTTTTTTTTTTTTTCTTTCAGCCTGGGCCATTTGCTCTCCATCCCACGGGTCAGGAGAAAGTAAGCACAACAATTTGATAAATTGCTTTCTGCCTGCCCACAAACCCCAGTGCAGCTCCAGCAGGGTGCTCAGCACATCCCCAGCTGATGCCACATGTGACTGGGGGGTGGCAGCAGATTGTCCCTGCCTGTGCCACAGCGGAGACACCACAGCCATGTGGGTCACGGCACATCCCAGAGGGCCCTGGCACCACTCACAGCTCACATCCATGGGGTCGTGCACACCTACACATGTCCCCAGAGCCTGGCTGGCCACCAGAGAGAGCCAGGTGAGCCCTGTCCCCCCATTCCTTGCGACAAACATGTGACCTTGCTGAGCCCCATCACAAAATGGGATCATCTTCTTCCAGAAGGGGTCCCTCAGCCAGGTCCTGCTGGTGCTCATGGTTTATAGTGCTGTGGCTCAGCTCCAAGATGATCCCTGGTGCTGGAGCTCACCTCTCTTACCCCATGTCAGGTTTGGCACTGCTGTGCTGGTCTCCATTGGTCTCTGCCCTCCCCCCATGTGCTAAAAAGTTTCTGGAGTTTGTCCTGGTGCCAAAGAGAAGAAACATGGGAATCTCACAGAATTTGTCAGAGCAAAAAAGAAGCCTACTAACCTGGTCAGGGCATCAAAGGCAGAATTGGAGACTTCTCATTCAGCTGAGAAATAGGCGGTGATGTCAGGACTTGACCTCAAAGGAAGAGACAGATGAAAAAGATGAAAAATCTTCTCTAAGTACTTTTGCTCACAAAGAAATAAAAAATAAAAAATAAAAATAATAATAATTAAAAAAAACTTCACTGAAAGCAAGCTCTTTCTGTAGCTGATCCTCACTGCCATATTTCTTTGAGTTCTTTGTGAACACCTCTCATTAAATCTCCATTATCTCCTCAAATTAATGGTGGGCAATTAATGCCTTTGTATTAGGGTACAGATAAGGTTCAAAGCAGCATATCAAATGCACAGTGGTTGCATCCAGTGCTCTTACCTCTTACAGCATGACAGCAAGGGAACACATAACTACACTGGACTTCCCAAGTATGCCACATGCTCATCAATATTGTTTCCACCTTTCCCCCGAAAATGTCATTTTCATCATGGAAAGTTTTTGGCCACACGCAACCCATCAGCCCTAAAATGCCCATCACAGTGCTTCCTGGACCTGCATTTTTATCCCAGGGTTTCCACTTTCTGCAGGTTCAGGAGGGGCAGCCAGGCTGCATCCCCACAAATGTACCACGAGAACCGGCTGCAGCCAAAAAGGAGGCCTCGGGACAGGCACCCAGGTGGCAGAAACGAAGCAGGGCAGGAAAAGTAAATTACATCTGCCACTTTCAGCAGCTTTTCAGTTCCGTTTGACAGACCTGAAAAGACTTTTGTTTTCATCAACAGTTTCTGCAATAGAAAAATCGCTCTAAGGCAAGGACTCACTGTTTCCTTTCTTTCCACTGAGTGATGACGGATCTCGCTGAAGCCCTAAGTAGAGGTGGAGTGGGAGACCCAAATAAATACAGGCTAAAATGCAGCAATACTTCCTTCCCATGGAATACTGTCAACTCTAGTAAATTCTGCAACACGAGCAGCTGGGTCAGAGGCAGAGGGAACAACAACCAACACAAGAAACAATTGCTTGCAATGCTGGGGAAACTCCTGCAAACCCATCAGGGTCTCCTGCAATGCTGCATGTGTGTGCTGAGTCCTTGCAGACCCCAGAGGGGTTACAGGCCAAAGAAAGAGATGATAAGAAAGAAAAGAGAGGTGGAATAGCTGCCGCAGGGTCACCTAATGCATTTGTGGCAAAGCCATGCTCTCCATCCCTTGACATGCTGCCTGGAGACCTGTGTGTAGGCACCAGAACAAGTCAAGGATGGGCAGCCACCTCTTGTTCCCATAGTTTGTGTCTCTTCTCACACCCACACGCTCCATGATGGATGGAGAAAGCCTTCAATACATCATTTAAAAGCACCCTTCCAGCTAAGGGACTTACGGTAGGAAGAGACATCTCTGAATGGAAACCTCTTGGTCTGATCTCATGCATGCACCACCTCTTAAATGCCTTAGGGAAAAAATAGAACAATTTACTTCAGAGCTCCTCACCACTGGGCTGTGCATGGCTCTTGACACATCGGCACAGCTTCTGCCTGATTCCCTAGCAATTTTTTGGCTCACTTTTGCGTGTAGCACAAAGGCAGCATGACTGCACTACACTTAATGTCATGGACACCATATCTCTTAGGTGTCATAGTGCTTGGGTGGCACCTAGGAAGTCCCAAGAGGGACCTGGGCTGCTCGGGTTGTCCTGTGGCTCTTCACTGCAGCTCCACAGCCCACTCTGCCCCAACAGCATGGGACTGCCATGGGCACCAGCCACTGTCAACCCAGCTGAGATGTGCCTACACATCTCTGCTCCCAAGGTAGTTGTCTCCTAAGAAAGCTCATTTAAGCCACAGAAAGAAAGCTAAAAGGGTCATGGTTGCTGTCTATAAATACATCAGGAGCGAGCACCAGGGAGGCAGTAGAGCTATTGAAGCTAAAAGACAATGTTGGCGCAGGAACAAAGGGGTATGAAGAGGCCAGGAATAAATTTAGGCAAGAAATTAGAGAAAGAAGACAACCCTCTGAGAGACTTTTGCCTGGAACAGCAGTAAGGCCTACAAGACACACAACGCCTTTTGGTTAGATAGCTCTGACTAAGTTAATGAAGGTGTGGGGCGTACACGGGCTGGCTGAACATTGCTTCTGTCTGAAACACAAACCATCATGGTACGCATCCCAGTGATACCTCCCAGTCCCACCTTCTTATGGCAGTGTAGGTACCTCTGTGCTAGACACATAGGCAAATACAGAGATAGAGCTACAAATGCTAGATTTGACTTACACTGTTTGAAAATGTAGCTCAGGGAAAAAAGCCTACTGTAAGCTTTCCATGAGTGAGGCCATTTTTGTTACATGTTTTGTGCCGGTGCTCATGAGGACTTACTGCAAAACATACTGATGAGGAACCATGGACTCTGCTCCACAGAGCTAGCCCAGGTCTTCTCCAAAGTGCAAGTAAATGTGGAGATCGCTGCCTTGATGAGGAAGGGGTTGGACCAGCGTGCTCATCCTACACTAAGGAAATGATGGGACCCTGGCAGAAGACGAGCTGGAGAAGAGTAAGACTTACCTTTCCTGCTGTCAAGAGCCACTAACATAGCACATCCTGGTTGCAACCACCATGTCACAGCCCTGCCCTTCCAAAGACAAAGGTGGAACAAATGCCTGACATTAGGAGATGAGAGGTCCCTAACACAAAGGAGAGGTCCTTCCCTTTGCTTTCAGAAGGAAAGGAAAGCCTCAGCACAGACCTGGCACAGCAGCGCTGGGCATGGCCATGACATTGGCAGTCCCATCTCCCCTCCAGCATGGATAGTGCTCACAGAAGGGATGCAACCCCCTGAAACATCAAGTGGCAGCTGAAAGGGGAGAGCCCAGCTTTCCTGAGGAGCTCTGAACACTTCCCACCATCTCTCAATAGTGACAGAAGACTAAACAACATCTACTGGAGGGAAATTTTAGGTGTTCCAAAAGTCATGTTCATTATAGATAATTTTTTGCTTCTCATGCCACAAGAAAGCTCTGGCTTAGCAGATGGAGATTTACCAAAAGACCCCATTGTAAGATCACACTTCTGAAAAGATTCCAGAAGTAGGTTTGTGCCTAAATACATATGATGCATAAATATATGTGAGTTCCCTGACATGCCCAAGATAACCTGAGTACAGTTCAGATAACTCAGGTCCATTCTGTAAGAACTTCTAGGCTACATTATCTTTCACATCTTTCTTACTCTTTCTACGTTATCGGGGTCATCCAAAATGAGAGCCAATAAACCCTTCCTACCACACCCCATGTCATATGTTCCTCATATACTGCATATTTAATATACGAAGTTCACTAGGGATGTTTTAATCTGACCAAATTTTCAAAAATTCCTCTATAAAGCCAAGTCAGGGCAGATGGGTAGGTGAAAGGTCTATGAACTGAGAGTTCATACATTGCTCTCAAGTCCTCCATACATTTAGGAGAGATCCTGGGAATGCTGTTACCAAGCAGAGCACTCATGGCATGTTATGGTTCAATAAAAATCACAGGCACAGTATTGCCTTGCATAAAACCCTTCAATCGCTTCTGGACCACTATATTCTGACCATCAGAGACTTGGAAAATATGAGCAATTATATCAGGTGTAAGAGATGTTGGATGAGGGACCTTCAGGAGAGGATCCTTTTCATGTAGCTCACCTGATTCCAAAAGATTCATGAGAGGCTCCACCACATCTACAGCTACATCAGGAGAAAAATAACTGAATTTGACTGAGAGAAATGCACTCCTGCAGCTGTGCAACAATCAACTGTGCAATAACTTGTGTATTACAAGCTCAATATTTACTCCAGAACCATTTTCACCTCAGATGCACTTGGTTTGCAGACTCCAGGAACATGTTCCCACTCCTCCCAAATGAGATGAAGGCAGGGGGCATCTGAAAGTCCTCTTCATTTTGCGTGGCCTGAAGACTTCTCCCCCTCACTGCACACCCTGGAGGAGAGTAGCACAAGTCCAGGAGCTAACCCCACACTTGTGAATTGAGACCATCTTCCCCTTCCAGCACACAGCTCTCACACATTTTTGTTTCGAAATGAAACGGTGTTAAGGAGGCCTTTGGGAAATGAAACAAAAATGGTGTTTTATTTCTTGTTGTTGTTTTTTCTTTCTTTCTTTCTTTCTTTCCTATCCATCACATCTCCTCAAGACATTGAGTCCCAGGACATCCTGCCTGACACAATCCAGAGCTGGCCCCTTCAGGCTCAAAATGAAGTCACAGCTTCAGGGTCTCCAGGCAGAAAGTTCACTGGGAGGGCCATGGGAGGGGTTTAGTTCCAAGCGAAGGGTGAAGAGTTGCATAAGAAACCTGGATGCCAGTTCCAAAGGTAGGAACCAAATTCTGGCTTCTCAAAAAGAGAAGCAAGATGTGGGTGAGACAAATCCGTTACAAATATTTCTTCTTGCGCCTATGTTGATGGTGTTTTAGCAAGTTACAGCTGAATTTGGAAGTGCTCACAGCAGCTCACAGCGTAACTGAGACATGACATTTTACTCAGGCAGCAGTAGATGGGGAGGGAATTCATAGATGGGACTTTGTGGAACCTGTGATCACCCCATGCCTTTTGTACACTATAAGTAAAGGAGCAGAGCTGGGGTACGCCACAGCTAAACATGCTTCTATTTCTGGAGATGTTTCTCCTCTTTATGATCACACCTTACTTCCCTGCCACTGTGCAGCTCGTCTGCAGGGACCTCAATAGGTGGGTCTGCCACGTGCCCAAGCATAACTCTGGAGAGCTATTCGAAGACTCACAAGTCCCTACATTTTAATCCCAACTCAATTTCAGTTTCCATGCTACACATATCTTCCAGTGCAGTAAGAAAAAAGGACCCACCTTGAAACCTAACGGTAGCAAGTGAACCCATTTCACTCCTACTCCAATCACACAGAAACCTGCAGTCTGGAAATCACCATTGTCTTGGAAGAGTGGCCTTGCATTTTGAAGACCCAAGTCAGGGTTTGCTTCATATGTGAAGCTTGCCTCAGCTTTCCTCCCAACTTTCCTATATGAAATTTTAGGCTTAACACCTTCTTTTTTTCTGCAAAATTTGCTTATGAGCATTTATCAGCTAAAGATTGACTCATGCTAAGCTATGAAAATCAGGGATTTTGACTTAAAATGGATCACTGAGGTCAGGAAGTTTCTATAGACCTCAAACTCCACAGATTTAAGTGGGTTAGGCTACAAACCCAGGGTTTTTGAGCCAGTGGAGATGGTCACTTAAGAAGACATTTTACAATTCGAGATGGATTTCAAGATGATGGCTCTGACAGAAGCATCTACTGGGCAGCGTGAACTTTTGAAAAAAAAAAAAAAAAGTTGTTGCAGCAACATTGTGTTGTTCTACCGCAATCTATGTGTTGAAACAGTGCAAGAAGGGAAGAAGGATGCCCCCATGGGCCCCTCTCCTCAGTCTCTGCTCCTCAGCATCACAGGCACACCACGCTCACATTGCCTCCTTCCAGATCATTGCGAGCTGAAATTTTTTCTTACAAGCCCTTCACCATTCCCCTCCAAAACCCCCTCCTCTGCCTGCTGGACGGCAGCTCCCTCGCCCCCCACGTTGGGATGCAGAGGGCCACGCGCCCCAGCGCAGCCACCTGGGGGCCGGCAGCCACGCGGGGTGCCAGGGCTGCGGTTTCCAGTGCAACAAAAATAACATCAAGACTATCAGCCCTATTTCAGGACCGTTCTCTCATGCAGGGCTGCCCGGCCAAGCTATTCCAGGCTGCTACTGTACTTGCTGATGGCCGCTGCCCGCGTGTGCCCGGCATACTGTACATTCCCATGTAAGGGCTTGCCCCATTCCCTGCTCTGCTCTGAGCTGTCGCCTGGCTGTTTGCCCCACACCTGCTGGTGGGAAGGTCCCCACAGCACCCACTCTCGAAAACCTGCTCCCAAGGCTCTCCTGGGAGCTCCCTGCCCTACAATGGCTTTGAAGGAAAGGAGGTGCTCACAGGGCTGAGCTGAGATGCTGCATTGTGATGCATGAGCTCTGTAGTACGGGGTACCACCTCCCCTGTCATACAGCATCCCACACAGCATGGAGTTTCTTGCTAAGAAACCTCCTTAAAAACCACTCCTGGATTTACTAGGTCCTCTGCAGTCAGCTAGAGCCTGGGACACAGGAGGAGGGAGGTGGATGTCAGACCAGGACCAGCACAGGATCCCCTCCTTGGGTCTGTGTTGGAGGGCCTGGAGCTGGAGCTTCACTTAGGGTTTGTCATTGCTGATATCAGTGATCTTTAAACAGCAAAACCTAATTTATATGAGGTTCCTGGAAGCATTTCCACCATCACTGTGGAGCAGGATGGCAACAGGATGTGTGGGCAACGCCTCATGCAATAGGATTCTGGGCCATGCCAAGGACAACAGGGATTAGTAATATTAATGAGAAATAGGTAAAAGCTGGTGGATGTGGTGCTTCCTGAGAGTCAAAACATTCCAGGTCTCACGGCACTAAGGACTGGGGACAGGCTTCATCCTATCCAGCTGTAATTTTAATTAGTTGTCTCACAGTTCTGTTTTCTTTATAGCCTGTGAAGATGATGCACTCTAGGTCCAGTGTGATCCCTGATGGACATCCACTTGCAAGCCAACAGGTTGGCTCTGAACTTTGGGGAACAGTGCAGACCACTCCAAATTCACACCCTTAACAACAGCAGTAATAATTTTTTTTTTTTTTTTTTTAAAGTGTATTAATTTTCCCACCTGCATTTTTGCCCCACTGAAAGCACAGATAACACAGTGCTGGAGTTGTATTTTGGCTGTCCTCTTCCTCACCATATTCCCTCCAAAACCTGTTGTGAATTCGAGCTGCTCCTTCCCTCTTGAGGTTTTAAGGCCACATTTTCTTTAGGGATCTGCATCCAGCAAAGACATATAGATCTAAGAGATCTATGACAGGTACTTTTAATGCTTAGTTCAAAATCCTACAATTCTTGCAGGTGCCTGACATTTGTAGGGACCAGAGTTCCTACTGACAAGGTGCTACCTACTGGTTTTGGGCACCTGCTCTCTATATATAATGCTGTTTTTTCCTTCTGTTTTAAGGCTTTTCCTTACAATAAAATGGTGGATCACCCCCTTCAAAAATGAGCATGTTTTTTAACATGCAGTGTACATCAGGCTAAAGACCAGCACGAGCAGAGAGGAAGGAACACTAGAAACATCCCTACCCGCAGCCACAACCCTCACAGAAGACTCAAAACATATTTTGATGTTGCATATTTCTCACGCCACGCATGATGACAGCCAGGGTGCTGTCAAATGCTCGGGTTTTGCTCAGGAAATGGATCCCTCATCAGTGGCGAGCCCAGAGGCCGTGACAACTCGTGTCACCAAACGCCTGCCAAGTGCACCAGCAGCGGATGCAGCCGCGCAAGGAGAGCAGACCTGGCAGCAGGAGATGCTGCCTGTTTTTTCCGGTGATCCGCAGTCATCTCGCACTCGTATCCGAGGAGCTGACAACGTCAATAGCTGACATTTAAGCATGAAATTTTACATCTAAAGAGCCCCTGCTGCTCGTTTGCTCCAGAACCTCCTCCCCATTTGCTGTCCACAGGGGTAAGTCAATCAGGATAGTTAAGCTTTCAAAAACTGACAGATGCTCAGCAGCTTTTTGGCAGCAGTGTATCCCTGCTGTCTCTGCAGAGCTGCTTCCGACCACGCACAACCTTCGGTTGAAAGCACCACTCAACGCTGGGCACCTACCAAAGTTCAGCAAGCAACCCCCGGCCAGCTCGCTGCCTCATCACCCTGAGTTTGGATGAACTGCATTGCAAAATCTGGAAGCCGTTGCCTTGACCCATCAGATAAGGCTGCTTGCTGGAGCCAATTTCTCAGCAACGCTCCTGGCCTGCAGCTGAAGCAATTCCTGCAGTAGCCCAGCCTGATAAAACTGCTGCTAGATTCCTCCCTTCTTGGCTGAAGATTTAATTTGAGATCTAGTATCCCACTGCGCACTCCCCCAGACTTCCAAAATGTTCTCCTCCAAACAGCCTTCCCGTCTTGCACTGCCAGGCTTTGCACATCTGGAGTCCAGACTTCATTGTCACTGACCCAGGACTCACCATAGTTCTCCTCCTCCAGCTCAAAATTAAACACATGCAGTCGTCCTGATCTGAGCACAGCCCTTCTGCCAGGTGTTGTCAGCATCCCACTGCGCCAGCCCCAGCAGCTCACGTTCTCTTTTAAAACAAAGCAAACCCAGCTCGAGGCACTCATGCCGGATTTCTAGCCCCCCACCCCCCAAAAAAATAAAAAATAAAACTCATGTGTCCTTAGTAATCTCTGCAGCCTTTCCACCCACGTCAGCCTGGGGATGAAATCAGGGAAAAATCTATTATCAGGCTCCGTATTTCTGCCTAAGGTGGGGAAAAAAAAATAGAGGATGGAAATGGAGCGCATCCATAACCCTGCAGAAGCACTGGTGGTCACTGGTTAACTCCCCACTGGTGGGAAGCCTCCACAGGAGGACACACCAGTGGGTGCAATTTCTGTCCGCAGCCTTGCAAGCCCATGAGCCATTTGGAGTCACTGAGTGATTAAGGTTAGGCCCGAGAGGCCAGGATGTGCCCAGCAGTACAGGAAGAGTAAAACCGCCCTCTCTACTGCTTTATTTATTTCTGAGGAGGAGGAGAGTTATCCATCACCATGCCTTCCTTGTGCAGCATCCCCCCTGCCTGTACATCACCGTGCCCAGAGCCTCTGGGCTGGACCTCCTGCACCTTTAGGCCCTTGTGCTGGCACAGGATCCATAAAAAAAGGATATAGAGGATCCAGAAAAAAAAAAAAAAAAAAAGGATATACATCATGCAGCCTCTTTGCTCTGAGGCATAAACATTTCCCTGCTCCATATTCTGCTGTGCAAGCAGGTCTGAGTTTGTCTGCAGCTTCTGGTGACTTTCAGGGTGTCCTTGGAAGCTTTCAGGAGGGTAAACTTCTGCTGAGTTAAGCTCCTTCTGCGGGCTCAGCAAGAAAAAACCCTTCACTTCTGGAGCTTGGTCCCTCCGGGCACCCAGTTTACCCAAGTGAAGGAATGGTCTAGGCGTAACTTTTCCTGCTCCTGCTTGGGGAGAACATCCTCATCTTCTGCTCTGCATCATCAGGCATAAATCAGCAATAATATTGCCCACGGGGAAAAATCTGGTGCAAATACAGACTGGACAGATACTCTGCTTTTCTGCAGGTGCTAGGCAAGAGCAGCAGGCACTGTGAGGGGGGTGAGGCAGCCCTCAGAGAAACGGGCCAGGACCGGCTACCATCAGCTCTATGCTACCAAGCCAAAGCGAAGAGCACAGGGAGACCTCAATCACTCCTCCCAGAGCTCCTTCCTCTGGCATTGCCTCGCCTGACCATTGCTGGATTAAAAATAAAACATTTTTTGTTCTAACCTTGAGCTCAAGGGTCCCATCTGTCACTGAGGGCTGTGACGGGGCCGTGTCCTCTCCTCCTAACAGGCACCCCGAGCATCTCAGCGCTTCTGATGCTGACAAGATGGGCTTTAACTTTGCAGAGCTTTTGGGTGCCAGAACGACAGTGCTGAAGCATGACATCTGCTGCCGGAATGGGCGCTGGTTCAACACTGACTCAAGAGAGGAGAATGCCCCTTAGTGAGCCTCCAAGACTCATTTCCCAACAACCCGAAGCTCCTGGAGGTCTCCCATCTAAATCCCCAGGCCCGGTGCTGCACAGCTTCCGAGACCTCACAAGAACAGTACAAGGAGGATGCTGAACTATTCGGGGCAAAGCAGGAGAGAGTCAATTTATAGCAAGACCCTCCTGGATTTCCCATATGGATGCGTTATCTGAGCTCTCCTGCTTCAAGTTTCACCCGCTGGTGGGTTGGTGTGTGAAACACGCAGGTTGGGGTTGCGGGAGTTTGTTTCTGTGCAGGGCCTTCAGTGAGGGGGTCTGAGGCCAGCAGGGAAAGGAAAGGGAGGAAGAGGTGGCTATGAAAGGAAGAAGGCAATTATTACCCTCACACACATTTTCTGGGAGGCAGTTTTCTTCTGGCATCACCTCCCAAGTGATCAGGCAAAAACCTACAGTCAGAATAAGCTTCCACAAACCCGAAACCCTCCGCATTCACTCCAAATAAATTATGTCAGAGACAAATCCTCCCTGACCAAGAATTGTGCAAGACTTAGCATCCTGCAGAGACCTCTTTAACCCACCCCAGTCCTACCGGAGACCCACAGCGAGCTCCGATTTTACGGGCTGGAGCCTCCGGCACCGTCCCCGTCAGCTGGGGAAACGGGAGACCGAGCCTTGATCCTGCCAGCTCCTGAGCAGCCGGCCTCCTCCAGCAAAGCAGCTAAGTATGCGGCTTATGCTGCAGCTTAACTGGCTCGGCATCCCTGGCCGGAGCAAAACAGAGCAAAATAGCGCTTGGCTGTGCCGTGCGGGCGTCTGTCCGTCCGTCTGTCACTGCCCTCTGCCGGGGAGCTGCGAGGCTTCGGGACCGAGTGGGACACGGCTGGGTGCTGAGCGTGGAGAGGGGAGGATGCAAACCTGGCCCTGCTCCCAGGGAAGCTCCAGCCCTTGCACCCCACGAAGGCGAAATGCAATGCAGAGCAGCCAGCGATGCCGTGGTGCACCCGTGCACGGAGCCTGCATAGCCAATGTAGACACCTGTGAATTATACACATTGAAAAATCACTGTTAACTTGCTTTGAGCCTAATAAAATAGCGTAACTATTTTACACACAGGTTATTGTAACACTGATGGCGTGCTCAGATGGGATTCTGCATGTGTACGTGAGCGCTGCCGTCACCGAAGGGGCAGGCTGAGGTGGTGGAGGTGCACTTAGGAGGCACCCAGGAAACAAAAGTTGCCAGAGGGAGGACAAGATAAACACAAGTGGCTGCAAAAAGGCAGAGCTTCCCCCCAGAATGCAAGGCAGATGGCTGGCAAAACAAAGAAAACAAGTTATGCAGTATCAGGAGCGGAGGAGACCCCCTATACACATGTATTTTCTATTTTGGGGATTGGGTAGTAGCAGAAAACATCATGCTTAAAGAAGGTAAAGTGAAGAAGAAAAAAAAAAATAATAAAAGCACAGCTTGGTTCTGACTTGATCTCCCGGACCTCCCCACCTTGAGCTGGGTGACCACAAGCAACCACAGGCACCAGTGCTCACTGCATCCACCAGCATCATACTTTTACAGCTAGTGCGTACAGGATTGCTGAAGGCTGAGCCTTGCATATGCAGTGACACTGATTAACTGATTAACACCACGGAAGTACTGCCCACTAGCAAGAAACCTGTTGAAAATTTAACAAAATTTAATTTTACTGTTCAAAAACTGGCCTGATGTGCCAGCCTTCTAAATTCTCCCATCAGAGCCATCTCTAATTCCACCATGGCTGGGCAGATGGGTGGATGGATTCATATGTAAAGGTGAATCTGGCTGAAGCTCAGAAGTGTTTCACTCTGTCCCAGCTTCTCTAGGTACTGAAAGCCTCCTTCCCTCAGCCCAGGGCAAAGGGATGACCCCAGGACGCAGGCAGAGGGTGGCAGTTGTGAGGTTTGCTCCTCTCACCACTCTCCTGTGTTGCCTGCAGACCCCTTTTGTCCCATTTGCTGGCTCTGTTTGTACCAGGGACACAGCTATGGTGGCCATCAGAGGAACTTGTCTGTCTGTGAGAGCTGGGACATTTTTCAGGAGCATCTCGCAACACTTCAGCTGGTCCACACACACCACACATGGAAATTTCAGTCACAGCAAAGAAAATAACAGCACATGTCGCATCAGAGCCATGCTTCCTCCAGCACAAGAAGGTGCAAGGGGAAAATGGGGAGGCAGATCTAAGGGAATGTCTTGCCCACGGAGGTCTCCTAAGCACTAGAGTACAGTTATGGCCTGAAAGCACTATCCAGACCCAGATCTGCTCCAAAACTTGCTAGCATAATCCCTTACAGGTCTGGACTGATGTGATCCATACAAATATCCTTCCTCTTTTTGAATTGTGCTGTGTCTGGATTTGTCAATGCTCCGCAGCAACACCCTCCAGAAAACGATTGCACTTTCCTTGAGAACACCGTGCCCCTTCAGTTAGGTGTGTAACATGAAAATAAAAACACTACAGAGTCACATAAGTCAGGGGGAGATGCTTACTTTGGGGAGCGCAGCAACATTTATCTGATCTCAGGGAGGAAATCCTTGATGCTGAGGCCAGGTCGTCATCCTGGATTTTTCCTGAGCTCTGCACTTCTCTAACCACAGAGCCTAGGAAGTACCATAATTGTTAAAGAAGTGAGAGCCGCAGCCTCTTAGCTCCTCATCCTTCCTTTTCGTCTGGAAGGAGCCTTTGGAGTGCTGAGATCCAGGATCTAAAGGCCACAGAGCTGGGCGACCATCAATGGAAAGTATATCTGAGGGTGTGAAGGAAAAGGAACACATTTGCACAGGGAAATCTGGCATGGGTAGAAGCAGCAAATGAGACAGAGAAAAAGGTTTCCTCTCAGTGGGGGGAAAAACACACGAGCTCTCCCAGGAACTTTTATGGGCTGAGGTCTCGCAGCCAAACCTGGGATCTCCTGGCTGCTGCTAAGGGCTTTATGAGGTTCCCCCAACACAGGCACTGAAGTAGCCTGTTCCATCTACTCTGCTGGTCACTTTTGATTTATATCCCTGTCTACGGGAAGAAAACCCATAAATGAGGCATTTCAAGGAGAGTGTGACTGTCAGTAGGAGTGCCTTTTTCACATCGGTTTGAAAAGGCTTTGAAGGAGCAGCAGCTCAAGCTGCAAAATCACAGCAGCAAGAGCATCCAAGCACTTCTGCAAACGCAACGTGAAGGGCAACAGAAAGTGAGTGTGGTTCTTTCATCCCCTTCCAGCCCAACCTGTTGCTGTGGCTGGTTGTGTTTCCTGACCCCCAACACAATCCCCTGCTCATCGCTAGCAAGGAATCCACCAAATCTTCCTGTTCCCCTGCGTGAAAACAAAACTCCTACCTGTAAAGGTTCCCTGTTGTAATTTCAAGCCTACCTTTTCCAAACAAAATTAAAAAAAAATGTTCTGGACCATGCTTCTGGATCACTAAAGTCCCTCCTAAAATTGTATTGGAAGAAGAAAGAAAGAAAGAAAGAAAGAAAGAAAGAAAGAAAGAAAGAAAGAAAGAAAGAAAGAAAGAAAGAAAGAAAGAAAGAAAGAAAGAAAGAAAAAGATACAAGAGTTAGAAGCTCTGTGAGCAGCACAGTTAAGCAAGCCTGGATTCCCAGCCCCTACTGCAGCCAGAGCCAGCTGGCCAAAACAGGGTAGGAAATGACCTACCCTTCTCTTCCCCCGTCCAGGCACAGGTTTTTACATTGTTTATGAACTTGTAATCCCTTTCACAGCTCTCCCCATCTGTAACGTTTGTTTGGAATTGGCCAGGAGCTACTTGAGGGGCCAACAGGCAGAGGTCAGGCTGCGGAGCTGTTGTTCCTTCAGGAAAAAAAAAAAAAAAAAAAAAAAAAAAAAGATTCTTCAAAAAATCTTTGTTCCTGCTGAAGAAGAAAGAAACAGGGGAAAACACACAAGCAAGAAATTAATTTGCCATTCAAAGCAGCAGCAGCTTGTGCGAGAACCAGGGGGAAGCCAGGCGTGGGCACCGCAGCCTCTTACCCGTCTCAAATGTCCTCGCAGTGAAACGGAGGCCCTGCAAAAGCAAAATTCAACCTGATACAAGATCCTTCCATCCCAAAGTTCCCCAAATGTCCTCCCAGGGGTGCTGCATAACAAAACCCCGCATGCCCTCGCTGCCTTCCCAGCGGGCTGGCAGCAGGAGGGATGGCTGCTGGCTTTGGGGCACGTCTCTGGCTTGGCTTTTCAGACGCTATTAGACCCCCTCTTCCTTTCATCCAGCCCTTTGATGAGATGAATTGGGTAATGTTTACTTCTCATCGAACCAGAAAACCCCCCTCCAGGTGTATGTGCTGCACTCAGCATTCCCAGCCGTGATGCCTCACGACGTGCTCTTTGCTCCCACGTTTTGGGGCAGCATCGTGCTGGGAAACGTCTCTGTCAGAGGACCAAAAGCCGCATGGGGACGTGTTTTATTTGGAGCTCTGCACGTTGATGGCTGCCATGGGCTGGGCCCAACATCAGGATCTCTTCCCAGGTACCTCAGGAGGTTGCTGTGCTACCAGGTGTGATCATTTTATGGCAGTTCTCTCTTTTCATGGGCCACAGGGAGAAATGACAGCAAAACCCTGATCTGGGGAGCGCCGTTTGGAGGGAGAGGGGTGGGAACCCAGGCTGCAGAAGTGAACTGCTCACAGGGAGCTGCATCAGCCTGGCGACTAGCCCTGGCCATCCCATGTACACTCAGGAATCAGCTTTGGGTTAAAAGGGTGAGACCGCCAAGCAATGCCAGCTGGAACAAGGGCACAAAAGGTGTCGCTGCATTGCTGTAACCAGCAGAAAATCAGTTTAGAAGGGGGTGGGAGAGAGACTCGACTGTCACAAGTCCTAGACCAGGGACAAGCAACATCCCCTAGGAGCTTACACCACAGCAGGCTCATGAGATGCCAAGAAGAAATAACATGGGGTCCCGCTTCCAAGTGCGTCCCAAAACAAATCCAGGAGTGGTATGCACATAATCCCTTTATAGCCAAGGACTGGGCTGAGGGTCAGAGATAAGCAGCTTGGGAAAAACGCTCGAGTTTTGCAGTCCCACGTTTTAACTCTCTTCTCTCTCGTATTAAAAGAGGAAATAACACAGCAATCAGAAAATCTGGCGTAGGGGAAAAGCAGTGGTCCTTCCAACACAAGCAAGAGATTCTACAAGGATATCAGATGGGGCAGTCACTATCAACCCATCTTTATTTCTGGTAAGTTTGCACACTGTCGAGCCTGCTTTAGTCCCCAGTTCTCCTCATCTCAGCTGACATTCCCAATCACCAACACAAGAAGAAGAGAAATCCAAGCCCTGGTGCTCAAACATAGCTGGAGATGGATCTCCAGTGAAATACCAGCCTCTGCAAACTGATAAACTGCTTTCTCCAAGGCTGGGAATTTTAGAGCAGGTTAGGGCTCTGAAATTTAGAGCTCTAATCTTGTCAGGGTGGGATTTGACACACAGCTCCTTCTGAATACCTGTCATTCCCTCCCCTCTGCCCCCAGCATCCTTGTTTAGCTACAGGGGAGAGCCTGCCCCCAGCTTTATGGATGTATTTTGCTTTTTCACAGCACATTGTGTAAGCAGAGCTGAAAATCCTTGAGGAGGAAGGGTGAGTAACTGCAAGCTCAGCATCAGCACATAACATTATGCTTCTAGCTGAAAGGACGGAGAGAGGGGGACTGGAAAGGATCCTCCCTTCCTCCCCACAGGGCACCTAAACCCATGCCCACAGTGGGACAAGCTACAGCTGAAGCCATCCCGGCTGGAGCTGCTCTCACTCTGCCTTCAAATTCCCAGTGCCAGAAGACCTCACGGCCTCCCTGCACAAGCCAGGCCAACCCTTCTCCAATCTCACATTAGAAAAATCTACTTGTGATGAACCTGAACGCCCCAGGATGCTATTTGTGTCTGGGATGATGCAGAAGGAAGAAGGGAATCACTCCCTCTCTCTGACCCTTTGCATGGTCTTCTCAGGACCCGTTGGTGTGTGTTCGCTCATGTACCCATGCTTTCGGGTGTCTCAGCGTTTTGGTTGCCCTCCAAGTCCCTCTGATGGGATGGAGAGGCCCGAGTCAGGCGGGACAGACTTCCACACATTACTGCAGCTCCCTGGGAAATGGAGCAAGGCCCAGCACACACAGCAATGCTCACTCTAAAGCTGGAGACTGCTCCCTGCCACCACCCCTCACCCGACAAGATTTCTGGGGTGAATGCACAGCACGCAGGCTGGCAGAACTCCTGCTTTTCCTCACACACTGGTTTTGGCACAACACCTTCTGTCCTACAACACCATACCTCTGGGAAGCCACCGTGTGCTGGAGTGGTTTACTGCTCTGTAAAGTCCCCTCCAGTACAGCTGCCCATGCAGATAAACCTCAGCTTGTCTCAGGTCCAGAGGGTTCCTGCTCTTCACAGATCTCTGGGAATTGTGAACAACAGCTTGTATGTCCTTGGGGACTGCAGGAGGGGGCATCACTGGTCCTGTATGCATGTTTCTATGGCCAAAGAAATTAAGATCTATCATAAAACTGCTGTCTCTCATGAATTCTTCCACTTCATATAGAATCATAGAGGTTGGAAAAGACCTTCAAGACCACCTGGTCCAACCACACCCCTACCACCACCGTCACCACTAAACCATGTCCCCAAGCACCACGTCCAACCTTTCCTTGAACACCCCCAGGGACAGTGTTTTTGGGAAATGTTCCAACGCCTGACTGCTCTTTCTGAGAAGAAATGTCTCCTCATTTCCAACCTGAACCTCCCCTGGCACAATGTGAGGCCATTGCCTCTAGTCCTATCACTGGTTACCTGTGAGAAGAGGCTGCCCCCAGCTCCCCACCCCATCCTTCCAGGCACTAGCAGAGAGCAATGAGGTCTCCCCTGAGCCTCCTCTTCCCCAGACCCAACACCCCCAGCTCCCTCAGCCACCCCTCACAGGACTTGTGCTCCAGGCCCTTCACCAGCTCCATAGCCCTGCTCTGGACATGCTCCAGGGCCTCGATGTGCTTCTGGTACTGAGGGGCCCAAGGCTGAACCCAGCACTGAGGTGCAGCCTCACCAGAGCTGAGTACAGGGGAATGAGCACCCCCAGGTCCTGCTAGCTACTCTATTCCTGATACAAGGCAGGATGCCGTTGGCCTTCCCACCCAAACCATCATGCTGGAAGGGAAAAAAACACATAGGAAATTCCTTCAAATGACATCCAACCCCACTACTCCGTGAATGCTAGGAGAATAGATCCGTGCAGGCTGCGGTTCTGCCTCCAGCCCTAGCCAGGGCTTCAGGTTGGCTGTCAGAGGGCTTACACCCCCTTTGGGCAAATTTCTGGAGGGGTCATGGTCACAAACACAGAGCCAAATACTGTGCAAACAAAGGAGAGCTCATCCCTGAGCCCAGGGAAGAAGAAGGACCCTGTGCTGAGCTGCACCCGGAGCATCGGCCTTGCAAAAAGACCCTGTGAGGTGGGACGGGAAGGTCCATGCCACAGCATCTCTGCTGCCCAGTACCTCATGATAGGGTTCCCAGAGCAGGACAGAGACACAAATTTACAGGGGGAAGCAACAATGAAGGACAGGAGATGGCAAAGACCTCAACTTCTCCCTAAATTACTGTGTAGGACCCCCAGATATTCAGGATTTCTGGTAAGGGCCATAGTAGTTTTGGACCGCACACTAGCAGGGCTGCTGAAGGGGCCTGAGGACACCTTGGCAGGCCAGCTCCACACTTCTGCCCTTACCAAGCTGAAATACAAAGTGAGCTTTTCCTTCTGCACTGGAGGAAGGGAAGGCAGAGCAGCAGGGCTGCAGCTGAGCAATGATTTCCCCTGTCCATGCCACCTGCAAGCATCCCCCCCCCAGCCTGCCCCTTCCAGCCCCAGGGTGCTGAGAGAATGGGAGAAACTTGCCATATCGCAGCAATATCACGACAAAATCAATACAGTGCTCTTGTCACGATATGGGGAAGGGGATGATGACCTAAACCGTGTAGATATTTGAAATGAGGCATTCATCCTTTGCATGGTACATGCAGGCATCCTGGTGCTTGTGAGCATCTTGATAAGATGGAATCAATTTAGTTTAAAATAAATATTACCTTCTCCTTTCGTAAGGTCTCATACTAGCTGTTGTTACGTGGGTTTCTTCTGCATGCTACAGCGTGATAAGAAATACACAGGTTAAAAGGGCCAGCTGAAGGGACAGGGGCAGTAGCAGCAGGAACCCAAGCCAAGGGATGCGCAGCAGCCATCCACTGAAATCATTTCCTATATAAAGGGAACAGAGGAATTAACATCTTCTCCTACAACCTTCTGCCTGCTCTGTCCCTGGGGAGACAGGGAGAAACCTGTCTCCTGCTAATCCCACCACAGAGCTGGAAAAAGTAGAGTCAGCCCTCCTTCTTTGGCATCACCCAGCCTGATGGCTGCTCTGTCCCCAAGAGCCAGGCCCTTGCCCAAAGTCCCAGCTCAAACATGGCACCAAACCCAGCCTGTGCTACAAACAGCTTCTGCCACACTGCTTCGAGTCTGAGGAAAGGGGATTTAGAAATATTGTTGGGTACTGGTTTTGCTGTGTTTACTCCTATGCAGATGAAAAACAGCATACAATAAAATTAATTAATTATAAATAAATAAATAAAATAATTTAAAAGGCATTTTTGCAGTCTGGGAGAGTGCAAGCCAGGGATTAGGGCAACACGTGCCACCTCGGGTCACGGCCAATTTAACAGCTGGTGGCTGTGCCAGTATCTGCTTGTAATTAACACTCAGCGATGGGATGCGAGGCCTTATTTCGAGCTCCACTTGCACACGGAGCAAGGAAAACTGCTCATCCCTGTAGCCTTCACTTCAGGATTGATTTCTGGCACCCAGCACAGGCATGTTGCATTAGCGGTGAAGGATTTTTTTTGGCTTTGCCCCCTAAAAACGGTGCAGTGCAGCTGGAGGAAGGTCTCGTCCAAGCCTGTGCGCATCCTGGCTGGCAGCAGGGCTCTCTCCAAGCACTAGATGGGGCTACGAGCCTGCTTCTCATTTCCAGCCCTCTGCAAATAAATGCTTCCCTCAAACTCAGTCCTCCTTGGCTCTGCTTTCATGCACCATTGTGCTGCGTCTGCTTCTATAGCAGGGCATAAAACTCAGCAGGCTCAGCTCTGCCCCTGAAGCTCCAGGGCTGCTGTAGGGCTTGGGGGCATCTCCCTGGTACCCAGGTGTTTCAAAGCACTGAGATTCTTAATCCAGCCTGAACATGAGCCATTACACTGCTCGTGACCATCCCATGGGGTGTTAAAGGTTGGATGTGATGCTTAGGGACAGGATAAAGTGGGTGACAGTGGTGGTAGGGGGTGTATGGACCAGACGATCCTGGAGGTCTTTTCCAACCTTAATGGTTCTATGACAGTGAAATCCTGTAAGTATCTGCCTGAGCCACTGCCATCCATCCATCCACCCAGAGCAGCAGTCAGGCCCAGGGACATGCCAGGATGAATTAATGGCTGGTAACACGAGGGACAGTTCCCTCGGAGGGAAGAGTAGGCTTAGAAATCAAGCAGGGTAAATGCAGACCAGAGAAATAGTCACAGGGTTCAGGCACTCGTGACCTCACAGAGGAAAACCCCTTGAGGTTTTGAAATAAGCTGCAACCTGTCCTAATTAGCTGCCTCAATGAACAGGAAAGAACCTGCTCAAAAATAACCCCAGACCTTCAGCCCGGCTTGAAACCAAACCTGCTCATGGTAATCTTGATACCGTTAGCACAAACCAGCCCTTCTTACCAGACTTTGCACAGCAGGATAGGTGATAAGTTACCACTCTAAGAAGCAAACTTCTTTCCCAGATAGAACAGCACAGAGAGGTCCTAAAGCTCCTCTGGACCCAGTTCCTGCTCTTCTCTCACGGGTACACAAAGATAAGCATCCAAAAATTGCCAGAACCTTCGCCAGCATCCGCGATCCTCTGCAGAAGAGCTGCTCTGGCTGCTGCACCTGGCAAAGACAGCAGGGAGACACCGCAACCCCATGGGGCATCTGGGTGACAGGGAGAGGAAAATAGCAGGGGAAAAATAAAAAATAAATATGAATTTAAAAAAGGGACAAGGGAGGTAGAACTGATGACAATGCAGGGGGAAAGCCGTAAGCAACAGCCCAGGTCTTGGAGAGGGAAGAACCCCTCTGCAGCCGGTCTATGTTCTCTGCCCAGGCCCTTGCATCTCTTCCCCAGCTCACGCCGTGGTGGTGGGGAGGAAACGGCTACAGCCCACGCGAGGTGTGCTGCATGCTTGGTTTAGCTGGGACCAGGCAGAACCAGGCTGGAGAAAAGGAGAGGCTCTCAGGGAGCCTTGTTTCTTGCTCCGCTCTCGCCCCTGCCATTGCTTACACACTCTGGGCCTGAGGCTTCCTTGGGCAACAGCAAATATTTTAGGCACAGCAGGAGAGGGAAGCAAGGGCTAAGGAAACTACACAGTGCCTGCTTTCTCTCTTTCCTTTGTCAGAAGGATTAAAAGGTTTGTTCTCCTGCAACTCGCCCTCAACCTTCCTGCTGGTCCTTGGCAGCCCCTCGCAACGAGCGGCTCGAACGTCCGGCCGCATACGGAGGGCGCTGAGCTGCAGGGACAGGAGAAAGGAGTAGGAGCGGCAGCGCTGAACAGAAATGCTTTGTTCTCCACTAAGGCGTAGGTCAGAGGTCAGAAACAAGTTGGTTTTGGCCTGAGCACAAAAGAGGCAGGGAAGAAAAATGAATGAAGCAGGCAAATGATCCTGGGCAGGAGCATGGCACCTAAGCAGAGAAGCTGTTCCAGTTCCAGGCCACCGGCTGGAAGAAGCAAGGTGGCAGAATTTTGATTAAGATTGGTTTTTTTTGTTGTTGTTAAACGATGATGAGGTGAAGCACAAGTGCTTAGGCAAGCAGAAAAGGGCCAGCCAGCTGGAAGAGGCCGGCACCTGGCGAGCTTAGCAAAACTTCAGGGCACTGCATCTCCACTCTCCCACTTGAAAACTCAGGCCTGGCACCTCCAGGCCTTGCATTATCAACATAAACCACAAAAGTTGCTGTAACACTGCTGATTTAATGCTCGAGCAGCTCGACCATCAGAGCTGTCACAGGTGTCGTGACCTTGCGAGTCATTCACATGTCGTAAAGCTTGAACTCCGTGGGGTTGATCCATGGGGTTGCTTGAAGGAAGGCTTTTTTAAATTTTTTTTTTTTTAAAAAGAATGCAAGTCATGTTGCTCTGAGCACGTAGGAACAACATGCTTTACCCAGCAAGGTGTAAGGAATGAAGGTGGAGTTCGAGCAGCAGGATTCCCACGCCGCAGGAATGCGGTGGGTCCCTCACAGGCGATACGGAGAGCAGCAGGGAGCCGCGAGCTGTTGCTGATCCTCCCCGGGAATGGAGGGGAAGTTCCTATACACACAGCCTGGGCAGCTGGGGTCAGGCAGGAGGAGCGCCCACCTTGCATCCCTCAGCTGGAGACACGCTGAAAGGTAGACAAGCATTGATTACCTGAGGTCGTGAGCCACACCACCCGTGGGTCTGTGGGTGGCTGCTTCAGTCCCTGCTTGCGGGAAAATATTTGAGGGAAATTAATTTGAGGGAAAATAAAATAGCCGAGGAGGCCGAGAACACAAGGCTCTGCTTTCAGCAATAAAAGTTTGGGTTTTTTTTGTGCGCCCCTGCCCCGAGGAAGTTCAGGAGCCCATCTTCCAACGCCCCATGAGACATGGAGCAAGGCTGATGACAAACCGCTCAAACCTGTTGCAACCAGGACATTCCTACACTTGTCTACCAACTTAACTCCCAGATGCCTCAGGAGCCTTCAGGTCAAGAGCCGCGCTGCTTCAGGAAGGCAAACAGTTCCAGAGATGGGAGGCTGCAGAACAAAGAGGTGGTATTTCGTAGCGGGGCTTAGGTGTTCCTCTTCACTTTTGTCCTTTAGCTCACATTTGGACCTGGCCAACGTCACTTCAGCCAATGGATTTTTTTATCAGTGACACTTACAAATCTCATCATGTTCTCGTTATTCTCCAGATGCAGGGGCTGGTAACATCAGGTTATTTGTACAAAGCCTTGCTGCTGGCAGACTGGAGGAAGTCAGAACAGTGCATCTGTGCTAGAGGTACACAAGATCTTCCTTTATCTGCCCTTGGTGACAGGCACCAGAGATCTCACTTGCTCTACACAACTGCCTCTTCCCATCCGCTCCTGTCTCCTGCTGGAGCTCCACCTGCAGCAGGAGAGCTGAACTCAGCAGCACCCTGAGCTGCTGAACCACCCGTCCTCACCAGTTCCTCATCAGCACCTCGGCCAAAAGCCCTGTGTGCTCAATATCCAACTTCTGATGTCAACTGGCCACTTCCACAGCCCCGAACCACCCCTTCCAGTACTACCCCACGCTGCAGACAAATGGCTCGCTCTCCTCGTGTACCTCTAGCACACGCTTGCGGTATCGTAGCGAAAGAATTATGACCTTACCCACGGTACTTTTCCAAAGTGGCATCGCTTTATCTCCAGCTCCAGATAAACTGCCTGGGCGCAGGATTCATATACACTTGAAAGACAGCACAGTAAATTCACACTTGGCAATTCAAAGCTCCCAGCGGTTGTTTGAACAAACAGGACCTAGCCAAAGTAAGCAAGCTGCTCATCCACTCTGAAGAGATACAATTCTGAAAAGAAAAAAAAAAATAAGCTTTACAAGTTTTAAAAATCCTCAAAATGATTTCAGAGTTGCTCAGTCCTAATGTGAGAATTTCTATTTATCTCACCTAAAGGTGAGAACTGAAGTTTAACAAATTACGCAAGTACTCACAGCCACTCTACAGTGAAAGGAGGAGAAATTTGAAGCTGTGTTTAAAACACACACACACACACACAAATCCCTGCACAGGAACCAGGAAAAAAAATCAGCCTCATCACAGATCACAGGTCAGATAAACACACAACTGTGATTCCTCCTAGGGCAGTTACCAAGAACAATTCTGTTGTGCAACACAACAGGTGTATCGCAGCTCCCAGATGCTTATTGTTGATGTTTTTAAACAAGCACTAGTAATGCATATGGACAAGCGACAATGCACTCTGCAAAGCCTAAGTTCTGGGACACAGCAGCACAGACACACAACTTTTCTTGTTAACTCACCTCGAGCAAGATTGAGGCACAGACCAGGAGACACAGAACTGTCTCCATCTCCTAAGACCCATCATTGAATTTAAGGCCAGTGCTAAAACCCGGTCTGAAATATTCGCATTCACATGAACTTCAAGAACCTGGATGCGGCATGGTCATTGCTAAGATGGATTAAGATGGATTCCCTCCTTCCAGGCACCAGAGATGGAGTTCCAATGACAGGTATCAAAAAGGCATAAAAGAGACAGACTGAAGAACCAGCCTGGGATCGCACTGAAACCATAAGCTGGATCCGTAAAATGTGTAAGCAAGGCCGAAAAATTACAGACTGTGAGACAAATACATAAATAGAAAGTGGTTTCATCAGTTTATTGCTTTTTGCAACCCAAACTTTGCTGCCACTTCACATATGGTCGAGTCTGTGCAGGAATACTCAATGCCATATACACTACAACAAAAAACAACGTTTTTATCACGAGCCATACAGCTGGTGGGAAAACAATCTAACCCCACATCGACATCATTTGAGAATCTGACAATAAATACATCATATCTCCAAAAAAGCTACTGGCATTTACATTAATCAACTGATTATTTTTCAAGTTACCAAATAAAGCAAAACTGGTGAGGGATCAAGTGCTCTGAAACGCATGCTTTTGGTGTACTCAAGACATCCTCCCACCGCACACGTTCTGAACTCTTCCATAATTTCATTATTACCTAAATAAAATTAAGGTACTTTTTTTCCAGTTTAAATACCAGGAGAAAATAATTAGCACATTTCAATATATTAACTAAAAGACCATCTGTATAAAACTCTTCACACATGAAATATTTTAAATTAAACAATATAATTACTTACAGGAAAACAAACTAGAAATTTATTGCTAGTACAAAAATTAATGTGTTTTGAGGAGGAGGAGTTAGATTAATATTATTGCTATAAACACAAACAGTGCCAGAGACAAGAATCTGATTTTCATATTTGCTTATCATCCACACCTGGCTTTCAAGGACACGCAGGTACATGGGACTTAGGAAAGTTGAGGTCCACAACTTCTTTCAGAATTCTGCTTTAGGATCTGATGTCACTTTATTGCCTTTTAGTGTAATGGCCAGAATCAGTCTGCTGCTCCTGTGGTCTAACATTACCATTCATTAGATCACCTCAGCATGGAGAAAAACCTCTGAAAAAATGGCAACCACCATGATCTTGCTTTCCCTCATTAGTTGCTTGAATATTTTAAACTCAACACCGCTTTTACGTTAGCCCATAGCAAAAATAAAGCAGTGGGAATGTTCACTATGGAGAGTCCATAACAATGTTTCGATGGCAAACTTTGATCAGTTTGCTAACAAGCTTTCGATCCCCCCATAAGAGCATTTTTCACATCCAGTGGATTGTGTAACAATACTACTACTCAGCGCAAACCATCACACCTGCTACTCCACTAGTAACAGAACCAAAAGGAACTACACCTGCTCGCAGGTCTGCACGGTCCAGTTTCTTTGCAATGCACTGATTTCCAGTCACAAGAGCGTATATTCACATCAGTTGCTTTGTTTGTTGTTTTAGAAAAGCATGGTGCTTTTTAACAGACATTTAGCTTGCTGCTAGGTCTTACTATTTTCTCACCGTGATTTTGTGGTTTTCTTCTTACACACACTCAGCGAGTTACTGACTTACAAGTTGATCTGGAAAAACTAACAGTCCAGCCTCTCCATTCAATTAAACAGTCAACACTGGAGTTCATACAGGTTATCATCAGTGTAAACTATTAAGATTACAATAGCTGTAATTAATTACTAAAGGATTGTGAAGTAAATCAATAGAAATTTCAGCCTAGTCATAGATTCTATTATTGCTAAATGGAAGGTTTATACAAACCAGTGTTTTATGGACCTGGCAATTCTCAAGTCACTCAAAAAAAAAAAAAGTATTAAAACCACTTATTTAATCAGGGTGGCTGAAGTCTGGTGTAAATCAAGTATTTAGAAATAATTCTCTAGGTCTGAAGGAACGGAAATGTCCAAGACCAGGTTCAGGTGAAAGCCTCCTACTGATTAAATCACTATAACATGCCCTGGGATCCAAACATACCTCATGATAAAGCAGGATTCTAATCTGACACATTAATGCACCAATGATTTTAACATCAAGCGTCAATGCTAGAGTACTCACTAGACAGTTGTTGCCACAACAGTTCCTTTTCCTTCACCCCCACTCCCACATTCCTCCTTCCAAAAGAAATATTAGCACAAAAACAAAAGAATATTTGTATTTCAAGGAGAAACAAAATGGTCAAGTTGTAAGTGAGAGACTTGAGAAGCACACGCCTTTCTTTTCTTTTGAAAAGGAGTCATACAGCAGGAACTGGATCCACAGAGACATAGTTCAAGGGAAAATAATTACTGTATGCTGTCAGACAACTCAGGCTAGCATTGTGCGTACCATATACATCTGAAAACAAAAACTGTTTTTCTTCCACAACTTAAAACATTAAATATTTTAAATGGATCTCTTTGAACTCCACGTTGTATTTACACAGCTATCCACAATAACGTGCAAAAGTAAAATTCAACATCAAAATAAATTTAGAAGTCCAACAAATTGAACTTGACATTAAAAAAGGCAGCAGAGGTTCCGAGTCCATTTTATACAGACTTTAAACAGCTACTGAAGACAGTGAAAAAGTTGTTCCAACGAAGCTTCTGGGATTTATCAAATCCAACCATTGGGCGCTTCAACCACTAGCTGTCTTTGCCGCAGAATTCACAATGTATCCCACCAGTGAGGTCTTTAACAACTTTTTCTTTGACCAGTTTTTGCAGTAATTTTGTTTCGCCTGTCACATTGTGCATAGTTTGTCTGTTCATGGCAGCCATGCAGAGGTTGTTGTAATAGTGCAAAGGAGTACTGGGCTGATCGAGGTCATATCCAAATCCTGCTATGCTCACTTCATCACATAAATGTGTGGCTAGAATAACCGCCATGACCCCAATTGTGGGTACGTTCTAAAAAGCAGGGAGGAAAAGAAAAATTTGAATTCAAATCGCATCACATATCCTCCTTTTCCGGTTTTATAACACTTCACAGTATTTAATACATTTGACTAGTCCCTCTACTCACTTAAAAATTAATATCAATTAAAATAATCAGTTAAAATTAAAAATCAAGTAAAGATCAAGTGAAAATAAACAATTTCAGGGCCAAATATCAACACAACTTGAGTATTTGCCTTTAGCAGCAATTTTGGCTTTCGATGCTACATTTTTTTCTGTGAACTGAAGGCAAGACACCCTATTACGAGGTAAATTTAACTGCAAGTAAGCTCTTGCTCCAAACACTCAAACAACTGACAGGCAGTTACAACTTGGCATTGCTCAGTATGTGCTTGCTTCAGTCTCGGACAACAAGCACTCCAGCAGTATTCTTCAGGAAACTACTTTTCACTGAACAGCCTTTGCATGTGAGTATACTCCGACGCACGTAGAAGATAAATAGCGTAGTATATGACATTATTTATATAAATAAACATCCCAAGATGTGAAAATCCTTCAAAACATTTGTGCAGTACGTTACCATTAACAGCCTTCCCACAAAGTAAAACGGCTATTGCTGTTCAGTACTTCTCATAGCTCAAGAAAACTACTGATGCCCGATTTGTCAAACAGTTGAAATTTAACAAAAATGAAGTGCTTAATTAAATAGGGCAATTCATCACTGCCAAAGCTCAGGACACAGTGGGAGGATATAGCAGTAGTTCACTGCAGTGCTGCTGAGCACTAGGATGTATGCAGCAATTCCCATAGTCAGAAGTACCTGCCAGAGGGAAGCCTGCTTTATGCTTCTCATGCTTTCCCCGCTGCTGGAGACAGATCTGTCTGTAGGTGATCTCTGGATTGACTTAACATGGCTGCTCTTAACACACCAGTCAATCAGAAATCTGTTCTGAATATTTCACACCAGTCAAAATGTGAGTGAACACCCTACTGGAGTCAATTTGTGCCTTGCTGCATCCAGATGCTCTGTAAAGCAGGCCGCCTCATGTCAGCGTGCACAGGTGTAACGCCTCATCTGAAAAAGGTGAACTGAAATCCTAATTCAATTTTACACAAATAGAGAAAATGAAAGTCTTCTGAGAGACAGTTAATTTCCCATTACGTCAGACCAGCTGACATCCCACAGAACTACACTGGAAGATCCATACAAACCTTTTTTCAGCTTATTTTATTCTTTTATACAGCTTCTCTCCTAAAATGAAGCTCCTTACCTTATCCCAACCCCAGAATATTGATCGAGGTTTGGGGAACTGTAAAATGTCCAGAGCCGTCTCTTTAACAATGACTGGATTCAGAATCCGAAACTGTTTTGATGTAAAAGGAATTTTCTCAGCAACCTCCTTCCAAAAGAAAAGTCGTATCCACAGAGACTAAGAGAAAGAAAAAAAAAATAGTTAACCAAACAGAAACTCTGACACTATGAAGCGTACAGCAGACATGGTGCATGAGTTACAGAATTCACCACTGATACTGAGAAGCTCAGGAAACAGCTTAGAGCTGATTTCGTTCAGAAATACCAGCATACTGTTCGAGCGATTGGCCTAGAAGTGGAAAAACCTTCAAAGTATTTGGAATTGCAGAGAGTAGCAGTGGGAAAGTTTGCTTATTCTGAATATTTGACTGAAATTGGTGTTGAATCAGTCAACATATCCACCAGCTCCTCCAGGTTCTCTGGACCCTCCCCAGCACAACCGAGCAGCACCAGTATTTGAAGAAATGGGAAAGAGAATCAGTTTTCCACAAACATTAACCAGGACATTCTGAAGTGAGCACTGGACTTAAAACAATTGCTCGGGCTTTGAAGTGAACAGCTGTTGTTTGACAACATCCACCTAGTGATAAATGTACCACTTCAGAAGAGGATTTACACTAGACTCAGCAAACTAGTCTCTGATCGCATGCCATCTGCAGTCAATTAGATGCACACGAATGAAAAAAAAGGTGTTACACACCTCGATCAGGCTCGTTCTACAAATCTCTCCACTTAACACTACACATATGTTAAAACTGACATGGCTGCAACACAGGTCTGTTTTATAAACAGGCTTTTTTCCTGCTCCAAGGTGCAACTCCACAGCAGCTTAAACTGTAGTTGGTTCAAAATGTATTTTGCTATGGTCCCATCTTTCTACCTGTGCTCTGAATGCTTCAGTAATGTACCAGTGCCTGCACAGGAAGCTGATCCAAATGAAAGCCTCATATTTGGAACAATAAGTAAAAACATTCAGCTTCCACAGCAGTTCAGAGCAGTTCCCAAAACTGGCTCTCTGTAACAACAAAAACACCAGAACAAGGAAATAGGTGGGAATGGACAGGTACTGTTGGGGACAGAGCAGAGACATGGCAGCCTGGTCTTAAATTTTGATTAATTTAAGTTGCTCTGCATCAACTAATTTCTTTATGCTCCTTTACAGCACAAACATTGTGTCATCTACACGTCATCTACAAGTCATCTACAGCACCTGAACAGTAAAAAGGAAAGAGTTTGGGAAAAGATCAGCATGCCAAGCCTAACAGAGCAGGAAAAGGAGAATGGGACCACACACCAGAAGACCCGGTACAGGGATAGACTGGTGTTTTTTTCTCTCCTCTTCAATTGTGTATTTACATAATATTGATGTGTATCACCCCAGTTCTGCTCCTAAGACATGCAACTCAATAAAAGGTCCCTTTTTCATAAAACATATACTTGAACTCATTGACAGAGGATGTCGTAGATGACAAAAAACAATCACACTTTTAACCCCCTCACCCAAAAAAAAAATAATTCAAAAAGGTGTCCTCATACTAGTCATTGTTGAAAAACAAACCTTTCCAACATGAAAAAGCCAGACAGCTTATACAACAAGACAAGGATTCAACTTAAATTAGAAAGTTGCTGGTTGGCAAAATTACCACGCTCCTGCAGGACTAACAGGACAGATCAACATTGTCTTGTCCCTGGTAAAAAAAATCATTAGACAGCAGCAGCTCTTATATTTGCACTCAGGAATATCTCCTCTATACAAAACATACCCTGGTTATTCAAAACAAGGCAATATCCTGCAGTTCTTCAGTTATACATGAACTGCAAGTATACCAATGAAGGAGCACGGACTTCAGTGGTTAAAAACATGGGACTAGCAGCCAGAAATCTCATTGCTATTTCAGGCTCTGCAGATTCAAACAAGTCACTGAAACCTAATGTGAAATTAGCTCTACTTTATTAAACACTCAATATGTCATGTAGCTTAGTGTCTGAAATCTACCAGTATCAGTGGAAAAAACTGTTACTGTCAGCATGTGGCTTAACCCAGTGCTGTTACTAACTGTAACTAGGAGACATAGCTTTAAAAAAAAAGTTACATAAAAGATCCCCAGTATAATAAACCAGGAAATAGGGCATCAGTACACTTCTTATGCATTAGACAACAAAAACTGAACGGCAAAATCATAGGTACTTGCCATTGCCACTTTACATACCAAGGTTTCATTCTTTACCATTGCTTGTAGCCAATTGAAATCAACACTTTTAAACAAAACAGCCACAAATAAGCTAGCAGGAGGATACTCGTGTTCAGAAAGCGGGGCTCCTTCGGGGTAAGTCATCCGTATAGTCGTTTTGTTACCAACATGAGCTGTGTATCCTTGGACTGGCGCATCATTTAACCTAACAAAAAAAGTTGAGAGAAACTGTATTTAATAAATATTGCGCAACCTCATTAAAACATCAGACACTAAGCGAAGAACTTGTATTTGGCCCTCAGATTTTTATTTTTAACAGAGCAGAGCAGAGTGTTTTCTCAGTATCTCTATGTTCCTCACCTCTCACACTCATCCATCCCCTATCTTTGAGGAGAAGCCAGTTCTATTTCTGGGTTAGCTGGCAAAAGTGCAAAACTTCAAAAAGAAGAACTTGAATAGAAAAGCGACTTAAAAGAGCATTGCAGAATTTCACATTCACTGCCTTGTGCCAACTCAGAATCTTAACAGAAGGGAAAGAAAACACACAGGCAGTTTCCTGCATTCTTTTGTTTACACACACACACACGAGTATTATACACAGCAAAGGCACACAAATTATCCCTTCACAAACACATAGGGCAAAGTAACACATCCTGTGGCTTTGCATCATTCCAGCTCACCAAAAAAAATAAATCAGAAGCTAGCACGCTGCTTACAGGAACAATGTCATCCAGCTCCATCAGTTCTGCAGAACAGGAGAAATCTCACAACGTTTTCTGTATCAACAGGAAAGCCACTTTCAAGCTGCCAGCCCTAATTTCAAAGAACAGCTATTGCAAGTCCTCTGCCCCTCTCCATGTCAAGATTTGTTCACCTTTACATAAGGGGTATTGACTTGCTAAATCAATTCCTCCCTTTGTTAGCGGAAGAAGACTTGCTTTGCAAAGCTACTTATGTTACAAATTTATGATTTCAGGTGATTCAGAATACAAAGAACAGCTCCAACAGTAATAATCAGAAAGCACAAATACAGACCATATTCTGGACTTTAGCAAATACAGGTAATCATAGAAACCATGCACTGTTCCTGTAAACATAAGGAAAGATAAGCAGCATGCTCTGCAGTGTGTAAGCAAGCCATACACTGAAACACTAATGCATTTTTATTGTGCTTAGAACAGCTGTTAAGAAATCAAATAAGCTTCCCAAGCAAACAAGGGGAACAAGACAGTCTTTAGGACTCCTTTCTATCTCAGGAAGCTTAAATATATGAAGAAATAGAAACACTACTGCTTATTTCTCTAAGATCTCATTGGTTTCTTCTTCAGTTGTGCCTATGCTTTTTGGCATCTGAAGTCCACAAGTAATTACACTGAATTCCTGCCTTGTTACACGATGTTATTCTGCTCTTAAGACTTTGAAATTTACTTGTGAATTGATAGAATTCAAAAAAGCACTTTCAGAAATAATCTGATGTATTGCATAAAAGTTGGAGATATTTTCCACTCAAAAACCAACACTGCGTCATAAAGTAAAGCTGAAGTAGTTTGAAGCCTGAAACAGCAAATACATACCTTATAACAATATCGAACTGATTCAGTAAGTGACCTAGCTCTGATCCATAAAGAATTCCACCACTGCCAACAACAACACAACGTTTACAGTGTTTTGACTTCAAATCTTCTGGCAGATCATGATCAGGTAAGAGTTTGATGAGATTTTTGAGCTTATCAAAGAACCTGTGAAATCCAAAGGGAGGTCCGTATTTAAATAAAGCTTCATCTTCGTCTATATTTTTTCCTACGAAGGGAGATATGTCCATGCTGTATTTCTCTGCAAATAACTTTCCCATTTCTTTTTTCACGTAAGAAGGTCGGCACTGTTCCTGCAACACAGCGCTGGCATATTGTTGTGCTCTCTAAAAGAAAACAAATGTGATTTCAGTTAGGAAAGCTAGCTTCAGGAACAGGAAAAGCCCTCTTCGAGCAACCGGCCAGGTGACAACCAGCAGTTAAGCAAACATAGGGTTTTGTAAAGAAAACTTAAACGTGAAAATACAAAACATTTTAAAGCAGCACAAGGTAAAAACCTGCAAGTGAATGTTTCTCTGTCCAATCATTTAAATCTGCATAGGAGGGGTTTTTTTTTGTTTTGTTTTTACTAGGCTAATTTTATTTAGAAAAGAGGGAAGTGAAAATGCTACCTTTTTTCAAGAAAGATTTGCTCTAAAAGCTGCTGGAGAATGTCTGTACTGTAACTTACAAAGAAAAAAAAATGTTAAATTATCTTCACCCACCTAATTCAGCAGTGAGACAGCAAAAGGAATTCTACTCCACTGCTCAACCGCATGACCCGAATTCTGCCTGTCATAGGTTTTGACCAGATACATACCAGCTGGTTACAAGTTCTGTCAAATGGCAGGTTGGAATCTCTTACTAATCAAAATAAAGTAACACTTCTTCCAGAAGCATTGCTAATGGTATTGCTAATGACTAAACCACAACTCAAAGAAAGCAAGGGGGATGGGGAGTGGGGGAGTTTTAGGTCTTCCTTCAAATACATGTCACTAAATGTAAAGGTTGTGGTAACAAACTCCATAAAAAATATTAAGCTGTAAGATAAACCACACAAATTGATCTGTCTCATTTAGAAGAGTTAATCATACACATTTTTCAGAAATCCATAGGGGCAAACTGGTACCTGAAGCAAGGAAGAAGAGAAATAGCAAAGATACTATTTTTAGTCACTTAAAATAATCCTTTTGCATATCTTCTTCCTTGATGTAATTCTGCTTATCTTTCCTCCAGATAATCAAAACATACAAAAAAAAACAACATTAGGCAAACACACAGGTCAGAGAAAGATTCAAATCTAGTGCTACCGCAGTTCCCCTTTTGTACTGCTACAGAAAGGGAAGTGCGTATCTGGGTGCACAAAGGGTGGCATGGGAAGCAAATTGGGTATGAATCTACAAAACTACCTCTGCCACAAAAGGCTCTGCAAATCTGGGCACAAACACCAAACTTCTTCTTGGGCTAAGTAAAACCAAGGAGCAGCTTCGGGCTGCATTTCTCCAAGCACATCTTTGGGAGAGCCTCATTTTGAAGGCTGAGAGATGAAAGCCTAGCAGTGAAAGCTAAGGCCAGTCAGCAGACCACTGCTCCCACACAGTTTACAAATGGCTACTACCTTGCTAGACAAAAAGCACTTCCACTTCCTCATCCCACATCTAACACAAACAAAAGGAATTGAGGGACAGCAATAAATACACATCCACACAGTCTTTAGGTTTGCTTGGATTAAGATGGTGGTTGTTTGGAAGCAAAAACTGTTACTGAGACAAGTCAAATGAAATGCAAAGGAAACGCAAAGAGGTTCCCAAGGTGAACCTGTGAAAAGCCTGCTGAAGAAGGTGGGGAATGGAAGGAGGCACATACAGTGATGCTGAGATATTAAATCAGAGCTTCTGCTACATGTAAATTGTGTCTGAGGGGTAAAATATTCCAAGACAGAAACATAATTCTAAGCCAAGGTAAGTACTGCCTTGTGAAGAACAAGCAAAGGCAGGGAAGTGTCAGCAAGAACTCTAAGAAAGCTTTATTGGCTTCTGTTACAAAAGCTTAAAAGACACAAGCAAAACTGCAGCACAATATGTGCCACCTTAAATTAATAAGTAAATGCACAAATAAATAAAGAGCTGCACCCTCCTGCACATGAGACTTGTGATTCCATATACATCTGCACAGCTACAAGGTAAAGCAGACCAGGGAACTGGCTTAGGTAAATGAAACCTTTTGGTTAAATGTGTTGGGTCTGATTTTAAAAAAGCGTCACTTTCCATTTGCATTAATTTCCTGATCATGAGCTTCACACTGACACCACAGAAAGTAACAAGCAAGGAGCAGAGGAGATGGCTCTCTGAAGCTGAGCGTCAGCTGAAAGCTGCCATGACATTAGTCTCCCTTGGGGCTGTCCCCGCTGGGCAGCACTCGCCTGGTGGCAGTCAGGCAACACCTCTCTGCTCCTGCTGAGGCACCATGCCAGGTGGGCCCAGCGCGGAGGAGCTGCGGCCTCGGCTGGGCTCAAAGTGCCCCCAGGGGGAGCCCAGCTGCAGGTGCCTTTGTTGCTGACCCAGTTCCCAGGGGACTGGAACAATCCGACAGGCTCGCTGCTCTCCGCTTTTCTGAAGCTTGGTCTCACACAGTAACCATGCTAGGAAGGCGTGGCCATTTCATACATTAATCTTAACAGTCACACAGTTGGATCATTTTACCCCTAAAAATCTAGTTTCCTTTTGCACTTCCACAGGAAGCAGAAAACAGACAAACAACAACAACAAAAAAAACCATTTCTACACCATGAAGGAAACATGAACAAAATATATCTTCCCCTCACAGGATGATCTCAGCATTCAAGTCCTTTGTTACAAACCCTTCCAACACTCACACTGAGGACTAAAAACGTTTTGTTTTTGTTTTAACTAAGTAGAAAATACCAAAAAATACCAACCCTTACACGATCGAGGTCCACATATGGTGTTTTTGTTCTGTCACATTCTTCAGGGTAAAAGTGTAACTTGAGGATATAAAGGAAGCACCCTCCAACCACGAACAGTACGAGAAGTCTAGAAACAAACAAGTTTGTGTAGTGGTTAGGAGAAGAGGAAAAAAAATAATCTTTTTTTTTTTCCAGCAATCCACGAACTCCTAAATAGTATTTTTAAACAATTTTAGGACAGTTGAATTTAAGGTGAATTATTTGCATTTGATTCAAACCAAGACAACTGATGGTTTTATTTCCTCCAAGTCTTTCACAGCTCTTTAGAGCTACTTGCAGGGAAGTATGAAAATATACAGAGGCGTTGATAAGAAATCCATTGCATACTGATTTTACGTATTTCTATACCTGCATCATATATTTTAAATGCATCTCTCAAGGTTCCAAACACCTCTGATCATATAAAGAAACCATAAAGTGACTTTTCCTACTATACAGGAAACGCTATTTTGAAATCTGCATTCTCATGCAAGTTTTGTGCTTTTGTTTGTTAAAAAAAACGAACCTCAAAATTGCAAGGTTTCCAGATAACAACCACCACTCACAAACAAAATTTCAACTCTCTGGCAGGTCAGACCGCAGAATTTAAATACTCGGGTTTATGCTAAGAAACCTAATTTAATTCTTTTTTTCTTCTGCACGTTTTGGGGCTGTATCTTATTTCACTCCGTTTTAAAGGGTTACTTGTATTTTTGATCTACTCATTGCTCATTACTAAGGAATCTCACTGTTGATCTCCAGTGTTGACTCACGTGATGTCCAACCTGATTTGCAAAAATTACATCATTATTTGGTTAGGTCGTGGTTGTCACTCAGGTATATAGCTCAGCCTTATCATTGATTTTCATTTTAAATTAATTATTTCCTATGGTTGCCTGAGGACTGCATATTTGTTTAAATGTTCTAAAAATATACATAAGAATATAAAATATATATATTTTTATATAAACATATGTAAGTGTTCAGTGCTTCTTGAAACTCATTCAGACAAATTTAAATAGAGGTTCCTGAGATTTTAGGGAGGGAAGCATAAAAAACTTGTATAAATAAATATAACCACTAAACCCCACTGCCTTTCATTTTCCCCAATTATCAGACCTTACAAAGGACTTAACGTTGTTACTTATTTGGATCCAAAAAGGACTGGAAACACTTGTGAGCAAAATACTGGGATCTCACACCAGCTAGGGAAAACGTGTAATACTGCAAGAGAGATGAGGCTCCTCCGAGTGTTCTAGGTACCCCAACAAAAGCTGGGTGCCTAACCCTCCATTCAGGTCCTGTGGTAATCCCATACCTTGTTTTTTGCATCCTTTTTGTAACCGCTCAAGCTAGGGGGAGAGCAACTGCCTCTATATTACCATTGCAATGACACTTACTTGGGAGTACCTTTTAAAAACCAGATTGGTCTTCTCATCTTCATGTGCAACTACCTTACACCATTGCACAGGAGGCAAACGATCACTTTTCAGCTTTACAGAGTTATTGTCACTCAGCATTGCTGTAAAAAAAAATAAAAAGGAAAAAAAAAAAGGTTTTATCATGACTTTTCCTGAATAGTGAAGAAGTTCAAAGGAAATTCTTATGTCCAAATGACTCAGCTTGCTCCATTTGCCAGCAAAGACTGTTATTCTTTCTTTCTGTGACTATCGTGTCAGGAATACTGAATCACTCCTGACACCCTTATGATCGGGAACATACTCATTTTGGATGCAGTGCCTGGAAATGGTTCTAAAAATATGTAAATGTTTCTGTGTATAAGTCTAATAACTGCAACTCTTGACAGACACTTATTTGATCTCAGTCAAACACCATTTTGTTTGAGCATTCATTACAATCCAGACAGAAAAATCTGTGTGGTATGCTTAGGGTATCTAGGATGCCTGAATCAAGATGTCCAAGTACTGGGATGCCCTGCAGGCTTCAAGCATGATCTCAGCACACAACACCTGTGAGCACCATCCCATCCCCAGAACTGGAGCCCACAGCTCCAATCAATTTCCCAAGGTTAAATTGAACAGGATCACAGAATATCCTGAGTTGGAAAGGATCCACTAAGATTGTCAAATCCAACTCCTGGCTCCACACAGGACCACCCAGCACTCAGCCCATGTGTCTGACAGCGTTGTCCAAACATGTCTTGAACTCCAGCAGCTCGGTGCTGTGATCACTGCCCTGGGGAGCCTGTCGCAGTGCCTGACCACCCTCTGGGTGCAGAACCTTTCCCTCACACCCAGCCTGACCCTCCCCTGTCCCAGCTCCATGCTTACCCCTTGGTCCTGTCATTGTCCCCAGAGAGCAGAGCTCAGTGCCTGCCCCTCCGCTCCCCTCATGAGGAAGTTGCAGGCCGCCATGAGGCCTCCCCTCGGCCTGCTGTGCTCTGGGCTAAGCGAACCAAAGGACCTCAGCTGTTCCTTGTGTGTCTTGCCTTCTAGACCCTTCCCCATCTTCATAGCCCTCCTTTGGGCACTAATAGTTTTTCCTTTGGGCACTAATAGTTTTATGTCCTTATACTGTGGCACCCAAAACCGCACCCAGTGCTCAAGGTGAGTCCGCCCCAGCACAGATCAGAGCAGGACAATCCCTGCCCTCAGCCAGCTAGCCATGCCGTGGCTGGTGATCGCCCAGCCCTCTAGTCCAACGACATCTCTCTGATCATTAGTCTGACCTCTTCAGAAGCCCCAGCAACACGGTCAACAACTTCAGCAGCAAGCACCAGAAGGGACACGCAGAAAACTCTGCCTGGAGGGCAGCAGGGCCGGGAGGCTGCCAGCATAGCAGCAGTTTCTGTGCCCAGCAGCAGCTCCCCCCAGAACACCACAAGCCCAGCAGTGGTCCACAGCACTCCCACACAGATGGGCAAGTCACTCATCAGTAGCTAAGGAGAAGCAACCTCACCGTTCTGCAGGAGACGGTTTGTGAGCTCCCACGAGTTTCTATCGGCATGCTCCAATTCTGATTTTGGAAAGAAAAACACAGGCTGGCACACCAACTTCTCATAGGCTGCTGCCATTAATCTAAGATGGGAGCAAAACCAGAAATGCTATGCGGTTTATGTACACAAGTTTGCTGCCTTTGCACCGAACAGAGAAAGGACACAGGCAAGGGTTTTAGGGCCTCGCTGACCTCCTGAAGCAGCTCCCTTTGATCAGCCATCCACAGGACAGCCTGATCCTCCGCAGCAGAGCTCAGCCTTACCCACTGCCTTTGATCTTGGTGCTTAAGGCTCCCTGCTCTCCACTGCAAGGACATTCACACTCCTGCTCTCTTGCCAAGAACTCTGTCACAGGGAAGTGGATTTTTATTGGAAATAAAAGGCAAGTCTAAGAGGAGGCTTTTATCTAGAGGCAATTCCCAACTCTCTCTTTTCTGCCCCACCTCATTTTACTTTCTGTGGGGATATTGCCCATTTACATTAGCCTGCACTGCCACTCTGAACCACTATCTATTTGAACAGCCAACCGATGTTCTCAGACACAAGGATGAAGGAACTCGTGGGACAGACAGGTCCCCTCCAGTCCTCCAACCCAGCCCACTAAATTCTAGTTCAGCAGATGACTCAAAGGCTTCCTCTTTGCACCACCACACATTGTTTCTCAGTAACAAATCCAAGATTCACCACAGCAGGTCAAAAGCCACAAACGGTAGTAGCAGGGTAGAGATCAATGCCAGCACCTTCCATCCTTTGAAGAGCAGACAACGGTTAAGATGATGCTCTCTAGAGCCACCTGCAAGCAGTCACATAGCACAAAACAGCTTAAAAAGAGGCCTTGTTTTTTTTTTTGCCAGCAGCAGATTTCACCACTTACCTCTAACGTAATAATATTGAAACAACCAAGCCTCCTAAGAACCTCAAAATACCCACCTAGCTGTATTTCTCAATGCCACAGACTCTCTGACCTGTCACAAGCATTTGCAGACCTTTGTAGGCAATACCTTACTCAAAACAACTGGAGTAGGTCTGAAAGTACTGAACAAACAGGTCGGTATCATCATGCTTGCCTTGGAACAAGACAAACCAAAACCCAAGGGTTAAGCAATGGCCAAAGTCCCCCCAGAATGCTAGCAGTTAAGCTGGAAATCAATTCCAGCTCTCACACCACCTACGAGGACACAAGGCTGCAGGTCACAGGGAATCAAATCAAGCTGCACAAGCTCATTTTCTCCAAGCAACATCTTGTCTCTTCTGACTGCATCTACACAACTGAAAAATATCAGCACAGAGGAGGTAAAATGGGTGTTGACACCACCAGGCACCTACAAGCCCGTTTTGCTCTCAGCAAAGCCCACTTGGGTAGAGACTTAGTGAGCATCAGGAAAAATTGCTGCAAGGACCATAGCCCCAAGCCAGGATGGATTACTGAGCTGACCTGCTCTGCCTTGAGACCTCCAACACTACCCCCAACAGGAGCTGCCCGATCACCTTATATTCCAAAGATCCTTCCCAGGCTATGCAGACACCACAGCTAAGCACCCCTCATCATCACGGACCCAGTAGCTTTATACCCACATGTCCCGGAGACCAGCTATCACACGGAGATCACATTGCCAGCACGCACTGGGAGCAGCCCCGGCTCACGGCCAGGATGGTCCCACACGGTGCAGGAGGCGCGCGGTGATCAGAGCCTGCTGCAGAGTGGGAGGAGAGCATGAGCAAAGGCTTGCAGAACACGTGCAAAGTCCAGGATTGCTCCACGCACACGGAGCCAGGTCACCGCGGAGACTGGCTCGGAGCAGCACGAGCAAGGGGCACTCGGCGCTATTTGACAAGAGGGAAGCAGATTGCTCCCTGATACAGATGGCTTTACGGCACGGACGTGATCACCCGGTGCTGCACGTACAATAAAACAATAATTCCATCTGGTGCTTCCTCAGACACAGCGGGGGCAAAGTATAAAAAAGGGAGCCTTTCTTTGAAAGAGAAAAAAGGTTGATTAAAAAACAGGTAACAAGCTTCAGCAATTTGCACTACAGAATAATGTACAAATTATCTCTTAGATAAGCAATATAAAGAGGAGATTTGGTCACAGTCCATAGGAACCTAGAGCAGAGCATTCTGCACAGAAGAACCACTACCAGACTAGGTATGGGAGGACCCTGCTGCGAAGAAAGCATTGCAACAACACACCAAGCGATGCAGGGAGTTCTGGCCCTAGTAGCAGCAGAATTTATGAAGGAATACGCTCCAGATGAAGCACACGTTATCCAGCAGTTTTAATCAAATCCATAAAGTTTCATGGCTTGAAATACAAGGGTAGGATGAAAGCCTTGCTGCCTTTGCTTTGTTCAAAGCAGATTTTTATTTGTTTGCAGATCAGTCTTTCCTACCCTAGGACCCAGGTTTCATTGCAATTTGACAGCAATACTTGTGAAAACCCATCCGATGTATATAAAACATGGTATTGCCTAACGCAACAACCTGCTCCTGCAGCACAGAACGCCACGGCCAATCTCCTCTACATCTTAAATCATCAAAAAGCAGTCTGCAAGCAGTCAGCTTTCAAAAATTTCCACGGACAAGAACCTCCTACTACAGCACTGCATACAGAGCTCCTACAAGAGACGCACGTTTCACGAAGCCTTTCAAAACAAAGAAATGGGAAGGCTGCCGAGATCTGAAATAGAAAAAAACAAAGAGGTGGAAAGCTGTGAAGACAGAAGGGGATTAGCGAGGAATGCAAGGCTGCAATGAACAGGTACTATCAGTCTTCCCTGCCTCTGAGCAAAACAAATTCCAGTTCGCCTCACTCATCTTGGATGTGCAAGAAGAAAGCGAGCTTATTAAACATAGAGGATTTCATAAATCATCTCGGCACAGTCTCTTTGAGTCCAACTCTTAGTATTTAGCAGACAGTACTTTTATTTAGTCTGTTTATATGGCCAATAATGTCAGTTTTCATTTCATGTGCAACAGCCTACTTCAGGCAGACTTTAGTCAGTTCTGTTTACTTAAGATGATCCCTTTGCTGATGAAGTAAAAATATACATATCTATGTCCAGTACAGCGCTTTTTGGGTTTGGGTTTTTACAAATTGTTTGGAGTTTGATCCTGCACTCTGAACTGAGTCAATATGGCAAGGCTTCCCCAAGGGCAAATCGTGCCTGCCCGCTCTGGTGGCCTTCTCTGGTGGACGGACTGCATCAGTTGACAAGGGAAGACCGACCGATGGCATCTACTTGGACTTCTGTAAGGCCTTTGGCACAGTCCCACACAACAACCTAATCTCTAAATTGGAAAGATATGTATTTGAAGGGTGGTCCATCCGGTGGATGAGCATTGGCTCGATGGCCACACGCAGAAAGTGCTGGTGGATGGTTCCGTGTCCAGGTGGAGGTTGGTGATGAGCGGTGTCCCTCAGGGGGTCTGTCCTGGGACCAGTGCTTTTCAGTATCTTCATCTGTGACACAAGAAATGGGACTGAAGGCACCCGCAGCACATCCGCAGAGGGGACCAAGCTGAGCTGATACCACAGAAGGAAGAGGTGCCATCCAAAGGGACGTGGACAGCCTGGAGAAGTGGGCCCACGTGAACCAAATGAGGCTCAGCAAGTCCAAGGGCGAGGTGCTGCACCTGGGTGGGGGCAATCCCAGACTGGGAAAAGAACTCATGGAGAGTAGCCCTGCAGAGAAGGACTGGGGGGTTGTGGTGGATGATAGAACAAGTGGGAATGGTCTTAAGCTGAAACAGGATAGATTTAGAATAGACATTAGGAAGAAATTCTTCACTGTAAGGGGAGTGAGACACAGGAACAGGTTTCCCAAAGGAGCTGTGGATGCCCCATCCCTGGAAGTGCTCAAGGCCAGGCTGGATGGGGCTTTGGGCAGCCTGGACTGGTGGAAGGTGTCTCTGCCCATGGCAGGGGATTAGAAGGGGATAGGCTTTAAGGTCCCTTCCAACCCAAACCTTTCTAGGATTCTATGAACAAGCGCCTTCCACTAACTGGAACAGCGTAAGAGTGCTCAAAAAAGCAAGGCAATAGTAACAAACACCTGAGAAGGCACCTCTCCTACAGTCTTCATAAGCTTCCAAAAAAAAAAAAAAAAAAAAAAGTCTTCCAGTTTACAGAGAAAACCAGTTAAGAAAGCAAGCACTGCCGAGCAGCTATGCCTGTAGCACAGCACATATATTCAGATGTTGCTGTTTGCATTTAAACACCACTGCGCCCCTTCAGAAAGCGACAGTGCTGCATTTGCTTTGAGAGCCATAAGTGTCTCAATTTGCTTACAAAGGATGTCTCAGTAGTAATGCTGCCTTACAATCACATTTTGCATTGACATTCCCATAGCTACCCATTGTGGTGTAATTAGTGAAGACTCGAGGGACTCAAATTTGCTTTTCATCTACTGAACTTAAGTGATCCCTGTAAAGCTGCTGCGAAAGCTAAATTGTCCATCAGTAGGAACACACTCCAAAGCTTTTTGTGGTGTTATTCTTTTCACCGTAATTTACTTTTGTCTCATTGTTATTCTTAAGTAGACAAGATTTCCACACTTAGAATATTTCAGAAGCAATTAATTTAAGTCTTTGGGACTTAAAGTCTTTTTATGTGGGAATGCTAAGCAACAAAAAGCAGCGTGTCAAGTCGCAGTTGTGCACAACCACTGCCACACCCCGAACAATTGCATTTGGTTATGTCAAGCACCTGGATATTCCTGAGGACAAAGGGATGGACTCTCAGCCCTGTTGTTCAAGCGCTACCAGCTGTGTTACAAGGCACAGAGACAGAACCAGAGCAGCCTGCGAACAAGTGCAGGAGGCACGCTTACATCCCTCACCATCCTCTTGTTAACCTGTAACCCCACACAGTGGATGCAGTTTCCACTTACCTCCCTCACCAGTCCAATGCAAGGACACTCCTGTCTCCCCACATGCTGAGGGTCCCATTAACAGCCTGCATGACTGAGCTCAGCATTTTGTGTTAGCAGTTATTATTCCAAAATAATCTCTGTGTAGGCAGGGACTGGAGCCACATTCTTACTGTTAGGCTGTAACTCCATTCGTGCAGGAATTTATCCATCCAACTTCAGCAACCACCTGCACATGGACAGGTATCAGCAACGTGCAATTGCACACGGGATATCCCGAGTTGGAAGGAACCCAAAAGGATCATTGAGTCCATGAGGAAGCTGCCCTAGGCAGAAGGGCAAGAGATATCTTCTGTTTTACAGCTGTATAGCATCTAGCTCAACATTAACTACACCTGAAGCTTGCAGGAGTTGAACGTACAAATCAATATGCTCTCTCCCAGTACTACCAGGAGTAGAAACAGCAAGCTTTATGAGTCATCCGCAAGACAGTCCACCTCAAGGTCTTGGTGCACAGCTTTTGAAGTTCATGTAAGAAGACGGGAAAGTTGCAGTATAAAGTTCAGGGCAACTGAAGAAAGACACGCCCTATATAAAGTAATCACTAGTCAAGAGCAATAGGGCTTGTACAGGCAGTAAATCAGGTGGTAAAACTAACACTGAACACCCCAGAAGCACCTGCTCATTTCATGTCCTTCTTTAAATCAGATACACACAAATTACTTTAGAAACATACTTTCAAAACCAGTAAATGATAAAATGAAACTTACTTGGTTTTAAGCAGCATTTATGTTTCAGAAAACAAAGGTGAGATGTAAAAGGAAGAGGTGTTTGCGCACAGAAGAAACTCTAGCAACACATTCTTCACTGAGATGCTGCACACGTTATCACTGATGAATTCTGCATGCCCTGTTCAAGGCTGGTTGTTGGAATTGCGTTTTGCTTTTTTAAACACAGTCACACTCCAAAAATTCATGCAAAGCGTTAGAAGAGTACCTTTAAGGAAACCTTGATCACTTACAGATTGTTTCCTGGGACAGATTTGAGGAAAACAGACAACCAAAATTAAGCGACAACTACACCACGAACCTCTGTGACTGCTTGTCAGGGTTGTGCCCATGGAACAGATCACACATTTGGTCTGTCTTCGTTACTGACCAAATAGCTGAGATACTATATTCATCTCAAAAGGCTTAATAAAGAGCAATAAGCAAATAGAACGTTATTAATTAACAAAAGGAAAGTTACTGCATTAAAATGTATAGTTTGGATAAATTTTGTTTACTTCTGCAGTACTAAAACCAAGAAATCAAAGAAGATAAGATTTATATAAGAAAAAAAAAAAACACAAGGGAAAATTACTAACTGGCTAGTAGTTTGTGGTTTGCCTTTTTCTTTTTTTGAGAAGTACAAAATGTTTAAGAGCCATCTGTTAAGCAGAGCCTCTCTGCTGAAAACACCACCTAAGAAATTAAAAAAAAAAAAAAAAGAAAAGATTAAAAAAAGTCAATAGATACATTTTTTAAAAAAAAATGAAATTATACAGATTTTGGAAAACTTGGAAAGCTCTCACAGGTCCATCCCACATCCTCCAAACCTGCTGAGCTCACTGTAGTGGGCAAAACAGACTTGACGTGGGGAATTTCTACTTAGCTGAATTTATTTCTAATTATTGCAACTTCTAACCACAAACTCAAACATTGAGGGGGGAAAAAAACAATTAACCCATGAGGTAACACCTTTCTCTTCCCTTTCCCAGACTTCCTCCCTTCCTTGTCTCTGTTCCCCTTCCTTTTGACCCAGGCTGCACACGGATCCCACCCCAACCCCTCTGGGGAGGCAATGGGCAGTGCAGGAGTGGGGGGCCGCGTCCCCCAAAGCATCTCCTGCCCCTCATGGCTTCTGCTTGCTCTTGAAAATATCTGAGCAGGGTCACTGTCAGCTCTTCCAACCAGAGGTTTTGACACCTGTGGGCTATTTACACAGGTTTCCAAACAAGCTGGTGAACGTCATGGCCCACCCAGGCTCCCTCTGCTACGAGACCCCATCACTTATGCTTAAGGTGCTCTCCCTCCCAGGTCTCCTGCATCAAGCCATGACTCCTTCAGAGCCTTCCCATGCTTTCAAACGTCACAATCTCTTGATTAGAAAGAATAAAACATTATGAAAGAAATTTTGCAAATAAGCCCCGTTCTGTAGAAAAGAGATCATTATAAACAATTTTCTCTCTTACTCAGCAGTAGATGAAGCCCCCTCCCAACGATATTCAGGGACAAAAAATGATGCAAACAATAAAAGAGTTGAAGACAAGACACACTCCTACCTTACAACTGCAATAAAGTAGAGCTATTTTTATCCACACAAAACACTCCGTTTTTCTTAAATATAAAACCAGCTTGGAAATACACTCTTGTGACTTACAAGAATTCGTTTGTAAGCAACCAACCTGGAACAACATACGAGCATTCTGCAGCACGAGAAACTCAAGAAACTGCACCCTGGCGAAGGACCGCCTTTCTTTCCAATGGCAGCTGCAGAAGTGAATCCAAATTTCTAAGCCAAATCTCAAACACAGGTTTTAAAGGCCAATTGAAAAGTTGCCCAGATGCTGAAACTGGATCTCAAACCTACACAATGGAAGTAAAAATCCTTTTATCTGAATGGGCCCACTTGTCCAGAGTAACAAAATACACAGGAAAGAGTGGGAAATGAAAAGAAACAGACAATTTGTTCTAAAGGAACTGTTTCCGACTGGGAAATCTCTTTCTGTAACACATTAAAGTTTTGAATATCTTCCTTAAGACGTTTTTTTTTTCCAGCAGCACATGACAATAATCCCTTAAAACCAGAAGCATGAGGAAAAATTCCTGAGATATTAAAGATCTGAGGCAGACTTATCAGGGACTTGCAGCAGCATGAAGGACTGCTGGGTTACAATGTGTAGCAATGGACTAACTATGGGATGTTTATCTTCAAATAATCCTTTGATCATCACCTTACCACTTCTTAGCAGAAAGGGTAGTAAGTAAGAAGAGAGTGATCTAAGAGCCATTGCAATTTCTTACCAGATGGGGGGGAAATGGAACTAAAGGTATAAAATTGGAGACTTCTGTCAAATATTTCTTCTGTTTCCACCACATAAACCCCATCGTACCATGGGTACTTTAACATACCTGGACATTTGATAAATCTTATTTAAATATTATCAGCTTAGTAGGTATTACTACCAAACGATACAAAGAATGAGTATTGGACAGACGTGCCTCTTCTGACGAGCAGTAGAGTCCATTGTTGCAGCTAATTCAATAAAGTCAGTAGAAACAATACTTCCTTGATGGCAAAGAGAAGTTTAGCCTGTAATACAGTTATAAGCACCTACAACAGACATTGATTACATTACTGTATAATGCGTCTTACCAAATGAACTTTGACTGTTAAGGCTTTTCAGTCAGACAATAAAAAGTAAAAAAACAATGTACTCTGTGCAATCTCCAATTCATTTGGTCAAGATCTGTCTTCTCAAAAAACCAGAGTGCAGTAATGCATCCTACACGTGTGGACACAACTGGCAAAATAAAGCAAAAGGAGGAGTCAAGGAAAACTCCAGGGCAGTTAGCAGGCACTGCCAGAGACACTTCACAGGCAGGAGTTTTTGTTTTGCCTGAAGCCAGGAAAACCAGCAAGAGCAACTCAGAGGCAACATCATTTTTCTCCCCTTACGTTTTCTTCTAATTGTTTCATGGCACATTCCTACATCCTCTTTGCAACCTCAGCCACAACTAGCTCATGAGATCATTAATAACCTGAAGTTATCGGGTCTATTTGCCCAGTCTTTTCCTCTAGGAAGGACATGCATAATTAGGCTACGATTTGCAGCCTTGGGTCAGCCAGACCTCAACACGCAAAAATTGTTCCAGCTCAAATCCGGTTCAGTTACTGACACAATTAGAGATATCCAGAAGCGTTAGCTTCCTGGAGGAATGATTCCTTCCAGCGGCATTCCCAGGAAGCTTTCTGGATATTAACAGCTTCTGCTAAAATAACATTACAGGCAAAGACGTTCAAAACAGGGCGCACCCTCACGGTTTCACTCCTGCCTTGGCACCCTCTCCTCCAGTCAAGCTCTCCAAACTTTTCTCAGCCTCGCTGTGAAACCTTTCTCAGGTACTCCAAAGTGAGCGACAGCAAATATCTCCAACACAAACACAGGAATTATCAACAAGATGTCCTTGCAACACCTACGGAGGCAACCAGTGCTCTGTGACAGAGGAAAACTGTCCGAATTTGGAATTTTTCTGACTTTCAAACGAGCAACGTGAAAGAACAGCATTCCAGCCAAGCAGGAACCAACAGGTGAGTCAAAGAACTGCTGTTGTGAACAGCATGGTATTAAAAAGATAGATTTCTTTCTTGCAAAGGAAACTTTTGAGCCTCCCCCTCCCTTTTTTAGTTTAAACAAAGTTTTAAAAAGAAATGAAGCCAGCAAATGCCAGTTTTTCATTGTATAGGTTACCAGTGCAAGAAATGGCAGCCTGTCTGCACAGGATGTTCAGAACCTGAGGTCAGGACCTCCGCTGAACTCGAGCTGAAGCAGGGGAACGTGCACGAAGAGCAAAGCGAAGCGTCCCCAGCCAGCACACAGCCACCCCTCCCAGGCACATCTCGCACGCTCCTTTCTGCCACACGTTCTCCTCTCCGAACCACAAACCCTGCCTCTGTGCGAGCACCAGGCGGTGCTTTGCGGGCGAGCTCAGCGGCCCGGAGGGGAGGAAGAGAGCACGGCGCATCGGCACGGCACCCACCCCTAGCCGGGCAAGTTCATCTCGCACAGTGGAAGGTATTTCTGAGCCCCTGCGAGGAAGCCAAAACAAACGAGATCTTTCCCCTTACATGGGAAGCTTGGAGAATAAATCATCCCTAGAAGAAACGGTCAGAAAAGACGGGGCATAGCATTAATCTCTACTGGGCTAAGGAAACATGCCAGCAGACTTCCACGGCCAAGATGTTTCATATTACAACTGAATTATGCAGCAGAATAGCACCGAACAACTAGTAATTATGGAGCAATGTTAATGGTACAGCAGCATTTTTACCACAGTATCATCTAACACCCTAAGAGATCATGGCAAAACTCACACTTGAGGCTATACAAGCAGAAGAGTCCACTCCAGACGTGTCCCACGAAGAAAAGGTTTAAAATTAATTGCAATATAGCAAAAAACGTTGCTAGAATCAATTTTAGTGGCCAGCTTCTGAAGCTCTGCAACCTGTTAGGTTGCAGAGCAAGCAGGGAATGATGAGCTGCTCCCAACTTTTTTAGCTTCACGCAACAGGTTGAGATTTTGTCCTGGGACACACCAAGCACGCAAACACCAAAGAGGAAAACAAACAAAAGGAGAATGTCAGCACACAGGAAAAAGTGGTCATAAATATAAGAGCACAGGACTCCTGGGCAGCAAGAGGAATAATTTTCCCTTAATCCTATGGGAAGGCAAGAGCCCATGAGATGTTTTAAGAAAGTCCTTAATAATTCATGAACAACCTCACGAGAGAGTTGCCTGCAGCAGGGGAGACGTCTCTGTCATCAGGTCCTTCATCTGAACAAGCGCTGTGCGGTTTCAAGGCGTCGGATGCACCCGCTGCAGGTGCTTTAAGCTGTTGTGTTTGATCAAGTTTTGTCCAGACTCGCTTGTAACGTGAAAATGACTCCAGGACAAATAAGAAGTATTGGCTGAGTCTTGTCCAATAACTTCGCCTTGATCAAAGCTCAAGACCTTCTAAAGTTTTCCAGGATCTCTTCCTCAAGCAAAGCAACCTTCACATCAAATACCAGAGCTCTGCAGCAACCTGAGCATGTAACAGCCCTTTCCACATCTCTCATCTCCAGATACCCGTAAAACAAACAAAATTAAACATTTTCCCCGTTTTCCTCGCTGAAAGGAAGTTGCTGCTACCACACTCTCTTTTCCTACATCCTGCCCCTAACTGCCTGTCAACCATTTGGCTCATTTAATCACGCTCCACAGAAGGACAGAGGTTACATCCCCAGCAGCTCCAGGAAACCACAGCCCAGGTGAGCCCATTCCTCACCAGCTCAAAGGAAGCAGCCAAAGCACCAAACCATTCTCACATGCTCTAACTCCTCAGCTGCATTTTGACCTTTCAGTGAAATTCCCTGAGTTTGCTGCCTCAGCAGAGGGGTCGGCAGACAGCTCAAGGTTTCCTGGCGCTTGAGCTGGAAGGGAGATAGCAACTTTGCTGCAGCAAAGCAGAGTAACACATGGTCGGCGGGGAACCGGCACACACGTCTACGCCAGGCGCTGCGTCTGAACGGCCCCACCGTATGCTGGGTTTAAAACTCCACATCCATTTTAGACACGTAAACACATATCCACACATGAGCATTCACCTCAAAAAGCTGTCTTCAAGACAAAAATAAATATGTATCTGTATTTTCCCTTAATCTCCGAGTCACAGCAAAGCCTGCTGTCGGAAAGCCATTTACCCCCACCGATTTTATGAACATTTCCCATTAATTTCCATAACTAAAGAGAGACGTAAAATAAACAACTCTCCTCCATCACCCTTATGTTTCGATCTTATCTACCAGAATAGAAAGAAACAAACCAACTCAGCACGAGAACTCCTCTCCCTGAGCAGCGCTGAAGAAGACAGGAAGGTTTTGGCAGCGACGCCAGAAATAATTGCTGGTTTGCCTCCCGATCGCTCCAGCGCGGAGAAAAAACGAAGATCACCCGCAAAAACACTATCGCAAGCCACAGGCAAGCAGAAGCCTATACGTTTTATTTCGGCAGAATGACTCCAAACAGCCCCAGCCGCATTCCTGGCGCTGGGAAGAGGCCCGAGACGGTGTGAAGCCGGGGAATACCTGCATCTCCGCGCCTTCCCCGGGGCCAGCTCTCCAGAGCCAGGGCTGCCGTGGGGCCAGCTTTAAATAGGGGCAGGGAAGGGGATGAGACAGGGGCAGGGAAGGGGCTGAAATAGGGGCAGGGAAGGGGAGGGAAGGGGGCGGTGGCACGACGCTGTGCGAGGCCTCTCCTCGCCCTGCCCTGACCACCCGGGCAGGGCCCCGCACCTGGCGTGGTGGAAGCGACCCCACCCTCCAAAATAAAAATATATAAAATTTAAATTGAAAAAAAAAAAAACACCACAGAGAGATCGGAGCCTTCACGCCTCGGCGGGCACGGCGGAGGAGGAGGGCAGCGCCTGTGAGGGGAAAGCAGCCTTCTGAGGGAAAAGCCTCCCTCTCTGAGGGAAAAAGCCCTCTTTCTAAGGGAAAAAGCCCTTCTCTGAGGGAAAAAGACCCCCTTCTGAGGGAAAAAGCCCTTCTCTGAGGGAAAAAGACCCCCTTCTGAAGGAATAAACCCCTGTCTGATGGAAAAAGCCCCCTCTTTGAGGGAATAAGCCCCACTCTCTGAGAGAAAAAGCCCCCTTCTGAGGGAAAAGACCCCCTCTCTGAGGTAACAAACCCCCCTCCAAGCGACGCAGTGCCCCTATTCCACCCCAACCCCCTTAAATCCCCTAAATTTTCCCCAAAAAAATCCCCCACCCTCCTCCCCGCTCCTCTATACCCGCCTCGCTGCCCCTACCCACCTGCGCTGGGCTCGGCCCGGGCGCCCTGCCTCCGCATCGGGGCGGGCGGCGCGGCCCCGCCGCAGGTAACGGCCCCAGCGGGGGCAGCGGCGGCGGCGGCACGTGGCGGAGCGCAGCCAATGGGCCCCGCACCGCGGCCGAGGGGCGGGCGGAGGCGGCCGGCGGCGGGGCCTGCGCTCTGCGGCCCTGAGGGGAGCTCTCCGCCCCTGACGGAGAGCGCTCCGCCGCCCCCGGAGGGGGGTCGTTGGGGTTGGGTGTACTCTCTGTTGTAGGGCTCCTTTCTTCCCTTTAATGCCATTTTCTCCTCTTTTAGGAAGTAATAAAGCGGTAAAAACGCGCGCGCGTGTGGTTTGTGTGTTTATTTCGCCCTCACAGCCAATTGCGGGGGCACTTCGTGCCGACAGAGGACAGCAGCGCCCGGGGCTGGCTCCCCGCTCTCTCTCCCCCTTTGTTTCTCGCTTTTCTACGCAACGTTTTCAGCCTTCTTCTGTAGGGAAGCCGAGGGGAACTGAGAGATCTGCCACCGAAATCATGAAATTTTAATTGCTTTTGCTCGGCTCCGTAATCCCCACGCCTCGGGTGCGTGAAGGCTTTCAGCCCTCCCCCTGCAGTTGCTAGGGACCTTTTATTTTCAACACGAATCGCATAAACCCTGCCACAGGGCGTGAAAATGCACCTGATTTAGTGGCACGTTGCAGGCATCCAACGGGTGCTAAACCTACAAGAGAGGAGAAGCCACCTTGCAGCCCCGTCTGACGTTACCATGGCACTATCTGTAACACCGTGAGCCACAAGGAAAAAAAAAAAAAAGAAAGGATCTGTTAAATAAATAAATAAAACACTGGAGCAAAGCTATATAGGCTGTGCACCAGCTGTGGGCAAGAGCTGATTAAGCAAGGAAACAGATTAAACCACTACAGATCACGCTAGCTAGGAGCTTCTCTTTTTGATAGTGTGCTTATCGCCGCGGTGTCTAAAAAAAATTATCCCTAAATCTTGAGAATTACTGTGAAACAGGAACAACAGTCGTGGCTGGGGCAGCCACTGGTCTCCGAGCAGCAGTGTTGTGGTGCAGGGTGCTCAGCGTGGCCATGTGCTGGCTCTCAGGCGAAGGGGGGACGTCTGTCCGTGTGAGTGACCTCCCCTTTCCAAAACATTCTTCGAAAGGCTCCTTGGAGCAGTCCTGCACGCAAAATGGGGCCGTGGAGGTGGTGTCGGGAGAGCGATGTGGCATCCTGCATCGGCCACGGGTTGTTGGGAAGGATCAGAGGAGGGACGGAGGTATCGGGTGGGTGGAGATAGGCGACAGGCGACCAGAGGGGGGAAATTGCACTCATGTGGTGTTTCCCTCCGGGGTGTAAGGGATTGGCGGTGTCCCAGAGCAGGAAGACTAAAATTCGTTGAAATTGTAAGCTGAACATAAATGCAGAAGCACTTTTTCACTGTATGTTGGTCTCTCCCTTACAGCTCTTGCTAAAATGTATCACTTAATCTCTACAAAAGATAATACATCGCTTTCGTGTTCTGTTGGCTGTTGGTGTTAGATCTATAGTCAGGGCAGATCCTTGATAGCTGTTTGTATAATTCTAGGAAAATATATAAGTGTTTTTTTAAAAAATCCTTCTCCATGTTTTCAGCCGTTGACGTAACCAAACAGAAGATTCTTTGGGATCAGCTCTTATCTCTGCTCCTGCATGGCTGCAAGGAACCATTCATTGCTTCAGACTTACAGATGAAGCCAGAAGATGCAAATAAAGACCCCGACTGTGCAGCCAGGCGTGCCCCAGGGTGTCACAGGGCCCGTCACATCAGGCTCCGGCCAGGAAACAACCAGGCTTTGCAAGCAGCCTCGAAGAAGAGCAGCTGCAACAAAGATGCATTATATTCTTCCTTTCTCAGAAAACTGCAGTAGTGATCTCAGTGGATCGGCGGTGTGCACGTAGCTCAAACTGCAGGGCCATGCTGGGAGAGTAAATGGGGGAAGAGATGGGCAGAATCTCATCAGACGTTATAATAGGACCATTCCCATGATCTCTGAGATCTGTGGTTACAGACACAGCGATGCTCAGAGACATTTAGATGCTTAAGCATATAGCTAGGCATGGAAAGGGAGTTTTAAGTGCATCTGGTCAATTCTTTTCTGAATCAATGGGAGTAAGGCACCAGAGCACTTCTGAAAGCCTCACGATTTGTTTGTCCTCAATATCCTTATTTAAACAACTCTGAGAGCACCATCCCCTTGACATGTGCATCAGCCACTCAAAGAAAATAATTTATTTGGGTCTGGGTTTAGGTTTGTGTGCTTGTGTTATTTTCCAAATTTTGTGTTTGTCTTTTTTTTTTTTTAATTGCCTTCTTACTCCACCTGGATTGCTATTTTAACTGCCCCCTGGGTGAGTTTCTGTCTAATAATTTCTGTAAAATTTCCTGTAGCATAACTAGGACCTTGGAAACCTTTGGTTTTTAATGGTGAATCAAAGATCTCAGCTCTGGGTGCAATTAGATCCACACCAAAACCTGTTTGCAGGTTTAATGGTCACTTTTGCCCTCTAGGAAAGAGTCTGAATCATGGATTCTGCTGCCTACCATGTTTCTAGCTGTCTTACTGGGATTGGGTGGGGTAAGGTAAATGATGCTCCATTTAAGTAAATGGCTCTCTCTTATTACCAGCCTTTGTAATTATTTCTGTGGCACAGTCTAATGGTTTTATTAAGCTGTGTTATGCTTTAATGTTTATTCTGATTGATGATTGAATTACAGAATAGTGGCACTGCTGTTGTACTAGAGAAGAAATGCTTAGACAGTCATGCTGTATTTCATAAGAAAAGCATTTTCTCAAGAGAGGGCTTCTGTAACTAGGTGCTTGTTGCTATAAAAGCAGGCTGCATTTTCCACACTAATTTAAAAAGGTGACGTTTCTGCTGTGGTTACACATAAATTGTATAGCTAGGACAGTGCATATAATGACATTAGTCATCTGTACAGCTGGAATCTGTCCAATTTACATGGAAGACAGAGGCAAAATCACATAGATACTTATTATCTTCATGTCCTATATGACACTCATACTTGGAAGATGATTTTTTCTGTTACTGGTGATGGAAGACGCTTAACACCAGCACGAAGAAGTTGAAATATATTCCAGAAATGGTTAAAGACAGAGTCATGGAGAGAGGAATACACCGTAGAAACCCACACACCTCAGCTATTGCTAATAGAGGACCAGTTACGAGAAAAATTATGCAGTATGCCTATACCCCATGGACAGCATGTAAAACCATGGCCTGTCAGTCTTCTTCCAAATAGAGGAGCCAAGACATTATTAATCTCAGTGGGAAGATACCATAATATTATTACCATAATAATACTATTGACAAAGAACCACACTGTAACAGTAACCATAATGTCCTTAGATTCAAAACCTTTATAGGACCAGGAAAAAGAAAATCAGAACTATTGTACTCACTTTTCAGGAAAGAGGAATAATATATATATATATATATATATATATATATATATGTATATATATATATATATAAGACTTTTCAATAAAAGGAGACTAAAAGGAATATCTAAAATATTTAAATATTTAAGGGTGGCATGGAGACTGTTTAAAATCACTGTTCTAGAGGAAGAAGAACTGCACCAGAACAGAGCATTTCTGCAAGGCAGACTATACAACTGAAAGCATGGTAAGGAACATTACAAGATGAAGATGTCTTCCTTCAACAAGTAGAAGTTGTATCCAAAGTAGGAAAAGAAAGGACTATAAGCTCTGATGGGTTCAATCCCAAGACTTGATAAACAAGTTCAAAAAGAAGATCTGGGAGCAGCTCAGAAAAGATAAAAAAGATAATAATAATAATAATAATAATAATAATAATAATAAATCTTTCTGTGAACAAATTCAAAATCAGGAAGCCTGCCAGAGAGTTTCACCAGTCTGTACAGCCAATAGATAGCAAAGATGCAGAAGGATCATCTGGCGAAGATATAGCCACAGAATAAATACTAAATGGATTTTTGCATTTACAAATGGCGTGGATGAGCTTGGGCAAATTCCAATACGGGGAAGCTTCAAGGGGGGTGACGGAAGACATTTCTCAAGGTGAAGTGTAACTGGAAAAGAGTGTGGAGTGTTTGAAAAATGAACAGTAGCAAAGTGCTGAGACCAGGTGGCGTTGAGCCAGAACTTTTCAAGCAGCTCAGAGATGAGGAAGAGCAGCTACAAACTTCTGTCCCTAACTTCTCACTTAAAACTACCTCAGCATCACTGAATGTTTGCTCACGGGACACCGATTTTTTTGAAGAGATTTCAGCAAAGAATGTGGAAATTGTTGAACCAGAAGCCTGACATCCTTACTATACAAATAAGTAAAAATTATGCTGAAGGACAGAAGAGACTTAGCGGACACATGGAGAAGACACATTAGGGGAAGTCAGTGTAGCTTTGGTAGAGAAAATTAGTGGCTCACAGCAAGTTCATGGACCAGAAGTGATTCAATGAACTGCTTCTGATGAAAAGCACTCAGATTCCTCCCAAAAAGAACTAAAAATATAGGTTTCTAAGGGATATGAGATACGGACAAATAACCAACAGAAATGGAGGTGAATAGTGACTTACAAAACATGCCAATGATAGTTAAGCTCTTCATGATAGAACTAACTGTGAAGAGCTGTGAATAACTTTATTGATTCAGGGACTAAATGGCAGGTGAAATTCAAATCAAATAAATATGAAAGGATAATGTATGAGAAAAAACAATCCTGGCTTTATATGTAAATACTGAGGAGCTTTGAGTTGACTTTTACCACCAAGGAAAAAAAATCGTGAGGTAACAAGAGGTGGTGCTGTGAAAACCTCAGCTCAGGGCTCAGGAGTGATCAAAATGTAAATTGAGAATTGTTTTGATTGTGTTAAAAATTATTAGGAGAGAAAGAGAGATCGAACCAGAAAGAATAATTTTATACAATGTCATTGTATAAATCCCTGAAGCACCTATGTCTTGAATTCCTTGTGCAGGTGTAGTAGCCCAACTCAGAAATAATATTGTAGAAGTGGAAAAGACCCAAAACATTTAACCGAATGATCAGAAATAGTAGGAGGGCTTCCAAATGGAGCATGGCTACCTCGATTGGGTCTCTTCTGTCTGCAGCTGTGGGGTAGGATCACAGCCTATAACATCTTCAGTGGTCCAAATACGGAGCAGGAATCGAGATTGTTCTCTAGCTTATCAAGTACAAGAACTGGAGTACATTAAATGAAAGCAGAACTTGGAAGGTTCAAAACAAAGGGAGATAATTCTTCATGTAGCCTGTGGTTAAGCTATCGGTAGTTGTTGCTTCGGGATGTTGTAGATACCAAAACTTTACACGGGCTTTAAAAGCAACTGGAAAGTGATCAAAGACTCTTGCTCTAGCTCAGCAAGTTCCTGACTGGCAAGTTCCTAGAGCTGGGAAAGTATCTAGGGGAAAGAGAGAACATGTTTGCCCTGTTCTTACACCCTTCCTACTCACATACTATCACCTCTGTCAGAAGGTGGCTGGGCTAGATGGAGCTTTGATCTGATCCAGTATCAGTTTTTATGTTTTAATGATTATTTTAACTGTCAGCCTCAGAATATTACCTCCCAACCCTGAGACACCCAGCTGCTATAATCTCCCCAAGCATTTTTTTTTTCTTCTGCAGCTCCTTTTTGTCTTTGCCTTGATCCCTTCACCATTTCCTGTACCTCAGTATTATATTTAAGCACACTTACATTTTCAGCACTGCACATTATTTTGAAAAAAAAAAAAAAAAACTCATTAAAAGTGTTTAATGTGTTCTTCCCAGAAGCATTAACAACAAATTAATGCATGTAGATGTACTGCCTTTCGCACTTTCAGGGAAGACAGGTTGTCTTCCCTAAATAGAGCCTGGAAGAACGGGGCAGTGTTATATATGGTGTGTGCTCGTCTGGGGAAAAGAAACAACGTTGTATTGCAGCCAAGTCAGTTGTCAAAATGGGTAGATATGAAGCAGTTCGTTATTCCTCAAACACCCAAGCTGGCATCGTGAACTGAAGGGAAATAGAACAGAACCATTCACGCTTCCCACTTTGACTGGTGCAGACAGGCTTGGGACTATTGTAGTAAAGGAGCTTTAATACAAATATGTAACTTACAATGATGGTAGACCAGTTACAATCCGCATCCTTCTGCATTTCTTTTTCCTCGAAGAAAATATTTTCGTCCAGTTCATATCATTGTAAGGCTATTAATAATTGTACAAAGCCTTAACAGCAGAGATTGTAATGTATATATTAATAATGCATTTGCAGAGAAAAATATATTAATGCTTTCCTGAATGCTCAATTAAGCAATTACCTAACACCACAAAACATTAGTGATAGAGAGCAAGTATAACCTTAAATCATTTTGTGAGACTGTAGATGTCTGAGAGCAGTTTTGAAGAGCATGTGGAGGAAAGTAATCCAGGAGGAGAAGAACACCCAGCCTGCGGTGCCAAACAGCCCTGGGAGGCTGTAACAAGGCGAGCCCCATGGCTCAGATAGCCAGGAGGCGTATCTTGGCCACAGGGCTGTCTTCAGACTGCCTCTCCAGAGAAGATAAAATGCTATCACACCAGCCTGAGCCAGGAGGAAGACTCTTCTGGCTTCTTTCGTCCCCCTCTTCCTCCCCTGCCCCACACCTTCATGGAAACTTCTATCAGGATGGCACGTTAAAATGGAAACATAATCTTTAACACCCAATAAAAATCACTGATACCATTTATTTTTCCTGAATTTTGTTTAGGCGGATTAGCAGTTTTCTTCAGAGTTAAGTATTAGCACTTATCTCTCGCTGGTTTAAATTCCAACATTGTGGTTTTGATTAGCCTGTTTACTTAGCGTATCTCCTGTAACCTTTGGCGTCTCTCTGAGGAGGGAATATAATAAAAGGTTGTTTCACTGGAAGTACATATATGCCACAGACCACACTACTTCTGTGCCATTCTTTATCAGTTAAGCAAACATTCCCTTTTGTAAATAAACTACTCTGCAGATATTCTTAAATTACATACATTGGGAACATAGGGCAATTCAAATGAGGTGGGCCCTCAGGAGATCTCTTCTCCAAACTCCTGCTCCAGGCAGCATCAGCTCTGAGGTCAGACCAGGTTGCTCAAGATGTTACCCAGTAAGTTACCTTGAAAATGTCAAAGAACGGAGTCTTTACAACATCCCTGGCAACCTGCCCTGCTATTTGACTCTTGTCATAGTGAGAAAGGGTTTCCTTATATCTCGTCAGAAGCTTTCATGTTCCAATCGATCAATGTCTCTTCATCCCCCTTCTGTCACCTCCTCCAGGTCACGGATAATAATGGATAGCATAGATAATGTTAAACAGGATGGGCCTCAGGAGAAACCCCCGCATTACCCCATCAGTTAGCAGCCTCCAGGAAGACACCTCTTTAGCCACCCTCTGAGCCTGATCATCCAACCAAGTTTTTACCCATCCCATTGCACACCGAGCCAGACTGTAACATCTTAACTTGGATACAAGAATATTGTTAAAGATGCTGTCGAAAGCAAGCTGAAGTCAAAGTAAATGAGATCTGCTGCTCTCCCCTCATCCACAATTCCAGTCATTTTATCGTAGAAGGGAATAAGGTTGATCAGGCATGATTTACACTTCTTTAATCCAGACCTTTTGCCAGTCAGCTTCTCCTTCAGGTGTCTAGAAACATGCCCCAGGAGTCCATGCTCCATGATTTTCTCAGGGTCTGAAGTGAGACTGACCCATTTGTTTTCCCCAGGTTGATTTTTTAGCCTTTTTTGAAAACAGGTTTGGCATTTGCCTTTTCCAATTGCCCACCAACCTCCATGCCCTTTTGAAGATTATGGAGTGGCCTTTCAAGGACATCAGCTGGTTCTCAGCACCGTGGACACAGCCTGTCAGGTCCCGGGGACCTGTATGGGTCAGGTTCTCCCAGCCAAACCCCAGCTTGACCTTCATCCATCGCTGGGTAAGTTACACCTTGCGGATGTTTGTATGAGTCACGTTCCTATTTTCCAGATAACTCACGGCAAGATTACGTTCACTCATGCAGATGGTCAGACACACAAAATGCTGCAAGTCTTGGGTGTCTTCACTGATTCAGCCTGCTGTGAGCTCATAACAAAGCACCACACTGCTAAGAAAGCCACGGCTGTAAATTCACGGCAGCTTTGTTTGAGATACACCAGATACATAGTGAATGAAAAAAGTGGGGGAAAAAAATACAGTAAAAATGAAGAGGCTAACGGGGCCGTAACTGAAGGAAACCTCTGGCCCCTCACTCTCTGCAGCTTCCAAGAGCACCTTCCTGGTACCCAAGCTACATTCAAGACAAGCCAGAGAGCTGTGCTTAAAAAAGCATACCTCGTGTGAGCAGCAGAATGGGAAATTGTAAGTAAGGCTAAGCTGCTGAACAGATAAAATCAAGAACTGCACCAAGGCTGCCAGGCACAAACTGTAAGTCAGGGTGATGTAGAAGATACGAAGATGCTGTAGAAGGGGAGAGTGCTTATTAGTTCAAGTCCTGCTCTGTGCCAGGCCTGAAAGGATTTCTATTCAAGCTTGGTAATATCTGGGAAACTGCATGGGCATACGAGCTGTTGATCACTTTATTGTACGCTTTCCCAGCAGTGTTCCTACCTACCAAAACATCGCAAGTTAACCCTGTTATCATAACCAGCTGCCGCACTCCTGACACATCTGCAGGCAGGGACCTGCCCTGGAGTTGAAGCCTAAGGCCTTTGGGAGGAGGGGGATTTTTACATATGAAAGCTGCTGAACAGTAATCACTGACCTCCAAACAACCAAACACGCCCAAACAGTGCTGTTTGTACCGCAATGTGTTGTATTTTCTCTGTTTTTATGTGTTTGTTTTTCTTTGTGAGCCTGAAGGAGCAATGAGGAGGAGGAGGAAAACGGATTTAAAGTTGCTTGACAGACACAAGAGCAATTACCAGAGCCTGTGGAGGCTTTTCTCTGCTGAGGAAAGTGTGAAGAGTGTATTTTGACAATGTGCCATAAGCAGACAGGGTCCTGCTTTGTATTACTTCGTGAATAAATAGGGCCTGGCCGTGTCATGAGTTTATACAGGGTTTTCAGGATCTGCTGAGGATCTGTCATCTAAGAGTTTCTTTTACTTCTCTGAACTGCATAACAAATTAAATAAAGTGTGCTCTCCGCAGCACACAGCTTTATTGTGCCATAATAGGAAACAGAGGAGGACAAAACAATTAAAAACCTTGAAAAAGAACAGGCAAGATGGAGACTGTGCAGGGACAGATTGGGGCTGAACCAGCCAAAACAGCCCCTTTTTCATTCTGGGAAGACATGGCCGGGAGCTCTGAGAGCAGAGGTTATCCACACCACGCTGAGCAGTTTTGACAAGTCTCGCATATGGAAGGTAATAATCCCACAGGTGATCTCTCCTCTCCAGGAACAAGGCTGTCTTCTCAACAATTTGCCACAGCACGTCACTGTTCCCCTGTCCCATGCACAGTCCAGCATGGTCTGGGACCCACCACGCATGGTGTCCGTGTGCCTCTGTCTGCCATCATGGGGTCAGACATGTACCCCATATACGACCAGAGCACCTTCTGCGCAGGTCCACAGCATCTCCTTCTGTCTTTTGGTCTTCTCCCAGTTGTCAGGATCAGGTTTTCTTTGAGGAGTAATCATCAAAAGGAGGCCAGTCCAAGTCACTGCAAAACCAGATATTTAGGGTTCAAAAAAGAGCTGCCTTACACTTTTTCTCTGTAAATCCACCTAGATATTACAAGAAGGGCCAGTGGGTGCCCACATCTTGCCTAATGATGTGGAGGCAGGAGGCAGGGCTGTGCACATAGAGCTCAGCAGTGCTTTTAGGTCCTGCTCTGGATGTGGGAGTCACCTGCCAGCCCCTTCACTGCAGGGAGACCACCAACACTTCCTGCACGTGGAGAATGTCTTATCTTGACAGGAGAAATAAAGCTGCTCTTCCTAGAAATGTACAAATGTTAAATCATGCTCGCTTGCTAATATTGCTGAAGTTGTGCCAGAGAACAAAAGAGAAGCCTGGGCCAAGATAAATCAGTGCTGACAACAGAGAACAGCATTACTTGCCAGCTCGAAACCAAGCGCCCTGAGCCAACACATGCCATTTCTACCCTTCCAGCTGCTGCCAACTGACTTGCTTAAGATGTGGTATTTCAGGTTGAGAAACAGAAATAATGTGTTTTTGACAATGTAATAGATTTATAGAGAATTCTTCCTGCAAAAGCATGTAACCTGAATACCCAGCTGCAGAATTGCTTGGCAGCATCTTTGGACCTTCTCCATGTTTTGGATACTGAGTGTGTTGTGACATGTCTTCATTTTGACTTAGGTTTGCATTGTCTTTTTCTTTCTATTTATTGCACTTTGTATTTCTGTTGAAAAAAATAAAATCTTTGGAATGCCTGTCAATTTCTGAACACTCTCTTTCTGCCAAAACATATTTTAATATTTTTTTGCCAGGGCACAGTCTTGAAATAGAAAGCAACTCCTTTGTCCATGTCATCTTCAGCTTCTGTGTGAAGAGAAGTAGGGAAAGATTACAAGAGTCGTAAGGAAAACTTGTAAAAGTGTCATTCACTATGGCATCGTTAAGCTCCCTTTTCCAAACTTCACTGTTCTTCCTTAATGTTATTTTACCTCTAGGCTTAGGCAAAAGCATCTTGGCTGGATCCAGAAGACTTGGATTTTGCATTTTTCTTCTCTCTCCTCAGCAAACCCTTACCCACCATGCAGTTTGGGGATACTCTAGCATCTCTAAGCTTCTCTTCCACACCCTGCTGGCACCTGCCATGGGAGGTCTTCCCGTGTTGGTGTTTAGCATTATGAGATGTGCTAGTGACCCTCCCCAGCTCTTGAAAATGCCCCTAGCATTATAAATATTGGATGCTCCAAGGACACATCAGTCCATCCTAAGTATTCACTGTTCCTGTAGAGCTAGTGTCCTGTAGCTGTCAGCTCTTGGAGATCAACGTATATTTATGATTGTGTTCTAAACCACAGTATTCTGCATGGAAATTAGTTCAGGAGTTTCTCGTTCAACACTAAGTAAAGACTAGGCTGGCAGTGTTCCCTCTTGGTCTGACCACAGAGCTGTATTTATATTTTTGGTTCACTCACACGGTATCCGAACACCCAGAAGCTCAAAGGCTTTAGCTGCTCTCTCCCAGGAATGAGCAGCAGAATGGCTACATCCCCAGATCTTTCAGGTCTCCATGCATATGAACTTCCATCCTGAGGAACACCTCGTATGTAGAGGACAAGTACACTGAGCTGAAAAAAGAACTGAGCTGGCACTAGCTGGTGAAGCTGCTGCCATGGCCAAATGTGATGTGTCCCTTGTTGCCACCTGGGAACGTGACAGCAGGTGTGGGAACCCCATCGAAATGTTGCCTTGCTTTGCTGAGAGCCTTGTGCTTTGCAGATGGAAGATGATTTCACTGTGTCCCTTGTAACATACCAGGCGTGCCCACTCCTGCTCTCCACTGCAGCACCAAGCCTGAGGGAGAGACCTGGGCTTTTCCTGGCTTTGCCTTTTCCCTCATCACCAGCACTGCCAGATCCCCTCTTCCCATTATCCCTTCTATCCAAACTGCTCTTCCCATCCTCTGGCCATGCCCTGCAGTGCTCTCTTCCCTTGCAACCTGAGCAGAGCCAGGGCATTTCCTTCTTCAGGAAGATGCCTGAGGTTAACCCAAGCTTTTTTATTTTTAGCTGAGACTTTAACTGGCCACGAATCTATGCACTGAGAATGCTAGCAGGAAGAGAGTTGTCTCCAAAACCTATGGCAAATCTTAAGGTGGAAGAGGAGCTGGTTGCCTGAATGCCCCTTTACAGATTTTTCTCTCTCCCGTGATTCCCCTCCTAGCCCCAGTGAAGCTAGTTTTTTAAACACTTCCCCTTCTAACCACGGGGCAGCATGCAAGACCTCAGCCAGAGCAGGGTTTGCTGAGATGCTGCAGCATTGCTGATGCAGGACAGCACTGCCATACAGGTACCACAGCCGGCGCGCGTGGGGGCAGCCCAATTGCCCAGCACTTCTGTTTCTGGAAGTGGCTTCAGCTCACTCACCAGTGGTTTGCAGTGCAGCAGGTGGTGAGCTTTGTTGGTAGGACTTCGGTTATGTCAGCCTGGGTTGTGATGTTATAGTCACGTATAAACACCGTAACTGCTTTTATTAGGGGTATGAACTCTTCTGACTCTTTGTTTGCTTTGGGGAGGCATCTAGCAGGAAAAACCACAAATATTATTAGTATAAACATGCTTGTATCATTATATTTAATTTCCCTCCCCAAATGGAAGTGCACTTTTATCAATATTAAATACTTACCACTTTAAACTTTACTAGTTTGAAAGCATTAGAGATATAGCAGTGCATTAACAAGTGGGAGGATGAAATGGCTTCAGAAGAAATACAGAATTTGCACATTATCCTCAGTTTCTATCCAATAATGAACACCAAGCACTAAGGACATTCACCAGTGCTGTGGCCATAGGGGCCAGGCTCAGTCTTAGGCTTGTGGAGTGAAAAGATGAGTGTTTTCTGTGACTTTTCTATTTTAGCTGATGTATTAGTGGGATGACTTCACAGCAGCATTTCCTGGGGCATTTTTGGCCAATGGTACCCACACTTGCTGTGGCTATGCTGACAAATGTTTCTGCCATAGCCTATACTGAAAAGCCCTTCTGAAACTCATTGGAAATGTCCCTGCTGATTTTAGGAGTCATTTGCAGGAGTCACAAATGATAGTGGGGCTCCTTCGTATGGCCAGCACAGGGGCTCTTCACCCTATATCGCTCTGTGAGGGGCGGTGGATCCTGCCTTAAGTACATCTATCTCTTCTGGCCGCTGCAACAGGAATCCCTGAACGCCTGACTCAAATATCCTCATCGTGATGGGAGGCCTGGAGGTTGGGTCTGACAAAACTCAGGGAAAAACAGCATCAGATTTCAGATAAATAACGTCAGGCAAGCAGAAACCCAGACCTCACCATCAGCAAGGCTGAACAGTATCAAAAGATTAGAAGAGGGCAAGAAAATGAAAAGCTCGTTTAATCAGGCATTACAAAATCTGATGGACAGTAACAAGGATCTGCAGAACTGGAGGCAAAAAAACTGTGATGTTTCAGCTGACACGCACACGAACGAGGATGTGAGTCACCTATCTGCAGCCTTTCTTCAGCAGCAGCAGCGCGCAGAAGTCATTTATCTGATTTCTCAGGATACAGCCTATTTGCAAACCACACGGATGAGCCACAAACTGGGGGTTATTTAAATCCAATTGGGAAGGAATTGTAAACTTTGCTGACAGTTTATTTGTTTTCTTTGATAATGTACCTTTATCTGGTAATTGCATTCATATATTGGTTCACCTGATCATTTATGTTGTGCTGGGGAGGGTAAATGTTTTATTGCTTCTAATGAAAGTTATGGAGAGTAAGGTGGGTTACTGCCCTGGAAAAATCAGGTCTTTGGCTTTCTGCTAAATTAATATTGCTACTATTTAATTAGCGGTGAGAAGACAGAGCTTGGTGTACTCGCCTCAGCCTTCTTTACTTATTGCTAGTGAAAAAATGGGCTTTTAGTAGAGAACAACTTCTGGAAGGTCTGCTGAAGATGTAATTACCTCAGAGGCACCCTTAGTCCTTTCTATACTTGGAAGTGACACGATGTGACATTCCTCATGTGTGGGGATGAAGGTGGAATGAAGAGGTTTTGGCACAAAATTTTCATGTCTCCTCAGAGACAATGGAAAGAAAGAAGAAAAAAAAATGATGCCGGAGTGCATTTCTGTAATTATTTCTATAAATAATCTTTTGCCCATCTGCCTTTGCTGGAGCGATGCAGCTGCCAGGGATCCAAATGGATCCCTGCTAAGCACAATGCCGGGTCCCGTGCCAGCCCCGGCACAGACAGGCTGGGTGCAGCCCTGTGTACAAGTGATGTCTGCCCAGCTTCCCGGTGCCCAGTGTCTGCTCGTGCTGCTCAGCAGGGTTGTGGTTTTTGTCCTCCTTCTGGATGAAGCTCAGGCCATGGGCACTGCTCTACGTCTGGTAGTCCTCAGCTTCACAGCCCCCGTATTCAGGGGTGCAGACCGAGTGCTGCTGTTGATGCATATCCTTGCCTTAGCACCTTGAGAGCTGCAGCTTCATCTTCTTTTTAACCACAAATGTCGACAATTTGCTTTGCAGTAAATCTGCCATAGCTTTTCATTAGACAAAGGACATCTAAAAGGAAAAAAGTGTCAATTTTAAGCCTGTTTTGCATCAGTGATGCACTAAAACCTGTGTTTTCACATGTCCTGTTTGCTGATGGTTCTTCAACCAGCCCGTAGCAAATTGTGACACTGCCAAAACCATCTCCAGCCACAAGATTCAGCCGTGAGGATCCACTACAGATGACCACTTCACTGTTTTACACTTGCTCTTATCTGATGCTCCACGTCAATGCCAAGGGCGAAGCACTCCCCTCTGAGCACCCTGGCTGACCACCCCCTCCTCACTGCCTCCCCTGGTACAAAGGCTGTGAGCTCCTTGCTGGTCTGCAGGAAGGTGCAAGCGAGATGCTGCAGCTCCGTAAGCGGGGAGCTCCACGTGATAGGCAGTTTGCTCTTCCCCTTGACGGTTATTATTGTTTCTATGGAAATAATACTAAAAATAATTCAAGTATTAGCCTCACTTTTAATAAGAAGGGAAGAGTTCACTTTGTTCAGATCTGCCACTTGGGCACATGGAGATCTCTGATGTTTAATTTTTGAATCATGGAATCAGAGCACCGTCAGGTTGGCAAAGACCTTCAAGTTCACCAAGTCCCAACCATCAACCTGACCTATCAAGTCCACACATCTCCCCAGTACCTCCAAGAATGTGGAAAAAGTTATAACCTGGGCACTCCAAGAAAATCAAATACATAGAAGGAAGAATCCTCTTTGGCAGGTGCTAAACCTTGGAAAAGGACTCTTAGAGCACTATTTCTACAGGAAGGCAAATCCCGTTCCTGCATAAACCTCTACTGGGTTTGGCCACTTTTCAAGCCTCTGGCAGCGCTGGAGGAACATGTGAGATTTCGGTATACGATGGAGATGAGAAATCTCACCTTCCTGATGCTATTTAGTTCTTCATTGCAGTTTGGCGGCTCTCCTCTGGTTCTGCTGCCACGGTCGTGTCTCCTGCATTAATCATGCTGCTTCCCAGCTTGTGCAGTGGCTGGTGCTGGCATGCCTGGACCACCCTGCGTGCCTGGCCCCTGCTCCGGTACTTTTCTGGCCGTGCCTCCAGGATGCTTTATTTGCCCTGCTGTAGAGCAGATGCAGGACATAGCTCAGACAGAAAGTGTTTACTTTCTTCTTCCCTGGCTGGCTGTAGACCTGGAGCATTAAGCAACTTGTCTTGCAGCAGCACCCTTCTTCCTTATATCCCCCATCCTCAAGCTGTGTTTCTGCGACTGGAGTAGCTCACTGCCAGCTCTTGTTTTCCTGGGTTTTGTTCATAGACAGTCAAAAACACTGTACCAGAACTTGTTTTCTCTGTACCATGACCTTATTCAACTTCACAGGTAGTGCCCTGATGCTGTTCTGATAGCAAAGTATGCCATCCTCATTGCCCCAGCAGTACCACAGTCTGCAAAAGGAGCTGCTGATGCTTATCCTCCCCCAGCACTCTCTCTCCCAAATCATTTTCTTCTTGTCTGGTTTCTATCCCATTTACAGGAAGGAGCATTATCATCTCAGCCAGTTTCTTGCTCCAGCTGGCTGGATCATGATGCTGTACCTGAGGCCTTCTGACTCAGCTGCATGTGCACGGGCTGCAGGCTTGTGCTAGCCGTAGTTTTCTTCCAGATGTTTTCCTACTGAGATCAGCAGCAGGTAGGTGTCTATCTGACCTTCAGGACACTTCTGAGTGTCCCAGTGCCATCTCCCATTTCCTCTTCATTCATTGTTTCTGCTTCACTGCTGGGGTCCCCTGGAGCTGCATCTCCACATACTTGTCCTCCTAGTAAATCTGTGCTGGCTGTGTTCCTCAGAGCTTCACTTCTCCTTCTCCCTTGGGTTTATGTTTTTGTTCTTGTTTTCTGGAAGAGCAAGACCGTACTTGGCTGGAGGGAGAACTCAAGGGGGCACGAGGCAGTGCCTAAACAGACAAGTTGGAGGAGAATTCAGTTCATAAAAGGAAGCAGGAGGCATCGAGTGATGGAATTGCCATTTTCAGAGGGGTGGAGTGCCACAGCAAGGATTTCCTGCTCCCTTCATCTTAATCTTTCCAAGCTCAGAGCCATTCCTCAGAAAATGTATGCAGCCCCTAATTAACCAAGTCTTAGCAGCTTGGCAAGCGCCTATCTGTCCTGCCCACCGCCTGATGCGCACATAATTTTTTCTTTCCCTATTATCTTTAACAACAATTGCTAGTCATGGATGGTAACATCGCTTATAATGATTAAAAAGCTGACATGCCTTCACAGAGAAGAAAAAAATATAACCGCAAGCAAAACCCATATAAAGTGCTCTTCAAAACAGGCAGAAAAGGCAGTGGAAGAACCAGTGAGCATAAGCTGAGGCCAGACTAACTCAGATGGGAATCTCAGCTGATGTTTGCAGCTATAGCCACAGGTCCACTGGTAGTTTGCTCCAGTGTTTTCCTCATTCTTCTGAGGTCTTCAGATTAAGACAGATGCTCTCTTAAAGGAGTGTTTTAACAGATTATCTGCTGTCCTCCTGCCCTGAAGCAGAATGACTTCTCCCACACCGCATGACTTGTCAGATATCTATCACATGCCATCACAGCTTAATGTTGGGGCGTTCATATCAGATCACAAGTCCTTTGAGGAGCGGCTGAGGGAGCTAGGTTTGTTTAGTCTGGAGAAGAGGAAGCTCAGGGGAGATCTTATTGCTCTCTACAGCCACCTGATGGAGCTGGGGGTTGGCCTCTTGCAGATAACGAGCAATAGGACTTAGAGGGAATGTTCTCAAGTTGTGCCAGGGGAGGTTCAGGTTGGAAACTGGGAGACATTTCTTCTCAGAAAGGGCAGTCAGGCATTGGGACGGGTTGCCCAGAGAGGGGGTGGCATCACCGTCCCTGGGGGTGTTCAAGGAAAGGTTGGGCCTGGTGCTTAGTGACATGGTTTAGTGGTGACATTGGTGGCAGGGGGATGGTTGGACCAGATGGTCTTGAAGGTCTTTTCCAACCTTAATGATTCTGTGATCACTTGACTGGAGGCCACCTGCAGTATCCACATGGGATGGGAGCGGATCAGTTCACAAGCTGGGGCAGAAGACCCTCAAGTTCCTAAAGAAGGGGAGTTCAGCATGACTGGTTTACTCAAACAAGAAGTAGTGGGTGAGGTGTAGGTGGAACAAAATGAGATGCCATGGCTTGTGATGGCCTGGCAGTCATTGTCACTTCTGGCCTTAAAAGCTTGAGTTTATGAATCAATTAAGCATATATTATTGGGTGACATTGGCTGGGGTCTGGCTACAGGGAAATATGCACTAGATGGAGTTTAATTTGCCTGAAGTGATATGGACCTGCACTACAAGGGTACATAACCTGTCTTAACTCTTTCTTAAATTAGTTTAGCTTGTCTGCAAATTACTAAATTCTAGTGTAATTGATTTAAGGAAGGGTTAAATTGGGTTAAGTACATTTCCATTATGTGCTCTTAATGCTCTAATTAGGTCAATTTACAATCAATTTAGAAAACTTGCCCCGGCTGGTTTAGCTAATGTAGATCAGAATCTAGATATGGTGAAAGAGCAAAATAATTCATTGAGTCATAAATTTGTCATTTTTTTATGACCAGATGTCGGATGGCCTCTGGCCTAAATTTATGGTTTTGGTAAGCCCAGCTCTGCTGGAACATGCCTGTGTGCTAGGGAGGGGGGGAATTAGCTGAAAACATTTTGTCCCTACATGAGGCCTTAAGATTCAGGCCTGTCTGGGTTTGCCTGCCTGTTGGAGGTTACAAGTGTTCCCAGCAGTGGCAGATAGCAGCCAAACCCTAAAATGAGGTGATCACAGCTCTGTGACCCACTGCACGACCTACACCTAGTCAGCCTGCTCCAGGCCTGCTCCAGGCCTCCACCAGGATGCCTGCTGAAGCAAGACCTGCCCTGCGATTTGTGTGTGTTTATTGCCAGCAACCTGGTGTCACGGGTGGTGAAGGTCAGACTTGAAGGTGAAAACATTGTCATTGTACTAAATTTTGGTATACAGGGCTTCTGCAGCTCCTCGCCACCACTGTGCTGGGTCACTGATGGGCCCAGAGGTAGGGAAGGCCAGCAGACAGTGTCCACCATAAATTTCCATCTCCACTGATGGTGATAGCCCTGTGAATAGACCACAAATCCTAAACTGTAAGAAGAATAGGACTGAATAAAGCTGAAGAACTGTGATAAATCATCTATTCCACCTCCAGTCAATATTGACTACATTGATTGTCTTCCTGACAAGGGGTGACAGATAGAGCTCAACCTGCCAGGAGGGTGATGAAGGTGATGGGGAGAAGCTACAAGGACCAGAAGGCAGAAACTCTGGGGCTCCTTCAGCATGTCACCCAGCAGTATCAGCCAAAGTACAAATGACAGAAATAAAAACTTCAATATGTACCAGAATTAATTTGCACTCAACTGCTGGACTTCAAATCCCTCAAACTCTTTCTCCCCGGAGCTCGCTGACATTCAGCTGAGTGAGAGAATTGGTTTCCTATTGAAGGGATTTGCTCAGGAGAGCTGCACATGTGTATACTTCAGGCTGTAATAAAAATGGGGACAAGTCTCCCTCTGGCCTTCAAGACTTTTGTTGTTGTTGTTTGCTTTTTTGTAGTGGGGTGAGAAGCAGGAACCACTGTTGGTTTGCACATCACGGCATGGTGAGTGCAAGTTCTTGTCACCACTGCTATGCAGAGGGGTGATACTATAAACTGGACATCCTTGTAGTCATGTATGGGGCAAGTCAGAATTGCCCTGAACCAGCTAACCGTGCCCATATTAAGCAATGATAATAAAACAATGGAAAATCAGTCTGGTAACTCAGAAGCCCAGGTTCTAAGAGCACTATGCAACAGGATTGGGTACAAGGGGTTGGAGAATTCCTAAAAGCAGTCACGTTGTGTTGGGACAAAAATCTCAGCAGCCCAATATTGGTCTCCAACCAAGCTGCAGCTGCTCAGCGGATATTTGAATGAATTGGTGAGGAAAGGAGTGGAAATTCATTCATCCTGCACCTGGAGCAGAGAGAGGGTGATTGAAGAGAAAGGTGAGAGGTGGCTCCTGCTGTGAAACTGTCCTGGCCATCCCCTGAGCATCAGTTTGGACTCTTCACAGCTGCTGCTTGAGCCAGACACTGCTGCCTTTCCTGAAATCCCTCCTTTGGCAGCCTGACCTGCCCCAGGGCTGCTGGCTATGGCTAGCCCTGCACTTCAAAGCCACACAGGTGTGGGAAGCCAGTGTTTCCAAGGTAAAACTTTGCATCATTTTCCAAGTGTATTTTTCTCTGCCAAAAGCAGGTACTCTGGTGAAGGCGTCTTTCCTAATAGATAGGCAACAATTAATTTGCTTAACCCGGAATTGTGGTGGTTTTAAATTCTCAGCCAAGTAAGCATTTGGGAACAAGTACTTCTGTGGGGTGAGATGTGTGGGGAACCTGTACTCTCTCTGGGGAGAGACCTCTCGTCTCGCAGTGACTGGAGCAGCTTTTTCTCTGCCCTCAGCCAAACTCCCTGGCTGCAACCTCTAAATCTCCTCATAAATCACACTTCATTTCCCACAGCTCTCCATCACTGAGATGTGTCTCCTCCAGCTCCAGGCTCTGTTTTTTGAACCGTCTTCATCAGAGCCAGAAAAGCTGCAGCCTTGGTTTCTCAGAGGAAAGCCTTGCTCTGTTGTTTGTCTGGATGGACATAAAGGCAACTGCATGCGCGGGGCCATGGGGACATTGCTCTCTGATCCTTCTCAGCTACTTATTCACAGCCTCGTAAAGGCACTGCAAATGCATCCACTGGTCTCGTTGCACTCCTAGTCAGCATAACTGAACATGCAGATGTCCAGGCAAACCTCAGCCTCATTGTTTGCAGGAATTGTTAGTCTTGTTCAGCAAAGAAACCACTGCAATTAACTTCTTCACGACTAGGTGACTAGGTTTTATTATATGTTTTCATATGTATAATTGTCTGCACTCAGACCTGTACATTTTTTTCAAAGGTGGGTCAGTGGGTACAACACTTCTTGTTTGCTCACCAGGAGTATTATTTGCATCTAAATCTTTCCTGAAAAGCTGAAGTGATATAATGCCTCCTCCCCTGTGGAGGAGGAAGAAAAAAACACGTACTATCGAATGTTTTAGAGATAACAGGTTGGAGATAACTGCTAGGCTTCCGCTAACAAGAAGTGACTGCATCACACACAAAAAAAATAATAATAATTTAAAAAAATGAAGGATCCATGAGAAAGTGGCGTGTCTGCTTTGAGCAGCCAGAAGAACAAAAACGTTTGTGTCTCAGCCCGGAGATAAGACTTTTAAAAATCCCCTGGTGCAATGCAAACAGCCTGTTAATCAGTCACACCACTGCTAAGCCAGAGAGCTGATCACAGCTGCTGGGTGCCAATGGTCTCACACCCTGCAGACACCAACCATGAAACGTCCCCAGGGGTGTCCCTACCTGCTCCCCACCACTCCATTGATTCATATGGGATTGATGTGGGATGGAGAGCAAGCAGGTAGTTTGGAATGGGATGGGAAAATGTGGTCCCAGCCCAGTGTGATGAATGATTGCTTGTGAGGAGTGAGAAAAGCCTCCAAATTCTGACTGGTTGGTCTTAATTTGTTGTGAGCTCTTTTATCTTCTGGCCATGGAGCACCAGTGGAGGTGTCCTCGTCTCACCAGCTGTGCTTGGAAGGGGTAGGCATTATTTAAACCTGCAGTACCCATCTCCCATACAGACCCAGTGCTGGGATGGGTTTGGGTTGTCCTTGAACAGGCCTGAAAGAGCCCACACTGAGTTCTGCATTCCCAGCTTTGCAATGGCTTGGGGTATGTACGTTAAATTGTTAGTGTTGGGGTACAGGTGGGAGCAGAGAGCCCTTTCTAAGGGCACTTTCCTCCCCTACATCCTTTCTAAGGGCACTACCCCCCTGGGGGGGGTTAGTTCATGACAAGTGGCTAGGGCCACAGGGATGTTGGATGAGCTGCACACCTGGGACAGCCTCAGCGCATGCTGGATCTCAGCCAGCAGCCCCTCACAGAAACAACCAAAAAACCAAAAACCAAGGAAGCTGGCACCATTGGGAGGAGCTGGGGAATGGGGAACATGCTGAGACGTGGACTGAAGGATGCAGAGGCAGAAAGGAATGTTTCAGGGTGGGAAGGCAGAGAGAGGCAGTGGGGTTGAGGGACATTTCAGGACACTGATCGGGGCCTTCCGGCCCTTGCTGTCCCCTCTCTGGCAAATCCTGCACAGAACAATGACAGAGCTGTGTTAACCACCCTTCCCCTGTGATATTTCCAAAGTAAACCCCATATATTGGTATTTCCCAGGCAGTAAAACCTCACCTAAGGAGAGGGCATTTTGTTCCAGCAGTTAATGATTAGCTCTCTCACATCGCCCTGGGGTCCAAAGGACTCATCCCCAACCCAGAAGCTGCAGGAGAAGGAGGAGGGGTGACATTGCCTTTCCCCTTCCCGTTAGTGACCCCAGAGCTCATGTCCCAGGGCCACACCAGCAGGGAAGCTCACGGACCTGCTGCAAACACCGTGCTTCCTCACGTTATCTGTAGGAAATCACCACCTTCCTCCTTCCGTGCAGCCTTGGGTGTGTTTTCATGGTGGCATTGCCCTGCGGAGCTATCACAGCTGTGTCCTTGTCCCCGCTTTCCTCCCTGCATGGCAAGTCCAGCACTCCCCAAAGTGCATCCTGGACCTTGGAGCCTCAGAGACACTTGCTGGGGAATCATATATAAAAAAAAAAAAAAAAAGAAAAAAAAAAATCCAAGCAGGAAAAAACATCCATAGCTGGGAATCCCACCTTCCTGGTAGCTCCATCCAAGCCAGCAGCCATGGGCGATGAGCAGGCAGGGATGCTGATAGGGTGGTGGTGACAAAAGTGACACAGAATATAACATAGCTGAAGGGTTTGGCCTCTGGTTACTCTGGAATAATTTCCACCTTTCCACTGATATCCATGGATTTGCTGATTGGAAACCCAAATCATTCATTCCTTCCTCCCATTCAGTCATCTGTATCTTTTTTCATCTTCCTAGCTCTTTACTACTAACTAAATGAAGTGTTTCCTTTCTTTTAGTATTAATTATCCCAGAAAATCATACTCTGAGGCTACCCAATACATTAAGATTTCCTAAAAGTAACACACGGGGAGTTTACTTTGTTTTCTGCCTTCAGTGATCCGAGTTCTGATTTGAAGCCCTTCCCTGTAACGCTCACAGTAAGAAACTTCCTCTTTCACAAACAAAAACCGTTTTCAAGAACTCAGACCTGAATGAGAAAGCTCCCGTCGCTGCATGACATAAAGCCATGATAGTTATCGCCTTTGTGGCTTTTTAAGAGGGGGAAGCAATCACAGCGGGAAAATCAAACACAAACCTTGCAGATTTCGGAGCAGAATTAGAAAATTGCCATTCCTTTGTCACCCAAGCCTTTGGGATGAGCTGTGATTTCATACCGGGAGAAGGGAAGAGCCCGGTCAAAGCTGAAGGTGTCTGCTGTTGGATGAAGCCACTCTGTCCAACCTGTTTCCAAATTCTCCACAGGTCATCGAAGAGGTGGGGGAAATACACACGAGTTCACACTTCAACCTAGTGAATTCCCATTAGAAAACCAAACAACCAAAGCCCAGCTGGCTAATGGGTGAGCAAATTCAGGGCCCCAGCAGGGCTGCCTGGTGCTCAGAGGGAGCTCCTGGGCTCCAGGCTGTGCCCAGCGCCTCTCGGCCTGGCCCCAGGCACCGTGATGAGGGCCTGGCCCCGTGCTCCCTGCAGCCTCCCCTCAGTGGCTATGGACACAGACAGGACCCCCTGGGCCTTGTGAGGCACACAGGAGACAAAAAAGCAGGGCGTTGGGGAAGACCAGGCCTATGGGTTGACAGGGAGAGGAAGGGCTATGCTGGCAGTGACCTAGCAGAGCAGGGGTTTCTCTCAGGAATTGCCCAGACTTGTGCTGCCTTGCTTCTGGAGACACTCCTGTCCATCGGGACCCACACATGCTGTGCCCCCATGCTGGTGGTCTGCATTTTCTTCCCAGTACAAAAAAGACAGGGATCTCCTGGAAAGAGCCTGGCGGAGGGCCACAAAGGTGATACAGGGCCTGGAGCATCTTCCCTGTGAGGAAAGGCTGAGAGACCTGGGTCTGTTCAGACTTGAGAAGAGAAGACTGAGAGGGGATCTTAGCAATGATTATAAATACCTTAGTGTGGGAGACAGAGGGATTTGGCCAACCTCTTTTCAGTGGTTTGTGGGGACAGGACAAGGGGCAATGGCCACAAAATGGAGCCCAGGAAGTTCTGCACCAACATGTGAAAGGACTTCTTCACGGTGAGGGTGACAGAGCACTGGGACAGGCTGCCCAGGGACGTTGTGGAGTCTCCTTCTCTGGAGATGTTCAAGGCCCGTCTGGACGCCTACCTGGGCAGCCTGCTCTAAGGAACCTGCTTTAGAAGGGGAGTTAGACCCAATGGCCTCTTGAGGTCCCTTCCAACCCCTACAATTCTGTGATGCTGTGATCTCATGGGGACATCCTGCCATGGGGTTTGGGTTTCTGCTCTGGAGTCACCAGCTGAAACTGATTAAAAATAGAGAAGGCACCTAAGCCAGCAGCTTGCACTGCAACACCAAGCCCAGCTTTAAGCGGTGCAGTGATGGATACAGGTTGGGCTGGGGGTCTACCTAGCAACTGAGGAAACCTAGAAATATTCCTCTGCTCCTTTCCCTCAGGGACTCGATTGATTCCTGGGTATTTTGTCTTTTGCAAAGTTTAGTGTAAGGACTAATTCCCTGTAAACCACTACAGAGACCAAGTGTAATCCATGTCTGGGAATTGAGTTAAACCTTGCCTCCCGCTCACCTCCCGCTCCTGGAAGGGGATTATCTGGCAGACGGAGCTGCGTTCAGATGGACTGCCTGCTTCCCAAACACCCCACTCTTCTTGTCAGGCAGGGCAGAGCAGATTATAGCAGTCTGTGGCATGCTAAAGCATGGACTGCTGCAAAAACACCCAAGTCCTCCGCCAACCCATCAAGGTTTGCAGGCAGGCACAGAATCACACATCCTTGGGGCTTTCTGGACTGGCCCCAAGCTGAACAGCAAATGCAAACAGCAGAGGAAAGGGCAGTGGTTTGTTAGGCTCCAGATCCAACTTGGATCCATCATCTCAGAGTCTGGACCAAGACAATTCCCAGTGGTTGGAAGGCAGGGAAGAGACTGAGAACCGTTACGGTAAAAGCACAGCTGGTACTCGCAGGTGGTGACAGCTCCAGTGCTAGGAAATGTTCTCTCTTCCTCAGACCAGCAAAGCAAAGGACTTGTGCATGACAAAGACAGAAATGCTTACAGAAATGCCTCATCTGTCTTACTCAGACAATATAGTAAGGAGCTTGGACAGACTGCTTCCTAGCCATAACTCTGTTCTTGCCAAGCTGAGCAAAACGCAGGATGACTCTGGTTTGCAGGGTGCTAAAACAAGAACTGACTCAACTGTGCCAGCGAGCTCTTCACGGGGCTCTCAGAGTTCAGCACAAACAGCACGTTGTGTCTCTGAGGCGACCAGAATTGAAGCCGAAATGCACAACAAATGCAGCCAGGAAGCAGGTTTATTAGCCCTTACTTAGAAGCAGTGGCTTCTGCTGGCAAACCTCAAAGTGTGCTGCAAAACTATTAAAGGAGTATCAGCTGCATCTCCCCCCGTGCATAAGTGATGTGATTTGTCTGAGATCACATGAGACATCTGTGTTTGAGCTGGGAACAGAGCCCAGACCTTGTGAGCGTTATGAACACTTGCTCTTGAACACACAGCTTTCCCCTTCCCCTTAGCATCTGAGCAACTTGGAGGTGCTCTGGCCTCACAGCTTTGGAGCAGCGTGGAAAGGGAGCCTGAGATGCTCTGCACCAGTCCTCAGCTAACCAGAGACAGCATTTTATTTGTAGCAGCACTTCTGCTGTTGAGCCAGACAAATAAAAAAACAATGCAAACTGCAGCACAAAAACGCCCACGCTGGCTAAGAGCTCACCTTCGTGTTACCCCACATCCAGCACTCAGTCCAGTTTTCGGGTCATGCACAGTAGTAATCGCTGCTTGGCTGGCATACATTCCTGTCACTGCAAAGATGCATGGTTAAGAAGTCTTGGAAGCCTTCTGGTAGACCTGGAAGGCTTCATGGAAGCACATAAAAGTCAGTTGCTGATATATTTTTCTGACACAGTGGGAAAAGCCCGGCAGTGACAGAGCAACCTTCACCCCCATCGAAGACACTAAGCCCAGCAGCGTGGCTGTAACGGCAGTGCCAGGATGCCACTCATCCTTTCCACTCCCATTTCCCAGCCTGTTGTCCCAAACAGTCACTGTAACACCCCATACAACTTCTACCCCTCTAAATTCATGCTGCTTTCAATCGTACCGTGACTGACAACTCAATTTCTAAGCCACGTAAGGCCTCACGAAGAAATCAGAGGCACGACACAGGATGCAGCGACTGCGGTGGTGTTGTTGGCACCATGCAGGACTACAGGCATCCTCACCGGCCCTCTGATCAAATACAAGTGCCCTGGTTAATGCCTGAAGAAGTTGTTTGCATCCCAAAACCCAGTGGCTACCAGTAACGTAATATAAAAGTCTCAGCCTAAGGGGAGAGCTTCTCAAGGAATACTCTTCCATGAAAAATAATAATAAAAAAAAGTTTCAATTTTTACATTTGCATTAGAAAAAAAAAAAAAAAAAGAGTTAAGATTGAGTGCAGCCTCCAAGGAAATGGGGAAGAGAAGGAAATTGCATCACCTCCTCCCCTGGGATCACTTAAAGCCTTCCCTGAGCAGCCAAAGCAGCACTTCCCTGCAGCTGGGCGCAGGGCTGCTCTCCACCGCCGGCCAGAAGCAGCAGCTGGGTGCGAAGGAGTCAATTCCTGGCATTGCCACGGCAGAAAGCAGAGGTGAAAGCCCTGTGGCGGACGTCTGCAGCCTCTGGGGGAGGCCCAAAGTGTTTCAACGTGTTGGGAAGAGGCGTGCAGCAGCAGCAGCGGCGGCAAGGAACCACCGAGCAGCCTAGCGGGGCGGAGGGGCACAGCCTTCCCCACGTTTGGGAGGTGGGAAGGGGAAGAGGTCACGGCTTTCCTGCCTCCCCTTCACACATCTCTCCTGTGAAGAGGCCAGCCTCCCTTTCGCCAAGCCAGCATGTCCCACTCGCCCACGCCAAGGTGTCCCCGAGCGAGGACAGAGGTGGCGGCTGGAGCGATGGTGGCGAGGGGCACGTTTGGGGTGGGTTTGGGGCTCTAGCAGGGGGATTCGGAGTGGTTAGTACAACAAATGCTTAATATCAATTTTCCAGGAGGGACAAACAGCCCCAGAAAGGACAAGCTGCGTTTTTCCGAGCGACTCGAGCCCCAGCAGCATCCATCCATCTCAAGTTTTCCTTATTTAATTGCATGCGGATGTTTGCCAAATGATTTATTACGCAGTGAATGAACTCTCTCATATCCACGAGACTCCTCCACTAACTGAAGCCGGATTTAGAAAACAATGCTAGGGGGAAAAAAAAAAATCAAAGAGAAGTGAAAATGTTGAAAATTGGTTTTATTCCAGTCTGGTACAAACCTTTTCACATCTAAGAACACCCCCAATCTTTTTTAAAATTTATTTTTATTTCCCCCCCTGCACCACGGCTCAGCTGAAATCCTTTGGTTGACAGTAAACAAACTGCCTGGCTGCGTCGTACCCGGAAAACTGGGATCGTGCTCTGGGGTTTGTTTGGGTTTGAGTTTTTTTTGTTGTTGTGACCCAAGGAGGTGAAAAGCCAAAGTCAAGCCGACCCTTGAGAACAGCTGCGTTCCTCCTCTCTCATCTGTAAAACCCTGTTTTACATAGCGCTGAGGAGTCCAAATCCTATTGCGCTCCCATTTCGTCATGCTGAAGAAAACTTTGCTTAGTAACAGTTTTCCCTGGAACAACTCCGCTTTTCCAGGAGTTTTTTTTCCTAGCTACATCAATTCTGTGTCAAAAACTCAAGTCTCATCCTAGATATTTCCCTTACAGACTAGCAGAGAGCCGAGGAGCAGAAGATGTTGATCCCGTGTGGCTGTGTACAACACCCCCAGCCCTTTCCCTTCCCACCTGTGCTTCCCCTGCGGTGCCACAAAGCCCCACAGCACGCATGGGGCTGGCCAGCAGCACAACAAAATCCTCAGCTTACTTGGGTTTGTCTCCGCAGGCTGTAAAGTTGGAGGAAGGGGATTTCCCCAGGCAGGAAGGAATAAATGGGTGTCGCTTCCAGTGCTCCTGACTGCCTCTGAGGGCGCAGGGGCCTCCTGTGGTCACGTCCCCACAGCTGGGGGCTCAGGAGCGATGGAGGAGAGGCAGGGGAGGAATTTGGGCAAGGAGGGCACTCTGTGGTTTCCATTCCTGCCCTGTTCAGCTGTGGGAGCCGTCCCCCAGCCTCATCACAGCAGGGACCTCGGCCAACCCAACATCGACGGGGCTGGGCCACGGGGAGATGATTTGAGTCAGTCACAGGTCAAAGAAAAGCAAAGCACAAGGTCCTGCCCCACAGTTTTTAGCAGGGGCGTTTAAGTTGTCGTAGGCAGGAGCTGGAGCCCTCCAGATCTCTCGGCCAGCAGCGTGGGTGCAGGGTTTTGGTTTCCTACTGAAAGGGAGCTGGAGCAGGCGGGCATTAGCTCCGGCTCAGATGAATGAAGAGAGAAGCAGCTCCCAGGCTTGTAATCGCACACACAGATAAGGGAGCAGCCCCGGTGGGTGGAGGAGCGGAGGCGTCAGAATGTTAAAACAGCCGCTTCAGCACCACTCATCCCCCCCCCGAGCCCTGGCCTGGCCCCAAAACATGATGCAAAACACAAGAGCTGCTGCGTGAGCTTCGGTTACTGCCTTCGCTCCTGGCCAAGCAGTAGGGAAGAGCTCACCCAAAGGGTTACAGCGCTGGGACTTCAGCTTCCAGCCTCTCGCCTGCAGGGCAGCAGCAGCAGAGCGGAGCCCTGAAACAGCAGGGCAGCACCTGGACCTCCTTGTTGCTCTGAGCTGGTCAGCAGTGCTTCTTGTTCCTAAGGCCCTGAGGGATCCTTCTGGTCCCTAACTCGGCCTCAGCTGCACCACAAAGCTCCAAGGCAAGAGGAAAGCCTGCAGCCAGCCCCAACTCCTGCCCGGCCTCAGCTTGGTGACAGCAGGAGCCCAGCCCCAGCCGTCTTCCCCCTCCCGTCGAAATTCAGGTCTGGAGCTCCGCCCCCAATTAAAGAGCATCCATTAAGTTGCTATTGATTAGCACAGCCCCTGTTTTGCAGAATTATTTACACACACGAGGCCGGCAGAGCCGAACCGCTTCTCTACAATTCTGCACCTCCCAGAAATAACGCAGGCTCCCGTGCAGCGGAAATAGAGGGTAATGGAAAGCAGAAGCACCCCGGATTGAAGTGTTTTACAGAGCATTGATTTCCGTCCAAAGTATTGCCCTGGGAGTTTTCTGCAGAGCTGCTGTGCTGTCAGCGCGCGATTTGCTCTACTCCCCCTCTTGGTTTTAATGTGCCATTAATAATGCATCTGCGTATTTATTGCAGCCCGCGTTAATGTTCCGCTCGTACGCCTTGATCACTCGTTACCCTCGCCGTAGCGCTAGGCAGGGCTCCAGAACCCAAACAACTGCAGCAGCGATCCTCCGGAGCAGGCTGCAGCCCCACCAGACCCAGCGCAGCCCCACGGGGAGGTCGGGGCCATGGCTGGTCCCAAAGCGGGCCGAGCACGCTGCACCCAGAAGACGGGAACAGCCCGACATCCTCACCTTTTCCAGCGCAACTGCATCGTCGACTCTTCTGAGGGATCCCAGCCAGAAAACTGTAAAAGATCATTAACGAGCAGCTTGCTTAATCCTGGCGCCGTGACATCCGCTGGAGCGGGAGCAGGCTCTCCAGCTTGCTCTTGCCAACAGCTCTGCTCGGTTCGGCGGCTGCGCGGGGTGGCACGGACCTCCAGGGGAGACGTGCTGCAACACCTGCACCCTGCACACAACCACGGGAGGAACCCTGCACGCAACCACGGGATGCCTGAGGCTGGCAGGGACCTCTGGGGCCTTCTGCTCCGAGCCCTGCCCCAGCAGGGCCACCCTGAGCTGTGTGCCCAGCCCCATGTCCAGGCGGCTCCTGGAGGTCCCCAAGCAGGGGGAGACTCCACAACCTCTCTGGGCAACCTTGGTCAACGCTGCATTGCTACAAGCCTCTGCCCCTTGGCCCCGCAACCACCAGAGCTCTGTAAGGACTGTGACTTCTCATCCCCCAGCACTGAGTACCCCATCATGCCCCCAAACACCCCAATGGCTCAGCATCCAGGCACCTGTGTTGCTCTAGCGCTGTCCACCTCCCACCAGCAGCATCCTCCAGGTCTCACTAAACCAGTACGACACTACAGAACAAACTGGGAGCAACACAGAAAGGCGAAGGCAGAGCAGCTGGGTGGCCGCCTCACCTAGGGGACAGCTACATCTCTAATACAGGTCTTCAGCAACCCTCTTCTGCCTCTGAGAACTCAAACCCTCGCTTTTCACATCCCAGCAGAGTGCCTTAAAACCCTGGGAAGGAAAAAAAAAAAAGATTGCCATAATCTTGTCTGGAGGCTGGATTTCTCTCTGCCCTTTTGGATGAGGCAGCACAAGGAAAAAGATTTCTCATCTTCCAAGGAAGCCCAAGGGACTGTATGGCCTAATTTTCCCTATGTTCCCCTGGGAACCAGGAACTAACTCCTCCCTTTCCTATCCCTACAATCAGCGTGTTACTTCCAGCAGCAGCTTCACAGCAGCAAAACTGAAGCTTCCTTGTCCCATGCTCAAGCTGGTGGTTGGGGTGCTCAGGAGGCAGGCTGAATCCCCACGGGGCACCACGGAGAGCCAAAACCCAGCCTCCCACATCCTCAGTGATCACTGAATCCCCACGGGGCACCAGAGCCAAAATCCAGCCTCCCACATCCTCAGTGACTGCTCTCAACACTTGGCCTTTAGGAACAACCACGCCTCACCACGCCTCCTCTTCCCGGGCTGTACTTAGAAGTTGCATTTGCTCTTTTTTAGTTACATTATTATTATGCCCTTAACTAAAACACACAACCTCAGGAGTCTCAGCATGGCAGAGACCTTAAGGATCATCCAGTTGCACCCCCCTTAGCCAGGGGCAGGGACACCTCCCACTAGATCAGGGTGAAGAAGCATCCACGCTGTATAAACTGCAGGAAAAGCAGAGGCTGAAGCCAAACAAAGTTTCGAAGGCTCCTGTCTGGCTAAGTCACAGGTCTCCTTCTCACCTGCTACACAGGTTCTTCACACCTAAGGATCACAGCCTTCACATCTACCCCAAGGTCAAGACTGCCACGTTCAGCATGGAAACCTTCATAGCACTTTCCACATCTCCGCCTTTGTGAGCAATGTCCACAAGTTGTCCCGTGTCGCCTAATCCTGGAGAAGAGAAAGGTTTTGCCCTGGCCCGACCTGCCTGCAGCCAGCTGCACCAGCTGGAGCCGGGCGGGTGGTCCGGCCACCCCAGTGTGACCTTGTGCCAAGTGTCCCCGAGGTGCCACAAGCCGGGGTGCCTGCCAAAACCCTTAGCTCATCTGCTAAGGATTTAGCAGCCAGATTTCAGCGCTTAGCAGCACACTTCAAGTGGTTTGTGCAAGAAAGGCTCTGTGTGATTAAAGATCTTTCAGAGCTGTGCCGCTGCTCGGTCACTGACGTACACAAAAACAACCACCACACAAACTTTTCTGCTCCTTGTCTTCCAATATTCAGCATCACTTCTGAGACGAAAGCAGCACTAATTCCTACTGGTAAGTGTTCTTGTTGCCCGATTTGGATTTATTTTTTTGTGGCGCACTGACGAGACCACGCCTCTGATTATGATTTATTAAGCTCCGGCGTAGCTCACTTTCCAACTGCTGCACAAATAAAGGCAAACTGATTGAACATGATCAACAAAAAGGCCAACGTTTGTTAGCCCTGTCTTGTCCGTAACAAATCTGAACCAGTCGGTTGGTCACCACACAACCAGGACACAACGGCAAAGCCAGCACGACCAGAAGACATCCGAGATTTTTGAGGACTGCTAGTTCCCTTCCTGCCTCAATAACTACGAGTTCCTTTCACTACAGTTTTAAGTATTTTTAAATCTATTACATCCTCTTCCCCCAGCTTTCAGATCTGCATATGCTAACCGACCGATTCCCGGAGCGCACATTCAGCCAAACGTAAAACCTCCAGCATGCCAGACAGACGGTATGGTATTGTCAATGGAGGGAACACATTTAGAAAGCAACTTTGTAAGCTGCTTTTTCTTCTCTCGCTGCGTTTTCACAGTCCTCGGGTAACTTGGCACCGTACAGCGTTGATCATTAAGAGAGCAGCTAAGTTCTGTGGAGAAAGCATTACAATGCCACCTGCGCCTGCCTGCGAAATCACCTACAAAAGGAAGTGCAGCACATAAGCATAAACCACAGGAAATCGTCGAAGTTTGACCACCGAGTGCTAGTCTTGCATTATTTTTGATAATTATCAAAATCACGAAGTCAAGGACGTTGGAAGACAGACTCGTAAACAGCGTGCGTTCAAACCGAGCCTGTGGAAAACAGCCACAAAGAGCAGGAGGGGTTCTCGGTGCTGTTTGTCACGGTTCTCTGCCACTTCTTTCTGATCGAGTTTCATCTGCTGCTAGAGAGAACCAGGGCAGAAAACAGAAGAAAAAGGAAATTACAGAAAAAAAATGAAACACTGAATTCTGATCCAGAGCAGTAACACGTTGTGTGTGCGCCATCCCCATTATGAATTCTGCTTTTATTTAAACATTTGCAAAGCTTCATTCTCGTTCTAAAACCTCTGAAGTGCTATTCTAGCCATTTTTGCATCCTTTCAATCACAATCTCCTCTCCTCTATAAAATCAAATCCACTGCCAACACTTAGGGGCTGTTTACTCCAAAACTGCCCCTAATTCTCTGATTTGCACAATTACAAAAGCAGCAAGAGCACCGTGTGTTACTAGAGCCCTCTCCCAGGAGGCTGAGGGCGCGTAGCTTGCATCCTCAAGAAGAACTGTATGGCACCAGGAATTGTTGTGAGGAGCAAGGAAGAAAAAAAACTGCAAGACACGCGAGGTCTAGCTGCAGAGAACTACGGGTCGTATGAATAGAAACATTTTCTGAGCACAGGAAGCCAGACATTGCTTCTACTTCTATTTTCTGCACGCATGAATGTCAAGAAAATTCAGACTCTTCCTGTCTCAGAAGAAAGTGCAGTCGAGCCCGTAGCCAACATGCTCGCCCTACGGATTAGCAGTAATTGCTACCTCAGCTGCCCCTCTTCCACTACAGAGCATGAAGAATCACAGTGTAAACCATCCCCACTGATGTGCCAAAATACGCACGTTTCTCTGTCCCTAGACACGGCTGAGGCCCTGCCATACTCTCTCCCCTCTCCCTCTTGTCCCCAGGAGCAGCCACCTACTTTGTTTTTCTCTGTAGACACCAGTTAAGATCTGGATTGTAATGTTAGGGGCTTTCCTGGAGAAATAAGTCTGACTTATTACAGTACCAATCAGAATACTGGCCTCTGCCTAGATTTTTAAAGACAACTCAGAACTGAAAGAACAGCTTGGCTCTACCAGCCCCAGACTTTCATCCAGCAGACTTTCCAAGGGCTCTATTTAAAGTCTGCTCACTATTAGATAGCCTGGTGGCATGCCTGCCTGCTGAATTCACCACCGTTTCTGCACAGCGGATTCTGCAGGGACCAAGAACCAGCTCTTTGGCACACACTGTTCACTGAAGAACAATCATTTCGGTATCTTTCCTCAGAATGTGACTGTGCAGCATTTACAGGCACTTCACTGCCCACTTGGCGTCCGCCCCTCTCGTTCCCCTAAAGCACCTGGCTGGCTGCTGCTCCACCAGCACACAGCAGTACTTCTCACCACCGAAGAAGCAAGCAGCAACAGAAAAGGAAGCTGGTGCCTCAAAAAGGACATCCTAAATCGCTCAGAAGACTCACCTCCTCTTCAGAATCATTTCATGCATACGCATTTTTCAAATATGCAAAACCTCTAGTTGGATTCACCCCAAGTACAAGACCGCTAGGTTCTCCTTTATTTCGTGACTCCATAGCAATGAGGGCAGCTCATCACCACGACACAATCACAATGACCTCTTAGTTTCACTTAGAGGTGATACAAGCACTTGGATTAATGATTTCTAATAAGCTCTTTACAGAGCTGAAGAATACCACATCTCCGCGTAGAAACCGTGGCACAGGTGGTACTGGCAGCAGGACTGTGAACACCTCTTAGGGACCCTTCTCAGCAAGTGGTCTGTAGCACTACAGGCTGCAGTCTGAAATTAAGAATCTTTCGTTACTATGTTTGCTCCTTCCCATCTCACCGTTTGAAAAACTGCATCCAAGTAATTGCTTCCCGTGGTGACACATTTCTGAGAAATGCTTAGCAGGTGTTAAGGCTGGAGAAAGACACAAGGAAATCTTTTACGAAGAAATCCACAGAATGAAACTGGAGAACTACTGGACTAATGCATTTGTTGAGCTTCGGTGCAATTTGCAGTGCATTTGACACAGTTTTAAGGGTCTGAAGCACAAGGGTCTGAAGCACAATCGAGATATCCCACAGAGGCTCTTTCACAATCCCCAGCCAACGTCTCCCACTATCTGATGTCATCCCTTTAGTGCAGCTCCACTGGAAGCAGGAGCTCCTCAGCTGGTTAAGTGAGCCCTGGCACTTAGCTGCGAGCTCAGGGGTGCCACGGGGAATGGCAGAGGGTGGAAAGCAGTCAAAAAACACGCCCATACGGTAGCGAGCAAACTCCATAGAATTTTAACATTTCAGTGTGATTTAAAACAAATGTACAAGCAAGAAAGTCTGATTTCTGAAGAGCAGATAATAGCTCCTGGCTATTTAGCAGACATCAAAGCTGTTGGCCGCATGACAAAATTCCCTCGGTAACACAGTCACATAACAGCGCGTCTACAGTATTTCTCTGTGATGTCTTTTATTAAGTAACCTTTTTGATATAAAACTTTACACAAAAATAGTTTGAAAACTCTGTTTTAAGTAATTCTCACAGGACTGTTTTGTACAGTCACTGTCACAGCTGCTCACGCTGCCATTTAAGGATTAAAACCTTAACAAACGTCTCGCTTCTCGCTGTGCCAGGATCTGTTCCGTACAAAGAAGCTGCAAAGGCAGACATCAGAAGATACATGGAGAACCCAGGAAAGTTCTGAATTCGTGTCTTTGGTTAATAAAGAAATCTGTATCACAACCACGTGGCAACTGGCACCGCTCACCCAGAGGAATTCTGCCCCACAGAATTCAGACGGCATAAACAGATTCTACTTTGATTTCTGCCTGCCAAGGCTGTTGCGTAGCCTGTCTGAAACCCAGCCAGCCTATTTCATCTTATTCTTTTCCACGTAAGCCAATAATCCCATTTTTTACCTTAACGATCAGTACATAAATGTTCCTTTGGGCCAAAGGATAGCTCCTATAGGTGCAAACATTTCCATTAAATAGATTAGGTCCATCAGGTAGCCAGATCAACGCAGCTGTTGGCACAGGGAAGACAACTGGAAACACAGTGTGTGCGCTCGTTACAGACACCTTGGGCACATATATACACATGTACCTTACAGTGAATACTTTAAACAGAATCCTTAAGTTATAGGCAAAACACTACGTAAGCGGTTGCTTGAGGTCAAACAAACCAGTCCCTCCTTTAACAACTTTTCCAAGTACCAGGCATGCAGAAGGCGATCTCAGCTCGTCGTAAGCACCTACAACAGAATTCAGACAAAGTCGAATTAGATGTTTCCAAAGGTTTCTCGAAGGTCAGTGCTGAAAAGAAAGCAGTTTATTTTACATGCTCATCTTGTTCAGATGAGTTTACATACGCATCTGGTTCAGCCTCCCTAGCTTCAGAAAGGCATTGCCACCTACTGTTCAGACTGGATTTATATTTCTGAGAGCAGAGCTCCAAAACTCTTCCTGCCTCTCCCTGCAACAATTTTCTCTTCCCAATCTTTGTATATAAGCTGAGAATTAGGCTACACGTTTCTAAATCCTTCCTATTCAGCAGGAAAAGATAATACATTCCCAATTCCATGAGAACACAGATCTGACCTCCCAGTGAATACATTTTGCTGATTAATAAATTGCGTTTAAAAAAAAAATACATCAGTGAAGCAAAACCAAAAAAGAAACCCTTTTCATTTGCCAACTTTCTCCCATGGAGCCTTTTCCCTTTGTTGGAGTGAATCCTTTTGATATGGATTTTAAACCCTTCTGACAAGACACGAAGAGAACTTTTCACTGGAGAGACATTCCCTGAATTCCTTTGATTTTGTGGTTACTCATTGTAGCGAAATACTGTCACAGAAATTTGGAAGCTCTCCAGATGACACGGCTGGTCAACGCTTGCTGCATTTTGCTTTCACTTTTTTTTTATTTGTTTGTTTGTTTTTATAAGCAACCAGTCTGCTTTCATTCATCTTAAATATCAGCAAGGTACATTTTTTTTTTTAAGTAAAGCATGTTGGAAAATTGGTTAAAAAAAAAGTTAAACTTTTGGTAAGTTTGACTCATCTTTATTCTACTGTGAACTAACATTTTATTATACAGAGGATGCAGGGGAAGGTGCTGTGCCATAGCAGTGTATGGTGTGTGCTTGCTGCACGGATCTCAGCTACAGCTCTACAAGTAAACCGCTGCTCCTAAATGTATGTCAACTGAGAAAAGGGGAAAAAAAAAGGTTCTTTGTTAGGTCAAAGACGTAACCGTCCTGTTCGCTCACGTGATGTTCACAAAGAGTTATTCTTTCAGCCAACAGGCAGAAGGATCTCGCTTCCGATGCAGATGTGCTCTTGCACCAAATCCTGGTCAGCAATCTGCTGGGTCACACCTGCGCTCTAGCGGCACTTCCTGCTCTGTTAGCAGTGCCCCGTGGTCGCAGCCCTTCCTTTTTGTGTCTTACTGATTCAGGTTGTAAGTGGGCACAGTATCTATTTAAATGTGCACTCGAGTTATCAGCTGCATTAAAGCAAATTAGATCCAGGCTGCTGTAATCCACATAACGACTTGGTTTCCATCTTGGGAAGATCAATAAATCCCTGCACTTGCAATCAGTGAGGCTTTCCTGCAAATTCGCCATGCCCTTCTGTGAGTATGCACTTCATGTCTTTATTTGTAATATTATCCAGAAGTGTACTTATTTTTCACCTGACAAAAGCTTTATCTTTTTTCTAAGTCAACATGTGCTATGATACACATCCTGAGAAAGCAACTGTGCAACAATCTTCCTCTTCTGCTCCAGTTCTCCAAATTTACACTTTTCCTTTCTGATTTGCGGGTGATTTCTAAGTCACTTGTAACCAATACTATTCAGTTACCTTCCAAGACAAGGTGCAAAACAGCATGAAGAGAAAGGAATTAACTGACAGAAGTTTCTCTCCCTGATATCTGTGCCAGGTAGCTGAAGACACTAGCTGAAGAGAGCACGTTGACAGCTTCTCCCATTTGTAATAGGTTACAAAATGGTAGCACAGGAGCATCCAAGAAGGAGCATCCAACAGGCAAGTGACAAAAGCCAAGAGCAAAAAGGATGCGTAATTAGTATCCAAAACGTGAGATCAAACTGTTCAGCGACAGACCTAAAAACTTAACTTCTTTGGAAGGGACCCCTAAATACAGAAGGCTAGTGCCATTGAAATGCCCTAAAGGATCCATGCAGATATGTGGTCTGCTGGACAAGGCAGAGAACCCAAGAGATTTCCACAACTTCCAGAGCAGCAAATAGGGGCCACAAAAGGCTACCGTACTCTTGATTATCCAAAATGGCACAGGGATCCTACCATTAGCCAAATGAATCTGGCCCTTTGTCTGCGTATGGGGGGGACCCTAAAGACAGTGAAGTTCTACAAAGCAGAAGAAATCCAGAATCAAATTAACAACCAGGAAGACTGCTCTCGCAATGAAACGGCAATTCTAGAGCAGAAGAGATGAAAACGTGGGAGTTATAACAGAGACAAGAAAACCAAGCAGAGATGACAACTTTCATTGTCTAAGCAGAGACAGAAGAAGGCAGATTTAATAGTCTGTTATAAGGCTTTGCTATAACAAACCGTAACAGTTTTAAGGTTTGTTATAAAAAAGCCTATCTAATTCTTAAAGACAGGAATCACAGACCCCACAAATTACATCTGGGAGCTGACTTCATTTAAGCTGACAGAATTTTATTAAAAATGTCTGGAACATTTTCCTAGGCAAGGACTTAATTAAAATGTTAGCCTCTGGCCTTTTTTTCTAACACAATTATGCATTACTCGAAATGGTGGAAATTTTGATGAAAACAAAGCATATGTGAAATTCTGCAGCGATACAGTTCAAACTAAACCATTTACCCATCATCGTTGCTTCCTTCAAGAATTTGTAACTGGTTTCAAACGTCATCTGTTGCAGAGGGGAGGAGCTGGACTGGATTCCAAAACGATTCAGCGGTTTATAAACTCCTTCAAAACACATGTAATCTGCCACAAGTGAAAGGTGCCGAGGGTCTACCACAATGCCTAAGGACACAGGAAAGAGCAATCATCAGAGCAGTCAAGTGCTAAGTTATTTCTGTCTAAAAAAGAAATCTGATCTAAATTAATCCCCTGGATCTAATCAACACGGAGAACATGTCTTTTAACATCCTTCTGGCGGCTGCAAATCTTTGTATGTAGCTGGTGTAGCTCCTCTCCTAAAGTATCCAAGCTGGGCACTCCTCATTTTAATATAAAACAGTATTTCTGCAAGGAAACTAGATGTCAAGAATGCTGCAACAAGGCAGTGTTTCACTCTACATAAAATCAGTAAGATCTATGTCATTTTTGTTTACAGGCATCCAGCCATTTGTGACAGGACAGAGCTTTTATCTTCTCACTCGTGGCCTGCATTAGCTAGGCACTGGGGGCAGAAAGGTTCTGGTATTTTCTGTGTAAGACGTTAGGCATCCACAAAAAAAACAGAAAAACATCAAAAACACTCAGTCTAAAAAGAAACAGTACTTATTTTTAAGTAACACTGCGGTGTCAAGTGCGATGGGAGATCATTAACAGTTCTGTCAACATTTACCTACCAGTTCTTGAACAACTTGAAGGTTGGACCATTCTGGGCTGCCAGCCGAAAAATTTGTTGGATGAGACTGGTTGCTAAAACTCCCACTGCATTAATCTTCCCTCTTTTCAAGAGTTTAATTCATAGCGTGACTTAGCTCACTTGAGGCAAATTTAACATGTCAAGCTTCAGCAGCCTAACAAGTCAGGCATCCTCCCTAAACTGGGACTCTCTCAATAATGCAGAGGGACAAACCTTCAGACAATGCAGTATCAATGCAATTTCTGTCATTTCAGGAATTATATAAATTTAACTATAAAAGGAGCCTAGACTCTTATCATTAAAAAGCTAGAATGAGGAAAGATTAATCCCATTCTCAGGGCCACTGTGTAGGTCTAGCATAGTTAAGGTTCCTCAGATGTTAATAATTAATTCCTCTGGACTTTTCAGCTTGCACATTAATGAAATAGAAAAAAATCTGTGATGCATGGATAAATTCAACCTTGTCTAGTGAATTTTCTACAGATTAAACAGAACTTGACTAACAGATTCTTCACAGAAGGCACTATAATCATCAGAATGATGAAAAAATGAAGAGACATAACTGTGAGCAACGTGGCAATTATAATAAAGACCATCTTCAAAGATACAAACAAATCCTACCATATACAGCAAACACATCTTTTATTTCCTTTATAAGGACCCTCAGGGCAGACTCAATTCCGTAATGCTTAGCCATGGCATGAATATCATTGGAATAAAGTCTGTTCAGGTCCAAAATCTGAAAGAAAATAAAAAGAATATCACAGATACAGATTAGGACAGTAATTACTCTATTTTTTCCAAATAGCTTGAGCTAAGCAAGCTAAGTTTTTTTTCTCTCCACCTTTCATTAGCTTAAACACCACCAAAAGTTGCGCAAGACAGTAGCTCAGAGCCAAGTACGGACAAAAATGACACTGGAGATTTATGTTTAAGCCAGTGATCATTGTGGTTTATACACAGGTCAGAATCAAGATTCAGCACAGAAAAAAACTGACCTGAATTTAGAAAACAAACAAACCAACTAACCATTCCTAGCAGTAGAAGGACACGTTAAAGTCTTCCAAGAAATATAATGCCCAGTCTGTCTCAACCAACCAGAACTCTTAACAAAAGCAGTAGAAAATATGTAGCATAAAACAATCCTCTATTTGTAGAGTTATGGGCTAGATGGCATAACAGAACTATTCATCTCCAAGTCCTGCAATTCATTTAGATGGAAGAACTCCCTCAAGTAACATTTATAGAGACAGTTACAAGCACAGTGTGGAATTATCTGTCATTAGATACTGGGCTGCTGCACAAAAAAACAATTTGCAATATACCCTTGAGAAAAGGCTTCACTGAACTCTGAACACAGCTGGGGGAAAAAGGAAGGAAGCCTAAGAGCTGAAAAGGCTACACGTCAACCCTGCTAACACCTTTCATCCACCCCCTCTCCGTAGAGCACAGAAGATCACTCAAGTTCAGGATTATAAATAGACTACGTACATCCGAGTATCTGAACAGCTCTGCAAGATTTATTCCTTCAGTATGCAGAATGAGTTCTTTCTCTCCTTGCTTATTGGTACTTTCATTCAACAAGCACCGCGTGATCCCTTTCACTTCATGGATGACCGTGTTTCGTGCCAGAGAGAGAAGCAGAGAGGAGAGATCGAAGTACACCTTCATCAATGGAAGTGTCAACGAAACCTAAAAAGAGAAAAAAAAAAAAGTAGTGGTTTTCTGTAAAAACACTTGAGCATCAGGCTCAGCAACCTACTTCTTTTTAGGCAAAAAGCAGGCAAATAGGATTATCCTAATGGTACGTTATAGGAACATAAATATCTGACTAGAATTATAGTCATAAATATGTTTATTTATCAACAAACATGTCAACTGTCTTTTTAAAAAGTTTCATTGGGGTTTTGAAAGTCAGCTGTAAATAATTGCGTCAAGAAGAACTTTTGTGCTGAGGCACGCACTTCCACTCCTGTGTACTAACAGGAGACTGCTGATGAGACAAAACAGCAGCACTCGGCTGAAGAGAGCCCTGTTACAAGAGCTACAGGTAGCTGTTGTGCAGCCACACACAGCTGCTTCCAGGCACCGCCGTCTTACCTCACACCAAAGTTCGTTTTCAGTGTCAAACGTGTAATCCTGTATTGACGGGTGACTGTTCAGAACAGCATTTATTCGCATGTCGGCTGACTTGAGTAACTGATTTCTCTCTTTTTTAGTCTGAGGCATAAAGGAAAGATGTTGAGGATCATCACCATCTGCTCCATTCTGATCTCCTTCATCAGCACCCTGAGCCCTCTCTTCTTTTTCTGATTCAGCCTCTTCATCTTCTGGATTCTCAGCAACATTTTCTTCCGCATTCTCTTCCTCACTCTCATAATCAACCTAAAAGAACCAATGAAGTAATTACGTAGGCCAGAGCACATGCAGAAACAAACACAGTATGAAGCAGTTAGAGAGCATGAATATTCTTGACAGATGAGCTGCAAGTGTCTTGCCTATGACACAATGAAAATGTAATCCTGTTACAAAGGGAATACAGAAGGATTCAGTTCAGTCTCTATTTCTTCACAGCCTTGCCGTTATTTCTCAATGCAATCATGGATGCTATAGCTTATTGCAACTGTGGCAGAATTATTATATTTTTTAAGGCCCAAAAAGCTCTTCCCATAATCTAGCTCTGATGATTGGAGTCCCTCAGGAATTTACTCTTGCTGAAACTGCAGCTGACCATCCTTTGTACAATAACTACAAAGTAGTAAGCATGGAATGAACACTCACAGCCAGAATATTTACAACAAGTATGAAACACAACCAATGATGTGAAAATAGCAAGACAAAGTAAAGTTGAAGTACAGTACAGACAACCTGATTGCCAGACACATCCATCCAATAGCTGAAGAAGGGGGCTTTGAATAAAATCTGAAAGATCTCTTCTTACTCTAACTTGCACAGTTCTGCATTACTCTTAAAGAACCTCAACGACCAGGCTCAACCATAATAAGCACGTCATCAGAAGTCTCAGCCCACATTTCCTGCTATAGATTTCTCTCCCCACCCAAATTAAAACTGATCAGCACAAACCAATGACCTCCCTATGCCTTTCACTTAATTATTATTGGCTTTCTTGCTGGCGTTTTGCTTCAATAGAAATTTTCCTTCCCAAACTCAGACCAAGGCAGTGGAAACAGAACTCAAGTGCAGTGCCGAGCACCTATAAGATCGTTACCTCTTCTTCCTGGTTCTTCCTCCGTTTTGCTTCTGTAGCATCACCATCCCCTTCATCAGCTTCTGCATCAACAATTTTCTCTTCTTCTTCTGGAGCTTCCTGACTATTTTGTGCCTAGAAATCCATAACAGAAGAGACAACCAGGCTGACTCTGCTGTACAGCATGAACTGTACCCAAGGGCTTTAGGCAAACATCTATAATTTAACAATCCCCTGTCCATCTTTATGGCAGACATCCCCTCTCCTACCTTTAAGAACAAGCTGATTTCTATAATAACCCTACTGTAAAAAAAAATAATGAACTCATATTAGCGATAGCTTTAACATTAAACAAGAACTTCTACAAGACATATAAGCTATTGCTCTGCTTATATGACAGTCCATATTGGGAGAAGGGTGGCAGAAGGAACATGCAAAAGCTTTTCAATGAATAAAGGATCTTCCCCCCTAAATTTTGACTAGCAGTGCTGTGAAAGGATCTTGTTCTGAAGGCAGAGAGTACGAAGTTTTTATCTCAGTGGAACTAAAACAAAGTAACATCATGTAAGGAGAACGTGTAAGTAAATTAGGATTTTATATGAAACAACTATTTCCTTGCTGATTTGATGAGAATACAAAGAGAATTTATACAAAAAGAAAGTGATTAAGAACTAATTTAGTATTCACACAATTAGTGTTCATGTCAAAACACACGATGTTTTCCTAAATTCTAGTTCTCAGAAATAGGTAAGAAAAGCGAGGGACACTTCAGGTAATGTTTTTCTGTACCTTGTCTCCGTCACTATCTAAATCCTTCCGAGTTGCTTTCCGTGTACTGACTTCAGTAAAAGATGCCATCTTTGCATTCTTCCGTTTAATTGTTTCCAGGACAATTTTAAAGAATCTGAAAGAAGAAGCAAGCCAAGAGGTCCAAGTTCAGCAATACTGCAGTCAATTTTGAGCTATCATAAACAGAATGTATTTTAAGAAGCCGGTCAACTCATGACATAACATATTCCTTGGTGGATACAAAAATGTTTTGAGGGTAAGGAAATTAATTTTTCTTCTTGTGCCTTTCCCATTTCCTTCGGAACAGAAGTTTGGCATCACCTCTCTTACAACTACAGATGTGGCGATGCATCCAAAGGTTATAAGCTCATCTAGACATAAAATCAGCACATCATATTGACCTTCAGAAGAGGTGGCTTACTATTGGACACTTAACATGATTTTTTTAAACCGACAAGCACATGCAGAATGGTTATATGAAGTAACTCAGCTTGAATGAAGAACAAATCAGTGAAGCCTTTTTTTTCTTCCTTTTTTTATAAAAAACAAACAAAACCCTCACAAGTTTTATTTATTCTCTATGAGAGTGAGGGATACTTAAAGCATTCAAACATTTTTGCTGCTAATAAACACATAAGCATCCAAAGATGAGGAATGCAGCATTGCTTATACAGGCTCTTCTCTTGAGTATATCAGAGACACAAGAAAGGTCTGCCTCAACAGAATTCTGCACTGTAGCCAAGCCACAGATACACAACCTTACTAGAGACAAAAATCCACCATGTAGATGCTTCTGCAAGCAGGTCTTCAGGACACTGCTGCCCTGAGAGCCGTAACAGCAATAATAAACAAGTGACGACCCCTAGAGCCCACAGAAGGGCTAAAGAAAAACAAACATGAGAGCATCTGAAAGCAAACTAACCTTGTTTCCATGAAGTGCAAGATGTCCCTGGGCTTCACACATTTCTCCTCTCGGTAATAGTCATGGGGCAAGAAATGGAATTTGATTTTGTAGAGGCGATGCCTGTCCTGCTTGCTCTTCACACGCAGGCATTCCTCTAACTCAGCTTTCTGCAAAACCTACAAAAGCAACGAGTAGGAACATAACTCCTTTGGTGAAGGCACTTTATTTACTTCCTGCAACTCCAGTGCATTTCATGAGGCCAGAATTACACAAGACTAACTGGAAACCTTTTCTGTGGGCTTTGTGGCAGCTCCTGGGGAAGATGACTACCGTACTGCAATCTTCTGGCTTAAGATGCTCCCAGCAATTAATTTAGACAATGCTGGGAGAACAGGCTCACCTCCTTTTCCACTTCTGCACAAGAGGCCACACTTCTTAGGGGACCAACAGCTTCATTTTATTGAAGCATGTCACTTGCCCATCAAACATGACAGTTGGGCAGCTGACTTAATTCTATCCTTGCTGCACCCCAACTTGAAATAAGACAGAAGAGGACAGGGCATGCAGGTATGAGTCCAAGAAAAAGCCAAACAAGGCTATAGCAGTAAAAACAAATCCTCTCCTGCATTATACTATTGCTATGCCAAAGCTATTACACTTGCTTTACACTTAATAGTTTGCATCCTGTGATGATGTTTACAGATTAAATTGAATTGAAGTCTCATATGGCCACAGTAACTCCAGCTCCTTTCAACATATCATATGTTCAGTAGGCAAGAGGTGAAAAGAAAGGACTCACCTTGTCTTGCACCCACAGGTGAGCCTGCAAAAATGGAAACCGCTGCAAAGCCAGACAAACCCTTAAGCCCAAAGCAGAAATTGTGTTTTGCAGATTCTCTAAGGATATACTGAATAGGTGGCTCACCTCAGCTAAGCTCACTCTTGTGAGCTGTTTCTTAAGCTGCTTCACCTTCTTGTGAGCTTTCTTGGTATTAAGCACAGGAACGCTCATTGTTGGTGTTTTAATATTTGCACTGGCTACCATCAGTATTTCCCGCAACCTTTAAATAAAGAATGATCCTTCAAATAAAGCAATAAAAGCACTCTGCAATCAAATAAACATCTACTTCATTTAATAAGACAGCATGCAGCAGCATGCTTATTAAATAAACCAGCATGCAGCAACTGCCAGTCCCACCAAAACCATACATATCGGGAGTTGTGGTTACCATTGCACCACTCCTTTCCACTTCCCTGGTTCCTCACCAGGCACAGCTTTACTGACTCCATTAGATTATCGCCCCAATTACGGGAAAAAAAAAAACAGAGATGGTAATAAGTTGTTCCCAGAACAGAAGAACTAATGAAGCCTGTTTCCTACAGATGCATAATGTATGCTCCTCATGCCTTCTCCCTCTCCCCTGCTGCACTAAAGTGACACAACCGCCTACCACCTCATCCCTCACACCCTTTTATAAGGCCATGGCCAGCACCCATGCTATTCAGAACAAGCTGGTGACTGGCTGGTAAACGTGTGTGTGCTTGCAAAGTGCCTGTCAGTGCACAGAAGATCCAACAGAAACCTTGCTGTTATAAAGCAGGTCTCCTTCTGTCAAGGTCATGATAATCCTGCAAGACTTTGTAGTCATTTGCAATGAAATTTTTCATGTGAAAACCAAACAGGCTTAAAAGATACTAGGGGGAAGAAAAGGTGAGCAGAGGGCAAACCCACAAAGCATGGCTTCTTTAGGCTTTTACTGTACTGAATAAAGCACAGAAACAAAAATAAGTCATCTGTTATACACCCAGTAAGAGATCTCCACAGATCTTGTGTGTCTGGAAAGTGAGCCAAAACACCCATAAATTGTACAAGAAGGTATTTCTGAACAGGTACAACTGACAGTTAAACTGAAGGATCATTTGCTCTCAAGATCACACACACCTGCCAGAATGGTAAAAAATTATTTAAGTGCCAAAAATGGCAAAGGACTCATTGAGAACACAGGTTTCTCACCTTGGAATACCTAAAGTCACATTCATTTCACCTCTGCCAGCAAAATGGAAGGTGTTCAGAGTCATCTGTGTGGAAGGTTCCCCAATACTCTGAGCTGCAAGAAGACCCACAGCTTCTCCTGGGTCACAAAGAGATCGTTGCCACTTTAAATACAACAAATCCTTTAATCTGAAAGGCATTAAATAAGCAAATGTTTAGCTCAACATAAAAAAAAACTCAGTGCAGACTGAAACATTCCAAGTTCAATGAAGTTACCTCTTCCAGCCAATTTCTATCGGTAGGCTGTGGATAAATACACTTCAGGAACTGTGAAACTGTATTTGATCCTAATTTGATCTGACAAACAGCTCATTAACACAGAACTGGGAGCTTAGGACAAACTGCCTTGTTCTGCTGATTCCCACGTTGTCAAAAGAGAATTATTTACATTCATTTCCCCATCTCAACTGTCTTGCTGACTCCAAGGTGTGGCAAGAGCATATTTTCCTTTTTAACCATTGCATATGGGAACAGCACTATGCTGCTTTTATTCTGTAGTCTTTGCCAAAGTTCTTACCAGCATGGCAAACTCAGGTTATGAACAGATAACCAGAGCCTCTCCATTAGGCAGTATGCACGCTTGGCTTTCAAGAATCGTTTTGAAACCCACAACTTTGCTTCAAAAAGGTCACAATAAAACCATGATTTGATAAAGACTTTTCATCTTTAGCAAACTCAGTCCAAAAATACATTTTTTGGGGCTCAGCAAAGAGAAGCAAGCACAGAGAAATTACTACCTATCAGAAGAAAGTGCCGGTTGCGTGCAATTTCCTCTGTTCTCACATTCCCATTTCTTGATATAATCTCTGACTCCATTTTCAAATGTTTCCGAAACAGATGCAAAATGTGTATCTGGACGCCAAACTGCAAGACTGGGGTCAGGACACTTATTTGTCTTCTTTTGATACTTTCTTCGCTTCTTCTCATCTAGTTCGTACCACATCTTCAATAACTGGAAAACAAGAGAGAATTTTTAAGCCACCTGGTTCAGCCACAGTAAGAACAAACCAAATAATGGCACTTCAACCAGCAATCTAGCGATAGAGAAGGAGGAAAAGATTACCCGCAAAACACTTAAGGGTGTATGGAACATGTAGTAGAGAACAACTCAGCTACAAATACGGCATTCTCCATTTTCTGGTACTTAGAATTTTAACCCCAAATGTCTTCAAGTTTCTCTATACACTTGAAACAGAATATCTACCTGTAGTAATTACTTCAGAAATCAGTGAATACAACTAAGAATGCTTTTAACTTGGATGTGAAATCCCTTGACTTACTTTAATCTTTACTTCTAGCTGACTAGCAGCACCTCAGCTGTCCAAAGCCAGCATGAGAGAAGAGTTTTTCTTGTTGTCAGTTGTCTACACTCAACCTCAGGAGTCCAGAAGAAACCTTAAACACAGCTTGCATCTTATACATGCTCATCTTTTTTGTATTCTTCAGTTGGCTAGTCTTTCAGGTAACACTTCATATGTTGCATTTAATAGAGGAAAAAGTTAACGCTGACTTCAAAAAAAATACCGAAAATGAGCTTTTACAAGCTTTGCTGTTAATGAAGGAGAAGCTGCCTTGTGTCACGGTAATCTGTCCACCGAGCTTTATAATACACTGAGACAGAGATAGATATATATCCTTTCCTACTTACTGCTGAAAGAAAAAAGCAAACAAATCCCCATGACAAATTGTTCTGGGTGGTAACAGATGCACCAAGAGCAATGTAAATTCAGCATAACTGAGTAAATATACCAGTGACAAGGCCTAACATTTCCAAACGCTTAACTTCTGTTAAGTTATCTCAACACCTTCAGTTTGGAATTTCATGCAAACTGTCCACATCATAACAGGGCAAATTCAGTGTGAAAGCAAGGCTGTGAAGCAGCACCCGTCTGCATTTTGTGGCCATATATTCATTCTTTGATAGAAGCCATATATATTAGTGCCCTTGTGTACAAGAATACATAAGCTTACTTTTTGAAACAGCAGGGCTGGCTCAAGAGACCTACTCTGTGTAAAACACGCAAAAATACCCCTATGGGCTGTTTTCTAAAACCAGTTTTACCACAATTTTTGGCCTCTGTCCTAGCAATATGGCCCACAGACTTTAAGCAGTAATAAATGAATCTTAATTTCATTACTCACACAGCTGACATATAATCCCTTCAAAAGATAGCTTGTTTAAGTAGACCTTGAAACACATTGGAACAACAAAAGTCACCGAATTCTGCAACTTTATTAACAAGAAAGGGGCTAGGTCAATTCAACTGTGTCCATGTTACCTGTAAAGTAGCAGGATCTCTTCCATTTTTGCTTTCTCCCCCTGACATCTGTGCTTTTACACTTGCCATTTTCTTCTGGGAAAACAACATAAAACCTCCTTCTCTTTGCACAGAGTTCTGGTGCCTGGCTTGCCACTTCCTGATGGCTTTGAACTGCTGGTTAGCTTGGTGAGACTCCATCCTTGCTAAAGCTTCATCCAGATGGTTTGTCTTCTGGATCACCTACAAGAAAGTTGTCTTTATGACTACCTTCCTCTCTATGCTTGTGGTAGCTGAACAGGCAGAGCAAATTGAATAGGTATTTACTGCAATTCAAAAGGTTCAGCTGCAATAAAACAATTTTCAAATCCATATATCTTTGACTAGTGTCGCTCTTCTGTAAGCAGCGACCCCTTCACACCACATAAATAGTCAAGATTTAGGTGCTCTACCTCATAGTTTTCAGCAATGAAAGGAAACTGCTCAGGCTGTAAGAACTGAGTTTTAGGGATATCAAGGCCGTCTTCTCCATACAGAAACTGCACAACACTGCCATCGCTGTCACGGACAGTCAGGTCATACTGAACCACCAGTCCTTCCAGATGTTTTATGATACACCTATCTCAAAGAAAATTAAAAAATGTTGAGGCTATACAGTAACAAGGATGATAACTCTAACATGAAAAATACAGTTTTCAATAAAATCTTAACCGCACTTAAAGACTTATCAGGAATTCCACAGGCAAAAAATCTTGGACATGACATACAAACAAAACATGTAATGCTATTGCAATGTTTTCTGCATGTTGCTCCATCCAGCTTCTCTGGACTGAAAAAACTTGAAATGAAACAGCAAGTTACTTGCTATTTCTGTTCCCAGACCAACAGCTGTGTGCAAGAAGGCAACTCTCTTTTAGAACCCCTCACTACCCTCCACAATTTCCACCTTCTTCTATATATTGCACGTGTGGCCTGAATAAAGATGAGCCCCACAACGTGGCCTAAAAAACTGTGAGCTGCCAGCAATGTGTGTATCTTTCCTTGTCCCAGGAAATTTGGAGAATTTCAAACTCTTTTTGTGAAAATTAAGTACGCTATGAAGCTTATCTAAGCTACCTAAGCACTTCTACCAGTCTGCAATACTTTCGGAAAAAATATAATTTAAAGGCTGGGATTCTTTAATAAGCCCCTTACCTTTGTAGGTACCCAGAACGGCTGGTTTTGACAGCTGTATCCACAAGACCTTCCCTGCCAGCCATGCAGTGAAAGAAGAATTCCTAAACATAAGCACAATCCCATCAGCATTCTGCTGACAAGTACACAAAGACTGGTAATTCATACTCTTTCTGAAAAGCTGCATTTGGAAGCAGGGTAAACATAGCTGATTTATCTACCACTGCAAAAACTCCGTATTAAAATAGCAAGATCTAAATAAATTTCAGTATAAGCAGAATGAGTATCAAGCTTACAGATGGTTTGATTCCAGTGAGAAATCTGCCAGTCACAAACCCTCCTGAGCTAGGGGAGAAATCATAAGGTTGGAAACACGGCAGAGACTTGCCAGATGCCATCAGCGGGGGTCTTCGACCTTCCAGCTCAATCTGGCCCAGCAAACAAGAAATCTACGTGTGGACAGGAAGAGCACAGGCAAGAAAGAAAAAAGGAAACATCACTTTTCCATCAAACTTTTTGCTCAGTTAAGTGCAATGTTTTTTCTTGAAAAACTTAATAAAGCAATTACATGTTCACTAAATGTTATGTTCATTAAGTGTTCTTGCTACTGGTGGACAGTAATGGCACATGGATCTCATCTGGTCTTTTTAAATAAAGTTATTCCAGCCCCCTGACTCACTCTCAACACTTCTATTCACGTTCTGTATGAATATTTTAATACAAATAGCTGTGAAACTAAAATGTTTTAAATAATTAGTTCCCTTTAAATAATTAGTACTCTCACCACCTCCCAGCAGTGCACTAAAAACAGAACAACCAAATAAAACCTCTCTTGACCTTTGGTACTTTAGATAGCCTTTTTATACAGCGTGTTTGGTGCTTTGTCTGCATTGCAGAAGGCAAGAAGAAACAGCATTGTTGCCATTTCCACTAAATTCAAAGTAAGATTTTGTTGTTCCTATTTAGCAGTGGAAGAAGGAAACTGAGGGGTCAGTTTCCAACAAGAGCCAGGGAAAGTTCTTTCTCCTTAAGGTTTGTTTGTATTATCTGCAGCATTCCTTCCAACAAGGAGGCCTGCAGTTTCTGTAAGTCCTAATGTACTAAGAACTGCAAAAAAAAAAAAAAAAAAGGAAAATTATCTGCTGAGGTCTTTATTATATTCTTCCAAAATTTTTCCATGCAAGAACTTGCATTCCCAAAGTCCACACCAAAAATCCTGCACTGCAATTAGAGAGTCATACAAGACCTACTCCGTAGCTTGCATTCATGGACAAATTCCGTCAATATACGTAGCTGCTCAGTAATTAGAACTGTCATTACCTGTACTGTATTTACAGTGGACCCTTTGGCTCCTGACTGTACCATCAATTGCAAATTGTTCTCCGGAAAACTCCTGTGCAGACCAAGGGGCATACAAACCTAAAGAATTGGAATTATGGTGAGGGGAACAACACAAAACTATTAGTAATAAAGTAACGAACTAAAGCAATTCCTGTCAAAGGCTTTAAAAGAGTAAAACCAGGACAAACCGCAGGCATTCCTATTTATAATTTTAAAAGCATTTTCAATATTAAGCCATCTTCTCATTCAGGGAGGACGAGGGTGAGGTACTGGCAAGGTAGAATGTGAAGCCTATGCTGGGGACAGATGGAAAGCTCCAGCCTCCAGAACAGTCAGGCACCCCTCATCAACATGAAATTAACTTTCCAAACAAGATTAGTATATACAGATGCCTCTATGCCAACCTTGTTAACTTCATTGTTGTAATTGTTTACTTCCTCCTTGAATTTCAGATCAACCATGTTAAAATCCCTCTGGTCTTTGCAGAGATGGGCATCCTGCCATTTCCCTTGGACCTCCTCACATGATGTTGCTTCTGGCAAATTAAGAGCAGCTCTAACAGCCTGAAAATAAAACAGTTTTTTTTTTAGGTGCCAAGCAGACATGATTACATTGGGGAGATTTACTATTTTTTTTAATTATTATGGAAAAAAGTTCTGCAAAAACAACTTACTTCAATACCATGCTGGTTTGATTTTTCGATGATTTTTTGTCTTTTCTGGTCTGCTTCAGGTTTAACCAAGATATCTTCAATCCCTATTAAAGAAGACAGACAGACCACATAATGATCCAACCAGGGAAACAATTGAGAACATATTCACCACCTCCTGCAGAAGTCACCAAAAATGGTCACTAAAATGGACAGAACACATGATGGATGAGGAGAAACTGAAAGAGATGCATTTGTTTGGCTTTTAAAGATACAAAGAAATACAATTTTCTTTAAGAGGAAAAAAATAAATCACAGTATCTAAGATCAAATGTTGGCCAAGAGGGATTGTAGAACTGCCATCCCTGAGGATACTCACTTGACTGGAAACAGCCCTGCACAAGCTCACGTGGCAGGACTTGCTTTGAGCAGAGAGTTGCATTAGATCACCTCCACAGGTCCCTCCCAGGCTCAATTATTCCAAGACTCTACACATTCAGCATTTCTATGGGGACCAATGGGACTCTTTAGCACTGAGTTGCGCACAGGTTTATAAAGCAAAGGAGCTTATGGTCCCATTAAACGTCCCTTCACTATCCAATCCCTGCTCTCTTCTTCCCATTACTAACTTGTCTCCTCTTCACGGACTCCTTCTGAATCTCATTCATCTCCAAGTCTCATTTTGTTTGGTCCTGAATCATCTCATCTTCACCAAACGCTAGGCTCCTGCTCCAGTCCCACTTCCCTTTTTCTAAGGTTTTAAAAATCTAATGATCCCAAGCTATTCGCTCATCAACTCTGTCAAAGGAGCTTTTGTGCCCTTGCTCTCAAGATCTATTTCCTGTATCTTACAGCCAGCTAATTGTCTTACTTCAACAGATCTACAACTTTTCCCTGGTTCACAGAAGACTGTTGGTTCGTCGCTGCTGCCAAAGCTTACTACTGCTCTACGTAACTCCACATGATTATATTGTGCCTTCAAAAGTGAATTTAAACTCTCCTGATGCTACATACTATAAGTTTTTCATTAGCATAAGAACATCTTGCAAAGCTCTACACGGTCACTTGAAATATTTTAACTACTGCAAGATGGAGCAGAGTAAGGGTCAATTTTTTATTGACTGCCAAGTGTATTTTTGTATGAGTTTGCAGAGCTGTAATGAAAGTCAAATATTTACCAGAAGTTTTACAGTAGAATGAGGTATGCAAGACTTGACTAATAAGCCCTCAAAGTCCTCCCATCTCACTTATCAGTTGTTACAGTTTCTGGGCAATCATTCTTTTCAGAGAAGTAAAAAAACATGGAGCCTCAGAGGGGGTTTTGTCAAAATAAAATTTAAACACAGGACATTTACACTCTTCACACTCTGATCAAGCAGGACAGATGAGAGAATTTAATGGACATCTTTAAGATTATACTTTATACTTAAAAGGCCAACTATATAAAAAAAAGGAGTGAGGGGGAAAACAAAGTTGGCAAACCGCGATCCCAGTCAAGGACAGTCTTGTGGAAGTTTATTTACAGAACTCTTGGCATGTATTCTAACCAACACTGCCTGTTTTATACCTCATGAAGTGCTGCAGTGCCCTGGTGAATTAGTCCTTGTGTTACTCACCCATTGTAAATCCCCTGTAGAGCTGCAGATAAGCAGTAAAGAGGCGTCCCAGACATGTTAGCACCTTCCCACTAGTTTCACCCCCATAGATTTCATAGCAGCTGTGGACCAGGCCATAGGCAGAGCTGCCAAAGTGAGCTTTGTCCAACACGCCACAAAGCAGTTCTCCGTTTCTAATAATAACCTGAAAAAGAAAACACCACCCTTCAGGAAAAAATAAATTTTGATCCCAATGTGGCCTTCTCAGGTTTTTCTGAGTAATACAGAAGAAAAAAAACGGTTCAGGTAAAAAGCTTTAAAAGCCCACATATTGGTGAACAGTTAAATGTTTTCACCAATATTAGCTGTTTACCTGTATTTAGGTGGAATCTGCATCAGGCAGGATTATAGAAGAGAGTTTTTCTTTGTACCCAAGCCCATCCTCTAATTACCACCTTCTGTCAGTAAGTATCTTTCAATTCCTGGTTTTAACTTCATCATCTTCCTGCTTCCCTTCCCATTCCTCCACTCCATGCACACTCAGATTAAAAGGCATCCCAGCCCAGCCTCCAGAGTTGCAGCACCAGCATACCTGTGATTCACACATTGAATCAAGGTTTAGACATCTGTTTGCAGGTCCCTTTATCCAGGCTCTTCCACCAATCTTAGCTTTTCCAGTCAAGTTCAGTGGGAGATGGTTTTCTGGAATTATGTTTATTAGCAACGTAGAAACAACCTATAAAGAAGCAGAAAGAATGTCAGGAACTATCTGTTTCCCGTATTCCTTTCTCACTGTAAAGAATTTGGCTAAGAGGAGGTAATAAAAAATCTATGCATGTATTTTTCACTGACGACAAATCTTTAAAAGCTCAAAAATCTGATGCTTACAAGACAGGAATATGCTCTTGCAACTCTAGCATCTGCAAGATCAATGAGACACAGTTACTCAGAAACAAATGGCACCAGTGTTTTTTTTAGTTCCTTGTTACTGGGAAAAATAACTGTCCATCCACTTAGGCTTCTCAGATATCACATCAATATAATGATGATTTCAACCAAATATTCAAATACCAGAGTATCCATATGGTTTTGCTTAGACAACAGGATCTAGCTTTTCATCAGCCCCCAGCAGCCCTGATTTTAACACTAGTGTTCTACTTTGGAACCACCAGCATTCTTTAACCCAATAAATTATAAACAACCTGCTTTCCTGTCCATAGTCGTTGTGGTTTCATTATGGCAGGAGGAAATACTTTAATTCTTCCTTTTTTGTCTGTCAGTCCCCGGTAAACAAGCTCCATGTATTGCTCTCTCGTGAAGAAACAGCCCCGGGTTGTCATGCTGACTCCAGAAATCATGTGATCCTGGATCAGTCCTGGAAGCGGCTTGCCATCCTAAAGAAATTCAGAAGAAAAAAGGTTTGGTGGGGGTCAAGTGCTAGCAACTACACAAATTAGTCCAGCTGGATAAAAGCACCAAAGTTCCTTCTGAAGAACGGATCATTACTGTACAGCTCTCTTCTAAATCTCTCCAACAATTCAAATGAATGAGATTGTTTAGATGTGATGTGCCCTCTCCAAAAGAGAGAGAACAAATCAATTTGGGGAGATGAGAAGCAGGAAATAATGCCTGAACAACAAAAATCCACTGAAGGAAAGAGAACAGCTGGCAAAAAATGGGAACAGGAAAGGAAACAAGAAATAATAAATAAAAAAATGAAAAAGAACAAATTTAATCTAATTTATCCATAGAAAAAAACAAAAACAAAACATTTTAAACAATGTGACTTCATGTAGGAATAAGTTTGTTTGACAGTTTTATTTACCTTTGGAACTAGATACTGTTCATCAGTAAAGGCTAAAGTGTAGGCCTCTGCTCTACCCAGCTCACTTTGTGGAAAATGAGCATTCATTTCATCACCGTCAAAATCAGCGTTGTAAGCCTTGCAGTTGGCATAGTGAAGCCTCAGCACTTTTTCTCCTGGCAGGATTCTGGCCCGGTGAGCTTGGATGGAGGGTCTGTGAAGAGTGGGCTGGCGGTTCAGTAAGAGCACATCTCCAGTTTTAATGTGACGACAAACCTGCAAGAGAATTTCAAATTGTGTCTATAAAACATTTTCATGCGTGTAAAGAATCCATCTTTAAACACATGTGCGTTCAAAGCATTTTCTTTCTGGTATTAACATTCTGTGTGAAAGGTTTACGAGAATCAATCAAGACTACTTACTCCTGCAGCTCTCTGCTCTCTACCAAACCACAGCCTAAGCCTGCTTTGTGCTCCATTAACACCCACAAACCACAGCACCCAAACCCAAGTAGCCACGTGCAAGCCACACCCTGCCAGGCTCTCCTCTCCCCTGGCAACACGGGCATCAAAGACTGAAAAAGGGAAAGTCTGGTATTTGTAACTGAGAAAATAAACCAAATTTACCCAAAGCCAACCTGATAGTACCCGTCACCATACAGCCAGTGCTGGACAGCTTGGAATAAGATAATACGACCAGGTAGCTGGAGCAGAGGGAGGGAGCTCTGAGTTCTAACTTCATGTTTGAATAAAGCACATGGTGGTGGTCAGACAGCAAATTCTCATCTAGAACACAGCCTCTCAAAACAGTCTCACTTTAATTTGTCAGTATATAAACCCTGTAATAGATCCACAGAAGTGGTCGTCAACAGCTCACATAACCTATTTGTAGAGTCTAAATACTCAGCGCTAAACTGAATATATGAAGATTTCAGCAGGCATGCTGCTATGGCCAGGAGTTAGGAGCAAACAGGGTTTAAACATGTTGTGCTTAACATTACAGAACGCGTTCTTAGCCTGGTTTTCGGGAGTCTTCAGCACCTGTTTCATTGGTGAGCTCAATTTTCACACTTGTTTTGCTCGTCATCGTCCCAGTAAAATAAACCAAGGTGAAATTTTGAAGTTCTTCCTACTGAGCAGGACAACACTAAAGCCACAGAACATCGCAGCTGTGACGGATGCAGCTTTGCAGTCTGGTGCAAATAAGCACCCAAGGAATGACTGATTTCCACTCCAGCCCTCACGAATCACACCAACACTTTCTGAGCCTCAAGCACCACCTTGTATGTGAGGAGACCAGGTGGCATCCTTGCTGATCCCACTGCGACACTCAGTCTGGGGCCTCATAACGGTGTATAATGTAAGGGGGAGATAATTTATTCCTTGCAAGTAAAGAACTTTTAGATTGACTTTATCCAATGCTTTGCTTGGAAATGCCCACAGAGTTCAGAACTGGAGCCAAAACTTAAACGCCTGAGCCCTGACGTTTGGAGGCCCTCCAAAAACCTGATTTATTTCACTGTGTATTTACCACATGTAGGATTGTGTGTAGCCCTGGAGGATTATTCTCAGCCTGAAAAATACACATTAAAAGAGGGACTCTTTACAGAAATTCACGTAAGAGAAGAAAAGAGTACTGAGCTGCCCAACCATTTACTACTCCATTTAATGGTCTTCCTACATGCGTTTATTTGAGTCAGAACTGACCAAATTCTAACATTTAGGATATTTCTATAACCTGACAATCACGTAAATCTGACAATCTTATATGTTATTTTCCTCATCAGGTAGCCATAGTTACTCCTTTCCAAAGCATGCTACCCAATTATTACCAGAAAAAAAACCTTAGCTTTAGCACTGTGATTCACAGATGCTTTTCTGCCATAGCACACAACTGTGAGAACTAGTTTCAAATGCCACCCAAGTTAAAACAAATTATGATGCCAGGGAAAAAACTGTTGCGTCTGTACAGCTCATGAAAGCACTTGGGAGCTAAAGCCCTCTCCTTGAGCCACTGTACTGGTCAATAGGATATTCCCTCTTCTTGCTCTTGCCCTTCTGCTTCCCATGATACCAAAAGCAGCTCTTTTTACTCTCTGTCTTGAATACAAACCTCTGTTAGATGTCTGCACATACTGTTTGCACTGATGAACCCTGAGGAGAGAGGATGGCTTTCAAAGGTGAAAGCTCAACCACCACTTTTACTTAACAGCCACCTAGGCTGGAAGCCAGGAGCACATGGGTTCTGCTTGCCTGAAAATAGACCTCTTCTTAAAAGGCTTTAGGCTCAGCCAGGAAACAGAAGCAATACAGAATTTGCAAGAGCATTGTAACTATGATTTTTATCCCTGTGAAAGAAGAGACATCACAGAAGTGCTTTGTCTTAAATATCAAATCTATACCCCGCTTCTATGAGACATGGGTATGCGAAACAGGCAGCATGAAAAGACCATTTGCCATTTCCACACCAATTCTCCCCAGCACTTAAACAGCAGGTTGTCAACACTTGTAAGGTGGGGAAATATCATGACTGAGAAGTTTCAAAGGTTGATTAAGCAGCAGCACAGAGAACTCAAATCCTCCAGCAGCTCTAAAGAAATAACTGATGTAAGCACCAAGCACTGCACAAATGTTAACGTCTGTACAAACAGATGGGCATCAGTGGGGTTGTTTCTTGCTCTGCCATCTGCAAAATGAGATGGCGAAGGGGAGAGAGATCCTGGGTTACACCAGGCAGTACCAAAAAAACCAACACTCCTCCCCTTGTCTGTACCAATCCCAGCATGGCTGATGAAAAACAGAGGACTCGACTCCGTGCTTGGTCATGGGCACACATTGTGGCAGACAGGTCACATCAGCTGCTTGTGGTGCACCTACTCTACCAACATATTGAATTTCAGCTACCATCATGAAACTGCTCCAAATACAGAACATTTTGGTATTTCTAAAGGAGATGACAAAACTCTAAAATTGGCTGAGAAGGGCAGGGAGGCAGGGGAACACAAAAGCCTAAGAATAGTAGTGAGTATCTTCCATACTACTGAGACTTTCTAAGAACAGCCAGCTGTAAGCAAAAGACTCTTCAGCATCTTGACAAGATGAACACCACACACTGCACATTAAGAGATGAGTGAAAGTGAGGATGGAAAAATGGTTATTAAGATTTGAAAAAAAGTATCAAGCTTTTCTTCTCACATACTCCCTTAACCTTTTCCAAGCCACCTACTAAAAGACAACACAGTGCTGCTCAGGGAGTCTTTTGGAGCTCGTTAGAACCACTGCCACAGACAGTATTATCACTTATAAAACCCACCACACACGTAGGATGGTTCTGCCAAGCCAAGTCTTTGTCATACTCACGATCTTCAGTCCTGTCGGGGGTGCACCTGAGGAAGGGGTGAGAAGCTGCTTAGCTATGGCTTCCCTCTGGGTCAGGCTGTTGGCACTCAGCACCGTACGAGACCCGTCCTCGTTAATGACCATGGAGGCCCCAGGGTGAACCTTCGGGCCATTTATGACAGCTTGCCGCAGCTCTTTGACGTTCCAGGGAGTGACCGGCTGAGGGTAGGTCAGTTTGGTAGCAAATACCTAGACGGGAAGGAAAAAAAAGGAAAAGTAACTAGTTGTTCAGCTTTCATTTAGAACAGAAGTCACTGAGGAAACAGGGTCAAACGTTAACTCAGACAATGTGAACATAAATTACTCGCAGATTTTGGATGCATCTCCTCAACCTATTGTCCTGCCAAATGGCATGATTTTAGATTCTGCAAACAAACTGACAGTACAGGGGAAAAACGTTTAACCTCCAGGCTCACTGTTCTCAGATAGACCAGCAGGAAAAACTGTTTATGAGAAGTTCAAGTTCAGGATTGGTGTAAACTCTGGGAGTCATTAAAGATGAAGGTTGAGACATATCTACAGCTGTTTCTCAAAGGCTGCCAGGCCCGTTACAAGATGCTGTACAAAGATTGAGAGAGTCACACAACCTACTTAGAAAGTTTGCACTAATTCATAAGCCAAGGAAGCTTGTATTTTTTTTTAACATCCTCTTTCCTAGACTTAGTGTTCAGTATAATGGCAAGAATTTCCTGCTCTTCAGTGTTCCTTCTTCATTAACATCCAACTGTAAGATACAACCGTGACGCACTAGGGAGGAAAAGGTCCAGACGGGTCAGTAAATCTCTACATTTTAAACTATTTACTGAGCAGCTGAAAACACTAAGGTATAGTTCAGTCCCCAGCTGTACGATAAAGAAATACTCCTTTCTTTCTTACCATGGGAATGCCAATCTCATTGGTGCCAATGTACATATCAGGGCAAATGACTGATCGAGCTGCAAAATCCACACGTTTTCCCATCATGTGCTTGCGGAAGAGTCCTTCCTTTTTCTCTAATAGCTTTGAAAACAGAAGTTAATGACTAAAACACGAAAGACAAAAACATGCAACATGAGACAGATTCTCAAGACATCACAGTGATGATTATCATGAAAATCCCTATACCATGAGCACAAAATATGACACTTAGTTCTTATTCCATCCATTTCTCTTGCTTTAACAGTCTGTGACACACAAAGTCTCTAGCACGCTCCCTGCCACCCACCTGACGAATACCAGGGTATTTTTCAGTCATTAGTTTGTCCATGTCACTGTCAAAGACAATGTTGACGTGAGTCTGAAGACGAATCCAGGTGTTGTAAAGCTTATCTGCAATGGTCTGTCCTGGAATTGTTGCCAGGACAGAATGGTCCAGAGGTTCATTACTCTCAGCGGTCTCCTACAGAAACAGAAAATAGGAACTTGGACTTACCAAGAAATACCTACTATATACCAAGCTGAAATCACAGTGTTGAATGACAAACAAAGCATTGCCCACTATTTTTCACCTCACTGAATAAACCAAATCAAAAAATAAAATTAAAGATACGTTTACACTGCTATTACACCTAAGTGTTTCAGACTGGTCTGCTGTCAAGATTTAGAAACTGACTTGGAGATCTTCAAAGACCACACCTACATATTCCAGTGGCATTTTACTAGCTGATTGCTTGGTAACTGACATTCCTCTTTCCAAATTAGCTTTTTACTCGTTAGTCAGTCTAGGCTAAGAACCACTTTGCTACTGGAAAGTCCTGTTTTCAGATGAAAATCCAAATCCAAGAGCTTGCAACCTTTACATCACTGTTCTCACAGTCTAGGAGGCTGTATACCAGTCATCTCCAACACATTTTTTCATACTGTCACCTCAAACATTTTCAGAGCACATCTCCACCTAGTGGCCAAACTCTCAGTAACTAAAATAAAATGTTTAAAAAACCTTAAACTTCAGATGGAAACCAAGTTTCCAGCTGAAACTAAGCCTAGTATCAAAGAACCCTTAATAACACAATTCATGAATAAATATGAAAGGAGGCTTTCAGTATGCTTATGATCAATTTCTGCTCTCTAGGTTAAGCATGTTGGTCAACCTGCACTATTTTTCAAATTAATTACAAGAAGTTTCTTTTGTTCTTTTGTAAAGCAGTACATGGGAGTGAACATGTCTGCCAGAAATTCAGAATTTCCTCCAGCCTAAACACCATGGAGACAGAGCAAGTTAGGTTGTCTGAAGGCTGACCGAAAAACATTAAGCTTCATATCAGTGGAGGAAAAATAGTTGGAATACAGATGACACTCCAAAACAAGGGTATAACTGTTATTACAGAAGAAAAAAATGTATCATGCAGAAGCTTGAGATATCCAGACCAAATCTACCTTTTCTTCACAGTTATGTTCTCAAAACGGGCATTTTTATGGCAACAGATGTATGTCCCAAACCTTAAAACTCCACAGAGAGTTGCATACTGTATGTCAATTGTGCTTAGAAAAGGGCAATTATTAGTTAATTATAAGTGAGCATGCACATATTTAATGCTTTGCAAATCCACGGTCCAATGTACCGTGCAGAAAGTTCCCTCTGTAGGCAAACTCCATGATTCACTGCCTAAATGCTAACGTTGAGGTATCCCTAGTTTTCTGCTTGAAGCCTTCTCAAAACAAGTATAGGAAAACAGCATGAGGCCACATAGCCTGGACAAATGGTGGTGACACATATTACCATGTAAACTGGTTGGCTGTAAGCAACAGTTGTTACTAATTATGGTTATTTGGAATTTTTTTAGTTCATCTAGACACTAATGGTTAAAAATAACCAGGATCACAACTGGCTCCACTAGGCTTAAAAGATAAAGTGGCTTTTTTCCACTACCATTTTTTGTTTCATGAGATTCTGGAGAAGTTTTATTGTAAATTGTTTCTGCTGTACATATTTCATTATCCAGTAAGAGGAGCCCACGTTTCACATACAGTAGACTGATATAAAAACCACAACTAAAAAAGTCCACATAAAATGATATTCCCTTTGCACTAGAAAGCTGAGTGGAAAGATGTGAGCAAAAATACCTAGAGAAGATGTCTACAGCATATATTCCATCAGCCCAGGCAAAAAAAACATTACTGAAATAGTTTAAACAAGAGCCTACCCAAACTGCACCCCACATATCCAAATATTAAAGAATAAGATAACCAGCAACTCTTACTGTTTGGATTTCACCTTCTACAGTTTTAATTGGCTGACATTGTTCTTTTGCCATGAAAACCAAGAGCTTCCTTATCAGTTTGGCATCCTTCATGACGGCCTGCAGGTTGACAGTTTGACCATTCGTAAACATCCGGTCTCCGATACGATTCACAGGACGATACCTACAGGAGGTCAAGATCACTTTAGAAGGTCAGCGTCATCAAAAAGCAGCATAATAAATCTCAAATATACTAAGCTAAGTTTTCAATGCATGAACAAATAATCCCTATAAACTAACAGTGAGCATTTGAAACCATTTATTATATTGGCACAGTCGTAAGAGGAAAGATTCCTTCTATCAGCACTCTACTGCTAAAACATCCTAATATTCTGTAGTAATTTGAAATGCAAATACCAAAATACACTTTTCTCAAAACTACCATTTCACTCCTTTAGTACAACTTCAAAGGAGTTTGGTAAAATTATCATCGGTTACTGCTGTCACTTTTGTTTGTTGAAGTCTCCACTGACATTTTAGCATGCCAGTGTCTGTACTACAGGTGTTTCCATCTCTGACTTCTGAGAGGAGTATTTGGTTTAACCCATTATTTGTTTTGTACTTGCTTGGGGATTTTTTATTTTTTTTTTTTTACCTCGAAGGTGGAACCACAAGCAGATCTAAAAAAAACGTATCTGGACTAAATCCTGAACTCTTATGGGAATCCATCCCAGGAAACAGGTAACGCAAAAAGAATCCTGAAAAGATAAAATAGAAAAGATAAACACATTATTGCTGCTTTTTTTTTTTTAATCTAAACCCCCCCCAGATGCACTTGGTCAATCAAAAGAATCTGCTAAGTTAAATACTAGAGAGCTTGTTCAAAATAAAAACATTTAGGCATAAATACTTTAGAAAGAATTTTATTGTTCTTTTTGGTCAAATATATTTTTCTGTCACTGACTGTGACTGATACATGAAACCCTTTGATTCTTCCTGACAACTGTAGATACTTTCAGTGCGCAGGAAACTCAAAGAGACCACTATATACTACCTCAGTTTTTAACCAACCTAACTGTGGGGAATAGTAGAGCCAGCACCATGTGAGCATCATATTCTCCTTAAACACCAACCAAGCCTTGTGAGGCATCACCATTTGAGAACAGCTCAAACTACTTCACTGAATTTGGTTTTCTGCCTTCAGTAGGTACTAGTCCTTCTGTCATAAACTTATCAAATTTATCTTGCAACCAGGAGCCCTCCAGGCAAAAGGTAAAGATTTGAAAAGGATCTCATACGGAAACAAATGTTTGAAGACTTTGTCCACTAAAGGACAAAGAAAACAGGAGAAAACATTGCTCTTAACAAGCATTACCTTCATTCTTCCACAGAGACATGATGAACTCCTTGGCAGTCATTGGTGTCAGGTACCCTCTCTTCCCTAACTGGGTGTCATCGATAGCTTAAAAATAAACAAAAAACAAAAACACAGGGTTATTTCGAAAGGTTTTCTTGGCTTACAATGATCAGTGTTTCCAGCAAAGAAAAGGAGTGGAAGTAACACAAAATACACTGGCTAACATCTATTTTAAAGCATCAACATGCTTGCTTTTGGGATCTGAAATTAAATAAAGTGAGCCTTCTCAGGATGGAATAAATAAGTCATTTATGTGACTAGTGAATACCAATATGTAGCTGAAATAAAACTCATTCTTTACAGCTAAAGCTTCTGCTTTACTTGATTTGAGTTATTTATTAGTGGTGAATTGTACCCCTTCTTTGAATGATCTCACCCATTGACCAAAACAAAAACCAAGAGTTAACCTACAGCTGAGAAAGACACAAGCAGGACTCGAGTATTACCAGTGAGACCAAGGTTCAGAGGAAATACCTGGATGAGAAAACACCTAGAGTCAGGATGGCGAATATTTTACCTGCTGGCTCATCCACGGTGCCTTTCTCTCCTGACTTACGATACATGGTGGAAGGATAAGTTACTGTAAGCTTGCTATTATGCTCTTTTCGCACCAGTGATCTTCTAGATCTAAAAGAAAAAAACAGAAAGAAAAAAGCAAGGGTAAAAAAAAAAGGTTAATACAAAGACTTACAACATTTTACTCTACACCATCTATTTACTTCCTCGTGTATTTAAACTTACTTGCAGTTTGGACATCTCTTTGAAGTCATATGTGCTTTCCAGAACTGTGCTATCAGTTTATTTTTACACTCACAAACGTTTTTTACCTGATAGAGAGGAATTAAAAATATTTATAATAATAGAAATAACTTAAAACATTTGACACAAGTTTATTAAACTACCTAATTTATATCAAACTCAGCATTACACACACAATCCCAACATTCACCTCCCTGCTTTGAAAATTTATGCTATCAATAATCTTTAATCTTCAAGTCAGAGTTGTATTTTAGAGCTTTTCTCTAATTAGAGGTCTTCTCTAATCTAGAAGCCAGAAGATTGACCAAAATCACTCTTCTTTTGACCACTCACGAATACATGAATTCCAAAGGGTTTCAGGTTGGTTTTGAGAAAAAAGTTTAAGGAACTAAATTTGGCTTATAAGCAAATCTGCTCTAAGATGTTAAAACTTAGTAGTATTTACCTTTACTAACATCGTACATTAAAGTGCATTTAAAATAAAAGAAGAACTCAATTACAATCACATAATTTAAATTTTTTTAATGTATGTTATGCTGCAAAACCACTGGATGCCTGAGTTCCAAAACATTCTGCAGCTCAAAACAGCTGGCACATTATACAGAGGTATCCTTATCTGCAGGTAACATACTGACAGAAATATGAGACTATTTTTATATCCTATTCATACTATAAAAACATTTCCATTAGCAGAAAACAAAGCATATTTTATAGTAAACCTAGTAGTTACTCCAAGTTCTTACAGGCCAGCAAAATAAAGTATTTTTAAGCTTAATTTTGGACATTACGCTCCAAACGTCACACACTTCAGAACTCAGGGACAAAATCTAAAGTCTACGTAGTCAAAGAGACTTTCTTTGGCACATTGCTGTATTAAAAGGACAAAATCTGCTATCCTAAGAGGAGCACTGATTCTACTTACATTTGAACACTGATCGCTTGGTTCTTGACTTTGCAATATTTCATGGACGTGGTGGTTTAACTCTTCTTCAATTTCTAGAGCTGTTGCATCTGGACTTTGCTCTAAAAACTGAAAGAAAAGGAATAGGTAAGTCTCTATCTACAGTACTATCAACTCAAAAAGGAACAGAGAAAGACAAAGTACTTGCCCTGTTCAGGACGACTTCAAGATCATGGACAGCATGAAGCAACCCATTCTCCAGAACCTTCAGCTGACTTAGCAGTAAGTGAACCACAGCTCGGGTACATGTCAGCATGTGACAGTTCAAACAGGAACCTCGAATTAGAAGGTATAATTTCTGGGAAAAAAAAGAAAAAGAGGAAAAAAAAATTCCTAATAGATATATTAGCTCGTACACACATTGTCACTCAGCACATTGCTGGACAGGTTGTTGAGTCTTATCCACACTGGCACAGTTTTCTGGAATAAGTTATTCTGGAAGAAGAGGACCTATAGGGGCAAATACACAAATATTGCTATTTCAAGCTCACACAACCCGTGAATGTCCAGGAAGCACTTAGAAATTCTAAGGTAAAAGAATGTAGCTGTTGATCTAAGTTTGCAGTAGCAATTTATAGAAAACAACTAATAGTCGTTACTGTGTCATCCACTTAATTAAGCCAAGAGACCCTGTAGCTGGTGATATAGTTTGGTGATCAACACTCCCCCTCTTGCTTATCAATAGTGCATAAAGTAATAGCTATAGCAAAGAATGTATTTTGCAAACATCTACAAGGTCTGCTTACATTGAAATATCATGACACAACAAAGCTTTTCTACTACCATTTACTGGTTATTAAATAGAACTACAGATAAATTAAGAAAAAAAACAGATCTTGGTACCTTTTCTATTTTTAAGGACTACAAACTATCGCAGCTTGAACACCATCAGCCATTTCACCTGCAAAGTAATAACGAAGCATACTTACATCAAAAAACAGAGGGTTGTAGACAGTCAGAGGCAGCTCTATGTGGCCAAAATGACCCGGGCAGTTGCTGAAGTTCTGCATGCACGTTGCACAGACTTCTTTGGAATCTGGAGGTCCCAAAGCCAAGTCGTACAGCCCGTTGACAGAAGGATTGCCCACATTATCCAAATACTGAGGATCTGTTATGGCTTTCACACTCAGCTTCCTGAAGATGAAAGAAAAGAACAAAAATCGGCTGGAGCAAACAGCTGTGCCACATACACTTGAATATGCGAATCAGCATTGACATTTAGCATCTGGGTGACTTTTTTAGTGATAAAAACGTCTTTTTGAGGGCACGGAGGGCACGTTGGACATATGACAGGGATTTATGTATCGTAAACTACATTATCTGGGTACAATTGCACATAGCACAGTAAATATTTATTTTAAACCTTTACTAATAATCTTTACTCGCTGCCTCCTTGCCCCCACATCCCCACAGAGAGCCCAGGGGAACCCATGGGCCACCATCACTGAGGGCCGGGTCGCACCGGGACTACGGCTCCCATCATGCCTCACGCCCGCAGACCATGGAACCTGGCTGGCGCTCCCGCGCAAGGCACCCTGGGAGTTGTAGTCCCCGACCCACATGCAAACCTGTTCAGGGCACGGAGTGGGGAAAAGGCACAAGCCTGCCTCGGCTGCTCACCTGATCTCCTCAGCCGTGTACATCCCGAAGGACACCCTGGCGAATCGCCACCACGGCACCACCTTGGGCGGCCTCATGGCGAACGGGCGAGCTTTCTCCCGGCCGCCCTGCAGCCGCTGCGCCACGGGCGGAACCACGCGGGGAAGGAGGGGGGGGGCGGGAAGGGGCGAGGCTTCGCAGGGACGTACCACGGCTGAGGGGAGGCAGCGGGGACAGGGCTAGCGTCCCCTCCCCGCCGCGGCAGTGGTACGGCCCCGCCGCCCAGGAGGCGCTGCGCGGCATGGCGGCTGGCATGGCGGCGGGGCGGCTGGCGGCGGGCTCCTGGCGGCAAGCGGTGGCGCTGAGCAGGCCGAGGGGCTACCGGTAAGGGCGGGCTGTCGGTAAGGGAGAACCCTCGGCGGCGGGAAGGGGGACGGGGGAGGTGGAGCCGTGAGGAAGGAGCCCCTGAGGGGGTGGACTGCGAGGGGGGAGTGAGGCGGGAAACGCCGCTGGGCTCTGCGCATGCGCGGCCTCGGGGCTGCCGCTGAGGGGGTTTGGGGGGGTAGTTCTGGCGGTGTTTTTGTGAGGGGGTTCTGACAGGTTTGGGGGGCTCCGAGGTTCCTTTTCGTCCCCGGAGGCGGTTTGAGGTGTTAAAATGGTTCTTAGCCCTGGAAAAGAGTGAAAGGGTCCTACACCAGCTGTACCCCCTGCTTGGGGGCCAAATTCTGAGATAAGGGAGTCGTAACCAGTCATATCAAGGTGTGAATTGATAAGGAGCAGTTCTAGCTATTCATGACACTTCAAAGTACAAAAACACCTTAACGGTGTCTCCTTTAGGGTCAAGGTCAGCATTAAAACACCTTCCCCTGTCAGAGTTGCAGTAAGGCTTTAGTGTTGGAATGCTCCGTGAGGGGCAGGAAAAGTATCTTAATGTAAGGGTTTTTTACACTGAAAGCAGTAATGCCTTTTTGAGGAATTGTAAGAAGGCCTTGTGTCCAACTCTGACCTGGGTGCAAGCACAGCAGCAGCAAGTTCATGCAAATGTGTCTCCTACAGCCCTGGGCATGTGAGTGAGCTCTGCAGGCCTGTAGGGGTTTCCTCCCACCTGGAAGTAAATGGGTCTGCTTTCACTACGTCCCATTTCGTGGTGTTCCGTTTGTATAAACACACCGTGCCTGTCTGAAGTACTTAAGGAAAGGTCCTGCTTTCAGCTGGGTCCCACCTCTAAAATATAGATTGCTTTTTCTAACTTACATTAAGGGTTTTTTTCTAAGACAATTAGTGAAAACTACCTTAAAGCCATGATACCCCCAAAACAACCACAAAATTTATCCAGTGCAATTTTATTTTCATACCTTCTCGTCTCTAGAAATGAGGGCTGTAAGAGAAACATCACATGTAAGATTTATAATAGTAATTTAGGGCCACTTACAATACAACATTTTCCGTTACCTTTTCCTCATTAGTGTTTTAATTAATTTTGACTTGTAGTCCAGAATCTCATTAATCTGGGTTCGCTGTATTAGTGTGACTACTACATGCTGAAAACTGTTTGGTTTATAGGTGCTCTTCTAGCAGTACAGCTCAGAAGGCTGCTGAAAACATAGAAGGTATGATATTTCAATTACTTGTTTCTTCCCTTTTTTTTTTTTTAATTTCCACACCATACGCTCTGTCATGAGGTAAAGAAGACACTGAATGCCCTTTCCCTTTATTACTTTCTCTTTCCCCTCATCTTCACTGTGAAGAGATGTCCCGGCTGAATTTGCTTGATTACTCTCACCACCAGCCAGCTCTGATCAGAGAGCGTGAATTGAGTTGTCCACTTCCATGAGCTGTCCAGTTGCTCCTTGAAACAGAACAAAATTGATAGTGACAGCATCCATTAGCAAGGAATTTTTCACATTAATCCTCAGAGTTTTCTTCTCTACGTTCTGTACTGTATTGCTGCTACAGGCTGTGGGAAGAGGAGTGGACAGCTCATGGAAGAATCAATACAGAGGCAGTGGGAAAAGCACCTCTGCAGTGCCTCTGGGGGTTGTAATCAGGACTTCCTGCGTATTCCTTGGGGGTAGTTAGCAAAGCCCTGTAGCAAGCTCATTCACCAAGTTCTTTTGGCATTGTGTCTTTATCTTCTCTGGGAAAGCTGGGAGGGTTGACTTTTTTCAGCTCTTTGTGCCATCAGTTGGCGTCAGGCTGGAGGAGCTGGAAGTGGAGAGGGCACTTTGCTGCGGTACTCGGGCAAGCTGAATTGGGGAAGACACATGGGCAGAGGCAGCAGACTTCAAACTGGGGACTGAGAGCAGGAAAGCAAAGGACTGGGGAAGGTTGGAGCTCAAGCTGGAAGGTATGGGAGAAGGATGGTTGAGGAAATGTGCCTGAGTAAGTGGATAGGTCTCTTGGAGGCAGGAAAAGCCTCAGTGCCCTGATCCTGTCTCTGTGTGGGACTGATCTCCCTGCCAGCCATTTCTGTTACCACCGCAATAAATTGTGGCCTATGCCAGACTGTGGTTTTGAAGACTTTGCTGAAATCTTTTCAGCTGTATTAGCTCAAATCATCAATTTTGATTAGGTCAGGGTTTTCTCTGGACACCTGTTAGCTTTTAATAATAACTTTAATATTGTTTCTTGTAGTTACTCAAGAAGAGATTGTGCTTCCACGAAGGAAAACCTGGTGAGTGTTTACTGTTGGAGTATCTCTTGGCCTGCAAAAAAAAAAATAAATCATTGTTAGAGAGCTGACATAACCTGTCTGAATGAGACTGGAACATGGCTGTACCAAAACCAGCCTTGCGTTGCTGCCTACTACAAGAGATACTTTTTTTTTTCCTCTAGGAAAAAACATGCTGTTTATCTGGGTTACAATTAGTAATTCACTTGAATGCATACAACAAAGTTGAAAAGGAAAATTAAGGTTTTAGATTAGATTTAATGCTCCAGGAGGGGCAGTTGCTGCTGACTGGAAGCTCTGGGAATATACCGAACTCTTCCTCTTAGTGCAGAGTTTCTGCCCTCTCTTTGAAAAGACATCGTAAGAATTGTAAGCATTGGTCAGTTCAGTTTGCAAGAGATTGCATTTGCTACAAATCTGCAAAATCAATGTGATTTGGCTGCCTGCATGTAGGAATGTTTCTTTCAGCAAAATAAACACGGCCATTGATAGCCTGCTGAATAAAATCCTGTTTAGAAATAATACAGCTGAACAATATCTATTTTGTTGTGGTTCTCTCAGTACTCCGAAGCAGTTAAGCTGAAATTGCATGACTGAACCACAGAAAATAAACTGATGGCTAAATGGCGTCTGTATGCAAAGCCCAAACAAGACCACCTTCACCGAAACACTGTCAGCGGCCTTTTCTTTGTGTGCTTGAAACACAACCAAGATCTTAAGGCTCCATGGACAGGGGAGTTGCAAGCAATATAGCTTTATTTTTATCTTATTTTTTCCTCCCAAGATTCCTCTTACAGAGGGCCTCATGTATCCCGTCCCTCAGAGTTGGGATAGCCCCAAGGGCCTCTGAGAGGAGCTTTCAGAGAATTTTTTCTCTGTCCCTTCCCTGTGTTCTCTCTTTCATAATGTGTAGTGAAGGAAGTGGTGGTAGCAGGTAACACACAAATTTTTCTGTTTTTGTTTTCTTGAAGTCTTGTCTTCTCCCTGCAGTTCCAGGAGTGTGTCTGTTTTCACATTTACATTTTCTATCTGTTATGAAGATTGCTGTTTTCTAAGTGAAGCAAGCATGCTGTTTTCTAGAACTGAAAATCCTTACAGGCTGTGATAATCCTGTGCTTATTCTGTAACACGTAACACTGAAAATCTGCAACCCAGCGTTAATCAAAGCTTCTTTTACATTTAGGGATAAACTAGCAGTCCTCCGAACGTTGGCTTCTACTGTGAATAGGGTAAGTAGCTTTGTTACGATCATAGATACAGGTCAGACTGTTCGTCCTCTTGCGTGCTGGCCTGTAACTCTGCAGGCTTTGACTTCTGCCTTGGCCAGAAATGAAAGACAGGACTCTTGCATTTGGTTTTCACAAGGTCTTCTCTTTTGCTCAACACTTTTTGCTATGTCCTTAAAGTCTCTGGTGCAAAGAGAGCTGTAACTTGTAGTTAAAAATACTCCAGGAAAGGCTTTACTATTTTTATAAGGTTTTTGCTAAAATCGGGAGCAAGTTCTCTTACCAGTTTGGCTTTTCAGCCCTGTCTCTATGCTGTTCTTAAACACTGTCTGGAAGTCTGGAAATTGAATCTGATCCTGCAAGTCCCTCAGGTCTTCTGAGGCTGTTAAAGTTTGGGGCCCTGCTTGCTTTAGGGTCACTGCTTGTTGTATACCAGTAAGGCCCCTTTGTGGTCGCTGTGTTAGCCAGCATGCATGTGCCTAACAGAAGCGCCTTTTAAACAGTTCCCAAACAGCCTAATCTATTTTGAACAAGTGGAGTTCTTGTAAAATGTAAATCATTTGGTTATGATGGAACTGTTCATCATGCCCTCTGTCCCATGAAGGGGTGTGATACACTACAGCGCGCCTGCGTACATAAATGAAAGCGTTTCAGTCCTGGTTTCTCCTTTCTACAGGATCCTACTGCTGCTCATTATATGTTCCAGGATGACCCTTTCCTTATGCCAAGAAATTCAGCTAATGCTGTGAGTATTTCCTTTGAAATCCTTGAAAGTTTCTTCCTCCTTTGCCCAGGCTATGAGAATGGTACCTATTTGAAGTCTTGTTTTAATAACATAAGAAAATGAAATATCAGAGTTCTTTTTGGAATTCCTATTCTTGTTTCCCCTCTGTATGTCTGAACACACAGTGACTGTAACGTTTTTCTAGACAAAGCTACCCTGCCTACACAAAGTTACTTTTTTTTCCCCTGAAATGTGGGAACCTTCTGTTTGTCACAGCTCTGTTAACGTTCCTGAATAAGTGATGTTGGAAGTGTTGAGATTTTGTGCTTATGGTTCAGTTCAATTTGAATTATATGTGAAATAAAACACGTATGGTTACTGGTGTGCCTGTTACTGCATGCGATTAATTAGTTGTTGTGGCCAGCTGCCAGGAATTTTATCCACAGAACAGCTATTTGCTAACGTAGGTTTTTGGAAATAGCAATGAGATAATAATAAAAAGGAAGAAGGAACGGAGTTTGTCCATGATGTTACCTTTGCATGAGATTAAAGAATGTGAAGCTAAGGCAGGAGAAATCAGAACTGAAAATAAGGGCAAGAAGAAAGTGCTGTGTGTGATACTAAGGTATGTTTTGGCAAGTCAGTGACAGGCCTAGGAGAGGACTTCAGCAGTTGTTTGGCATAGCAGTCATGCAGTGAGGCCAGAGGAAGGTGAAGGAGGCTTTCAAATGTCCAAAGTTTTAAAAGAAGCAGTGAAAAAGGGGCCGACTTTCGAACTTGAGGAAAGGCTGCGAATGAGATTTGGGTGATGCCAGTGATGCTCTTGAAAACAAAAACCAGAGAGAAACTTCCTCAAGTCATACATCTAAAAAGAGGGATGAGCTTGACCTTGAGGTAGTAACACAAAGTTCAGATGCATCTGATACAGAACTTCATTCCTTGACTAATACCGTAGAAGTAAATGACTGTCTCATTTAAAGAACAAACATCCTTAAATTGGCATAATACCTGAAGATCTATGTGACATGTTGTCCTGTCCTTGTGTTTTTACTAAGAGCTGAAAATACCATGTGTGTTTAATTTGATCCCATAAGAACGCTGAGTGTTACAGAAACTGTTTTTCCTTGCTCTGATCCTTTTAGTTACGTGTTTCTTCATCAAACTCTTGTTCTCTCCTTCCTATGCAGCGCCTGCTTTCATTGTCGAAGGAGTCCGGGAGAAATGCTGCAAAATACATTATTAAGCAATTTCCTCAATATTTTGACAAGATTCTTGCAGAACCTAATGTACCAGTAAGCTTTTTGCTTTTCATTTCCGTTATATTTGTGCTCTGTCAGGTAGTTAAATCAACTGTTAAACTGGGCAAAAACTAATGTAAAACCATAATTTTGATAACTGGTTTGTAGACATCTGTGAAAGAAATGCTGTGTTCTCAGTGTTTTCAAAGTGAAACTGAAGTAGATTCAACATCATGAAGGTTTTTCAGATAAAAGTAAGGAAAGAAATGCTGTTTAGATGTTGACGTCTGTGTAGGAAAGTGGGAGATGAGGATGTGTGGTCCCTCATCACCACAAGGACTGCTGCTGTTGGGCTGGGAGAGCCTAATAAAGGCTCTTATCCAATGAAAGATTATCAAAGCAGTGCAGTGGGTGAAGAATTAAATGTACTTGGTTAGTGCTTTAACAACCAGAAGGTTTGAGCATGTGCTTAACTTGTCCTCTGTGCTTTCAGTGCTTGATGCCCGTGACTCTCACACCTCAGCTTGAAGGAGTGAACGAGGAAGCTCTAAGAGAGCGCATCAACCTCAGGATGGTGAAAGCCTCTGTGGACCTGTTCGATCAGCTCCTGCAAGCAGGTGTGTGGCTGCCTACCACGTCCTGAGCTGGAGCTCTATTTAAGTTGTTGAAAAAGTGTTTTAGTAGGTGGCACAGGTTAACATAAGTTGGTCACCTTCAACTGGAACTGTAGAGGTAACTGCTTCATGCGTTCACATTCATCTTGTCTGCTTGAATTTGGCTGTCAGGGAGTGTAGTTTAACCCATGCATAATGGTAGAATTCCCTGCTGCTTGGTGTAACTACATCCAGAGCATGTGTGGAGACCTAGGCTTCATATGGAGTCAGTAGCATGGTCATGAAAACTATTTTTTTTTCGTGACTGTTGTTGGTCTGGTGAACTGGTTCTCCAGAATTATTAGGCCCTCCCTGTCCGTGGCTTGTCTGGTGTCACTTTGGTGACACAGAGAACAAGGAGTTTCCTGATCAAGAGACAGATGGTATGAGGTGCTACTAAGCTCTTTACTGCTGTGGTGGACTGGTACAGCATGACAGCTGTGTGCCCCATTTGTGCCCTGCCCGCAGTAAATGAGTCTGTCTTGGTTCTTCCTTACTCTGGATCTTATCTCTGAGGGCAAACGAGAAGGAAGCAGTAGAAAACAAACTGCTACAGCCTCTGAAGGAGGAAAGCTTACTGGGAAGGTGAGACCTTTTCATACCCACTGCAAGATGGAAAGAAGATTCCATCAGATCACTCTTCTGTTGGTTTTAAATCTGTTTCATAGGAAATGTATCCTTGTGGTTGTGAAAAGCACTCCACGTTCCAGTTGCAGTGTTGCTTGTGCCCATGCCGATTCACAATTCTGGCTGCTTGCTACGACTCCCTTCTCCCACTTGGTCAAGAAAGCTCAAACCTTTCTATGGAATTAATAGAAAAACAGATGTGCCTGTTTACTTAAAACTGTCTTCTGCTATGAGTGGTTCCAAGGCAATTTTAATTTCATACCTCAGTTTTACAGACTCTCTAGAGAACATCTTTGTCAGAACAGAACCAAGGGCTGGGCAAAGGTGCTATGATAGGGCTGTACATTGCATAGTGTGCTTCTTACTCTCTCTGACTGCTGTACATCGTTATTTCCTGTAGGTACCCCTGTATCTCTGGAGACCACAAACAGCCTTTTAGATTTGTTATGCTTCTACGGAGATGGAGAATCTGCTCAGGAAGAACATGAAGAGAGAGAGGATTTGGAAGACTCAGGGGTATAAAAAACACGTTGAGTTCTATTTATTTCTTGCATAAGTTGTAGGAGTGCATGGAGGTGTTGTCAAGATTTTTGTACTGTGATTCCCTAACAGGAAGATGGTGTGAGGTGGGTCAGATGCAGTCAACGTTCCCTGGAAGTACAGTAGCTATAAAAATCCTGTGTCTGACCTACTAGCAAAAGTAGTTTCCCTAAAGGTGAACTTGGCAGCTAGAACCCTGTATCAGCTTAGTTTTGCTGACCTGTGTTTAAATACATTTTTCCCACTGCCAGCTTTGGTTTTGTAGCTCACCTCCAATGACAGCTTCTAGTACATCTAACGTAGATGAGCATGTTCCTTTTATTCCAGCCCAAACCCTAAAATCTGGGTTTTAATGAAGTTCAGAGCTCCTTATTGAGAGCTCAGAGTATCAGGTCACTGGGTTAGCCGGAAATGTATTACACACAACCTGTCCCTGGGAGGATCGAGGGAGAAAGAGTTTTATGTGTGATATGATATAGTCTAAGTATTCCTAACAGTTCCACAAATTATATATTACTTGCCTCATCAGTATGTTCAATAACATGAACAGTATTCTTAATTTAAGTAGTTTCCCAAACATTATAATGCAAATCATTTTAACGTAACTCATTTTAAAAAAACAGCTTTGGTAGCTTATAAATTCTTACTGAACTTCTGTGTTGTTACCAAAACATATTGTTTGATGTTTATTGATAACTTTGAATTCTGAGAAACTCACTTGTGCAAAAAATCTCTTCAGGTGAATGCTTCAGAGCAGAAAGCTCCAAAGAGACCATTCCAAAGAGGTCCACACTCATCTGGCTCTAGATGGAGGTATAGAAAATGTTGCTGATATTCTTGCATTGAGTGGACAGTGCATTTGTTGTAAAACTGACTTAAAGCCCATAATTGCAGGCATTACTTGTTAAGTACAGCTTCTTTTAAAGTGCTGGTGGAGGTCTAGTAAGTGACTGTAGAATAGCTCAAAGGATGAGGAGTAATATAATTGAATCTCAGCCCCTAAAGTGCAGCCCATAATTTTGTTTTGTATTTCAAATTGTTTTCATAAAGGTATCTTTAATTGAATTCTTTAACGTCCAGCTTGTTTGTTGATTCTAGGGAGAACAACAATGCTGAAAGGATATTTAAGATAATGCCAGAGAGGAATGCGCACTCCTATTGCACCATGATCCGTGGGATGGTCAAGGTAAAGTCACCTTTCAGTGCTGAGAGGTGTTTTTTAACTTTCTGAAATCTCACACAGAGATAATTTATTTTTTGTTCATTTTTTTTCCAGCATGGGGCTTCTGCTAAAGCTTACGACATGTACACAGACTTGCTGAATGAAAGGCACAAAGGTAAGTGCCTGCTTCTTTTGGTTTATGGTCTTCTGAGTAGCAGAAATGAGTTGTTGGGTGTGTGACTGTTTCTTTCATGGCAATGATGATTGGCGCAGGGGTACGGACCTCAGCTAGATCATGGGAGCTGAATGCAAACTGTTTATTTCAGTGCAGCTGGCATGTGGCTGGCTCACTGGAAACAGGTTTGCATGAGAACTTCGCCAGAAACTGAGCCATGTTGTAATAAACTGCTCTTCTTAGACTACGGTTGACAGTTAAAGTGAATTATCTTAACGTTTTCCAGCTGATGTGCACACGTTCAATGCACTGATCGCAGCAGTCCCGTTTTTGAAGGACAGGTCCTCAGAAAGATGGGAATTAGTCAAGGTAAGGAGGTAGAGAGGAAGAGGTAGGAGTGTGGGGGCTGGCTCTGCATTATTGGTGGAAGTATGCAGTTGTTATAAAGCTCATTTTTAGTATCTTACAAAACCGATGTTAGTATCTGCTGCAAAGAAATTTTGCTAGTTTAAGCATGCAAACTAACTGTGAAGGAGTGAAAAACGTACAAAACCCAACCTTGTCCTTGCAGAACAGTTTGCCTACTGAGAACTTATTGATTTGGCTGCCAAGCCAGAAAGTAATTGGGGGAAATTATGATGGGAGATAATTAAAAACTCCCCTCTGAATTGCAATTCATAGTGTTGTGATGGAAATGGAATTTTGAGGGGTAACATTAGAGGTTTCAGTTCTAATGACATAACAGCAGTAAGGAAACTTAAGAATTTCCTTGATATTCTGGAGACAAACCCTCCAAGATAAAATGTGTTGCAACTTTGTGGTCTTGTTTCTCCTTGAAATTAATTAAAGATTAGACAGTACTTCCTTAATAAATGATAGTTGAGGCAGTGTTGTTCACTTGCAGGGTGTGAGAAGGATTAGGTTGGTGAATTGCATCTGTATCTGCTTGAAAGTGGAACTGTGATCAATGATGTATGAAACCCTGAGGATTTGTGTGTGTTTTGTTGTCTTTGAAGATCTTCTTGAATCACATGGTGCAACAGAAAGTGCAGCCCAACCTGCTAACGTTTAATGCTGTGCTGAAGACTCTGAGGCGCTGTGGTGGCGTAGGCAGAAGTGTGGCTATATCAGTAATAAAGGAGATGGAAGCACTCGAAATTGGTAAGAGAACCAGAACGCCACCTCCAGAATAGCTAGCTTAAGAGCTCAGCAACAAGCAACACAGCGTTTCCAGCTGTAGGGAAAAAGTTCAAGGCCAGTGGAAAAAAGTATTTCTCGCTGTGTTCCTGATTTTGCCGTTTCCTTCCTTTTGCGAGAGAACTGAGACAAAAAAGGTGTAATTTTTAGTTGTGGCCTGCAGATTTTAAATTGAATTGTTGTCTTCAGAGTCCCTGTTCTCTATTGATTACTAATGACTGTGTGGGTGCATTTAGCCCCTTGGGACAAGTAATGAAGCATTTTGGTGCTACAGTCCCTTAGTTGAGGAGCATGTTTGTCATTGCAGTGTTAGCTGTAGTTACATCAAAGCTGCTCGAGGACAGGTGTGTTTGTTTATGCAGTGGGAAGTAGGTCCTAGCCCGCGCGCTATTTCTCAGCTGTATCCTTACTGCACTATTATTGTAGAAATAGTAATTAATATAAATATACTCGCAGCAGTCAGCTGAGTCTGTTAGTTTCCTGTGGACAAGGAGTAAATTTGACGAGCCACCCAGGCCGTTTGAGGTCTATATATCTACATCTGTACCGCAGGAAAGCTTTTGATGTAGATGTTCTGGTGATGCCAAGTCAACTTTTTAAAAAGCAGGGAATATCTGCACAGCTGATATGATATGTTGTAGAGTGCACCTTACCCTAGTAACGTGTGTGCTGGTACAGTAGAGAGATGTTCATGAGCAGAATAGAAAACAAGGTACGGAATATTGCTGCTGTTAATTTAGAGCAGGAAGCTTGGCTGCTTGTCCTGCAGCAATGTGATGCTCCAGCTGACGGCCCACTCTCAGATAATGTTTTTCAGAGTTGTAATGTGTGGGTGAGGGCTAGTCCAGCGTTAGGGTGGAAGGGGAGAGCAATGATAGAGCAAATTCTGCATGCTGCCTGACTAGGAGGTGTGGAGACTGAGTTAGCTTGGGCATAAAGCTCAGCCAAGAATACCGAAGTAACCTCCATTTTTTTTTTCTTTTCAGAGCCTTGCCTTGCAACGTATGAGCATCTTCTCTTCATTTTTTATAGATCTGGTAGGTGCAGTATCAACTTGTCTGTGAGTGTGTCTTGTCTAACACCTGCTTCAAATGCTTTCCAAATGTCATGGATGAAAGCTGTTGATGTAGTACATCAGATACGACTTCCTACGTGCACAATCTTAGTGTTAATTGTTCTGTCTGATTCTAGCTGAGTAAAAGAGAGAGTATCCTAACCTCTTACAGGGAAGAAAAAGTCCTTGTGCTTTGAGAACTGGCAAAACTGGAAAGAAAACCCCTTTTCTTTCCATTTGTAGCTTCAAGTCAGTATAGCTAAGGAGCAAATGCTACTCTGTTCTTCTGCCCTGATTTTCTGGGGAAATAGGGTGATACTACGACAACTTGTAGTGCAAATAAAATGACAGCTTGTGTGGAACACCAGAAATAGGGGTACAGATAGGAGAATCTTGACACTTGTTTTGAAACTGTGGTGCTTGCTTCCATTTCCATAGTATCTTAGCAAACACTTTACTAATGGATCATGTAGTACAACTGTCATATTGCTTGTCTGTCTGTCCCACAGTTGATCTTGGCCCACCAGGCATCATGTATGAGGTGCTAGAAGACATTGAAAAGAGGAGTTTCGCTGCCCAGGATCCTGATGATGGTACGAACTCCAATATATCTGACAACCTGAATTGCTTAAACATCTCTGAAGAGTTAGCTAGTGAATTTCAAGTAGTTCTAGCCAACTGGAAAGAACGTGTGCAGCTTGCTTATACCAACCCCTTCTGTTACATTTGTATATTTTTGGGCAGCTCTGGGGTGTACTAAAGAGGTGGGTGACCTGCCTGAACACTTCTCTCTGTTGCATAACGAAGAAGGAGGGTGAAGTGGCTGCCTTTTTATTTTTATACTTACCTGTTTAACAAATATTGCTGGTTTGGGTCAAATGAGAATGTAGCTTTTGTAAAACTGCCCACATTCAAACAGATCTGCTTAAATCTGAAATCTGGCTCCAAAAGCCCAGCAGTGTAATTGCCTCCAGAACACTGGCTGGCAACCATGGCAGGGTTTCCACATATAAAGTCAGAATCCCTGTTATGTTGTCAAATTTAGCTACAGATGCAGCTTTCTAATTGAAGATGTCTCATCTGTCCCATGGGAGGCTGGGTTAATGAGCTACTGTACGTCTTCTTGAAGAAACTAACAGTTCATTTTTTTCTATTTCAGCCATTTTTTTTTCCACAGCTATGCAAGCAGTAAGTACCTCTTCCCTGCGGTCACAATTCCTTTGAGCCCTCCAGCTGTATCAGAATTGCCTGTGAAATTTCCAGCCTGTCTCATTAGATTTAGCTCTTAGCATCTTTCCTTTTTTCACCTGTGTTTGTCACCTCCTGTAACTTTTCTCCATAATTGTGTTGTTTTTCTCTTTTTTTTTTTTCCTTGATACTTTCAAAGATGGTAACTTTTATGCCTGACCCGTGCATCTCTTGATAGAGGCAGCTACACAGCTTTTGTCTCCTGTGCCCTGCCTCCTGCTTCTAGCAGCCCTGCAGCAGTCAGACAGCCTCTGCAGTTTCAGTTTAGGTTAGAAAGCAGCACTGGCTTTTGCCCACTGAGGGAGTTGCTCATTTGTCTGAACTAAACACAATGCCTAGGCAGTCACTGCACTGAACTGCTTCCCATTAAAAACTGCTGGCTTATTAACCTTCATACTTTTTGAAAGTGACTCTCAGAAGAACGTATTGTGTTCCATTTGGTAGCTTTAAAATCTGCCTGGTTTATTGCAGTGCTGCGATCTTAAGGATATCAAGCTTGCCTATCGGTTAAATAAGGCAATGGAGAAGGGAGATAATTGGAAATTCTTGGACATGGCTCAGTTAAATTCCTACTGGTGAGTGAAGCGCGCTTCCTGTTTGGTGTCCTGTGTATTGTTGTCAATTTGAATGAAAACTAGAATTGAGACCTTGTGCAGGATGTTGCTTCGTTGAATATCAGCTAGCGATTATACGTGCAGTTTGGGAATTAGGTGACAAAGTACTTCTTAAACAGTGATTAGGATTTATTTTTGGATTGTTGCCTTTTCTGAACTGAAAGTGTCTTGGAGCAAGAGAAGTCAGATGAATTCATGAGCTCATAAACGTCAGAAGGCTAAATGTGTAAAACAGATTGTGGATGATCATCAAACTCTGTTAAAATTATGCCTCTTCATTGGTCCCTTTTGTATTATAGGAAAGCTGTTGTCCAGCCAGGAGGACAGGGAAGGAACAGAATTCTATAACCCAGACCCTTCCCTGCCTCAACTTAGCTTAATCCCCCTCCCACAGCTCCATTAACCAGATAAATTTTCTACAGTCCTGTTGGCCACTTAACATGGTAATTCAGGAGGCGGCTATGGTAGATACACCAAACCAGCAGGCACAGCAGGACTAGCTCTGCTTGCTGCTGCAGAGAGAGGCTGCAGTGCACCAGGTGTACCTAGGCACCAAACTCTCAAGTAATTTTACTGTTTGCCTGTGTAACCGAGGCATCTGGATCACGTTGACCAATGTCATCAACTGCTGTAGTCACTGAATGTAATTAAGCACTTGGATCAGACTGATTTGAAGAAAAGCATGCTAAGGCATTGCAGCTGGAGATGCTCCAATAAGTTCATGAAAATAATTACCATCAAAATAAAATGCAGTTTCAGAGTAGGATGATTCTTATGATCTGGCCTTGTTTAGCTTGTAAGTAAATCAAGAAAAAATAATGGAAATTAATTTCAAGTGATTCCTAACCCAAAATTGTATTTGAGAAGGGTTCAGATACCTCAAACTTGATGTCAAGCAGAAAGGGTGCATTGTTTAGGGACTTTAAAATGCAGTGGCCCACTTCTAATTCTGCCAATTAATAGTGTCACTGCGAAGTTCTCCCCCCAAAAATGCTACTGCTTGTTTTGATTGTACTGAGTATTGCAGTCGTACAGTGAAACTTCCGTGATGTGCAACACAAGTATGATCAGAGCACCGTTTGCTGGCCCTTCTCTGGTTTCAATGATCTGATTATTACTGAATCAGCGTTTTTTTCCTTCCTATAGGTCAAAATTCTTTTCACTGTTGTGTATGATGGAACAAATCGATGTTGTGTTGAAATGGTACAGAGAAATGCCCCCTTCGGTAAGTGTATCTTACTGTAAGCAAGCTTTCAACCTTTAAAATGAAGGGTACAGTTACAGTTCATTAAGTGATTCTTTCTTCCTCAGCTCTTCTATCCAACTCCTAAAAATATCTTGGACCTCCTTCAAGCTCTGGATGCAGCCAATCACTTGGAAGCGATTCCATCAGTCTGGGAAGGTTGGTGATAGCCACGTGGTCACGTAGTCAGCTCCTCTGGTAGAGGCTGGAGGAGTGAGCAGTGGGAGAACTTCCTGGTGCTCAGAACAGCCTCAGTTTAATTCCATTTAAATTCTTGGCACCCTAAGCAGGGGAGACAAGCACAGGTATGGGCTTTAGCATGTCAAAAATACCCTACTAACTGCTGTCTTTATCTAAACAGATATGAAACTGCTTGGGTTTAATAGGAGACAAGACCTGTTGGAAGAGATTTTGTCTTTGATGAGCAGAGACACACATCCTGAAGAGGTAAGGGAGCCCAGTGAAGAGAGTAGAGGCGTGTCCCTGTTTCTGTATATGACACAGTCTGTATTTGAGCTGTGTTATTGTCCCTGGATATTAGAAATCCCATGGCTGTGCATGTGCCGTTAGAAGTTCTCGGATCTGTGTGAGTTTGTGCAGGTCTGCTAAGCTCTCCAGGTTGTGCTCAACTTGTAGAGGAACCTCAAAGTGACACAGGAGAGGATGATCGCTTCCGTACCAGGGTCTGGAAGAGGAATCTGGCCCAGCAGTGAGGGCTGCCAAGCCAGAGCCTAACACATCTCTGGGGTTGGCAGAACTTGGGCATTTTTGCCAAAGATGTCAGTGCAGCAACTGGTTTCTCACACTGAGGAGGGCTGAAGGCTTTTGCATGCTGCAGAGGGCTTTAAATGCAGCTTTCCCCCCAAAAAAAAAGCTGTTTTGGAGCCTGCCTAGTGGGAACGATTGTCCTGAGAGAAGAGGTTTTTTTTTTCTTCCAGGATTAACTGCTGTTAATTCACAGCATTGAATCACATCGGGACAGACCTGCATTGTATGCAGAGGGTGTTGGAGAATGGCACCGAAGAGGATACGTGGATTCAAGAGATGTTGGAATTAACAGCACAATCTCTTCACAGACTCAGCTGGCATTTGCCAAGTGTGCTGAAGACATCAAAAATGTCCATGAGCAATCCTGGAGGGAGCAGGTCCCGTTAGCATGGACGGGCAGCGCGCTGGGCCACGTCGTCGTGTTGTTCTCCAGGGTTGGGCGAACGCAGGACGCTTGGTACGTGTGCGGCTGTCGGGAGCTCTTTGCTTGCTGGCGCTGTAGCTCAAGGCTTAACCACAGAAACCAAACACCAGTGACTGATCCTCTGTTAAGCAGAGATGTTTTCTTTGTGCTGGTTTCTTTGAAACAAAGAAGTGACAAGCACCTTCCTAAAGATCTTAAACTTGTCACCAGTCACACTTCCGATGTTTCATGCAGCATTTAAGATACTGTGTTAAGCTGTTCAGTGACGTTAGCTGGCATATGTCGTGTCTGTGGGAATACGGCATGGGAACTGTTCCAAACGTGGGGGAATGTCTTCAGGAAACGCAGAGCTTGCCTGGGTTTCAGCAAGGGTTTCTCTAAGAAATTTAATACCTTTTTCTTCCTCTGTGTGTGTTTTGTTTGTTTGCTTTATTGTTTTTGTTTGTTCTTCTGAACAGGAAGCTGATGGAGCGTTTCCAGCAAGTCAACAGGATTCCCACGTGAGTATACCTAGGTTCTGTCTCCGTGCGCTGACTCCCCCTTTGGTTGGGATCTTGCATTTCCATTACAACCAACAGCAGTGCTCCTTGTCTTACTTCCAAAGGGTGTTTGTCCCTGTGAGCTCAGCTGTTTGTTTATCCAGCTGCTACATTCTGAGACCTTCCTGCCTCCTAGAAAAGGTGACAATGCAAAGGGAGGTTTGTGGGGTTGATCCTTAAAAATGTCATTGAATGAAGCTGTGGGATGTGGAGAACGGTGTCACTGATTGTCTGCATTGGAAGTCAGTTTAAGCAGCATTCCTGAAAACATCTCATTTCCCATGTGCTCAAAAAAAAAATCTAATGTGTTAAGCAAGCACTGCTGCTCCAGAGGTGCCTGGATTTCTGAAGACAAGTTTATCAAGTCAGATCCTAAATTTTCCACGTCACCCTGGTAGGCTACAACAGCTAACTCTTTCTAAGGATTTTTGGGGAAGAATTACCTATTTGAATAAGCAAACAACTTCTAACGAATATAATGTGTTTTAGGAAAAAAACTCCTCTGTGCTCACATAAATTAACACCTTAGATGTTCAATCTAGGACGTCCAATCTTAAATTGGAGATGCACCACATTCTCTGTGGCCTCCTGCACCCACTACTAGGGTGTTTGGTACTGAGTAATGGCGCTTGTCTGTTCTGCAGACACCTGCCAGCGTGGCCAGGGAAGATTGATGCTGCCAAGCCACCTCAGAGCCCTGTCTCAGTTGGGGGAATAAGGGAAGGAGAAAGATTCTTATTGAGAAGTTATGGTGCAGTTGGTGGTTTGTGGCTGCCGTGGGTTGTAGATGTGAAAGGAAGGATTTTCCCGTGCTGTTAACAAATGGGTCTAAGGGTTCTCCTGGTTGAAATGTCCCTTGCTCCCTGCAGCACGAGCTGCAGACCCTTAGTTGTTGCCCTGCTGAGAGGCAAGAAAGGTGTCTTGAGGAGCTGCCACAGACAGACAAGGGGCAGAGCCAGCACTTGGACAGGAGGTGGGGCTGGGGGAGCAGAGCTAGCTAGAGGGGAGGGTTATTTAGGCTGCTGCTAAGGTGGGGTCCTGATCCTGAGCTGCTGCCCTCAACTTTGGTGCAAGGAGAAGAACTGCTTCCTGGAAGGACAGGAGCTCCCAGCACACCATGTCGGTGTGGCTGAAGGCTGGGCTGTAGTTCTAACACCTCTGGCAGGAGCAGAATTGGGCTGGTTGATCTGAAAAATCTGTCCCTTCCTTTCCCGCTGTGAGTTCATGGCTACCTCCCCTGGGGCCCCACAAGCAGTCACTCTTTTTCCTCTTGCAGTGACCGAGTGATGGATGAGTTCTTGAACTGTGCTAAACAAACCAATTCCCCCGACGAGGCAATTAAGCTGGTAAAGCTGGCAGCGTCCCTCGGTCTATCTTCAGCACAGAGGCTTAAAAGCAGAGCAGAGAAGGAATTTGAACTCTCTGAAAGCCAGAGGTAAGTTTGGAGTACTTACCCCTACTGCTAAAGGGGTGTAGTAGGTGGGGTTTTAGAGGGGTAATTCCTGTGCAGAGGCTTCACTTCTGCCAGGGTGTCAGGGAGAGAAGGGGCTTTCAGAAGGACGTGCCTTTATGTTGGCTGATGGATTCACACCCCCAGAAATAACTCCTCTGGTTTTGATCCTATCCCACCTGGGAGGTGATGAACCCCATTTCCATTATGGGTTTACCTGTGCCTGCTGCTCAGTTCTGTTATTCCCTTCCTTTCCTAGAGTCTTCTAGCTGAGTCTGGCCGCTTCAGACACTGATTTCAGGCACATAAATGCAGGAAGTGGCACAGGACAAAGAGCCCTGCGTGTTTTGCAGGCTCTGAGGCTTGTGGACAGCCTCCAGCACAGCTGGGCAGCCCCACAGCTGGCTGCTGAGCTGACAGTCATGCTCAGGGGATGCAGGTAGCCTTGAGAGCTGGTCAGTAGAGCCACGTCTGGTTCAAGGGAACAAATAACCAGGCTTCCTTGGCTCTCTAGTTCCCGGGTAACCTAAGTCTGCTTTTCCAAAAGGAGAGGGGTGTGCTTCTGGCAACTGCTGGTGGACCTGTGCCTTGTGGATGATAGGCAGCAGGCAGCCCATAATGTTCCCCTTGGGGAAGGGGTTACAAAGGGCTACAACGGAGGACTGATGTTGACTGAAGGATTTAAAATTTACAGGAAGGCCTTGGAGAGCATCCAGCCAGACAGCGACAGCAGTGATAGTGACAGTGACAGCGACAGTGACTAGCTGTCCCTCCTGCCTTCCCTCTGGGAAATCGGGGGGAGCAGCCACTGCTGTTACGTCAGGAGGCTCCTACGAGCACTGAAGCCACTGAAGAGGCAGCTGGGAGCTGCTGAGAACTGATGTCTGCCCAGTGCTGCAGCACTCCAGCCTGTTCCAACTGGTAACCTCTTGGCAAGAGGACATTGTCCTCCGCAGAGCAACCAAGAAGCTGTCCTCTTTCACGGTCTTGGGAGCTTCAAGGTGGGCTGCGGTACCCAGCAGTCCCTTCCTCCCCTCTCACACAGCGTGCCTGAAGCACTGCAGAGAGAGAGTGCTGCATTCCGAGAGCTGCTCAGCAGGCACAACAGCAGGCACAGCTCCTTGAGCAAGACTTTTCCTGGGTCTCCTGTGAAGTAAACCTGTGCTGGATTTAATTCCTTTTGTGCTAACCTTCAAGAATGACTTAAAAATGATGTTCAGTCTGTATGTAAACACTGTAAGCAACACAACACTGATCACCTATGGTATTTTTCCTCATTCTTTTTGGGGTTTGGGGATGGGCTTCAGACTGTAGCTGCTAAAAAGCTGCAGTTTGTTAGCCTCTGTACAGCTGGAGCTTGCTGCATCTAATAAATGGCTGACACTAAATCCAGCTGTGGTGTGAAGCAAAAACTGTTGATTACAGCCCTGAGCTGTTGATTACAGCATTGCTGCTGGGCTGTGAGAGACCACTAAGTGAAGTTTGTACAGAGTACAGCAAAAAAGCTGAGGAGGAGACTGCACAGATGACTGCTGTTCTGTTCTGTGCCTCAGAATGGTTTTTGGGGTGGTTTGTTGTGAACTTGCCCTGAAGGTCCTGCTCCTGGCTGCTCCCACTGCTGCAGGGCAAGTCAGAGCTCACTGCTGTGGGAGGAACTTGAGGGATAATCCAGTAACGAGCTTGGGACACAATAGCTGCTGCAGGTGCAGCTACAGCTTAAGGGCTAAAAGTAAGGCACGACACCTTCCAGTGAGATGTGCAGTAAGGCTGGGCAAAGGCAGTGCTTGCTGCTTCAGGAGGAAAACAGGCCTTGTGCCAGGAACGTGAGCTTAGTGCTGTTAAAGGGATAGAGTGAAGACAAAGGACTTGCAGAGGTGCTTCACAGGGTAGCTCATGCTGTGTTTCAGCGTTCCAACACCTCAAAGTTAGAGCAGCATGTAGAGAAAGCCTGGGTACTAAGCAAATTTCATCGGTCTTCAGGGAGGGTACGAATTGAGGAGATGGAGAGAGAGAGAGGGAGGGAAAGAAGGAGCTTGTTCTAAAATTTTTATGGCTTCTCATGGTTGAACTGAAGTCTGGCTTCTAGGTAGGTGTACCTGTCCTAAAGCTGCAGAACAGCTCTAATAGGAAACACGGGGTAGACATTCACCATAATACATGTTCTGACACTTAATTTTTGTCTGCTTAAACCGGTACTTGCACAAGGTTTTTGTTTCATTTACAGCTGTACCACTCTGACTTGATCTCATCAGTGAATTCTTACTCCTTGAGAACAGGACTAGTGCAGAGGTTAAACTTTGCCTTCCTGAGGTCATGGAAAGAGGCTGTCCTTGTGTGGCTCAGCTGGGTTTGATATTAAATAGGAAACTGAACAGCAGGAGGGAGGTGGTTGAAGTCTGGTTTTATTCAGCTGACAATGTGGCAAATCATCGGGAGGTTACAAACATTATTTTGGTTGGATCACGAGCCTGCTTGGTAAGACGGGGAAACAAAATCGTTACACAAATTGTAGAGAAGCTTCCTGAAGTTGTTTGTCATGATAACTCAACCCAATACAAGTACAACAGGTGGTAAAGTTAAATACAGTGCAAGGAAACAGGGCAGTACCCGTGCTTGGATGTCAGGCTTCCAGCCCCCGCCGGCTGCTTGGTTTGCACCCCTCAGGAGATCAGTGGATTTCCCTGCGGCACCAACAAGTGCCCAACCGCCTCCGAAGTGCCAATCCTAGCTCACTGCACCTGAGTTGTCCCTAACCCCACAGCGCTGGCGTACGCTGTCAGGATATCCACAATCTGTTTCGTTTCTAGGGTCATTCGAGCTTCGGTCAGCCAGTCGTGCGCCACTCTCCTGGACTCTCCCTTCAGCTGGTTGACAAACTTGGCTGCCAGCTCCAGGTCTCCGTGCTCGATGCAGTAGGAAGCATATGACAGTAACTTAAACGTATCCAGGTCGTCGGGGCTGAGCTCGGCAGGCGGCTTCAGCTGCTGAGGGTGAAACATGAGAAGCGACTGCAGGTAAGAGAGGAAGTACTGGTACAAGCTGTTTCTGGTTTCATCGATCATAGCCACCCTTTTGGCCAGTTTCTGCACGGTGTAGAAGCGCGCTCGGAGGGCTTCTTCGCTGTACACTCCCCGCGTCAGGGACTCCTGGGGCAGAGCTGCCGTTAAGGCTTCTGTGAAGGCGTTGTCGGAACAGCTGGCCTTGATGGCCTTCACGGCACTCTCCAGGGGCTCTGTGGGACTGTCCCCGGAGGCTGTTCTCATGCAGTACTTGAGTGCTTCCACAGAAAGCCACAGCTGGTGGGCCTTCCTGGCCTCCTCTTCTGCTACTGCGTGGCCTGCAAAATAAGAAGGGGACTCACAGGAAAACTAACAGGGAAGTGTTTGCGCCAAAAGCCATCCCTCAACCCTCAGAAACTGCCCTCCCCTTGCCCTTTGCGCTCACAGCAAGCCTGTTCCACACTCCAGGGTCAGGCAGTCCCTGCACACAGAGCCCCACGACAGCTTTTGGCAGAACCAGCTCTGGGCTTGTGCAGCTGGGAGGCGTTGGGTACTCGGCTGTAACAACCCACGGCCCACAAGCTGCATCTAATCCTGTGTTTAGGCACCAGGCTTGGTACCAGGCCTGGGGGAGCTTGACTCTAGTCCTAAAGGAGATGGGATTTCAGTGTCAGTGCTCACTCTCGACTGCTTGCTCAATTCCTTTCAGTCTGGCGTAGGCAGTGTTGATGTCTAAGGTGAAGTTGTCGAGCTGTTCCTGAGTAAGGCGTCTGAATTGCATTTCTTGTTCGCTGAGCTTCTCCGATAAGTTCTGAAATAGAAACATTTATCATCAGTAACAACTGCGGAACTGTACTTAGCCTCTTTTTAAGAAATGTTTCCAGATTATTTTTTCCTTGCTAGAGACCATGCATATGGTAAATACATTACACCACTCAGAAGCCTTATTAGGGCGAAATTAACAGTTTCTGCATTTTTAATTGTCACAAGTTTCTCACCTCAAGTAGAAGCTTTTAAGACAACTCAGAACAAGACCTGTGTTCAAGTGCTTGTTCATCTATACAAGAGGGGCAGGCTCCCTTCCCTAGTCCTCCTTTTCAGTCTTCTAGAAGACTTCACAACTCTCACCCTGCAAATTTCATGCTTTGCAAGGCTTCAACAGCAGCACTGAACCAAATCCACCCCCTTCCTTGAGTTCTGTCCCCCTTACCTGCTCGAACTCCAACTTCAGCTCCTGTTCCTGGATCTTAAGAACGTCTCTCAGGTGGTCGGTGTGGGCAGCAGCCTGCCGCCGGAGCTGGGTCCTCATCTCGCTCTCCATCACCTCTCGGACTTCTTCAACCTGCACACGAGCGAGCAGCTGGCATTACACCACCCCTTTCAACTGCCCATCACGCGCTGATTGTCAGCCAATCCCCAGTACCAATAACTGGTATACACGCTGGTATCATGTTACACAAAAAAATAGAGTAACGCAACAAACTAGGCACTCTGGCACTTATAAATCAGCTTCCAAACAAACCATGCCTTCCCTTTTCCCTATAGTAAACTGTTTAACAGCATTACAGCATGAAGTTGTAATACCCTTTCATACCCTTTCCCTGATGTATGATGAAACATTTATCCACTGTAGAGAGAGCAAGTTAGCACAAGATGTACGGTGCAGGTTTAAATAGAAGCACCCAAAGCATTTTATAATTTATTTTTAAGGACTGTGCCATTTCCAGCCTTCCACTAAACACCAAGATGACAGCTCTAAACTAATAGCAGTCACTGCAATGCTTTGAAGTAATAGGCTGTAGGTGAAAGTCTTAGTAATGTGAAAAACAGAACTAATTCCTTAATTTACTGTACAACCCCACCCTTCTAAATTTGAAGAAGTTTTCAAGTTCAAAATCTCCTTTCCATGCTTAGTGCAGGCAGAGGGCCCCTAGCTGAAGTCTCCCACCACTCGCAACACCCTAACTGCCCTCCTGTGTGCTTTCTCTAGCTCTTCTACATTCTTTTTGCCCTGGAGAGTGAACCGTGGGTTGTGCCACTTTACCTTCTTCTCCTGTTCAATCTCGATCTCACTTTTGTGATGCTCCAGTGCTTTGGCCACGGCTGCCTCGAGTGCCTTTTTGTCTTCAAGTTTCTGCTTCTCCAGGGCCAGCTCAATGTGCTGCTGTTCCCTCACCCGCTGCTCGGCCAGCTCCTTGTTCAGCTGGTCAATGCGCCGGTGGGCGTGTGCGATGAGAGAATTCAGGTCGTCCGTCGATAGCTGCCCAGCTGAAGAAAACACGGGGCATTAAGAGGGCTGTGAGAAGCGGCCACCAGCAGTGCTTTCCCACCTCAGGCTCCACACGTGCTTTGTGTAAAACAGGAGCATGTCTTACGAGGCTTCTGAGCACTTCATGCCCTTGACAGGTGCTAATGCCCAGCCAATGTTCCCTTCTGAACCTAACCAAATGCAGGAGAGGAAACGACCTTCCTTTCTTTGAAGTTATTTGCACCAATGATTTACACTCCTGTAATTACAATTAGAGGAGACTGTTGACAACTTTGTCCCCTCCTTGGTCTTTGAACCACCGAGTGTTTTTCACCAACAGCACACAGAGCAGCCCGATGTGTAAAACCCCAGTGCTGTCTGATTCGGCTAGCTGGGTACAAGCTCACAGAAATGGCATCCTGTGAACATCTGAAGGCACGGAGAGAGCCCAAACAACATTCTCTCTTCACCAGTCCTCCAGGCCAACTGTTCACAATCAGATTTATTATCCAAATTTGTATCTTTCAGGTTTGGCTACTCAGACAGCAGCAATGCTCATAACTAGATGTGGATCTGCAAAGAAGTTTGATGCTTTTCTTCTAGGAAAGCCAGCACCACTAAGGAGCTCAGCCACTGAAATTACTGCTATCATAAAGCAGAGCTGGGCTTTCCTGCACTTGAGCTTTAAATTAGGTTTCTTTCCAAAGGACAAAAAAATAATCTTCAGAATCAAAGAATTAATAATGATTAAATTCAAATTAAACCAATCCTTTTTTGGTGACCCAGCTCAGAGTGCCCCTATGTCCCCTACGTGGCTTTTTCAAGCATACAAAGTACCTGGGCATTTTAGCAGTATCAGCAGGAGCTGGTGCATCCAGCACCTCACACAAGCCAGGAGCACTGCAAGCTGGGCCTACCTGAGGAAAATCCCTGTCACGTAGCTTCATTAGAAGTGATCTAAGTTTCAATTTCTCATTGGAATCTCAGCAGCAGCTACCGAACAGCTTAAATTCGCAATGAAAAAGCAAGCTTGGTTTTCAGAAGCCAACAATCCCACTCCCCTGGCAAGCGAGCGCTGTTAGGCAAAGAGATTGTGGTTTAAGCAGCACGTGCAAAACTGGTGAAAAGGATCCCAAAGCACACCTCAGTCAGAAATACTTCAGGAATGCAACATTTCACCTCTTTGTGGATACTGCATGTAATTTACAGTGGTGCACCACACACAAAAAAGGACAAAGAGAAAAGAGATGACGACGTTCACAAGACCATAAAAAGTCAGAGGAACTCACCTAAATCAGTTATCTCTGCAACAGAAAGAGGAGAGGTTGGAAAAGTTAATGCACATTCACTACTGTAAGTCAGTCATGCAAAAGAAAAATTGAAAACATCTTATCTAGAGCTCCTTAGTATTGAGTCCAAGTCTTCAGGAACGTAAGAAGAACGGCATGCTGACTCTAGAAGTCTCTACACATTACATGCAAGATGCAGCCCGAAACATCCCAGTCTCTACACCCACCTTTGGAAACCCCCCAGGTTAGTCAAAAGAAGGAATACAAGCTGGGAGTAGAGAAGTGCAACAGGACACTGAGAGTTTTAGTCTGATGGTTCCAGGTTCTTAGAAGCAGTTGGGAAGAACCCAATTCCCAAGCAGCAATGAGAGACGCTAAGAAGTCAGTGCCGTGTAGTTGGGTCCCATCAGTATGACACTGAATGCTTGGAAGCTACCAGGAGACTCCCTCTCCCCCCACCGAAGTGCAGCGATCACAAAACCAGGATGTCACCTGCTGAACGTCACCTGCTAATGCTGAAGAGCCCGCATTAGGCATGGCAGCTCCATTTCCAGGGTGCCAAATAAAATTTTCTTCAGAACTAATACCCCAAAAGACCGCACCCGTAAGCCAGCACAGCAAACAGCTCATTAATCTAAAATTGTTTTCCCAACTTTAAAAAACAAACGAGCAAAACAAAAGGACCTTTCCTGACTTTTTCTTTTCTTTTTACCAACAATCCATATTATAGCTAGAGGGCAACGTACTATAACTCACACATGGTCCTTCTAAACATTGCGACTAGAAACACAAGATCATTTAGTGCAGTTTCTGTTAAAACTCCGTGGTACATAAACCTTCCAACAACTCCAAGTAATACATTTATCCCTCTCGGAAGAGAGAGATTCTTACTACACTTCTGAATCACATTTCTGCTTTCCTTATAGTAAAAAAAAAAAAAAAAAAAAAAAAGAGAGAGAAAAGAGCTCAAGTTGAAAAACCCAAGCACCTCAAAAATGAGTGTGTGAGATGTCAGATCTCAGGCAAAGAACTGTAGTAGTAGCAACTTTGAGATCACTTCCCATGTCAATTTAATTTAGAAATAACATCCTGGGGCATGTAGGATATGTAAAGAGCAGTCAATCTCTCTTTCAGTTTTTCATTTCAGTGGTGACCTAGAAAAATTGAGGGAGCTCTTCACTCCTCTGCTGTAACAGTCTGAGAGAACACCTATAACATCAGAATCAAGCAGAGAAATACTTGATCAGAGAGGAACATGTCTGATCCAAATGTGGAGCGACCGGGGCTGTTTCTCAAATCAAGCAGAGCACGTGACAGGCCATGCTGACTTCACTGTGTGTAGGTACTGCCTCCCTTCTCACAACAGTGTAACTGAGAAAATACGGTGCATGGATTACAAAAGTGAAACAAGACAAGAAAACCCTCAGCCTGGCTTTGAAAAAAACACCCCACAGCAGCACTCCGTGTCATGCAGGAGCCGTAAGGCACCGCTGCACCAACACCTGCTTTAGCCTTCTCCTAACTGTGAACTCATTTGCACTTCAACCCAACGAGGGGAAAAGGACGCTGAAGGCTCAGTCCAGGAGGCAGGACTACAGCAGCACTACAAGGTCAGAGTAACCAGGCAGGAGTACCGCCGCAGTGCCAGACTTACTCAGCCCCTTCCAGCCGGGCTGTACGTCCGGAGTGATGCTGTCGAGTTCTCGCTGAAACTCCTCTCGAGCTGTAGCCACAAGCTCGTGATACTGAGCTACTATCTTGGCCTCGGACTGTGCTGCCTGAACCTGTAACAAACAGAAAATGGATTCGTTTATTTTTCAAGGCAAATACCAAAAACAGAGACATACATAATTTAAGAGCAGGCCCTGAGTTAGTGGCAGAGATCCCCCAGCCCAACTAAAACAAACACACTTGGGGAAAAGAAAAACCAGCCTGTGCTATCAAACCTCCTGTATACAATCATTATTTGCTTGAGCTACACAAATCCATTTCCTCTCACACGCACACTAACTACACAGTCAGCCTGTAGCCTAGACAGGATCAAAGCAGCATCTTAAATACTGAATTTATCTTTAAAGATGTCCAACTCTTTTCCTCCATTACTGAACGCTTGTTGCCTGCAGCTATCGTACAGGCCTGGCAAGTTAGTCCTAAGAGAGCTGCCATCCTCTCACTAATTCCTGCTGCTCCCACTATTAAGGTAAATTCTCCACTGAAATTACACCTGAGGAATGGAATTGGAATTTGTCTCCCTCTGCAAGAACTGGCCTGCAAAGGGAGCCAAATTTCACCTTTACTTTTCTTCCCGTCTTCTGAGCTGTAAATTTCCCCACAACGCCATTAGCACACATCGATCCTACTCCTCCCCAACCCCATGATTACAGAGGTGTGTCTCATATCTGAGTTTCCAAAGTTTCCTTTCAAGGTTAAACAGCAGCACTCAGTGACTCCTAAGTCTCCCGTGCCCTGTCAAGGAAAAGCCACCACCAGCGGAACGTGAAAACACTGTGTGGAAGGCAAGCCACACGTTTAACATTTTGTCTGAATCTTTCAAATTCCACTCAACATCAGGTAAGAACTACGAGTTGCCCAGAGAAAGCACAGACACCAATTAAGCTGTCTGGAGACTTTCAGGACAGAGACCAGGTTTTTCTCACATCAGGACCATTCAGTGGTAGCATAATCAGCTCAAGCACCAACCATAGCTAAAAAAAGCCAGAATTCAAACTAAAAGTATGAGATCAATTTGAGATCTACTACAGAGGACTTTGGAAAAGGAATTGTGCACAAGCTGCCAAGTAGTTGTTATTCTAATGGCGATTAAAAACAGTGTGTGGAAGCATTACCTTTTTCACTACGTTGTCCAAGTCAACGATCATATGGTGAAGATTTTCTTCCGCAGCAGTGATGTGAGGTTTGGCTCCTGCGATCTGAGACTTCTTGGCATTCTCAATTACACCTTTTGTCTTCTCTAACTCTTCTCTGAAAAGAGAAGCAGCTGCTAATTATAACACACACAGGCCTAACAACATAGCCCCAGAGAAAAGTTTACTTGACACCATCTGTGTTTATAGGAAAAACCACCTGATAACTCTCATGGTTCCCATCTACCAGCTCTACAGCAAAAATGCTGAGATTCAAGATTTTTTTCTGCAGCCTGAAGCCTCGAGATGTCAGTGGCTCCATTCCACATCAAGTGAGCATTACCTAAGTTACAATTACTACCTGGGACTCAAGACATAGCTGGAGAGGGAAGATGAATGAAAGCTCACTGACAGTAATTAGTAGAGCTAAGTTAGTAGGAGAAGGCGGACGTTTCCATCACACAAGAGAGTATCAAAGAAACATTTTCAATATAGATGGCTTAATTCTTGCAGAAGTGTTTTAGACATGGCGACTGGTAGAGATAAAGGAGGATGGAGAAAGCTTATGGAGCTCCGTAAGAGATTTTTAAAAATTAATTATTTTTTGTTGTAATTGAGAACCATTTTCCTCTAGGAAGTCGCAGAACAAGCATTCTTTTTCCAAATCAATTCAAACCAACAGAGATTTCTAATAAACTCTCTGGAGCAAGGAACAAGCTTTTTAATATAAATAACTCGTTGAAAATGGAGGCATCCAGTAGAGAGACCGAGAATGAAAGCTAGCAATAACTTCTGAGCATCTCTAGTTTTGGTTAGCAATAACCTTAGAGCACATCTGGGGTTTTGGCTAGCTTGGTTTTACTCTTTGCAACCCTCGGTTACCCCTCCTACCATTCCTAGTCATCACAGCAACTTCGAGGGTAGGAGCAGTTTGTAATGTAACAACTGTGCAACTTCAAGGACGTTCCCCTGTTCCTCCCATTGCCCCCATAGCCTCGGAAGCATTAAAGAGCTTCCAAATTTATTTCTACACTCATTACAGAAACAACTTGGAGGCATTTTTGTCCATCAGTTTACTTTTGCTGTTACAATCACAGGTAATGAGCCTGCACGCCAGACTTAAGGCACACCACTGCAATTTGTTCAGAACCTGACGTTATGAGCAGGCTCCCTTTTCACTAAACACACATCTAAGAAAAACCTAGCCTTAGAAACCGTCCCAAAACTCATCTAATGCCCGCCAGCCCTCACGGGTGGCGTTACCTTACCGTTCCGTAAGGCTTATTACAACCAGGCAACGTACTTGGCTTTCAGAAGGGCATCAGCAGCTTCATCCACTGCTCTCCTCCGATCTTTCAGCGCTTCCTCCAGAGTGCGCCACTGAGCCGATTTTTTCTCCCCAGCAGCCTAAGCAGCACAGATTTTTCATTAGGGTTATCACAATCGCTACAATAAAGTTACCCGAGAAATCAAGACCTGTAAAGATTCAGTTTTCTACCCTCGTTTCACTCAGGCTGGCCAACATGCTTTTGTTTTACCAACAACATCGCTGGAAGCTTTAAGAATTTCTTCCTTTCAACGTTTTAGGTTGTTTTCTGTGATCCTTAACATTTTGTTCCACCTGAGCAAACAGACGTTTGTACAAACAGAAGGGTGTGTGTGAGGATCGCTGTATGGTGCCACGACATTCCGGGGCAAATCTCTCTGTGTATTATACTTAAAAGCAATTTTAAAGCATTAACGGGATTTGTAAGTATCAAGTTAAAAAACAAACTTAGGGATTTGTTTTACTAAAGGCAGAATTAAGTTCCGTTGTCTGTATGCCCCAGATCATTTGATTAACCACTCAGTTATACCCTCTGCGTTACCTGTGAAGACTAGCAGCATAACCTGAACTGTTCTACTCGCAAAAGGGAGTTGGAGGGAAAAAAAAGCCAAAAGCAGAGGCATTTTATTATTAAATTACCCATTTCAGAAGTGGAAAGAGTAGTTAAAACTGTGATAAACATTAAGACAGCGCGTGAAAAGCTTCCAACTTTAATTGTGAGATGGCAATTTTGCTGACCAGAATATACAAAGCCCCCGTTTGTCCAGTTTACCTCAGAATTGTCCATTGCCTCCTTCAGTATTTGTAAGTGGGCATTCACTGCTTGCACAGCAGATTCCTGTGCCGTAATCGCCTGGAGAGTTACACGAGCTGTAGAGCTCAGGGCTCCTTCTAATGTTGCTGCAAGGGCTGAAAAAAAAAAAAGAATTAGCTGAATTAAACTCATAATTAGTAAAGTGACACGTTACATCCTCTACATTTCCTCAAATGTCTCTTTACATTATTTTCTGTGACCCAAAAGAGCTGGCCAGTTTGGAAACTACACTGCAGCCAACGGAAGAAGAAATGATCATCAGAACATATTCCTGATCCAGAAAATCAGGACTGCACTTAAAGCAGTAGGACTACTCAGTGGAAGACCTCTGCCATGCGTTTGCAGAGGGGTGCATTTAGTCCAGAAGATGTTTTTCATCTTTCTATGCTGGTTATCACAAGGAAACAAGTAAATATTCCTGACTTCCCCGAGAAAGATATATTCCAGCCACAAAGTTACTCCTCCCATCCCAGGAGGTGATGGAGACAACTGTCCACTCCGATCAGGATACAAGCCCAGATGACCCACTAATTATTGAAGCAGGGACCAAATCAACATGGTTAATCAGAGCAAGCAAAGTCTGTCTTACTGGAGCCAGACATTTATCCCTAAGTAAACCCACCTTCCCAGTAAATTCTCCTCTGGACTTCTTCTGGGTAAGATTTCACCTTCCTCACTTGCAAAGGAATCCTTGTATGAAGCTGACAAGCAATGCCTAACCTCTCCTTTCTGTTCCACGTTGCTGGGGCTCAGAGCACCACAGCTCTGAACGGAAACAAGCAGCAACAAACCAAAACGAGTCTACTGTGATTTAAAAATCTCATCACCCGCGCACCAACAGGCCAAGCCCAGGCTCTGGGGGAGGTCCAAAGCACTCAGAGAAAATGAGTGGGGCTGACAGATGTGCCAACACCATGCACAGATGCAGGGTTTTGGATGGGTCAGATTGGATACAGTGCTCAGCATCCTTGTAGTCGATGTCTCCAGCTTACCAACTCTCCCAAAACTCCTTCCTTCGCTTCAGAGGTCTGCAGAGCCCCTGCGCCCACCCGTCTTTGCATTTCCCCAAGTCAGAACTACGGAACAAGCCTAGGCAGCAGCTCTGCAGACAGGGACCTGTGCCTCCCAGCAATGACACCTGACTGCACTGCATCAACCAGCAGTCATGCCGCGGATCGAAGGAAGGAACGATCTCCCCCTAGGCTGGCTTTTACAATCCACCTGTGGAGTACTGCAACCCTTCCTGAGATCCTCAGCATAAGCAGGATGCAGACAAGCTGGGAGATGAGAGCGGAGAACCACTACGATGGTTAGGGGACTGGAGGGGTCTTATTCTAGCCTGAAGAAGAGAAGTCTAAGGGGACACCGGAGGGATTACAGAAAAAAATGAACCAGACTTCTCAGAGGTGCCCAGAGAAAGGGCAAGAGGCAATAAAGTGGAAACAACATGAAAGAATTATACGTAACAAGCCCTCCACCACAAGAAGTACTGGCAAAGATGTTCAGAGAGGTGGGACAGTCTCTCTCTACCCCTGGAGAGTTTCAGAACTCCAGGGGACCAGGCCCCGAGCAGCCTGCCCGAGCTCTCAAGCTGAGGCTCAGACCAGAGAGCTCAGGTTTGTTCCACCCCATTTTTCTTTCATCATTCTCTGACCAGCAGTTAGACCAGCAGTTATTTGTGAGTGGGTGGAGTGTGTTTCACCAGCACCCATTCTGCCAGCACAACAGAGGTAAAAGGCGTAAGCCAACAGAGTCCAGCGATCCTTTTGTCACGTACAACATGCACAGGGAAACTGATGGGAAGGACTTACCCGATATCTTCTCTTGTTCCTCCTTGTCTTGCTGGGCAAGGCGGGCCGCGACTTCTTCTGGTGACCGTTCCTTTATAGCATGGGAAACTTCATGTTCTTTACCTACAAAAGCAGAGAGTAAAACTGTTTCAATGGGGAGCCCAAATTACTATTTGGATTACTCGTAGGGAATTAACTTTCTTCTCAAAATCAATTTGCATAGCTAGCATCATTTTATAAATCTGACTTCTGCATCAAGCTATGCCAAACCTGCCTCAAGCTTTTTGATTATACTCCTAATTGAAACAGGACAAAAGGACTGACACAGAGCTTCTTAAAATTAAAAACGGTAGTGTGGATACCTCACATGCATCTGTATATTTTAGAATTTTTTTTCTAGTTACAAACACACAAAATTCAAAGGCAAAGGCAAAGCAAGAATTAAAAAACAAATGGAGCCAAGTTTAAGTTTTCAGTAAATCTCTCTCCATGTTTTTATCATCTGTCCTTTGGCAAGCTTGGAGAGTTCAGCCAATGTAAAGGTTAGGGAAAGGGACATGGTGAGTCAAGATTATTCTCTACTCCTTCGCCTAAGGCTGCTTAAAATGTTGCTTCTCTCTGAAACAAGGAATTAACATCGAGCTAATTCTCTCTAAGTCTACCTATAAACTGAGGAGAGAACCCAGATCTCAGACTCGTGCTGCATCAAAAAAAAATTAGGTTACCTGTTAATAATGTTGATGCTAACTGAGGGATTTAATCACTTCTTGCTAGCATAAGCTTGTGAAATGGGCTTGTAAATAGGGAAAAAAATTAATATTCAACAAGAAATTAATATTAACATCTGAAATAGCCCATCATAGAGACACTAGTGTTTCCTGTTCAGTTAAACAGTAAATGAGGTTGCTTCACTTAGCCCTGCACAGACAAGCTTTTCTGAACTACAATCAGAAAGCCACATCCATCCCTGTACCCGCCCCAGCTATCAGTCGCGGTGTCTCTGTAAGCTAAAAACCTGTTCACACGATGCAAGTTCTCTCGTCTGCAAAAGGCACAAAGAATAGTGCCTTTAAAAATGATTAATACCAACACAGAAATAAGAATTTATGCACTTAAGGCTGCAGGATTTGGGCTTTATTATGTTTGTATGATCTTTTTCACCTTCTTCAGGCTGTATCCCCGGCGCTGGCACCGACACGGCTACACCTGTTGCAGAGATGATCTGTGCTGCGGCTGTGCCTGCTGTTAAGTACAGTTACAGAACTACAACAGTTAGTATGCACGTGCTCAACGTCAGAACAGGGACATAAAGACTTTCTTTTTTCCTCTGTTAAAACATTAGTTGGGCATTCGCATTACTTTATGCATTAAAAAGGGAATTTCCTGGACAGCCAGCACTCAGTGTTACACATGGACACGTGCAGAGAAAACTTCACTCAACGTGGCAGATGAAGAAACAAAGATGCTAACTGCTCCTCTCTAAACCGATTCCATTTGGTCCTGCTTTAAAAGCAGCCCAGCAGTTATCCTAAGTGAAGCTCCTTGCATTTGCTTAAGAAAAAGAGAGAAATCCTCTCCGAGTCCAGCACCCAAAGTGTTCTTCCTGCTGAGTCTCACATCCAAAACTATGCAGGACAGTCATTATTTGCGTTACATACCAAATATTCCAGTGTAAAGAAACTTCGTAAACACTAAGCAAAATTAATTTAAGCCTTTTTAGACAAACATTCTTATGGCTGAGAAGAAAACAGTACTAATTTGAAGAAATTCTAACATACTCATCTTCAACCATTCCCAAAGACCATTTTAATCTCCTATGGGGTGTACAAGACAAGAGAACATGAGCTCTTTTGTTTCCCTCTGCACGACATTCTGTAAGGTTACCTTCTTTTTCCTCTGCAGGAGGAACGGCTTCTGGTTTGCTGATCGGGGGTTTGGTAACGGGCTGCTTCGATTCTTTCATGACTTCTGCTACAGACGAGATCTTCAGGGGACCTTGCTGTATCTTGAAAAGCCAAAATTAGGAACATCATCAGTTTTCACAGAGCCTGCGTGTCACCAATTCCATTAAAACACGGCAGAACATTTCCACGTCTAGACAACTGTATCATAGATCTAAACTTCAAACTACAGCATGAAAACAGTAGCAAGGCCACATAATTGCTTGCGTTAGTATTTAATTTAGAAGGAATCTTTACACAACACAGAGTCGTGGCCAAAGATGCCACAGGCATGGTGTGGGTGTGACAGGACAGACCAGATTTGCACCACTGCTCTTCGAAAGGGCTCCGATGACTTTCAGGACAGCTGAGCACTCACTTAAGTGTAAATTATTGCAAGGATTTATTATATGAATTCTTTAATATCCATCACGTAAAGCCACAGGGTGATCATAAAAACATCTGACTGGAGCCCTAGCTAGGCAGGTGATGATTTCAGTCTGACCAGTCTGCTTTGTGCAAGAGCTACTCAGTGCTTAGGAGGCAGCAAGAGCTTATCGCAAGTGCCTGCAGCTGAACACAGGAGAGAGACGGTTTTGGTTAGCTGATGTGCTGTTTGTTAAGGACAGCTTTCTTGAATTAAAAATATTTGGGGTTTCCTGAAGGTCAAAAAGCTTCTGATAGCTCCGAAAAGCCACGGCCAGAGGAGCCTTCCAGCATTCTCGTTTAAGCAGGGAGCGTTTTCTTTCAGATGCACTAACAGAGAAACTTCCAGATTTCATTTGCAGTGCGGTGCTGAGGGCAGTATCAGGTTTTCCTTCCCGCAGGGTCACGTCACTAAGATTTCATACTAAGATATCGTACTCATGCACTGTTCCAAGCTTTATTGATCCAAGAAATTCCCAGATCTCTTTAAAGTTCACCTTAGAATAGAAGTTTTCTAATCCTGCGATCTCACTAACTACACTAAGCCTCCAGTCACGGTGAAATTGGTTAAATTCCAGCGTCACCTACAGCTGTCCTTCCGATTTACTTGCAAGCAAACCAGCTGCTTGATTAGGAGCCTAATAGATTTTTATTGTAAATAAAATTATGGTTTCACAAGCCACAGACCACAATCACAAGATGCTAAAGGGAAACGGACAAGCAGCACTGCTGTACAGCACTAAGCAGTGCTTCTATTAAACAGGCAACTCATAAGACAAGAAGAGTTTGAAACGGGAAGGATCCACAGCATCCCTCGGTGTCTTTTCAAAGAACTCCAGCAAAAATGCTGGGCTCGTAATTCTTAAACAACGCACACCAAAACTTCCTAGGGTTTGGAAGCTAGGAGCAGGTGCTCTCTCTGAAGAAGGCAGGACGCAGCGAGCTGCGGGGGAAACACTTACCGGTTTCTTTGGCATCGGTGCGCTGTAAGGTGCGGGGCCAAGTGCCATCTCAAAGAGCTTATCGGAGTAGGGGATGGCTTTCTCTACGTTCTCGCGGAACTGCGTGTCATAGCTGGCGTACAGGACGGTTCCCCCTACTCCTCCACCCACAAACAAGACACTGGCACCAATAATTTTGCCTACAGAAACACTGTTGGGGGGGAGGAAAAGAGTGCAAATGATGTAAATGGCATCGTGGTTCAAGGTGACGACCCCCAGCCTCCCTTCTCATCAGCACTCACCTCGATAAGATTCACTTCGATCCAAGTCAATCAAGCCAGGAACACAGAACCAGCAGAATAAAAGCTACCAGCCAAAGAACCCCCACCCCCCAACCCTGCTCTCACACGAACCTCAGGAGCAGGTTTGCCCTTGGCAGAAGGAGCAACAGGCTCAGGCCCACCCCCGCAAAGCCCTCTACGCACCCCGACTCTCCCGACGTGGTCGCATATCCACGGCTCACTCGTGACGGGCGCAGCGATGCTCTCCCGCACCGGCAACTCTGCGAGGGGAGGAGGAGACAAGAGTCAGCGAGCACCCTGAAGCGTCTCCTCACCCTGACTCACGTCTCAGGTCAGCTTGTTCCGCCGCCGCGTCTCAGGCGGGCTCCAGAGGAAGGCAGCGGCCAGCACAAGGGCAGTGATGTCGGGGGCTTTTTCCCCCCAGACAACAGAATTTTTGAGCAGCTTAAAGGGATCTTGAGGAGTAATTAGTCCTTTTGAAATATATATATATATTCCACTTACCACAAATAACGCACCCCAGATGTTTATCTCCTGTTTTAGCCCCAAAAGCAGATTTACCAGAAAGGCTGCTTAAGACACTCTAATCCCGAGAGCAAGCGAAAGCACTGCCCCCTCCATTTGTTCTCTTCCCACACGTGAATTGCTAAACGAGGAACCCAGGGCCCAAGGGAGATCCGTGCACTAGTCACCCAAGGGCTGCTTCCCACAGCTGCGGTACTTTGGGCAACTAGAAAATTAAAAAGCCATGAACAAGAATCAGGGGATGCTTTGCTAAACCCGGAGCCAAGAAGAGAAGCCTTCTCTATTTACATCCACAACACGTTCGTAGCACGCATCTCGGGGTCAGGCCCCATCCTTATCCGACACTGCAGAGGAAAGGCAGGCACGCTGAGCTCCTGTTTTTTTCCAGAAAGTCAGCCAAAACTCTCTGATTAGTAACAGGAGGGCGCGGACAGCGAGAGGAAACCAGCATTTCTTACCCCTGAGTCCTTCCCCAGCCTTAGCTGATCTTCTCATTTACAGAAGAGCAAGGGAGACAAAGCAAATGTTTTCTGGATTGGTTTTCAGGCTGAATTTTCACTCCCCTCCCAACCTCTGGGTCTGTGGCACCGTGATCAGCACTCGCCTGGAAATGAGCCTTCGCCCAGAGCCTCCTCGTCAAGCTTCTTCACAGGGCAGCAAGGTGAGAGCAAGCCAAAAGCAGGCCACGGGAGCAACAAACTAAAACCTTTAACTGCCAGCATTTTATAAGCAGAAACCCACTCTGGTTTTCTTCCCTCTCACCAAAATACACCATTCGCTCCAAAAAAAGTGGCAGTTTCTTAAGCTGTATTGCTTGCCTTTTGCCGCGGTAAAAATCATGCTTAAATCCACTAATCTGGAAAATGAGGAGCAGTTTCTCATCTCCTCGCTGAGTAATTAGCAGCAGGTGTTTATTGCCAATAAATATCCCCTCGGTAGGGATCCAAGCAGGCAGCACAGAGCCCTGTAGCAGGGCACTGAGAGCAGCTGCGGCCGTTTCCTCCCCCTCCAGCACTCCCCCGTGCTGTTTCCTTCACCTAACTCCTTTAACACTCTTTATTTCACGTTCCTCATCCCCTACAAGACCACTTCACAGGGCACTTTGTACTTCTGTACGCAGGCAGCGTACAGAACCCAGTGAGTCCAGCGTCTGGGCTGACCCACGGGAGATTATCTCCCCAGCAAGGTGCTCGGGGCAGGCAGGGCACAGCAGAACTCCACTAGAGAAACCACCCCTGCCTTCAACACAGCCTTCAGGCACAACTTCAAATACCCAGACAGCTCAAGGGCACGCCACCCTCCGCACTCGTCCGGTCCGAGCTAAAGCTGCCCTCGTTCTCCACGCTGCATCTGCCCAGAAGGCAGCCTGCGGGGCACCGTGGGGGATTTGTGCGCTTCAACAAGAGCAAAACAGGAACTTCCGAGGAAGTCGGTCCACCTAACGAGAGAGGTTACGTGCAACGAGGGCGTCTGACTGCAGAACTGAACCTCAGTTCCAGCTGGGGAAAAATAACCCCAGGCTGCTGCCCCGACAGGAGCATGGCGGGAGGGGCGCAGCGAGGATGCCTTCCCCCAAAAGCAAGGCCAGCCACGGGGAGCAGCCTGCTGTCCCCCCGCTGCTGCCCAGCCCAGGTCCCACAGCGTCAGCATCTGCTCAGCCACATGGCGTTACTCCTGCCAACAGTTCTCTCCTTGCGAGAAATTCCTTAACGTCACCTCGCATCAGGTTAGGGGCCGCAATTCCGCATCTCTTGGAAACCCAGCGCTGTGACACGCTTGTTCCTCGTGTCCAGTTTCTTTCTTTGAAGGTTTTAGCTGCAGAAACCCCAGGGGACCAGCAGCTGCCTGTACACGTACACGTAACGGAGTGCGGAGAGCTTCCCTACCACATAAAAGTTGAGGTGATCCCACCTGCCTGCAGACACACTCCTGCTGTTTGCACCAAACCTCCTTTGTCAAGCAATCAAGAAACACGATCGGGGATGAACTACCAAAAAAAGTCATTTTTTAAAGTAAGGAAACAAATTGCAAGATAAAAAAGCTGCACAGAACGCTCTGGCATCTCTGTGCCTGCAGTTTTTCCATCAAACTTGTACAGACTGAAGGCACGCTTCCAAACCGCACAGCGCTACAGCGGGTTCTCCAGAGCTGCACGGTCATTCTGGACGTCCCCTTACAGACTGCACAGGGGTGGGAGAGAGAAACGTCTGTGACAGCCTGCTTGCTGCCTTCCCAGCTCAAACCTCCCCCAGGACCTGGGCAAACTCCCCCGGCCTCATGAAGCCGCAGAGGAAACACCGGCTGCTGGGGTGGGAGAGGCTGGGAAGGGTCACACGTCACCCACGGAGCGTGTGAATAGGAAGAGTAATAGAACTGGAACAGAGTAGAATATAGAAGTGGGTTGATGTTTTTATTTATGTGTATTACTGTTACACAGATCCCTGAAATACAAGATGGGGACTTTGTAGAGGCGCCAGCCTCATCTACAAACCCTTCTACCTTCCAGCAGTGAGTGGCTGCCTTAGAAAGGCTTCGCACCCCACAGCCACGTGGAGAGAACATCGTGGGGATGGGGAAAAGCCCGGAACACAAGCGCATGGGGGGGATTTTTCACCCTGGCTCCTCTTCTTGCCTTGTGCCCACAGGCACCACATACAACGGGGGATGGCAGCGACAGTGGGCACCCCTCAGGCCCCTCATGACCCCATCGGGCCCCTCACAACCCTCCAGAGCCTCTCAGGAGCCCCCCCCCGGCCCTCTCACGACCCCCTCAGGTCTCCTCACGACCCCCTCAGGTCCCCCTCAGGCCCCCTTACACCCCTCAGGCCCCTCACAACCCCCTCAGGCAGCTGGCAGCCAGTCGCCCCGGCCCAAGGTCATGTCCTTCCTCACCGCCCCACGGGCCTGGCCCCCACCGCCGGCCCCCCCGTGCCCCGGCCGGGCCCCGCCGCTGGCGGCCGCCGCCCCCTCAGCGCGGCCCCGGCCCCCCTCAGGGACCCCTCTTCGGGAAGCCGCCGCAGGCCCCCTGGCCGAAGGACTACAACACCCAGCATGCAGCGCGGCGCCCATCAGCCCCTCGTAGGGGCAGGTAGGAGACGGACGGCGGACTACAAGGCCCAGCATGCCTCGCGCGCTGCTCCACTCAGCGCCAAGCAGAGCCCGCGCGCTGCACGCCGGGATTTGTAGTGCGCCCCATCAACGCGCCCGCCTGCCGAGCCGCCTCATTGGCTCCCGCGGCCGTCCCTCAGGAGCCCGGCAGCCAATGGCGACCCGCGCGCGCGGAGTCATTGCAAGACGACGGAGCGGCGTTCAGAGGACGCGCCGCGCCTTGGCCTCGCGGCGGGCGGCCCGGGGTTCCCCGCCTCGCCGCGCTCCCCCCCGCTCACCTGCGCGGCCACCGCGCCGCCCGCCCGCCGCCACGCCCGCAGCATCGCCCCTTGTGCGCCTCCGCCGCCAGCACCGCCCGCCTCCGCCCCTCACCGCCAGGAACCGGGCAGCGCGCGTGCGCGGGAGGGGCGAGCCTCCTCCACAGGGCGGGGAGAGAGTGATGGGCAACGCAGCCAATCGGAAGCGGAGGGAGGGATGACGTGACCAGGGGGAGGGCGGCCGCCATTTTAGAGCGCGGCGTGAGGCGGAGCGGAGCCGTGGCTCCTCCCGGGCCCGGCAGTGCTGCCCCCTAGCGTGGGGCTCCCGGGGCCGTCCCCGCCGCTCCGCCTCCTCCTGACGGCGGCCGGGACATGGCGGCGGCGCTGCGCGGGGCTCTGGCGGGTCGGTGGCTTGAGGGAGGGGGGCGGCGGCGGCCATGTTGGGGGGGGGCAGCGCGGCGCCCTCGAAATGGCGGCGCCTCGCCTCGGGGCCGCCGCCTGTGAGGGGTTTGCTTCTCCGCAGGGCTCCTCCGGCCGCTCGGCAGCTGGGCCCCGCGGGCTGCCCGAGGTGTCGGTGCGGGGCGAGGCGTGCCCCTGAGGGGATTCGGGCGGCTGCGGGAGGCGGCGCCGCTGGGAAAGGGGCTGGTGTCCCTCGGGAGCCTGCCCGCTGCGGGCTTCCCCTCCGTCCTCGGCAGGTAGGGTACGGCCTGCGCGGTGCTGAAGTGATTCTGTCTGGGGGTAAAGCTTCTGGGATGTGGTGGGGTAATGAGGCAGGTAGTCACTGCTCCGTGCTGCCTCCCCGCAGCAAGAGCTCACCAGCAAAGCAAGGGAAGGACAGAACAGGCCAGGAACAGATCTTCACAGAATCATTCATCTTGGAAAAGACCTTCAAGACCATCTGGTCCAACCACCCCCCTACCAGCAATGTCACCACCAGCCCATGTCCCCAAGCACCAGGCCCAACCTTTCCTTGAAAACCCCCAGGGATGGTGATGCCACCACCTCCCTGGGCAACCTGTCCCAACACCTGACCGCTCTTTCAGAGAAGAAATGTCTCCTCATTTCCAACCTGAACCTCTCCTGGCACAACTTGAGGCCATTCCCTCTGGTCCTATCACTAGTTACCTGTGAGAAGAGGCCGCCCCCAGCTCTTCACAGCTTCCTTTCAGGCAGTTGTTTTCCCCAAGCTTATCCCCTCCTTGGCACCTCAGCAAAGAAGCAGGCAGGCTCTTCCTTGGCTGAGAAGCTTCTTACTGCTTTTTGGTCTAACAAACAAGTTAATTATAATCCCAAGTCTCCCACTTGTATTGAGCGTAATGCTTGAAGGAGGATGTAAAAGAGAATACGCTGCGTAGGTGTAGACTTGACTCACAAATAGACTTGTAATCACTTTCCTTTGCTGATCATTAACATTCTAAAAGTTCTGAATGCTAACAACAGTTGAATAAGTTTGCTCTTGAGTATTTAACTACACATTTAGTAGATGGAAAAGGTGTTCTACAGCAACTTCAAGATGAATTTACTTCATTTGGAGTTCAGCTAGCATTGATAAGTACGCTCGTTGAATGGCATGTTGTAATGTGAGATCAGTTTTTGTTAACCCTCAAGTGAGACTACTTCTGATTTCTCATTATGTGAAATATTCAGCGACTGGCTTAATGAAAGAGTTGTTTCATTCCTGTTCTATCCTCCCCTTTTTTCCTTTAGAGTCACACCTCTGCTTCCAGCTATCCTTCAGCAGCCAGTGAGGACCGTCACTTACTATAGCTTACGGAAGGGAAAGAGGAAAACTGTGAAAGCTGTCATCGACAGGTTTCTCCGACTGCATAATGGCCTTTGGGTGAGGAGAAAGGTAAGATTTTATTGTTTTTCAAGTAAGACGAGCTGTGTGTTTACTGACAGTGGGCTCTTTTCCTTCCCTTAGTAACTAGCATGGAAGGATTTGCTGTATGGTTTGCTGTATGTGCGTATTGGCTGGCAGCAGCCTGCTTAATTTCTGCTGTATTTTCTTCTGACAGTCTGGCTACAAGAAGAAGTTGTGGAAGAAGTCCTCTGCCCAGAAGAAGCGTTTGAGAGAGATGGTGCTGTGCACTAGAACACAATGTAAGCTCCTCGATAAAATGACCACTTCTTTCTGGAAAAGAAGGAACTGGTATGTTGATGATCCCTACCAGAAGTATCACGATCGCACAAATCTGCGTGTGTAGAAATTGTTTTTTGCATCTTTCTAGGAAAGAGATGGTGTCTTTGTGGTGTGGCCCCAGTAGCTGAATTTTAGATCATAAATGTAATGTGTTACTTTTATAAATAAACACATGCAGATCGTGTGATCAGAACTGTGGGTATTGGGGCCCAAAATAAAGGAATATTCAAGACTCCTTTGAGCACCAGTTTGTGTTTTATTTAGCAGAGGGTGAGAGCCAAACGTTCTGAAGTCTGTTGGTTTCATGTGGTTGTGTGTAAGACAATGTACGTGGATGAATGCAGTCTAAAATAAAAGGTAGCAGACAACTAAAATAGTTTTTGTTTTTAAAGAAACATGTATGATCTTAGGATATTTTTATGTCCCTACTTGGTAGCTCGCTGCCAAGGAAGAGAAAGGAGAGTGGGATTTTGTTCTGGTGTTGCTGCCCATTATGGTACCACATAAACTGTTGCCATGTCTCTGTTAGCATGGGAACGATGGTGCTTCGTGGCTACTTGTGGTTACGACAACCAATTAAAAATATATTGCACGTTCTGCCAGATTGCACAGCAGAACTCCATCGCAGGACTGGAATTTTGTATTTTGTATCAGTTCTTGAGTAGTGGAACAGCTTCGTTGGGTCCTAATCTATACCACAAGCAGTCAGCTCGGAATGTTTTGTTTTTCCCACCCTGCACGTCTCTACGCACGTGTGTGCCCGCAAGACCCCCAGGGATTTATTACGGGGCCTTCTGGCAGTGTAAGTTGCAGCTCGCCTCTGGTCTCAGTATGGACTAGATAAGAGGCTTTCTCTAAAACCAGTAACTTCAGCAAGGCTGTGAAATGCAGCTGCTTCAAAACATTTCCTAATAATTAACCCCTTATTAATTAGTTACTCCCTGTCTGTCAGCTCCAGAGCCACCCGCATAGCAAGAGATGGCAACACGGGCTGTAGCGTTGCAATGAATTCACGGGTGATGCAGAGTGTTCAGTAGCTGTATTTTTTTCCAGTTCATCATACAGAAAAGTTCTGAAGGACATGCAGCACTTAGTGAATACATCTATATACAGTCAGCCAGAATTGAGATAAAAATAATACAGCAGTCAAAGTAATTATTCTGGCCTGCCAGATACATTGAACAGACTGAGGATGTTGTCTTCCTTATTTTTTTAAAGAAAAGATTAAGACTTTATTCAAGATGTGTATCGAGCAGTATAACAAAACCAGCACAACGTCAGCCTTTGGAATCGTGACGGCCGTTCCGGGAGGCATTGGCTGTACCATTTCAGCACAGGGCTTTTCTGCTGGTCACAGGAACGAGATCACGTGAAGTGCACAGCGACGATCCTTACTTGGTTTGGATAAACGCGAATCCCAACATCGTGTTCTCTGCTTCAAGTACGATGCCAGATGCGTAACAGGTACCCGAAACAAACAGCAGAAAGGAGACTGTGATTAACGAGCGCTCTGTCACGAGTACAAGGGCTTCGTTACGTGGGAACACCGAGTTCAGGGAGCAGTCGGAGGCAGCAGGTTGTTTACACGAGGCTGAGGAGCATCGTATCTCTTCCAGCAGCTTTCTCCCTCTCACTAGCAATAAATAACCCAATTTTCCTTCCATGCTGGGTTTGCACCTACACAATTTAGATTAGTGGGGGCTTATTCTGCGGTTACAGCGATAAACATGAAGTCCCTCTAGTTGATGTGATCCTGATTCAGGAGTTGGCAACCCCTAACTGCCCTGGCACTGGCTGCTGTGACGAGAACAGAGGCACAGAGGATGGTTCTGGGCTGCTCTGAACCTGATGTCCTCATAGCTGAGGTGAATTTATGGTAACCTGGTGAAATAATTTACAGCCCCATTTACCACAGACCAGATGCGGTTTCCCTTCAGCCCCAAGTTTACTTAAAATAATGAACGTTACACTTGAGCCTTGTGCTGGTAAAGGCTGGAAGCTCCAGGGGCTGCATTTCCTAGGGCCGACTGCTCAGCAGCAGGTTAACATGGGGCAGCAGCGTGCCCTGGCAGCCAGGAGGGTGAGTGGCGTTTTGGGGTGCATTACGGCGTAGCCAGCCACTCCACAGAGGTGTTCTCTCCCTGTAGTTAGTGGTGGGGCAGCCTCGCCTCGAGTATTGCGGGCTTCGAAATATAAAAATGGCGTTGAGGGCCTCCAGAGGAGGGCAACAAAGCTGTAACAGGGCTGGAGGGCACGTCCTGGGAGGAGCAAGCTGAGACCTGCTGCTCACCTACGCGTGCCTCCACCTCTGGATCTGTTCGGTCACCGCCTGCGAGCCGTTTGCCACGAGGGGTCAGCATCAGTGCGGGAAGCCACCTGCTGAATCAGGCTGGACAAAGGGCTTCCTGCCTGGTGTCTATGTGAAATCAAGGGGTGAAACAACAGACTTGGGGCGACACCTGTAAACAACCTGTGTGGGGAAGAGGAGAAATCAAAAGCACGCGACTGGTCTCCTGTACGCAGAACACGACGGCGCTACGTGGACGTGGTGAGGCATTCACGTTTCTTGGCTATCTATACACAAATATACAGCTCGGTTGATAATTTAATACATTATTATTATTATTATTTTTTGCCAGACATATGAAAAGGTTTATTTTTCTCCTTTATACAGTGAATGTTTTGAGAGATATAAGGCAACTCCCTTGTCAACGATTTCACCTCAGCACTTAAGAAAATCTAAACAGTCAAGTTTACAATAAAACAGCAGGTTAGACACAATTAATATTTTCAGTGAGAATCAATGTTAATGCAGCGTGTCTGAGAGCAGAAGTTGTCAGATGCTATGTAGCTCTATGGTTTGTTGGTTTTTTGGCATAATTGAGTGCAAACTTGTCAGCTTTTTATCTTATGGCAGCCCATTGCATCGCAGGGAAACGTAGCTTGCTTGCAACAGGATTTTATTTCTGCTAACACTGCAGGCAGTTTTTCTCTTTCTTTTTAATGCTTGCCAAAATAAATCAAACAAACTCCAAAGCTGCTTAAAAATAAAACACACAAGCTGAGCTCCTCAAAGCATTTGCTGACCACGTTGTAAGGACTGACTCTTCTGTACCTGCTATTTAGGGCTGTGGGGTTTTTTACAGTTTACTTTCCGAGGACTTCTTCCTTCTTACCCATTGCAAAACACGGTTCATTAGCACACGTAAAGGGAATAAAATCCTCCAGCAATGGGGCCAAATGCTGTGGCAGACGCAGGAAGCACCTACTCGCTATTCCCACTTTCCAGCCAGGTCAGAAAAATCTTTGTGTGCGCACGTAGCCTATTTCTCTCTTCCCCGCATGCGTAGGAAGCTCGGGGGGAAAGCTCGAGGCTGCGGCAGGCAGGGACAGCCGGGCTATCGATGCGCCTCCAGCAGAGAACAGGCTGTAAAGGCCACTTCAGCTTTATCTCGGAGCCTGCCGCGCTCCAACCAGCTGCTGGCATCCTGGGCTGCACCTGCACTAGCCAACTAGTCCTCGTGGTCCAGGCTGCGCACGGATCCATCAGGGAGGGCAGTTCTGGGTAACGCTAAATGTTTCATCTAGTCTATGAGCTAGGTCCAAGAGCAAACACAAAGGGCCACGTACTTAACTGAGGTGTGAACTTCACATGCGGAACACTTACAAGAGACACCAACTTGAAGCACAAATACACGAACCCTACGACGTCTTCCTCCTCTTTGACACGTCTCGTATATACGGATACAAACACACCACGCCGCCTGCGTCCCGCGGCTCTAACCAAACCCCACGGAACTCCAGGCCTCCAAAAGCAGCTCGGCCCCAGCGCCCCACTCTGCTCGTGTAAGCGAAACTCCAGCACCCCACCAGGAGAGCAGGACGCTGGGGCTGGTGCTGTTACCTGCAGGGGAGAGGGGTTCGTTTTCCCCTGGAAGCAAGTCACTAAAGCGATTCTAACGCGCGCAGCTACAGCTAGCACACGACTGCCTCGCTCACGCTTCAGAACTGTGGGTGGAACATTTGCCACAAGCAATACGCTCCGTCGTTCTCCACACAATACTCTCCTGGCTCAGGCTGATCAAAATTAAGACTCCCTTTTCATTACCTTGTTGAAACCATTTATATTCCCTTGCACCTCTCTTCCTCGTCCTCTCCAAATTCTGTCTCTCTGTCTCTTCAGCGCAATGGTTGGCTCAAAGCACGCGTGACCTACTTGCAGGAAGAGAAACGGCATCACGGCTCAGCCTTCCCTAACGAGCCCTGGGCATTTTGAACAGCCAGAATACCGAGAGACTTGTTACATCGCCACTGCCTTGAGGAGGAAGGGAGGGAAGAGAAATCCGTGGCTTCTGCAGACCCACTTCCTAAATGATAAAGCCACAAACAAATGCACTGTCAATGCATCATCACGAGCAACTGAGTATTTTTGCCTTCGCTGTGCATTCACAGGGCCAGAGCTATGCAGACACAAATGAGAATCGTAAATGTACGGCCCGACGGGGTCAGCACAAGTGGGGGGACGCTCTGCAAACAAAACAGGGACTCTGAATCTGCAGGGCTCCGTCAGGCTGTCCTAACCACGTCACCGACAAATGCGAGAAGCGTGGAACGGGTACGGAGAGAGGAGAGAGAAAGGCCATGTCTACAACGCTGTACATCGAAGCACATCCATCCCGCTGCTGTTTCCTACATGATTACCGAGTAGCTCTTTAAGGCAGAAGAGAGACATTCTGTGGATCTTGGTGCTATTGGCTCATTGCACTCACATTGTTTCAGTGGCAGAGGACGAGGTACTTTTCTTCCTGAAGCGAGGTCTAAGGGTCCTAGGCGGTGCCTGCAGAGAGATGAGAGAAAACCATCGTTGGCGTGTTAGGAAATGTCGTTTTCTTAAAACTCACCCGTTTTTGTGGCACCTCTGCGGTAACGATCCTGTTTCAGGCATGAAGAAGGAGAGAAGCACATCTTGGCCCTGAAGCTCATTAATCTCCACCAGCTGAGGACCAAACCCTTGCAGAAAACCTTTGTAGCCCCTTACCCGAGTCAAACCAACACCTGCCCCTCTGGCACCTGGTTAAAGGCATGGCTACAGATCCCTGATCACACAATGGTCATAGCAGCAAGGGTAAATCGGTGCAAATTCCTGCAGCCACTGGATCCAGAGAGCAAAGCGGTGGTAGGAAGCCCGCTCTGGTGTTTCCCACCCACCTTGCTCCGTCCAGCCCCTCTGGGGGCACAGCTCCTCGGGGCACAGCGAAGCACAGAGGGTCCCCAAGGCGGAACACGCTGCGCCTCTCCTTCCCACCAGGCAGAGATCTTCCCGAAGATCCGCTTCTTGCTGGGGAGGCTGCACAGGCTCGCTCCGCTGGCACCGCTTTGGGTGAGGCCTGCTGCCATTGTGCCCTGCAGCCAGCTGATGCGGAGGGCTTTAAAAACTGAGCAGCAGGCTCGAGCGTGGAGATGCACGGACAGGCTCCCAGGCCAACCTGCCCACGAGAACTGCCAAATGCCTCAGAGCAGCCACAGCAACCCCGTGAAATCAGCTCACTCTGATTAGCCCTGCTCCCCAGACCGAACTGACTGAGACAGCAATTGGTTAGAAAAGTAAGCAAACAACAAGAAATAGTCGTCTGCGTTGTGTAATTCTCTCTGAAAAGCTTTGGCTTGGCCCTGGCTCTTGTCAGATTCACAGAAAGAAATGGTTACCAGATGCTGCAGAGCAGCTTCTCTGAAATTTTAGCCCAAGCCCCCAGAAGCACCGGGGACCAGGGTGGGATGGCTGTACCCAGAAGGGCACGGCCAGCAGAGAAGAGCTGAGGAAGGAAGCTGCCGTGTACGGCAGTCAGGGATCCTGCCACATCCACTGATCCACCCAGGCTCTGAGCTGCTGCCTCAGTCTCCATCATCTGCAAACCGGGAGCCCTGCGACACAGCCCGACAGCTCGAGCAGTACCTCCTGCGGCTTGGAAGAGGGCTTCTTTGGGAAGCCAGCCCGCTCTTACAGCAAAGCAGCCATCAGCTGCACGGTAAATATCCTAAATCAGGAACGAGGAGCTCTGCCTCCTCTGGGAGGCCGCTTGGCAGCTCGGAGAGCAGCCACCGAGCTGCACCTTCTCACGGTAAGAGCAGAGCAGGGTCCTCCTGCACCTGGGGCACAACAACCCCATGGAGTGTACAGGCTGGGGGACGAGTGGCTGGAAAGCTGCCTGGTGGGAAGGGACCTGGGGGTATTGGTGGAGAGCCAGCTGAAGGAGAGCCAGCAGTGTGCTCAGGTGGCCAAGAAGGCCAACGGCATCCTGGCATGTATCAGGAATAGTGCAGCCAGCAGGAGCAGGGAGGTGATCGTGCCCTGTACTCAGCTCTGGTGAGGCTGAACCTCAAGTTCTATGTTCAGCTTTGGGCCCCTCAGTACCAGAAGCACATCAAGGCCCTGGAGCGTGTCCAGAGCAGGGCTACGAAGCTGGTGAAGGGCCTGGAGCACAAGTCCTGTGAGGGGCGGCTGAGGGAGCTGGGGGTGTTTGGTCTGGGGCAGAGGAGGCTCAGGGGAGACCTCATTGCTCTCTGCAACCGCCTCAGGGTAGCTGAGGAAGTGGCCTCAAGTTGTGCCAGGGGAGGTTCAGGTTGGCTATTAGGAAAAATTTCTTTACTGAAAGGGTTGCAAGGCACTGAAACAGGCTGTCCAGGGAAGTGGTTGAGTCACCACCCCCAGAGGTATTTACACGATGTGGTGCTGAGGGATGTGGTAGTCTTGGCAGTGCTGGGTTAACGGGTGGATTTGATCACCTTATAGATCATTTTCGAAGTGATTCCCTGAGTCTATGATTCTAGATCCCTCCAGAAGGAGATGTAACTGCTAGCCAAACCACACCACGGGGAGGGGGGACCAAACCACCTTCCCCACGTTGGACATCTGGCTCAAACCCCAGCGCTACATCAGGGCTGCAGGCCGTGGCTCTGTTCCTCCCTGCCCAGGCCTGGAAGGATCCTTTGCCCACGGCATCTCTCACAGAGCTTGGAGTTCCTCCATAACAAGATGTCTCTAAAATTGCTTTTGGCAGACCATGGTGTGAGATCTGGGTCTCCTTTAGCTCTTTTTGCTTCCACGTAGCAACTTAAACCATACTTGTTAATATGGGGCCTGACTGACCTCTTGAAATCCTGAAGGGAATCCACATGTGTAGGAAACGGAGTGTTCCCACAGCAAGACTCACCCTGGAAGACTGGACATGTATCGCTTTTGGACTCTGTTTTTAGACCACAGGAAGATGTTCGTTCAACTATTCAAAGAACTTCACAGAAGGAGGAACCTTGACAGCAGGAAGTACCTCAAGGGGCTGATCCTTCCTTTTGGGCCTTTTGTTCATGGATGTGCAATCCAACAAATCGTTCTCTTCGTCATCCGAGAACACAGAGCCTTTCGTTTCACAGTTTGCCTGCCGTGGCTTTTCATATTTATCGTTCACATCTATTTAACGTGGCCGTTTGTGGGCTAAACGTGGAGACAAAGGACGAGGAAGATCAGCGATGGTTTGATTCACGCCCCACCAAACCCCAGCTCACCGCAAAGCCATGCATCTTCCAGGGATTAATAGTCAGAAGGTTCACACTTCACACTCCAGTAACAGCAGTTGTGGGGTTAGAAATCAAAATGACCTCGCTTGCAAAGACATCATAAGCTCTACTTGGACTGTTTGTGTGGAATTCAGACTAAATTCACAGTCTGGTTTCCTGGAGATTGACTCTAGAAAGAAATTTGTTTGGCTCAGGGATAAATGAAATGATTAATTTCTTGAATTGCTGAGTCATCCTTTGTTCCTACATGTACTGCTTCTAGAAGGAGCGTCCTCTGGAAGACACCAAGTGAGTGCTGAAGCCCTCAGGACAGCCTGGAGACAGCTTCCTGGGATGCAGAAAGTGCAGCAGCAATAATTGACTGAAGCTGGGAGAGCTCCAGCCAAGAGCCCAGTCTAAAACCCACTGAAGTTAACAAAAAACTTCAAGGGGCATCGAAGGGGCTCTCAGTAGGTTGTGTTGTTACAAGACCAGTGGGGAAAAGCCCTCCTCTGTCCCTAGAGCAAACCCTACAGCCTGTTACCCCTGGTGGATCTGAAGGCAGAGTGGGACCATGACTACAGATCACCAATACCTGCTTGGTGCTTCTCATCCTTGTGCTTTACAACATGATCATTGTGGGCCTGGTCATTTGGACGATGCATTTGCTGCCTCAAATCCAGGCAGTGAAGAAAGACAGTATTTTCAGTGGCCAGCCCAAAGCAAGAGCTCCAGAAAGGACTCCCAGCACGACCGAGCTCCCTGCCTCTCTGTGGGCAGTTTCTTACCAGCAGGGCTGGAGCTTTCTCAGATTAACCGAGAGTCATGTTTTTTTTATTATTATTATTCTAAAACATGGCAGAAGTGGAAGTGTTTGGTGCTTAGACAACATGACTCACACCTGTTGGGTCTCTGACTAGGCTGTTCTACAAACATACACAGAAACGATGTTCTGTACTTCTTGTCTCGGCCTCGCTGCAGGACTCTGCTGGACCAAAGACTGCAGCAAAAGGATTCTTAAACGTCTGATCCCAATCTATTCAGATCCTTAAAGGCTCAGGTTGTGGCTGCTGCAGGAGAGCGGTGCACGCCGTCCTCTGGCTGCTGCCCCCGTGTCTCTACCCCTTTACCACCACGCGCGTGTGCGGGCTGGGATACACCGACACAGGTTCTCAGGAAGAGCTGGCATTTGACTTTTATCCCAGCAGTACTGAAAATGCTGACAGTCACACTGCAGAGAGGCCTGGGACAATGCTGAATTTTTATTTTTTTCTCTGTAGGACTGTGGTGGTAAGGCTATACTGTAAGGATAATACTAAATGTTCTTTAAATCACTTAGCAAAACAGTCCGGGTACATTCTGTTTCATTTCCAATTTCACCCTTCCACTTGGGAAGTGAGATATCCAGGAGAAGCCTAGCTGAGGTCCTCTTGGCTGCAGGAGATGGCCCTTGGTGCCTCTGTACGCCACGGACAAAAGGAGACAAGCTTGGTTTAAAAGCTGTTTGTTCAGAGCTTGGGCACAGCCTGAACCAAGCGTGCCCACATCTGCAGCCTGCAGGCCGAGCGCTGCCCCGACACCAATTCACGTCTCACCTCCCCAGAGGTGCCTCGGATGCAGGCTGCAGGCTGGACTTCGGGCAGGCTGGTGCCAAAAATGGGTCGGGACTTCTTTAAAGTGCCTGCCCGAGGTCTGCACGGAGCCCCAACACCAGCCAGCCCTGTGCCGCTGCAGGGAGATAAGGGATTGCCCTGCGGAAGGGGAACAGGCCAGAGGGTGCTGGGGAACCAGAAGCAGAGCTTCCCTGGGGAGACATCAGCAGCTGAAGCGGTGTATGGGATCAGACAGGTGCTCTGCTGCCCTTCTCCTGCTGTCACTCGCTGCCAAAGGAGACAGAGGGAAGTGTCGCCCTGATGATGCCCCGGGGAGCTCCATGCTTTCCAGCCTACACTGCTTTCCCCATCGTTATTTTCTCCTGAATTGGGTGCTGGGTCAAGAAGACGTCCAGGAAGCGCTGCCAGCTGTGTTCTGCCTCCACAAGCAGCAGGGCAGATGCACAACGCCCCCATGGGCTCCTCCGCTCTCCCCAGCACCCCGGACATCGCGTCCCTGGCCTGGAGCTGTTCTTTGAAGCCTGGGGGAGAGCTCAGTCCCCAGGCAGGCACACGCTGCTTTGACCCCGCAGCAGAGAGGTTCCCAAAGTCCCCTGGAAGCTGGGCAGAGGCCCTCTTCTCCCCTGCTCCATCTCGTTGGGAATGAAGTACCGAAAAACACCCACCTGGGAACCAGTTTTGCTTCAGCCTCACTGACCTGGAAGAGTGAAAGCTGCTGAGCACTGCTGGGAGCAGATCTTGAGTGCAGACATCCCCCGGGAGCCGGAGGGAGAAGGGGCTGGAGGATCCCCTGCCCGTCCCGGCTCAGGACGTGAGTACTGCAGGAATCCCTACCTCGTACTGAGCTGGGGAGCCAGACTTTGTCCCGTGGCTGCGGGAGCATCGCGCTGCTGTGGGATGGGAGCAACTCGTCTCAGAAGGGCTGCGGAACAGGGACCAACTCTGGCGTTGGTTTTCTGCAAACAGGGCAACTACAGGATAAAAAAGAACGGCTACACCAAGACTGAGTGCTCTGCAGGAGGAGAAACGGGAGCAGAGCAGGGAATGAAGCAGAACACCGAGCAAATTGTAGGAACTGGGGGGGAAAGGAGGCTTACAGTGAACAGATGGGGCCTGGGCCACCCAGGTTTGGCTCTGGAGAAGGGGCAGATCAAAGAGCAAAACGCTGTCAGGGCTGGCACAAACTTCTCGAGGGCAGTGCCTGGCCTCAGGTCAACTCCTGGGTGTTTCTAAGAGCTGTCTCCAGGCTCTGAGGCTGTGGGGCCTTGGGCCACCATCAGATGTCCCCAAAGGGGCCAAGCCAGCAGCGTGTGCTGCTCCAGGCAGCGCTTCACAGCCAGGAGGGGGCTGTGTAAGTCCAAGGGCCTCCCCTGGTGCTCTCACCTTCAGGAGGTTCTCACTGCCCACCTCAGAGCCCAGTGCCTTTTGGGAGCCTTCACCTCCCACGTTTCTGCCTCCACACCTCTGCGGGGAGGAGCAGAATCATCGCAGAAATAGGAAAACCGCTGCTGTCCCAGGCTGAAGCTGCTGCTGCCTCCTGCAAACATGTCTTTTCGGCATCCAGACCAGATTATACTCCTCTCCTCTCCAAGGCAAGGCAAGACCTGACTGTAAACAGTCCAAAGACCCCTTAATTCCCATCCCTATCACCCTATCCTAACTCCTTCCAAGGGAACCCCTATAACATAACCAACACACTGGGTGGGAGGTCCTGAGGTTGGGCATATTGCAAGCTGGAGTAGCTGCCTGAGCATTTTGCAGAGGTGGGATCAAAGCTATTAAATGCTCCACAGGGAACAACCCAGCCTGGACATGGAAAGGTAGGGCCAGGTCTTCGTCATCGTTACTCTCAGTGATTCCAGACGGGCTGAAAAATCTCCCTGGCAAAACCCGTCTAGCACAACAGATTCTGGAGCAGGCTGCTTTGCCAGCACTTGCTTTGTTATTGACTAGGCTTTGTTATTGACTATCCGTGTGGATACGGATTGACTCCTGTGGGTTTACACCAGTGTAACAGAGGTCAGTGGGTTTACATCAGTGTACACAGTGTAACACAGGACTTTGATAAGTAAGTATTTGGACACTGAAATGTTTGGACACGTAAATACAGTGGGAATCAGGCTCCCCAGTGCTTTTGAGAGGTGGATCCCCTTTGTTGTCCCAGGCAATACTTCTTGCTCCCCTCACTCTAAGTCCTCGGGGCACTCGGACAAACCACAGCCACTACACCAGCAGGAACAAGGTGTTGTATTATTGTAAGAACAAGGTGTTGTATTATTGTAAAGGAAGACGAAGTCACTCCAAAGCTAAGCCTTTCTGGGGGATCCTTCGTGTAAGGAGCTCTGCACAGCACTTAGTAAGAGCGAGAGAGCGGATATTTATTACATGATGGTGATCAGCTTCGTTTCCCTGAAACAAAGACAAATTTGCCATCATTTCCAAAAGACATTGCCCCAGGTCCCGTACTTCCCCAACACTTCTCATCGCCAAACCAAGAAGTTAGAAGCAGCCAACTGGACCAGCCACAAAACAGGGGCAGACAGGAGCTCAGCTTTCCGAAGCTGAAGTCAAGTGCAACCAAAGCAAACCAGTCCAACCACATCGCCAACAAAGTCACCGGTTAATGAAAACACATCCCACAAGTGATTAAGTTGTTAAGTGCTAGGCTATTCCAAACACCTCAGAAGAAAACCCATGCAATCCGTAACACTTACATCAGAGTCCCATAATATTTACATAGAGAAAAGGAAAGAATAAACTGTTAGGGGAAAGCATTTGGGTGTAGGAGGGGAAGGAACATTGGTTCAGAGCACAGAAATCATCTTTGCTTTCACAACACCTGTGGTTGAACTCGAGGTTATTAAACAACCATGAATGTTTGAACTTGGTTGCTAAAATGCAAACGTACTTGAAGAGCCTGCTGATTTTCTGTGAAAATGTTTCCTGCCCTGAAATTACTCAAATAAATATTAAAATATTTTTAAATACTGGAGAGACACCCAAATTGCAATTCAGAGGTCCTGGTGCAAACTGACACAAATCGCGCCTGTGAAAAATCGATTCAGCATTTAGAAGGGAAATTTTGAGGAATAAAATGCCTGGAGCACCAGAAAGCAGTTGTTTAGCCTTTACACTCAGTGAAAGGTTAAAAACAATCTGCAAATCCCCAGCACGAGAGCTGGAAGCAAAGCGAGCTACGAACAAGAATGAACTCACCCGGAGTGTTTAAATGGTTTTTGTTCAGGGAGATACGACAGCTCCCCTGGTGAAAAGTCAATTCATTTTTAAGAACAGCAGCACACCACGAAGAAGGGGCTGAACACATCCAATAGAGCAGTAAGGTGGGTGGTTTAAAACACGATTAATGAACGTCCTGCGGTACAGCTGGCCGTGTGTGCTGTCACCTTGCCTGCAGGGTGACGGTGCAGGAGAAGATCCCCACGGTATTTTCGTGGGACAGCTCCAGAGCTGGCTTTCTGCTGCAACACCCTGTGTAGGGCTGGCGACACCTAGGCTAGGCTGTAGTGTTAAAGGTGTAGTGTTAAAGGTGTAGTGTTAAAGGTGTAGTGTTAAAGGTGTCAGTCTGTAGTGTTAAAGGGGTGTGCTACGGTGCTGGGGGCTGATACGGAGCACAGCCCCGCGGTGCACGTCCACAAAACGCTCCCGTTGTTCACCTCTGGAGTCCCTGCACGTTCCTCACAGCGCCTGAGGCACCTGGTCAGCATTTCAGTACCAAATCCCCCCTCGGGTACATGCAGCCATAGCTTTCCTGATATGCATTGGATTAGAAATATCTTTACTCTCTGCCAAGACTCAAACCGTCCCCCCCTCTCAGCCAGGCCAAGGAAGCTGTCCCCAGCAGCACCTGAGTTAGTTGCCATCACAGCACTGACTGGAGAACTGGTTATTTCTTAAAAAGCAAGGCCCAGGCAGGCTCGCTGGACATTGCCCAGCACGTAAGCGTTCACCGGGCACTGCCAAAAGACAGACAGACATCCCTGGAGATTTTCACCCTGTCCTTCCCAAAAGGGAAAGCCAGCACTTAGGGAATTGCACTGCTGTTCCTGAGGGCTGCGGGCTGGCTTTCCGCAGGCCTTGGGTGTAGAAGAAATTTGTCAGGAATGTGGGTACAGACCTGGGAGGAGCCTGGAACAAGGCTTTTGAGCAAGGCGCTGAACAAGAGCAAGAGGAGCTGACAGAAGCTGTCAAGAAGATGCGGGAGCATGCCCACGCTTGTGTTTAGTGAGGGTACCAGAGCAGAAGATGGACGTCCTGAGCTGTGCCCACACCTTGTCACGTGCAGACCAGCTGCGGCGAGCCGGCTGGGCAGGGAAAAGCTCCTCTTTGGTGAAGCAAACAGCTTCGGCAGCAGAGGAGCCCACCACGACAGGGACAGATCTGCTCCCACACCTCGTGCCGCAGTCAGCCCGCTCTCCAGCCGCTGCACGGCACCCGGGGGCCGCAGCTCCAGGACACCGCAGGGCTTCGGCCCAAGCTGTCGTTACCACGTCGGTGTTTCTCTCAGGATATTACCGAGGAGCTGGGTGGGCAGACCTCTGTGCTCTCCTAAGAGCTGTGGGGTTTGTGTGAGACAGACAGCAAGAGAAACAATTCCGTTTCACCTGCAAGAGCCTTGAGGGAACCGCTCCTGCCGGAAGGCCGCCTGACAGCCCTACGACAGCCTTCAATAACCTGCTGGTTGTAAGGCTTGGCTATCTATCTGCCCGTTTGGATTATAAACCCCTTGGGAACGAGTACTTGTAATGTTTGTGTCCTGAAAGTGCCCACACAAAGGTTTGAACCAAGGGAAGATCCGAGCCCACAGTGCAGAACAATTCAGTCCTCCCTAAGCGAACTTGGCTTCTTCCTTCACCCTCTTTTCTTTTCGGCTTAGAGAAAAACCGTTCACATTACGCAGGCAGGGACCCGTCCCTGGGCGACCAAAGCTGCCCCGACAAAGGAGCGTTTGCCATGGCAGGCCTTTGTCCGCGTGCATTAATGCTTCCATCGCCTTGGAGACAGAGCGGGCAGCCCGTGCCGGCAGAACGAGCCCTCCGAGATGGAGCCTTGGCGAATTCCTATTGACACGGCCTGAGCGACTGCATTATGTCAAGGAAAAAGCAAAGGCAGGCCAATCTGAGAGACAGAGCGCTCAATTTAAACCAGACCAACACAACTGTGGGCCCAGTTCGTAAACACACCGGGCTAATTACCGCTGTAGCATCATTAAATGACTCAGATTCCCTGAGATTAATTCATGCCGATTAAGCACTCAGGGTTTCAACAATTCTTTTATAAATACCCCCTAAAGAGGCAAATCCATAAAGTGGGTTTAGGCTCAGATTAGAAGGGTGCTAAGAAAACACGCCGTGAATCCAAGCACTTCAGGTTTGTGTAAACAGATGCAGCTTTAAACGGGCTTCACTCTCCCGGAACGGCACGCTCAGCGTGCTAGTGCCAAGAGCCAGCAAAGGAGAACAGGGAGGGTGACAACGCAAGCGCAGGGCTCGGTTTGCCACCTACACAGTGAGCAAGGAGCCAGAGGGTCGGGCTGGGATCCCCAGACGTCGCCGCTGCACGATGCTGAGTGGCACACCCGGCTGCCCTGGGAGTGACACTGCCTTTGCTCGGCAGTGGCTGCAGCACGGTGGCAGGGCGGCGATCCTCCTGTCCCTCTGCTGACTGCTGGCTTCAGCCCCCGGGCAGCGTGCAGGGTAAACAAGAAGCACATGAGCCGAGGTGCGCAGGAATTACCGGTCTGTTTCCACCAACAAGATGCTGCCCGTCTGGGTTTTGTCTTCCTTCCCGGACAATGTGCTTGGCAGCCCCATCCTTGGCATGCCCAGAGCAGAGGCCTCCCTCTCCTTTCATCTGCCGCTGGGGCAGAACGCAGAAGGGCTGTGGCTCGGCTCTTCACAGCCCTGCTGGCTGGCACAGCGCTGAGATGACCACCAGCGGCTGAGCTGTTCGCTACGCCCCCAAGTTTATAAATGTGAGCGGTGCTGGGGACAGCGGGATGCTTTTCGAAAACATCTCTAACACAAAGTGAAGCAGGGAGAGTCTGTTCAAGTGTATTTCATCGTACCAGGGTCTGCTTCTAGGCTCTGCCATTCGTCCTGCCTGTCCCCAACACAAATCCTGCCAATAATGCAGAAATGTGTGCCAAGCTTTCGGGAACAGAGCTCTACGTGTCTGGGACCGAGGGAGGGATGCTCTTGCTGAGTTCCCCATGATTTTGCACTAGTGTGACTGGCGATACGAGGTGGGGGAGTGACACCGGTGCAGCGAGGCCAGCGGCACAACCTCCGGAAGAGAAAGGAGGGAGGGTTTTCTGCAGGGCAACGCTCCCTTGGGTACCCCGGGTCAGTACGGTGAGCAGCACGGCGGGATTGCCATCAGCACACACATGGCTCACAGACGGGCTCGCAGCCTGGCCTTCCCCTCGCTCACTCCCTGGTGTTAGGAAACGCAGTGAGTAGGGGCGGCAGGAGCAAGCCAGGCTGGGGAACGCGGCCATGCCCAGAAGGGACGCGGGAAATCCGGCACTCACCTCTGAGGAGTCGGCACACCGAGCAACACGTGCACACTGCAAGAGGAGCTGAGCGTTAGTAACTCACCCACGTAAGCTACTGCCTCTCAGAAAACGCTTAGAGGGGCTTCCTCTGCTGGGAAGTCCCGAGGTGGACTCCAGGGCTCCTGTCTGTACAGAGACAACCATCTCTCTTCGCCAGCACAAAGCTCGGGGCTCACCTGAGGCTGTGCTAAGGCTGGCACTGCGTCCGGCTCCCAAGCTCGTTGGCTTGACGCTGCCATGAAGTCTGTGGTCTTTGTATAAAAGACAGGAGGCTGGGCCAGCTCGAGGGATTTTTAGCAGGTTTAGCTTTTGATTTTACATAGAAGGTAACTGATTTTATGATGATTTCTTTTCTGAGAGCTCATACAGCGTATGTTGGGCTGTTCTCAGACACCTTTCTAGAGTTTTTCTGGTGAGTGGAGACAGAGATATCCAAGAATATCCCGAGTGCTGATACTGCCACACTTCTGCTCTGTCCTGCAAAGCCTTTAGAGCTTAAGTTGGACTTAAGCCCTGACTCTCCCGCACCGAGGAGTGTCAGAAAGCACACTGCATGCTTCTGCTTTGAGATCATCCCAGCGAAGGACGATCTCTGCCTGAGGTAAGTGTCAGCAGAAAGGGCACTCGGTCCGGGCAGTCTGGTGCCTTCGGAGGATGTCACACTCTGGCCCAGGCGGTGTCAGCTCTGGACACTGATGTCCTGTCAAGCAGTGCAAATGTGCTTGCTGGAGGACGTCCCTCTGCCTCTCCCAAAATAAAGGCCAGCTCCAGTGCTCACACTGGAGGTTTCAGCTGACATCAGCAACCACCACATATGTTTGCATCAACTGCGGGACTGAGCTCTGTGGCCACGATCCCACTCCTCAAGTCCCAGCAGAAGGGAACAAGTTTTACCTGCACCGTTCGGGATGTCTCTAAGGCAACAAGATAAGGTTATGAAGTGCAAAAGCCCCCACTGTTGATACAGACACATCTGTATGTGGATGGTAATGGGGCATTTGCCAGAAAAATGGGATTGCCTTGAAAAATATTTGGAAATGCTTTCCTGGAGCTCCCAGTTTTCTGTAATGATGAGCAGCCGCACGACATTTACGGTTCCCAAATGAAAGGGGCAGTTCTGCCCGGAGGAGAAGCACAGGTTGGGACATGCATCGAGGCTAAAATAGTACAGGCTCCCATCAGGCTGCCAGGAGGCTAAATGGAGAAATGCTGAGCTAAGAGCAAAGTGAGGGATCAGATAAAGAGGACAGGTGGCCGGCCCATTGCACGCAGGAGGGGCAACCCCTGTGTTTCCTCAGCGTGTGCTGAAGGAAGATGCGTGTGTTTCACGCATGTGTTTCATGGCACAGCGAAGCAGACGTTGCTCCTCGTGTCCTCTGCTTTTGGCCGGGTGCAGGGAGGAGGAGGAGGAGGAGGAGCAGGGTCTTTCTGTGGGATGGGTGTGAATACACCGGGTGCCTGCCCTGCAGCTCAGCTGTCGACACAAAAGGCAGCAGAGATGGCGGGTTAAGCTCGCCGAGCATCTCAGCTATTGCTCAAGCAACAGCACAGCTGCCTTCAGTGCCTGGCCAAAGGGTGGCTGCAGCTACTGAAAAAGCAGCAAGAGGTACAGGAAAGGAAGAGCTAATTCCCCTTGTCTCAAACTCTGGCACATTCTATGTCTTGACCTCACAAGACACTCTTCAGTGGGCAAAAATAACCCTTTGCTGTGTCTGCCCTTGGTCCTTGCTAACCAAATGCCAAGCTCTTCACACAGCGATTCCCTTCTGTCAGAAGGGAATCCAGAGGGTCACAAATCAATCTAACCGGCACCAGCCACGTTATAAAAAATCACAACAATGGAAATGAAACGAGCCGAGCAGTTATTTAATGCAGCCGGAGTACAGCATGGTCCTGCAGCCAGCTTTTGGCCAGAGCCAAAGCCCACCGGTGTCAGGAGAGATTCCCCAGTGGGCTTGGAAGCACGCCCGAGAGATGTGAAACCAGAACCCAAGCCCCTCCTGGCGCTCACTGTGGGAGCGGGTTTTCATACCAACAACCCTGAGCTTCAGCTGTCTCCTCTGTGCAGGGAGGGCAGCAGACCTCTCTCTATCCCTGTCCTTCCAAATCACTTTCCCTTAAATATCACATCTGCTCTTAAACACAGTCATGCAACAGGACTGGAACTGAGTAACACCAAGCCCCACACCAGATCTGGCTGTTTTTACAGTGCTCAGGGAATAGGATTCATCTAAACTGTAATCTTGACCTAAAGAGCCAGCTCTTGTCTTTGCCACATTGTTTTAAGTGCGTCTGTCCTTCCATGTGGCATTCGTTCAGTGGCAAAGCTGTGAGGAGCTTCCCGTTCCTCACCACTTGGCTTCATACTACATCTCTCCAAAGGTGTCTTAACAGAGCTGTCAGGTTTATCAGCAAATTGGTCTGAGTTAAACATAATCCTACAAAAAATGTAGAAGAAAGTATTTTTTATCTCAATCAAACACTGAATAAATTTATTGCAGGTCTTAACCACCAAGAAAAAATATAGGCGTGTAAATAGAAAGGTGAACACTCAAGAAATCAAGAACAGGAATGCTAGATCAGCTCAGAGGTCTGGTCAGGCCCGTCACTGCCAGCAGCTGGCAGCAGTGCGGGGCGGTGTACACACAGGGCATGCAGCAGCACTGCTTCCCCAGGACACTCTCCACAGCCCAAGGCCAAGAGCAGTAGGGCAGCTCCCCAGCAGGATATATTGTGAAAACCAAAGAGATGCCTGACAGCATGAGAAAATAACTCCTGATGTTCGCAGGGCTGGCTGCCTTAGGAGCACAGCTACGCCATTTTCAGGATTTCTTCCCAAGCTTATAGCACTTTCCTACTGGGTGGCTCGAGTGGCCTCGGCTGGCCTGCTCCATGCCCTGAGGGCAGCTCCTCTTGTTATCTTAAGGCTCCTGTTCTCTCCTTGACGCTGCTGCCTCTCATCCTGAGAAAATAAAGAGCCTGTGCTAGATGGGAAACAAATTCTTCAGCCTTTGTGCATCCCTGAGAGCCATATGAGAGAAATAAAGGGAGCTTTCAGAAATGTTACAAAAGCCCTGCCGCAGGCAGTATGTGTATGTACTTCATCAAAGCCTGCGACCCCTGCAGAAGTGAGTGATGCTCACACACACTCCCAGGCACGGAGATGCCAGTCTCAAAGTAAAAAGGGTTACAGCTGCTACGGCAGTGCTTGGCTGTCCCATCCGGAAGGTTGGCTGTGGCCCAGCAATGCCTCCTTCCGCACGCAAACCCCACGCACATCAGCGCTTCTCGGCACATCCAGACGAAATAACACCTCGGGTTCCTGTCCCTGTTGCTGAGCCTTCGTAAACTCAGTGGCTTTGGGAGCTGCACTTGCAGAGGATTGCAGTGGGTTGGCAGGGCGCAGGGAAACGGGTGAGTGCAGGAGCACCAGAGTGAACAAATGGTAAAAGAAGGGTGATGGGCACGGCACCCACGTCACCAAGATCCCAGCACACCCGCGCACAGTTTCTCAGATGCCTGGATTGGAATATAAAGGCTAGAATAAAAGCAAACATAAGGAAGGGACATTTTGTTTGTATAGAAACTTCTCGGGAGGTAGTGACAAGACAGAGCACTGTTACTACAACTTAGAAACCTCCTTGAGAAATGGGGATCAATCCACAGGCAGGACTTTTTCACTGATCAGGTATTTTACATGCTATATTCGCAGGAAAGCCACGTGAGAAATATTCGAAGGTATAAGGTCTGAAATAGATGAAAATCTTCTATCACACATGGCTTTCAGGGCCTGCCCATGAGAATTACAATTTTTTGTTTTACAGACACACTGAGGGGCAAAGTTAAGCTCCAGCGCGTTGTAATAAAGCAGGCCCTGAATTCAGGTCTCCTAATGTGCCCACTCTTCCTCCTGAGCACCACACTGACTCCTGCACACGCAGGACCAGTTCCTTCAAGACCTGCCTAAAAGCCTCCAGAAAGCAGGATTTCTGCTGCAGGCAGCATCTGCAGCCCCAGCCAGGCTCTCTATGAACATAAGCTGGTTTTATGTATCCCAGCTACTGCTGTCAGACCTTCCAGGGGCTGGTGGCTTCCAAGACCTTTTCAAAAAAGGAGAGACCTTCAGCTGAGTCACCCTCGTGTCAGACAGGCTGGGGTATTTCTGCTGACTCTCTCTGATGTCAGACCGAGTAAGTCCCATTATCTCTAAACCAGGAATATAAAGGAGAAGTCTAGAGTTTCCGTGAGAAAACAAAACCCATCAAAAATCCATCTAAACAAACATGGGAGGTGAAGCAGTGAGACCAGGTCTGGGCTTGGCGTGCCTAGAAAAGTGTTGGCTCACCCAGAACAGGACCCTCGAGGCGTGATGAAGTCTGACTGAGAGCTCACACTCTTCCATACCCATACACGGCAGTCGTGACTTTGATCAATTCTCCCCTCGAATCAATCTGGCTACGCACATAATTGTGCCCCCACAGAACAGGAGAGATCAGGACCCTCTCAGGGAGATCACAAAGGGAGATGGGACGGAGAGAGTTCTCAGAAGATTTTGCAAATCTGTGTCAATTTCATTAAAAGAAGAAATAAAACCAAAATCTCAAATTTTTCAGATCAAAAAAAAATATCTGATAAACACTAGACTCAGTTTGAAAAGTCTACGAACAGATCAATTTTTCAGAGATCCACTTTGACATTTCCTCATGCACTACAGAAACCGGATCCAAATCAGGAAGTTGTATGGGTGAAGAGCTCAGTGTGCTACCTTGAGAACAAAACTACAACGGCTGCTCCACACACCATGGAATTAGGATAAATTACACTTTAATTGTGCCATTTGTTATTTTGCTTTAAATTACATGTGATTTGGTTTTAATCTTTATTTTTTGAGTAGAAGTTTTCTATTCTGTGTGAACACTTTACCTTCAGACTGATGACTACAAATGAAAGCAAAATTTGCTACGTGTGTACAAGACCCTACATAAATATCAAATAAAACCACTGCAAAGCTGCAATAAAATCAGCTGTTTCAGTCTACCTGCAAAGAAAAATTATTCAACAGATGATGCTAAAAAACTAAAGAGAAGTCTACTATAGCTCTAATTCTCAGCATTTGTAAAGGGCTTGAAGGATGCTTTTTAGGAAGGAAGAAAAACCCATTTCTAACACTTTCCAAAATGAAAGCAAACTACAAGGGGTAGAAATCGACACAGGCTTGAACCACAGTGAATGTCTGCACGGAGTTCAACGCACACACGCTGAAACTTTTAAATTTCAAACTTGCCAGCCCATGTTTCACAAACTAGCGAGACAGGCCTGCAACTCTCTGTGGTTTCTCATCCCAGCAGCCGAGTTGCATGACCTTTGGCAGTGTCTGGGAATTCCTGCTTGGGACAACGCTCCATCTCCCAGGTTTTTTTAGCAGGACTAATCTGCACAGGTATCCCCAGTTAAATGTTTTGGATCTGGGCTCACTAAGATTTCTTTAAGCGAGCTTGAAATAAATTTTCACAACCAAGCCCTCAGGAATGGATTCTATTCCCACCTGGTTCTCCCCTTTGTTCTTCCAGAATTGGGAAGCAAACCTTTGCTTTTCAGGGACACTTGCTTTCCGTAACAGTGCATATGCAGGCATCCTTCGTATTATAAATAGCTGCCAGACCTTGGTCTCTGTTTCTAGGAGTGATTTGTACAGGTTTTATTTCTCAGTAGGCTTCATCAGTGATGAAGTTCTTGACCTCAAGCCGTCAAGGGACGGCTACTGTACAGTTCAGAAGCAGGAGTGGGACTAAATCAAACTAGGTATCTATTACAACTCACATTTATGTTTAGATGGCATAAAAGAGAGAGGTTATATCGCTATATGAAGGATCTGATGATAATAAGGACCCTTGCCCACTACTGTGCGTTCTTATCCCTGCTTTTGGTACTTCCATCAGCCCCTCTCTTTGAAAACCCACCACTGCTTGCACTTAAACCTCACAGCTCAAGCGGCAAAGACTGATGCTGGCCCCCTTGCGTGCTCAAGTCCAGTCCTTGATACCAGCCAGGAATAGTAACCAACAAACGATGACACTGTTCTCTCTTCAGTGTACAGTGTGCCTGTGTCCTGTGAGTTCTGGTATGTGCTGCCTGCCATGCCTGTTTCTATATATTGCTGCCCACGGCATGACTTCATTCAGCTGCGCGATATCCCAGACAACACACTGCTGAAAATAACGCTGGCACTTACCTGAGCTGCCAGTGCCTTCCGATGCACTTCTGGATGTTTTTGGCTGGCTCTGTTTGCTACTTGTTCGTACAGTGACCGACGGAGGAACAGTGCTGCTGCTGTCTCCACGAATGGTCGAGAGATCCTGCATGCTAAAGCTCCTTAGTCTCTCGGACAAGGCTCCCTGGCCCTAGTTAAACAAGCAAGCAAATAACACACACAAAAATTAAATTAAACAGCATGTTTTGAACTTTTCTCCTCCCTAGCTCATTGAAATCCATCAGGAAAATAGAAAGAGAAAATATTGCCTGGACCGGTAACCTGGAAAGGACATAAATAAGTTGTTAAATGCATTATTTCACTCTCTTTGCCCTTCTTTTTGCAGTGGTTCTACGCACAATTTGTGATCATTCAAAATTTTGGTGGAAAGCGTCTCTGATTCTTCCATGCAGACACTTGAGCTCAAAGCAGCCTTGGCCACATCTGAAGGAGCAGGATGCTGCTGAGTCTTCCTAGTAGGTACTGTTCTTCATTAATATCTTAAAGAGGGTCTTGGCTTCAGAAATGCAATTAAATGGTCTACAGCAAAATAACTTCCTTTTAAAGGTAATCCTCTACTACGACATTCACCCAGCAGTTCTCAGTCATACACAGGATTTCCAGAGCATGGGAAATTTGAAATTTTATGGTAATAAAAAGTTATTCTCAAATAGAAAGAAATATTGTGGTGCTTTCTCATTCAGCTTAAGGGATAAATAAACTCTCACCCTATTTTATTTCTTCTTAGATTAGCTCTCAATCAAAAAACCAAACATATTCCTCGGTGAAAGGAACATTGCTGTTCTTTCCAAATGACGGTTTACTTAAAGGACACCTTATATTAAAACTACGTCTTATCAAAGGGTTGGTTATCAGGGCAGATCTTGAATTCTGTGATCCTCGTACAGCACAACTGCCACAGAGCAAGAACGTCAGAAATTAGTCAATACTGACCTATCTGTCCTTCTCTGTTGGCTGCATTAGGTGATATTCAGCATATAAATAACATAACTGATAAAAAGTACACTTGGGTTTTAGTTTTACACAGAGCCTGGCTCTAGAATCATTTCTGCTAGTGTCATATAAGAAAAATTCAATGGGTGTTTTGACCAAGGTGAGATCAGAAAGTCTGAAGACAAACAACAGTGGGTATTGCCCTGTGAAACGAAAAATGGCCGACCCATGCACGCTGTAGCAGTTCATAGGCTGCCTTCACTTGGTGGCTAGGATTCTGTGAATTCGTGCACAGCCACCCAAAGGGAACACAAGACATCCTACCCTGCAGTAGGACTACACAGACAGATCCCTAGCAAGAGGCAGCTGGGAGCAATCAGAGCACTAACCAATATTTCTCTGTTGCAGAATGACTGGAGCGGCAAAGCCAGGGGCTTAGCAATCGATAAGCTGCTGTAACACGAGCGCTGTGTCCCTCTTGCGCTACCAGCTCAAGTGTCAGCAGCACGCCAGCTTTTAACCTCCTCCCAGGCGCTTTGCTCAGCCAGCTCGCCCCAATACTGTTTCATTCCAGAGAGCGAGGGGTGGATGTGGCCGCGAGTCAGACTGGAGACGAGATCCATGCAGCGGAGCAACCTGGCAGGGAAGGTGACACCAATGTACTATTTTGCATTGAAAAGGAAGAAGTTATGCTGATATTCTTGCATTGCAACTTGAAATAGTGGCATAAAATGATCAAAGGCCCCAGAGAGAATTTTAAAATAAGGACCTGATACGTGCCTGTCTTTTCTTCCTTTTTGCTTTAATTTTACCTTGTTCCAGCAATGACGAAGGCTGCTTGTCACAGGTAACAGCAAACATTACCGCTGCTACCGTGCCATGAAACAGTTGGTCCAAACCTCAGAAACAGCAGGAATAGGAATGGCTCAGGCTGAGCAATGCCAGTGGACACGTGATAGCTCACTTCCCTTCCAGTCTTCTTCTTTCAGATTTTTGCACCTTCGGACTTGGTGGGAACAGGCTGGATTTCAGTGCTCGTAGGGCACAAAATAAGACTTCAGTCACAATTCTTTCCCAGTTGCCACATTTCTACTTGAGCCCAAATGGAAACCCGACAGAAATTATGATTACAATGGAATCAGGGCAGTTTCCAAGTAAAATGGCAATGCCACTACCAACCCTTTCCCTGTCACGTAAGCAGCTGCTGTATGTGAGATCACAAACATTTGAAGGGACAACACTGGGAGGGCTTGCCCTGCTGTAGTTATATTTTAGCAATAAGGTCTTTATCCAGCTGTAGAGACTATTATTCCTCAATAAGATATCACTTATTAACAAAAGAAAAACCAAGATCAGAACTGATCTAGCACAGCAGACATCTCGGACTATGTTTGGTAAAAACAGTCAAGTGGCAGCCCAAGAGCAGCTATTTGGGGGATTTTCGTTTACCATCTGGTCTGTGATCACCCAGACGCTCTTCCAAGTGCTACAGACACGAGAGATGTGCCAGAGATCTCAGCAGAACGTGTGTCTGCACAGGGGGAAGGTCCAGATCCTGAAGTTACATTTACACTGGAGGTCAGAGGCGTGTTTGCAGGTATGTACACCTGCTAGCTAGTTTTATCCTAGTGAGCTAGCGAGCACTAATACCATGACAGGTCACAATGATCTGGATGAACACGAGCCTTACTGTCTCTGGGCACAAGACTTCCAGCCTAGACTCAACTTCTGCCTCACCCACCTCTCCTGGAGGACACGGCCCATCCCCACGTGCATGGCACTTCTGACCCAGTACTTTGCCAGACAGTGGGGTTTTGTTGGCAACAAGTGGGTGCAGGTGTATCTTTCTTCCCTGTTCACTTCGGGGTATCTGCTACCAAATTCATCTGATCTTCTGGTCCCTAGGAAAGCTCATCCCACAGCAGAGGTAAAGATGAAAGTGGACCTCTGTAGGCTTCCTTCGCCTCTTCTCCCAGGACTCACCAACCTCATCGGACATGGGACAGGTCTCTTCACTTTGGTTTTCTTAGGGACAGGGGCAGAGAAGGGCCAGCCCTCAATGGTACTGAACAGGACAAAAGGCAAATAGTAAAAAGGTAACTATCACCTCCCAGTAACTGGTATCGGTTGGGATCAACCTCCTTTAGATTCACGATCTGCCAAAGATATTAGGTCATCGACCCTCAACACATGGCCTTTTAAGCTGCACAAGCTTCTCTGGGATTCTAAGGGAAGTTAAAGCTCTCATCCATCTGGCACAGTAATTAATCCAAAACTAATTTAGGTACATCTCTGCCTGCTTTGGTCACAGCTGTAGCTGTAGCATAGGCATACCTTACATCTCACACCCAGCGCATTCTCCCCTTATTTTTGCTTTAAAGAATGGGACAAAACAATATCCAAATAGTGAGCTTTCAGAGCATGCCACCTTCCCCTAAATGCAGCAGACTTATCTCCAGAAGTGATGTTATCCTCTGCACGCCCAGGTAACATACAGCGATCCAACCAACATGGCTTGGAAGGATCAGGAGTCTTGGAAGGATCCAAAATCTGAAGCCAGTACTGTGGCAGGTACCCTGAAAGGCACTGCATCAGAAATAGCTGGCGGTGTCTTAATTACTTGGCTTCTATAATTAATCTCTGCACTCACATTTGAAGTGAAACCTTTCAGAGGGAGATGGACTTAGGAGTCTGGAAAAACTGGGCTTACATACAACGGGATTATTCACGGAAATTCCTCCATATATGCAGGTAGCTTTACGTAGGCTCTAGGAAAAGAAAATTAGGCACATCATTTTAAAACCTGCTATTTCTATAACAAAGTCCCATTAACTACGATCCAAATATAAACAAACAACAGCGTCTAGATTTTATCGTGCCGTCAGTCTGACGATCTGAAAGAATCCTGTAGACGTTATTTAGGCTTCAAAACACTTCTAGTAACGAGATATTCCATTTTGCCGCTGTAACAGCGTGGGGAAGTGACACAAATCGGGAACCAAAAAGTGTCAAGTCATACAAGAGCAGCTTTTAATACGCTCAGTGTTAATAGAGGAGGGCACCTTCTGGCCTCTTGCATCTCAGCATCAGCAGTTAATGGGCAAGGGAACACTGAGCCACGCTCACTGCACTTCCAGCACGATACTACCCCTGTTAATGGTCCCTCTCTTTGCTGTAACTGTGGCTAGCAGTTCTCCTCCCCTGCAGCAGACGTGTCTGCATGCATGTGGCAGCCACCAGCCCGCAGATATTCACTGCGAGGTGTGGTGCACACTGCAGTGCCATGCTTGCAGAGGTGCTTCTCCACCGCTGAGCCAAGTCCTGGCCTCACTTCAACCCCAACCACGCTAATGGGATGGCAGCAGTGGCAGAGCGAGGCTCCCTTTACCCATCAGTGAGAAAACAGAAGCAAACACGGCAGCTCGGCCAACACGGAGGCAGCAACCTGCATTAGATGGGCTTTCCACAAGCGCAGCTCCCCGCCCGGCTGCTGGCATCTCTCTGATTGCCAGCAGAGGGCTTGGAAGGCGTTTTGCTGATGCGATCAAGGAGAGGCTTTTAGAGCACGGCACGCAGGGTCCACCTCCAAGAAGCAGAGCAGACAGCGGCTGGCCTCAGACCAACCTCAGCTGACAACAGCTCCAACTACTCCTACGGGGAGGCGGATGTTAGCTGGTTAGTAGAAGCACTCAGCAGATTACCTGCCCTTTTTTCTGGTCCAAATACAAGTGTAAATGAAGTAGCTGAGAGACCTAGCAAGGGAAAAAGAGAGCGAGTGTGACAACAGACGTACACGCTTCGGCAATAAGATCTGTTTGAAGCACGAGTGACCGAGGTGAGACGTGAGCACGAGGCTGGGCGCCGACGAACGGGGGCTCACACACACAACAAGCAGGGACACCCACCCGTGCACTACACCTCTGAATGGAGGCTCTCCCTTCCTCAGCTCTCCCAGAGAGACGAAGAAGCTCCCCAACCCCGGCTGACAGGGTGTAACCTAGCAAGTGCGTTCAAAGAGCGAAGCAAATCACAAAAGCAACGGGCTGCCACTCTTTGCGCTCCACAGGCACTCCCCACCGGAGAAACCCCCAGCGTCTGGCCACCTCCAGGCGTAAAGTCATTAAGGACAGAGCGTATTTATGACTAATTTAGGCGGGATTTGGTGCAGGATGCTCAGCAGTCATTTTAGACTTGGTGACCGAAGGTTTTCCTGCGAAGGAGGGCAATGCTCATGCCCAAGCTCGTGGTGCCTACCTGCAGAAAGCCCTGCTAGGAGCAAACCCACTGGCTTCGTGGGCTGAAGGGGGCAAATTTTTTCTCTGTCAAACCACAGGTACACAAATAACCTACAAGCGATATCCTTGCGGCCCGGCTGAGGGCAGCTACACGGTTTGGGGATGTCAGGCAGCACTAAAGACTCCAACGGAAATCAGCTGGCTTTAAAGCTGATGGTGGAAACTTCACTTCATCCACCCTCTTTGTTTGCGCAGTCCATTTCCTCTCCTGGGAACGGCTTGCTGCTGCCTCTCCCAGCCTGGTGTCTGTATACGTTTATTGTTTGGTCCTGTGCATTCAGTGGTCATTGTCTGCTCCGTGAGATTCCGACGCAAGAGCCAACAAGGTGGAAAAACTGGGATCAGCTACTTGGATTGCAGCTCTGCGACAGCGCTGAGGTTTTATTGATTTGGGGGGAAGTCGGTTTCCTGAGACTTCGGAGTGAAAAATGCGTTATCCCGTGACAGGAAGAATTCATGAAGTAGTGATCAGTGGCACCATGTTCCAAGGAAGCCCTGTGTTATTCTTCCTCTTCGATGGTTTAATAGTTCAGCCACGAGATCGGTGATTTTGGACCCCACGTGGAGATCCTTTAAAGGATGCTATTTTCGGAAGGAGTGTGCAGGTAGCCCTGACAGGTCCGCAGAAGTTTCTCAAACTCTGTGCTCTGAATCACTCCTGACTTCTGCAGCTCTTGGCCCTGCTGCACACCCAAGCAGTGCGAAGCAGACTGGACCGAAGCGCCCTGTGACACACTCGGTGTGCGAAGAAACTCTCTCCCTGCAAGCAGTGGCATCTCCTCGTTCCAAAATCCCGTTACGAATCCCTTCTCTTACCGGGATGGATGTTCCCCGCCTCCCTCCTTCCCAGCTGAAGTAAAAGTGCAGTTCTGCGCTGCCGTGGCACACAGGCGGCATCTCTCTCCCACAAGTTTGGGCTTCAAACTCCCACCGTAACAGGCTGTCAGTCACCATGGGAAGCTGGAGCTAAACGCTTCCGACGTTGGGCAGCTGCACTGGCTGCCCCGGCCAGGTAATTTTATACAGGAATTTTATCCTCTGGTGAGGGTAAAATCCAAATGATTCCCATTTTTTTCATCTCCTGGCTTGAAAAACAGCAAAAACACGCCGTGAGGCTTTCCAATAAATGTCTTAGGGAACCTAAATCATCAGAACTGCAGAGCCCAGAGGTGGGCAGGGAAGCCAGGCTGCCCAGTGCACTTGGGTGGTGTGATCTGAAGCAGTTTGGGACCTGCTGGTGCCGCACTCCTGAGTGTGAAGGAGGTGGAGGTGAGCACTGAGACCCTCCCACCTACGGCTGCATGCCTGGCCCTTCTACCAGACACGCGGCGTGACTCCGGCAGCACCGCAAGCCCTGTTTCCCCACGCATGAAAGGCTCCTGGACGGTTTCTCAGACTTATTAGGCACAAACGGGTTTTTCATCGGCACCAGTCATGCGTGCCTGCTCCCTCCACCTCGTTTATCATCTCCTGCTGAGGGGGTACCCAGCGCGCCACAGCACCAGCTGCTGTGCCAACACTCCCTGCCCCGCACACAGGGGGGAAGAAGGAGGGCCGAGGAAGGTATGTTATCAGCAACCCTGGCCTTGTGATGGCTGCAGGATGTTTTCTGCAGCTCTCCTTTTGAAGAGCAGAGCTGTGGCTAGTTTGAGGTGGTTAAGTGAGCTGGGAGCAGGATTTGTCCTGGGGAAAATGGCACTGACCTGTTTGGCTGGATTTGTTTATCCAGGGTGAGGAGTAAGGGGACAGGATCTGGGGAAAACAAAGACCTTAAGGAGAGGCTCGGTGAGCTGGGGAGAGTGTAAAAGTGGTGATGGGAGGGCTGTAGGGACAGAGGAAGTGACAGCAGGGTTTGGAAGGCTCCTGGGAAGGGAAGGAGGGAGAGGGGCAGGGGAGTGGGGACAGGGCAAGGCAGCTCAGGGTGGGAAGCTCCGGGTGATGGGAGGAGGATGAGCGAGTGCTGGGGGTGGTGACAGCGAGGGAGCACACACGGGTGTGCTGGAGGAGACTGATGGCTTGAAAGCATCAGCACCGCTCCCCACTGCAGCCATACGCGAGTCCCAGATGCCCACGTCAGAAACCTGACTGCCGCTGACAAAAAGCCCGTTTGTGCCTGGGGCTCCAACTGATGGCTCCGCTGCCCAGCCAAAGCCCTGTACCCACCCCAAAACCGAGCCGCAGCAGCCCTGCTGCTGTCCTGCTGCTGTCCTGCTACTGCCGTGATGGTGCATGGAAGGAGAGCTGCTCCGACGCCAAAGCAGGCTCCTCTTCTGTTTGTCCTCTGCTGCCGTAAGCTGAGCTGGAAAGAGGGTGCTCAGTGCCCACAGGGACCGGGAATGGCTGAACCAGCTGGAACTAATTGAAAACATGCAAAGAGCAGCAGGATTTACTGCCTGGTCATCTAATCCCGCCACTTAGCACTGACCCACTTGAAGTCACAGCGTGTGACAAGATGACCAAGCAACGAGGACAGGATTACGGAGCCCCAGATGAGACTGTGCTCTCTGGAGGGGCTGCTGGGGGCAGGGAAGGGATCTGTGCTGAGCGCCTAAGCAGGGGTAATAAGACCAGCTACCTCATGCTCTGTCTGCTGAGAGAGCATCAAAAATAGATTCTCCTGAGAGAGAGGAAACTCTGCCAGCTGGGCAGACTCGGGTACTTGGGACACTGACAGCTCCTCGGGCTGTAAAATGACCTGGCACCGGTTGGTGCCAGCGTTAGCACAAGAGTGGCTTCAAAACAAACCAGAGCAGGGGAGGGGAGCAGGAGGGAGGGGAAGGGAGAGAAGCGAGCACTTGGCTAACTGTGGCTGTTGTTTAGGACAGAAAGGGGAAAGGGCCGGGGGATCAGAGAGAAGGAACGTGCATGTGGCTGCGCTCAGCTTGCAGCACCTTAGCCCGGGATAAATGTACGAGTAGCAGCCTGACATGTCTCGTGATCAGGAGCCAGCCTCCCTGTGCTGCACTGGGGATAAGAAGAATGGCAACGTGGGCCTTGGGCAAAGACCTAATCCCAAAGAGAAGAGATCGTGATGGACCTGGACCACTGTGGGAGCACAAGATCAGTTACAGCAGCTCAGAGAGACAGGAGAGGGCAGGGCTATGCACGGAGACGTATCTCCAAGAACTTCAGATCTAAGATCAGTTTAGATCCCTTTAGATCTAGATCCTTTAGATGTCTTTAGGTCCTTTTAGATGCCTTTTTTAGATCACTTTAGATGCCTTTAGATCTAAGCTCATTTACTGAGAACAGGCCTGCACTGAGCACACTTTCAGCCCACCTCTCGCTGTGTATTCACCAGCAGAAGATGCCTGTTTGCAAAGGGTCCATTCCTTAATATCAGAGAACATCCTTTTCCTCACCCATTAATCCGAGTGAAGTAGGAAATAAGATTCTCAGTTTGCTTGCTGCTAAAAGCCACGTTTCCCATGGGAACTGCGGGTACTCAATACGCCTGGGCCATCTCTACAGGTCCTGATTTCAACACGTCTTGTTAAAGGCTGAAACCCAGTGACTCTCTTCAGGGCTCACTTCCCCATCTACACCCCACACTAATCACAGGCTGGCTGGATACCCTTAAACCTCGGCACAGGGACAGCCAGGATAAGCCTTACAAACAGCATTCTGTTTCCCTCTTCCTGGAAACTTTTCCCAGAGGACAGCACTGCAGTGTGAGTTGGCACCTGTCAGCTCAGAGTGTTTTCTAGATAATTAGTCCTCTAAACTTCACTCACGCAGGATAATCTCCCTCTGGTACACCTCTCCCTCAAGTGGGCAAGGAAGGGTGTTGACGTACATTCGACAGCAGCTGAAAAGCAGAGCAACAAAAGCTGTTCCCACCCGTACCTTCTGGTGTCGGTCACCTCTCGGAGACGGCACGCTCCACAGCAGGGACAGCTCCAGGGAAACACGTCCACAGCTGGCCCACCGCGCTTTATGCCCCGAATATTCGAGGAGCCCAAGCTCAGCACTTCTGTACTGCAGCACATCGGGCTGGAAAACAGCCGTTCAACTCTCCCTGCCCAAAAGATGCTAAATTGAGCCTGAGAGGGGCAGGGACAGAAACTGTCTCAAACCATTCCTGACTATTGCACCGTGAAGAGTGAGAAGGCATTAAGGGTGTGGTCCCGTGAGCAGCGGAGCTGAACTGCCTCCTTCCCACCGCCGGGAAGGGGGGGACCTCGCTTTCCTTTCCTCCAGCCGCGCTCCTCACGATGCAGCTCTGTCCCGGCCCTTGTGCTGGCTCAGGCTCTCGTGAGACACACTTGTGGAGTCTTTTACTCACTAAGAAAACCCTTTCTTTCTCTTTCTGGATTCACTTTAAGATATGTTAGGGAGAACCTGAGGAGGTCCAAATGGCTGGTGCAGAGTGACCCACTGGGAGTAGGAGCATTGCCCTGTTTTTTGGAAGAGGAGAGCTGTTAGATTAGCTCCCCTGTCCCCGGAATCGCACCCTGAGGAGCACAGAAGCAAGCACCTTGCTGGAGGCCACGTGCTGAAGTGGTGAAGGGAGTCAGGAGTCTTGTTTTTCCTCAGGTATTCGCAGTCACTTAAATCTCAAGGTTGAAGCAAAGACATGAACAGTCCTTGCTTTGCCATAAATATAAATCATTCAATCCAATGACTACCTCTCGCTCATTTTCCCATCCCCAAGGTAGTGTGCAGGAAAAACACTTCTGGTCCATCACAGGCAGCAATATTTTATCTGTTTTCTCTCCAGTTAAGCTGGCAGATGTGCCACAGGAATCACAGCATGGGTTGGTTTCTTCCAGCAATGAAAGGGAGCTTCATTATCTCAAGCAAAGCAGGAGCTTCCTTGTACCCTGGGGGGTCTTCTCCCTTCTGCCCAGCTTCCCGCTGCCACTGGAGCTGCATTTCACGGCAGGGAGAATCTTAAGAAACACCAGAGAAGCAGAACGAAGCGGAACAGTAGGAAATAAAACTGTGGTGCTGACTTTTCTTTCAGGTTGAAGAGCTGATGAAGACACTGCCTCAGTCCTGAGACGCGCAGGTGGGCACTGTGGGCCTGGCCACCACTGAGCTTTGCTACCCAAAATGGAATCAGGTTCTTTGGGATTCACACATTGTTTCTCACTCTGCCCTGAAAGACAGCTCTAGCACAGAGTCTGCAACACATTGTAGGAAGCAAAGGCAGCGCTGCAGAACAGGCCTTCCCAGAGCCTATTCACGTCCATGGTGTGACTTCTTCGGGTTTCCATAACAGCACTGAAAGCACCGCTGTCACGGAGGTACCACACAAATGTTGTGGCCTTGGGCATAAAGCACACAGCTTCGCCTTAGCTCCACGTTTATCCTGGCTTTCAGTCCGGGTTTGGATTAGCCAGCAGTCCCTTTTTAGCAGAGCCTCCTCACTGAAGAGCAACAGCTCAAAGAACCCAGCCAGGCTTGACAGCCAGGAAAAGGGCGGCAATTTGGGGCTTTTCTTTGGAATGGTTTTTGCATAACCTTGTGATCCTATATGTACATGGCATATCCCACAGGCTCCCGCTTCTATAATGTCTTCAGTTCAACATGCTTAATAGCTTGCACATATTTAGCATCCCAAGGATGTATTACTCATCTTTACAGGAGATAAGGCCAGGAAATACTAAGTGATGTTCCCAAGGTCATACAAAAAGCATTTGGCAGAGGAAAATAGCTTCCAACTCCCATTCATGACTTTCTCCTAATACCAACATCCATCTTGCCCGTATGTTTCTACTGTCCTTTTCAAGAGGCATTGCATTTGACTGCACAGAAACTCTATCTTTTATACAAGTTTTGCCCCCAGAACATCGAAGTATAGTTGCCATAGTTGCACACCCACGCTCAGCCATGGTAATCCATGGCCAGAGAGCAGAACCACCAAACCCGGTTATCAATTCCTCGCAGCTTTTATGCAAAGAAAGAGATAAAAGCTGCTTTCTGGCTCTGGCTCGAAGCCAGGAACAGAGTACAGGATCCGCCTTTTCGGGTGAAGCCACTCTTCCAAAAACATCCAGTGCAACATCCCATTCACTCTTACCTAACATAAGCACCATGTCTCCAGGGAATTACACACCAGGTATGTCACGTGTAAACCTTGCAGCCTGTCAGCACCTGAATGAGAGGTCAATAGATGCTCCCGACTTCTCAACCATTCAGCCTAACAACTGACAAACTGCAGGGCAGGTGGCCTTTCCCTTCCCCAACAAGGGGAAAAAACTTCCCCGGGACAGGTTGCTGTGTTCACCCAGAGTCAGCACCTTCCACGCTCCTATTTTGGCAGTGAAAACTAAGAGCTGTGATGAACAGCGTTGCTAACGTTGTCACCTGGGTACTAAATGCCGTGGAACACATAAAAATTCAACAGAGGCCTGAGGCAGCCCCTAGCCTTAATCCTGCATTTTCCAACCTCAAAGAGGTTCCCCAAGCACCACCTTTACTTAAGTGTCTTTAGCCCAAGAGGCACCTGTGTGGCTGGTGAGTGGGAGACTGGGAGGCATGATCAAAATCAGCGATAGGATCCCCACCTCTGCTATGTCTCCCCCTCCACGCCGTGGCTGCTGTTGGCAGTGGATGCAGGTGAGATGCTAACGCCTCCATCCCGCCCCACAGCCTTACCTTGGAAGCTGCCATGACAGCTGCCGTGGCCGCGACGTTCAGGCCCCGCTTCCCAAAGTGCACGAGGGCATCGTAGCTCCGGTCTTTTGCCTGGACGAGGCAGTCGTCGATCTCCTGCCACAGCAGACAACAAAATGAACAAACAAACAAAAAAAATAAGCACAAGAGGGACAAAATCAGAGTGGTCCCAGCCTCAGATTCTCGGCAGGGTAAGGTCGTCTGTCATGGAGGTAGACGTGCTCCATTTCCCCCACCTTGGCTGGAGGGAGGTTCACAGCCAGCATTTGCAAAGAGGAAGGGTTTGCAGGGGAGCAGACGCTTCCGTTTCAGCCTTATTCTGTGAATGGAAGATCGGGACCCAAAGCTGGGATACATTTGCACTATGCAACCACTGTGCAGAGGTCCTGGAGCCTGGACAGACACGTCCACCTGGGCAGAATGGGCCAGGATATGTCAGGAACCATTGGCAGTCTATAAACTCTGAAGAAAAATTGGATTGCCCTCTAGTTAAAAAGGAGTCACGGTACGATGCTGGGCAGCTGCAGCTCTATTGCCCTGGGGCCAGGCCTGATGCTTTCAGAAGCATCTGAGATCTCTTTGCACATCGCTGCAGTGTCTGGCTCCAACATGCCCATGGAAGTGGTTGGTTCAGAGGTTCTGGATTTTGATGTTGCTCAATGTGCAGGGAAAGTCCCTGCCCTTGTGCTCCCAGCCCAGGACACAGGGGCCTGGATGATGATGGATGACGAGTTCCAGTGCTAAGCTACTAGATGTGCTGGGTTAGTAGGAAATGCAATCTGTGAGAAGCTCTTGGCTTGTTAGTGATCCTTTCCCTATTTCTAGTAGATAAGAGGTGGCAACCCAAAATGCACAAGCACTGTTTGTGAGAAGCCTAGGCAGAAGTTCCCAGGAAGAAAAAGGGGGCTGATCCCCACTGTTCTTGGACAGGACTGAGATACAACTGCTCATGCACTGCCTATGGCTTAAACAGCTCTTTCACTGTCGTAGCTGGCAAAGTGGGAAAGGGTTATTCACTTCTTAGTGGTTTGTATGTTGATGTGTGACTGACAGCTATTCTCAGCCCACAGATTCACGTGAGCCAAATGGATCTGCCTGACAATGTCCCGTTCACAGCCACAGGACTCCCCTAGGAAGGCAAATGATTCAAGCTGTAATGTCTCCTCTGAAATTAATATCGTGAATTTCAGCAGGCCATTTCTCAAACCAGGACCTCAACATGCTACATGCTGCGTCTCTCCCCGCCAGGCAAGTGCTCGCTAAGCCCCTTTCTGGCAGGCTGGACTGTTTGTCTCATTGCTGCACAGGGCTGGGAACAAAATAAAGGAGCCCTGGCTGCCAGACCCTGCTTCTCTAAATCATTATGTCCAGCCACAACACAGCTCTCCAGCTATATTCAGCTAGTACATGCAAAGCAGCTTAGGAGGCGTGTTCATTCCCCTCCCTCCCAGCTTCTCAAGTGCATGAAGATGAACTAATACATGCGAGCGAGCTGAACAGATGCCAGTATTTTTAAAAAAAACAACCACCACAAAGGACAAAAACACCAAAAAGAGATGATCAAATGACAGAGGAAGAGAATCAGCAGCTCCCAGTCCTTCAATGAAAATGAGTGATGTGAAGATGGAGCAAACACGCTGCAGATTGTTTCCACCCAAGCAGGATTTGGGCACATGGGATTACCTTTTCTTTTGAAGACAGTGTTGGGTGAACAAATTTCCTGTACAGGAGGCTGGAGCCTTTTGTGTATGGAGACAGCAGCCAAGCTACAAAAGCTATTTTGAGTTCATAGTAGAATGGAAACCTAGAAGAAAAAAGAGCTGTTAATGTCCTCCCCTGATTCAACCACTGCCCTTGATGAGAGATGCTTGGCACAGTCTAGTGGGACTGGCCAGTCTAGTTCTGGGCAGCTTCTGCTCACCAACGAATCCAAAGACCAAAAGACATCCTCTCACCTTTGCACACATCTCAGCTAGTCCTAACTTTACTCAGGTATCAGAGCCATTAGTTAATGGTCTGGAAGAGACTCTGCAGAGAGCTCAGATGCTGCCTCCATAGCATTGCCAGAGGAAGCACAGAGCAAACCATCAGATCAGTACTTCATTGATATATTTATGCACCTTTCATCTCCCTGCCTTTCTGCTTTGACCTGGTTTTGGCTGGGATGGAGTTATTTTTCTTCCCAGTAGTTGGCATGGTGCTGTGTTTTGTACTGAGGATGAAAATAGCATTGACAACACACGGATGTTTTAGCTGTTGCTGAGCAGTGCTTACACTGGATCAAGGAATTTTCTGCTTCTCTTTTCTGCTGACCCAAACTGACCAAAGGACTATTCCACACCACACAACGTCACGCCCAACAACAAAGCTGGGGGGATTTGCCTGGGGACTGGCTGGGCAATTGCATTGTGCATCACTTGGGTTTTTTTTTACACTTTCCCCCCTCTTTCCTATTAACTGTCCTTATCTCAACCCACGAGTCCTTGCACTTCTACCTTTTTTGATTCTCTCCCCCTTCCCACTGTGGTGGGGAGCGAGCAAACATCTGGCCGTTTGTTCAACCACGACCGAGCCAGCTGGGCCACACAGCATCCAGGCCTGACCCAACGGGCCCCTGTGATGCTCTGCTGTGAGCATGGACCTGGTAAATTGGCCTTCTGCCTCTGTGGGGATCTCTGTGGCATACTTGATTTCACAGGTGGACAAGACCCCTGTCATTCCTCCAGAGAGACCCATATCATCCATCCTCCAAAAACAGCCGTGCACCACTGTTAAATCTTCAGCCTGAAGTCTGCTGAGCTCGCTGGTTTCCCCTAGCTTAGAAGAGGCTTTACTCAAAAGGGCAGTGAAGCAAACAACATTTCCAAACTCGAGCGTCCAAATTTAAGGAACCGAATCTGGGAATTGGGCATTCATGTGCTCTCACCCTTTAGGAGGTCACCAGCATCCCTCCACTGGCACCGGCGAGCCCTCGGCAGTAAGGGCTGTCACTGCTCTCCATCAAACTGTAACCCCAGTCTGCCCAGGAAAGGGCCTGGCAAGACAGCTGAAGAGCAACAACCCGTGCAGAAGCCTAGAAGCAAAGTCCTGTGCTGCAGGGCTGTTTCTGCCTGATCCCAGAGTCGGTGTAGTTACTGTAGGACACAGCTGCCTAAGTTCATAACTGTGCCTGTAGCTAAAGCTACTGGTTTTCATGTGACGATCTCTGCAAGCATCCAATTCAGCCATCAGATGTGCATCCGACAGACCTATTTCCTAAAGCCAGGGGACAGAGACTCCCGTCGTCTTTTCTTACTAAGGAGATACTACTGAGTGGTTCTACCCTTTTTCTTCCATGTCACGACAGCGCTGAGAAAGCAAACATGGCTTTTCTAGACAAAACACCTCTGTGCACCTGAAGGTGCTAATCACATCTTCAGGACACCGCGAGCTCTTGGGCTCCATTTTTCCCCTTACAAACATTTCCATTTTCTTTCCATCTCATTTCAAAGACTCCTTCCCATATGGTACTCACCAGCAAAGAAAGATATCCGTGAACGTCTCTGCTGTTGTGAAGAGCGCAAATATGATCCAGTACATCATCCATTTGACCTGGCAAAAGAAAGAGGCAGCTTTCAGAAACAGACCTTTTGCCCCAAGACATTTTGCCCTCTAAGCATCTTGTACAGGCACAAGTGCAGAGACCAACCTGCATAGAAAAAAAAGCTTTATATTTAACAAGCCCTAAGAACTTGGAAGATGCCAGGGCTATCCCCACCTCATAACACACATCAGATTTCCACGCAAACCCTTGGGAAGGAAGAATCTGGCCTTTAGGACTGGTCTCATGACAAGGAGGACAGGGTGACACACTGGAGAGTCCCTACAGAGGAAGCTCCTCTGGCCAGGAAAGGACCACAGCCCTGTCATGGGTATTAAAAACCTCACTTGGCTCACCTTAACAACAGTTAATACTTGGGTGTGGACTAAATTGCACTTAAGACAAAACCTGCTCACTTACATAATATCTACAGGCAGGGGAAAGTATCCAGGAGGTGGCAGAGAGGTGACTGCCCACCCCACGATCCAGGGCTCAGGAGCACAGTCAAGGAGCACAGCTCACTGAGTTAGCATGCAGCAGCTGAGCAGTGGTGCCTGCCCACGTACATACCCCTAGCAGGGACCTTGCAGGGACATGAGCAAGTGCTTCAGCTTAAATCCCCTGCTCAGGGCTTAGGTGAGATCATTTTGCCTCACACTGGTGACAAAAGCACGCAGCATGCTGTCACTGTGTTCAAAATGACTGCACTTGACTCCCTTGCTAGGGAGAGACGTGGAAAGAGTCTTTGGAGACTTGGTCTGGCAAGCTGTAATGTCTTGAGATATTTAAGAAGCTGGGGATTGTGGTCACTGATCGGTGAATGCAATTTAAAGGCACATCTAAGCCATCCTGATGTCTGTGGTACTGGTTCTTCTAGGGCTGGAAAGAAGCATTACCTGCCTCATCGGCACTTCCACTAGTTCTTATCTGTATCTCCAAAGAAAAAAACAATGGCAAGATAAAAGTTGTTAAATTAGCTGAAATTGTTGTCTAGTTGGCTATATCTCAAAATGGATATTCCTATGGATTTTTCTGTTTTAATTTTAAAAAAATAAAAAGCACCAAACCATTCTTGTTTGGAAAAAAAATAACTATTTAATGAGGGAAATGTATTCCTAAATGTTTTCCTAAATGAGAGAAATGTATTCCTAAGTGGCTTTGCAGGAATATCAGAAAGCTTAAGGAAGCAAAACCCAGGACATCCATGAATTAGGGAACTGCAATATGCTACCTAAGGCTGGGATAACTGCAACAGAATGGGAGAAGGCTGGAAAGAAGGCAGTGCAAGAGGGACACCTAACCCAGGTGCTGCTCTGGGGAAGGACACTGGAGATGGCAATAAATCTGAAATAGCTTGCTCCATCCCCTCCCTGATAGCGGGGACAGTGCCTGTAGTGTCTCTCCATCTGGCTACAAGTACTGAGATTATTCCCTGAGCACCGGTCACCCAGCTGTGTGCCTGCTCCCCCTGCATTTATATTTATATTTATATGTTTATATTTAGTGTTACAGCAGTAGAGTGGCAGTGCCAAACGCAGGGGAGAGTTGTCTTCCCAGGGCAGCTTCTGCCAGACTTTTTACATAACTGTGACTCCCTCGAAGCCTTGCGGCCAGCACAGTTCTGTCAGTTCCACATCAACGCCAGCAAAGCTTTTAAACACTAACCGAGATCTGGTGCGGATGGGCCTACATCGGCCTAAAACAACATCTATCAAAACGACTGTTACTAAGCAGAATAAAAATAAACCACGGTGATACAAGTTTAGACTAGTCCATGGAGGTTTGTACTTAGTCAGTGCAAATAGCTTCTTTTGTTTTTAAGCAGACCACTAACTAACCTACCTCCACATCTGGTGTGCCAACTGAAAATCAATTTTAAGTGTACACCAGGCCTTAGACCGGTTGCTCCCACATTTGGGTCACGGCTTCATATCTGATGCGAGTTCCTCTTTTGCAATTGAATTTCTAACAGGAATTGGACCCTAAACTAAAAAATTTCCAGGAAGGACTTATGGAGGTGTTGCATATCAGTGGCAGACAGTGGGGATCTCAGCATGCCAGGGGTGCACAAACCTTGAGAGGCACAGCTGCACAAGGGCTGCAGGGACACTTTGCCTTAAGTAGCTGATGTGTTCTGTAATGCTTCTGATCCTCAAAATATCAAAAATTGTTATCTGATGGATAGGAACAATGAAAAGGAAAAATCTAAGTGGCTAGTGTGAGCCCCAGTTTGAGCTTGCACTAAGGACTTAATGGGATGGCCACCTCAGCTGCTACCCAGAGGAGAAAATGGCCTTGTTATCCCTGCGATGCTGAGAGGATTGAAAAGTCAGGCTCAGGAAGCTGAGCTGGGTTCAGCGGACTTAACGGAGCTAGGTTGTGCAAATCCTACAGGACTCCAACAGCGCCCAAGTGGTTTTGATTCTCCCCAGTTTCACTTTCCCTAATGGCCCATCTGCTTTGGAAACTGGGAGCTCAGGGAGATTTTTTAGTAAAAGGATAAGACAGCAGAGCCAGCTGCCAGACGTGTCTGTAAATAGGTCACTCCACAAGGAAGGATGTTTCTGTCTGCAGATTGAGTCGTAGGCACTTCAAGCTGCCTCTTCTGATCCTTGTTTTGAACGAGCAGCTAAAGCTTCAAGGCTTTTTGAAAAGGCTTTGATTTATACTGCTCCTCAAAAACAAAGCAAAACACGCAAAGCTCTGGGTGCCAACCACCTTTTATGTCTGCATACAGCTCACACCACCAGAGAAATGGCATGCGTTTGTCAAAGAGTGCACCAATCCTGCAGAGGAGCCAGAAGCAGGAACCCAAGTCATTTTATTTGAGACTTTGCGCAGCAATTGGGCTGTCCACCTTCAGGACACCTTGCGAGCTTTCCCAGAATACAGCTGACACTTTTACAACGTGGTCAGGAGCAATCTTAGAAAACAAACCCCGCAGCACAGCCACAGATCTCATTACTCACATATTCTTTGATGTCCTTTGATTTCACGGCTTTGTAAGAATAATACGCTGGGTAAAGAGTGCCAAATATAAGCCTGGAAAAAAAGAGAAGAAGGAAAAAAATAATTACATTGACTTCCTCTCAGGCAAATATATATATATATATTTGATTTGTTAAATGTATTTCTTGCATTAGTAAAAAACGTTAGGATCCACTTTAAGCTTGAGTGCACTAAGTACAGGATGGGAGTCATTTCGCATCATTGCATTCAGAGAACATGTTGCCATTGACATGAACTGAGGAATTCAAGTTGTCTTTCCTTTCGGAATGGTTTCTAGAGCTGTACTTTATGAGTTACACACTAAAAAAGACCACCCCCACACTTGAAAAAGGAAATGAAAAATCTGGTTTTTAAATAATCCAGTGTGACACCAGGAATGCAGGAACACTGCTTTCAGAGGCAGGACAAAACGAGGTTTCTTTATCTAAAACCCCTTCAAAACCTCTATTCACAACTCTGAAAAGCTGGTGGAGAATAAAGTAGCATCCAAGTAGCATGGGCCAGAGGGTCTGAATGCTGGGGCCTTACCTTACACTTAACCTGCTGAAGAGAATAACCCTGCACTGTTGTGTGAAGCCCATTTTGGCTCATCACAGAAGAAGGAATTTTGCCCAAGACCTGCCAAGAGGATCATCCCTAAAAACCCCAGATCTCCTCTCCTTTCAGACGGTTTCCTTCCAGTTCCAAGTCTGAAAGGGAGGCTGTCAGCTTCCAGATTTCATGTAAGAAAGCAATAAGGATCCTTAAGTTAAATATAGCACCGCAGAGGAAAAAAATAAAAATAAAAATGAGAAATTTCTATCCTAACTCCTCTCTGCATCACCGCCTGGTGTGTATTCGCTTTGATTATTCTCGACGTAGGCATAGGCTTGTCAGAACCACTTTGCCCTGCCCAGGTTTTATTCACTGCAGCAGGATGATGCTGCAAAGTCTGAATTTAACAGACTGCAGGGGAATGTTTACTGGCTTGCAAATCCCCCCCTTTCCACCGGAGCTCTAGCTTTACGTCCATATGGCTGGTTCTGTCGCTCTTGGGAATGGAAACGATCGATGTTTCGGCCCCTAATTGTGGAGCCGCAGTCGTCTTTTCCATTCTGCCAGGAGTGTTTGTGTGCCGTGGGACCCGTAATTACAGCTGAGTCCATTATTGTGCATAAGACGTTAAAAATTAATACTCTGGGCTATGGCGTGCCGTTGTACTTCCCATAGCTCGGGAAGGTATTTGCGAAAGACTGGAGCGAGCCAGCACACATCTTGATTTCCAGAGCAGCGACCGAAGACAATTTGCCTGCTATTCATCATGCAGCAAAACCTGAAGCACAAAGCAGCCTTCAGAAAAGCAGCTACTGAGTGAGGGGATTCAGCATTTCACAAAGGCTTCACACTGATTTCAGAAAGCTTTGCTGGGAACAGGCAGCTCCGAACCTACTTCACACCCACGGGGGCTGTGCTACATGGAAGGATTAGTACGAATGCTCAGAAAGATTTTGGGAAACCACCGCATTGTTCACCCTGGAAATATCGTAACAAACACCAGTTAAAGGAAGGAGGAACACACACGCAGTGGCTTGATGCTGTTCTCACTGAAGCTAATAACAAATATTCCCTCCGAGTTCAATGGCAGCAGGAGTTAACCCAAGGAATTAGTGCTCCGAAAGAAAAAAACTGCACAATATCCCCCCAAAAAAACAGCCAAACACATAATATTTTTGGCTCCGCTTAGAAAAAAACACCACATTTCTGCCCTTCCTTCTTGGCCTGGCCAGGCTGTTGGATCACGCTTTTATTTCCTGCAAATGATCACCGAGTGATTGATGTTCATTTCCTCGGTTTATGCTGGAAACAGCAAGTAACTGGATCCTGAAGAAGCCAAGTTTATGGGATCGCTAGACCCGGCTTAGCTGCAGACAATAAACACTTGAGCAAATTCCTGCAAGGGAAGGAAACTGGGCGGTGCTTTTGCATATGCAGAGCACGGGAGCGGTAATAAGACGATGTGCCCTGCCTAAATTGGAGACGGCGAGTTTGACTGATGCGCTTCGCAGCGTGCTGTGTGCATATAAGGGCATCCACAACTGCTGCGGCTCAGCAGGCTGAAGGCTGCTTTAGGGAATGTTGGATCCCAGCCTGCCGCGGCCGCAGCTTACCACGCGGCCCCGAGTCACTTCACCTCCGCGTGCGCCGCGCAAACTGAAAACGAAAGATGGGCGGGCGTTTCTGGAAGGCACGCTCAGGGCCGGGGAGACAAACACCTGCACGTGGACATGTTCCAGCATTTTGAGGTTATCGTCTTCGCCAGGCTTTGGGTCAGGCTTGAGTACAGCAGGTTTAACTCATACGCACACACCAGTCCTTCATCTCCTCCCCCAGTTCCTCTCTCCGCTGAAGACAATACTTGTCTCTTCCCCCTCATCCCAGTTTCCTGTGTAATTAGTTATCTTCGATTCCTGCCTTCCTCCATCCCCACGCTCGAACCGCTGCCAAATTGCTCCTTCTGTACAGCACAAACAAGCCTGACTCTTCGTCCCTCCGCCCGAGCCACTAAGCCATTCCCTGTCTAAGTCTCCTTCCAGCCTCCCTTCATGCTTTGCTGATCAATATTCTCACCTTCCCCATCCAGTGCCTGAAAAATGTCGCTCCTACCAACCCTTGGTTTGGTCTTTTAGCAGGTCCCGCTCTGTCCCTCCTCTCCTTCAGTGGCTGTAGTGCCACCAGCTTCTTACTCTGCTCTTCCTTGGGTCTTCTGGGCCTCCCGTGCTCCTAGTTTCTCTGTTGTGTGCCAACCTATTACCTCTAAATCAAGCTGTTGCCTGACAAAGTTACCGTGACAGCCCGAATCTGAGGGGCAGCAACCATGCAAACTCCAACCCTGCTGCTCCCCAGGTCCTCCTCATGCCTCCAATCTCCTGCAACGCTCCAGTTCTACCTGACGTTCCCTGAACTGCTGCGGCGCTGGCATGGCAGCCCTTACCTCCTGGCTGACACTGCTATGAGCAGCTGATTTTTTTGGAATAGCGTAGAAACTTCATATTTGAGACTTCTCTGACCCACCCGGTTTGGCTGAAATTGCTTTGATCCAAGTTGGAAGCAGCGGAAAAACCAGACTGCTGAAACCTCATTGCCTTAGGAAGCCAGGCTACCAAGACAGCCAGCCCTTCCTCCCCGCCCGTTTCCATCCTTCAGATCCCTTCTGGCTGAGCCGTGTACCTGGGAAGCCCTGGCTCTGAGCAAAAGCAGCAGCAGGCATCCCGACCTGCCACCCAGGGACAGCAGCTGCTGTATCTAAAGCCACAGAGTTGAAGCCCTGCAGGCTGGGGACAGCAGACACTGCAAAAGGCCAGAAGAGCAGATGGAAAGAAATCTCCGAAGAGTCAGCTAATTGTGCAACAGGAGGCAAAAATCTCAGGAAAAGTTAGCCTGCCTGAAGAGCAGGATAAGGATTAATGCTGAAAATCTTGTAATCCTATTAGGCACGTCAGCAGCAGTCCCCGGTCTGGACTGCTACACACACTTCTGGTCGGTGTTTGTCCAAAGGGACACAACAGAAGAGGAAGGGGAAAGGAGAAGGGCAACGAGAGCGCGTGGAAGTGCACTGGGGAAGATCCATTAAAGCAGCTAAATGCTCTGAAAATTGTTTCTCCTACAGCAAAGACAATGGAGGTCAGAAGGGGGAAGCACCAAAATACCCAAAGAGCGTGGAAAAGGAGATGCAGGTGCCCCTGCTGCTCCTGCTTTGGACGCTGCTTGAGGGATGTTCGATTAAATCCAGAGAACTGAGTCAAAAAGGAGGGGAGGAACTCTCTCTATCACACCGAGCTCATCTGTGGAGCCAAGTGCATTTGTTTATGCAGTTACACGACATAGGATTGGGATTGCTTTTTGTTTTCATTATTCAAGTTCAGCACTAAATGACACAGGAAAGGACAAAGCTTCCTGTATCACGGGGTTTCCTGATTACCAGGGGAATACTGAAGCAACTGAGCTGTTGGCTTCCCTTTAGCAGCCTCTGGCACGTTACAGGGGAGCAGCTGCACCACCACCAGACCTCCTCCTGTCCCCATTTACCAGCACAGCCACACTCCACCCTGGCTATTACGTCCTTCCTCTTCCTTGTGCGGCTCTCCCAGCGCAGCGATGCGACCTTCGCAGGCTAACCAGGGTGTGAGAGTACTCCTAACAGCGCGTACCTTGCAGCCTGGGGATCGGCACCGCAGCTGGCACGAGGGGCTGGCAGGGCTTCATGAGACATCTCCAGTGCTGATGCCTTGGCGGTGCTACTTTCCTCGTCAGGGGCCTGGTCCTACAGCCACGTACATGAGACACTAGCTCATACCAGTGCAGCAGCCACCGAAATACATGGAAAAACTCAGCAATTCCCACAGGCACTGAGCAGGACTGAGAAAACCTCCAGGAACACCTGCATACCCGTATTTTCTGAACGGCAACCTGCTCTTCCAAACACACCCACACAGCTCCAGCCACATCCCAAGGCAGCCAAGCTGTGTTCATCCAGTTACCGTGCCCCCCACCATGCTGGTCGGGCTGCCCAAACATTTGGTACGTTGTAGTGTTAAACGGAACAGCCCTTATTTTCCCCCAAATAACTCATGTTTCCATATCACCAGCACCCAGGCGACAAACTTCTGCTCAAACCCAGGGACGGACACGTGTGGGGATTGCTGAAATATTTCCCGTTTCCTCAGCGTGTTCAGTGGCTGGTGCATGCTTCTCGCACGCAGAGCAGCAGCTGAGCTGTCGCCAGGCCAGCACTCCTAGCTGAGACTGCCCAGAAGGGTGCCGGCAGGTTCGGGTCCCTTATTATCAGCCCCAATTAACGCTCGCGCAGTGCCACAAATTAAAAATAAACGGCACCATCTTTGCGCCCGGGGTTCCCGGTTTGAATCCAACAGCTGCGGATGCGAAAATAAGCAGGGCACGAGGTCAGGGAAGGGGCTGACACGGTCACTTGACAGGCCAAACCCTGAGAGCCACCAAGGGACTGGGGCTCAGGAAGCACCAGCTGCAGAGGAGGAGGCTCCAGGCTGGTATTCCCCGGGAGATGGCTCCTGCAGATCCCTCCTGGTCACTTTGCAGCAGAACGCATCCTGCACGGTGCCTCCAGGAACCGTGGGGGGACAGCCCAGGGGGTGACAGCTGGCACCGTCCCCACTCGGGTCCCCAGGCAGGAGATTTTAGCATCTGCAGATGCAAACTGCACGCTTCAACCTGGCCGAGGGGACCGAAGGGCTGGTGAAAGCTACCCGCTCCTGTTGGGGAAGCTGCGGGGCAAAGGGCTGCCTGCCTGTCCTCACAGCAGAAATAGCAGGAGCGAGGGCTGTCCTTGGTGCTTCTAATTTAAGCTCTCTTGATCCTCCCAAAGCAGAGCACGCTCCTCTCCAGTTGACGCCACGTTTTTCCCCCGCTCAGCCAGGGCACTCCTCACACGGGAGGCACAAAGAGGTGAAGAGCCGTGAGCGAGGGGTCTGGGCAGAGAGGGAGGCCTTGGCCAGCCTGGGGCTTTCACACAGCTCTGGCATTTACTGGCTTCGACATCCCACATCGGGACGTGGCTGAGGATGGCAAACGTGGTTTCCTTTTCCCCACTCGATTCGCAGAAGATAGGACTGCTAAAATGCGATATGGATGGAGAGACCTTATGAAATATCGGAGTCATTAGATTAAAGCACCCGATGAGTGCTGCTACTAGGGCTATCAGCAGCAAAGCACCTCACAGTGCTGACATTTCCACCGACACCCCTCGGCGTCGTACCTTAAACCCAACTATTGTTCCGGGCTGCCTTCAGACCCGGGCAGAACCGCACCGGGTCACACACAAGCTAACAGCTCCAGGCTCTCTTTACAACCCTTCAGGACAGAAAAAGGCTGCGTGGCTGCCATAAAAATACCTCAGGGCTCTGCAGCTATTTTAGGAAGCAAATTTATTGCAGGTAGACGGGACGCGAGGCCGCTCTGTTCCGCTCTGCGCTGCCCGGCCTGATGGAGAAGGGCTGCAGGGGAGCCGGGGGGATTCGTTTGCCACCGAGGCAAGACTTGAAAGGATCTGTGTGAGGGGCTGGTGTGGGGCCCCCAGCCATCGGTGGGAAGCTGCAGGCCGATAGGAACGCCGTGTTGGCACATGCCACGAGGCCCTGAGCAGCTGCCTGCCAGAGATAGTGTTTCGTGGGCCTCAGCGGAGGCATTTGCCCTCCTCCCCTGTGGGTCCTTGAGCTCAGCGGGAGCAGAGAAAGCGCTGAGCTTTGTCCCAGCCCTTCGCAGCCCTCTGCTCCGTTCAGACCTTTTTGGAGGAGAGGAATTCATTAGAATGGGATACTGGGAATAAATTCTGTGCCGTTTGGAAGAGAAATGTTCTCTGCAATGGGACTGGGTTGGGATCTTCGCAGCTCCCCAAAGGCTCAGCACCCACGTGCTGGGATGTTTTCCCTGCTCAGCACTGTCCCGGTATTTCCTGCTCTGAGACCCCTGCCTCTTTTCCAAGCCAAACAAATGGCAATTTGAAAACCAACCAGTATGTTTGACACGGGAAGGGCTGGGGTTTTTTTCTGACTCTGGAGAGGGGGATGTTTGTGTGGAAAAAGGCTTTTTCAGAAGCACTGACATTAAATTCCAGAGATGACAGATGGTTTAAAATCTGTTTTGTGAGTTAGCCTACAGATTTATGGTAGGCTCATGGTACAAAAAGGAAAGGAAAGAGATATATCACCTAACCAAACTTATTTTAAAGCTAAAAGGGTTATAAAACACGGAATGCACAGCAACAAAGAAGCTCTTCATTATTTTCACATAAAACCACCAAGATCGTGCTGCAAGTATTATTCTAGAGTCATTTGAACTGATGCTACGTGAATCAACTGCTAGCACACTTAATCACATACAGGAATCCCAATTTAGAGCATAATTGTACACTCTGTGTATCCTTAAACTCGGGGCATGGAAGACTTTTGCCATCAATCCTTACGTGCTGCCGCTGGCTGAGGAGATGGTGAGACACAGAAGCTCCCGTTTGTCTGTTCCTCGCTGAAACACAGCTTTAGACTTCCAGTGTTGTACTCGTGGGACAGAGAAGAGGAATAAAACATCACATCAAAATATAACTCATCCAAATTAGTTGCAATGTGGTCTCCTCAGAGTCACATTGCTCTGGCTTCCCAGGGGCTGAATATAGAAGTTCTTCATTAAGCGCAAGGAATATTTTAGCTGACCGATATGGTTTAAAAATGAGACTAAAAGACCCCAAATATTCAGCTAAAGCCATGAAAAATGTTGAGTTATCATGGAACCACAATCAGTCCTGGGCTACCAATGGTTCAATCCACTGACACAAAGCAAGCAGGCTGCTTTGAGTGGCACAAGGTCCCGCAGACCTCCACAAGTTCTGGATCAAACATTTGGAGAGACCAGCCACACAGAAAACAGTCGGGACTCACCTTGCCCCTAAGCACTTTGTTCTTCCAGACCTGGGCATCTAACTCCTAGTTAAGTTTAAAAAGTGAAAACAAAGCAAGAAACCCCTTTAAAACACCTCTTCTCACTTGGATAAGATTTCACAAGCATTTCAAAGTAGTTTATAAATATCAGTGACCTGAGAAGTGAAGCACTTTCATTGGATTCGGATTATTTCTATTTCATCAGGGTTTTATCTTGATTTTAAGTGAGAGGGGCAGTGAGACCCACTTGAAAATATCCAGGACATGCACAATACCCAATTCCAAGCTCCAGTTTTAAAGCAAGACTGTAGGAAAACTAAGGCAAGATGATTGCACAGGTAATTTCACAATATTCAGACCACCTCAACCCTTCCAGTAGTAGTGGCAGCAGAATGCCACATGCTATATTTAACAGCTGTGACATTGCAGGGAGTTCACAGGCTGTGCAAAACACATTTCTTTACGGCCCAAAGACACAGATTGGTATTTCTTCTGGCTACTATAGCAGCATTTTAGGGAGAGGCTGGGCACCTACCTTTTTTTACTAGGACCTGCAAAATGTATAAAAAATAAAAGAAAAGAAAGAAAGGAAAATGAAATACTGTCATACAGCTTGAAAAAGACAGACTCCCAGTCTTTTCTCATAAGCATTTAACAAGAATTTCTAGTGTGGATTTAATAGAGTTCCTTCCTCTAGGGTCATTTCTCGTTTCATTCATCCTTTTTAATCCTTCCATTTCGTATAGATAATAACAGCATCTTCATGAAGCGCATGGTACCGCTGAGATAAACAAGGAGGGAGAGATCCCCAGCTGGAGCTAAGCTGATACAGAGCAGCTTCCAGGCAGACCCAAACATAAAGGAGAGGAAATCAGAAGGAGACAAGGCTCTGTACCGAAGCCACGGATCGCTAATGAATAATCAATCAGAGCTCCTGGCGACACCTCAGAATTCAGCTTCAACTACCAGCACAATTATTTGTCTCTAATTAAAATAAATTAGAAGGAAAATGACCATTTAGTGGATGCCCCAAAATCACAGTGTTAGGGTTCAGGGTAACAAAATGGGCTCCACACACACAAAGGAGCACAGAGGCACCAGGGTGGGTAGGGGAGCCCCGCTAACACCCAGCACCCCGGGGCTGTCCCCATCGGTCCCCATCCCAGGGCGTCGATGGGACAGGCTCTGCAGAGCACCCTGGAGCTGGGCAGTTTCTGCCTGTGGGGGTAAGAGACTCATTATGGGATGCATGGGCTGACAATGGACTAAGGCTTACATGGGAAATGAAGAGCATGCCAACACGAGGGTGCAGTGCCGCCCTGTTTAGCCTTGTTTCACATCTTACTCCTACCCTTGCCAGCCCACAGCAGTCAGGAGGTAAAATACCTACTCAATCTCCTAATTTTCTGCTGAAGAATATAAGGGATGGCTTCCGAGCTACCAAGGAGCATCCCCACTAGGGCTCAGCGGAGTGCAGAACTTCCTCCAGGGTGGACACCAGATGAAGCAGGCTCACCCAGCACCCAAGGAGCAGCACAGATCCCCTGCCAGATCCCTGGCAGATATCCACAGATCCCCTGCCAGCTGTACATCTTTAGTGCATTCTCTCTAGTAACAACAAACGGCAGATTAGATATTTAGAAGGGCCATCCACCAAACTGAACCAGTGTAAACATCCCTCCTCCCCACAGCCTCCCATCTGAGAGGAGCAAAACCCATGTCACAGAGATGATTTAGTGTGCTCCTGGAAATTGTTCAAGTGCAAGAACGGTGGGTGTAATCCAAGAAATAGAAATATGATGTTTATAACAGAATCACAGAGAAATTTAGGTAGGAAGGGACCTCTACAAGTCTTTAATCCAGAACAGGGCCAGCTTCGAGGTTGTATCAGGTTGCTCAGGATGTTGTCCAGTCACATTTTCAGTGTATTCAAGATTTCATCATTTCTGGACACCTGTTCTAGTGTTTGATTAGCCTCACCTTGAAGAATGTTTTTCCTTTACATCTAAATTGAATTTCATTTGCTGCAACTTGTGCCCGTTGTTCCCACTCTGTAGGAAGGGACCTCTGGGGCCTTCTGCTCCAAGCCCTGTCCCAGCAGGGTCAACCCCAGCTGGGGGCACAGCCCCACGTCCAGGCGGCTCCTGGAGCCCACCAGGAGGAGCCCCCCAGGCTCTGGGCAGCCTGTGCCAGGCTCCATCCCCGCCTGGCCCAGCAGGGCTGCCTGGTGCTCAGAGGGAGCTCCTGGGCTCCAGGCTGTGCCCAGCGCCTCTTGGCCTGGCCCTGGGCACCATGACGAGGGCCTGGCCCCGTGCTCCCTGCAGCCTCCCCTCGGGTGGTTATGGACACAGACGGGACCCATGGAGCCTCCCTTCTCCAAGCTCTCCCAGCCTCTCCTCACAGCAGAGATGCTCCAGGCCCTTCATCATCTCTGTGGCCCTCCACTGGGCTCTCCCCAGTATGCCCATGGCTCTCCTGCACTGGGAGGCCCAGCACTGGGCCCAGCTTTCCATATACAACCCCCCCCAGAGCTGAGTAGAGGGCAAGGATCGCCCCTCTTGACCTGCTGGCAATACTCTGCTAAGGCAGCTGAGAATACCATCGATGTCCTTAGCAGGAAGGCCACATTGCTGAACCGTTGATGCTCTTCTTGTACCACAGACAGATGCTGCCTCTCCACTGCCAGAAGGGAAAAAACACCCCTGAATGTGCTGGTTAACCCCATCACTAAACCAACCCCTGTATCCGCATCTGGAGAACCTCACTGTACCCTTCCCTGCTCCAGAGGAGCAGAAGACTTTCTGAAGAGACTCTTCTTGCCTCCAGGAGGGCTGCTCAGGCACTCCACACCTTTTCCTCTGCCGGAGCCACGCAGGAGTGCGGCTGGGGCAACACCGCACGGACTCGGAAACCGCGCACAAACCTCCCTCGGCCACCTGTAAAACAAAACCTGACAGCCAAGGGAGATGCGCCAAGAACGGCCCCACACTGCCGTAATTCTGGGGCTTAACGCGGACTTGTTTGCCATCAGCAAGTGCATTAAAAAAGGGAGCGAGGGAGATAAAATGAATATTTATGAGCGCTTCTTGCGTTCTCTTGTGAGCTCGAAGAAGAGCGAGATTTCCCCTTATCTCGACCCTACATATTTACAGCGTAAGCTCTCGTGTCATTTGCTGGGCAGCGTTACCACAAAATGTAATGGCTTTATGGTAATGCAGGACCTACTCTTGCATAAAGCCACCAGTCGGGAGGTCATTATCAGTTTATTCACTTGTGTGCCAAACTCCGTAGCCCGGGGCATCTATTTGGGGATAAAACGACACGTCCTTCCTTCTGCTGGAGCTGGGAACCTCACAGCTAAAGTTAATTATCCATGCACATGCCTAATAGCCATGCTGCTATCATTTTTTAAAGGATCAGGGCTGTAATGTCCAGAAAAGCTTCACTTGAGCAGAAATAGGATTTCAAGGACCATCTCCCAAACAGTGTCTTAAACGACCATCTCCCAAACAGTGTCTAAATTCGACCTTTAGAAGCTGGAGAATTGTATTTCCCAGGTTATATGCTGAAAGGTGAAATGAAACTGAGCCTGAGAAGACTTACACTCAGCATTTGGAAAGGGTTCGCCTATGTTAGTAAGAGGACAACTCCACACCCCAGGATTTAGGAAGCTTTAATTCCTCTCACCTACTATTTCTAAGAGGATTTTCAGGGCTATAGCTGGGTGCACAGCAAGACCCCAGGCACAGAAATATCAACGTCTTTAAAAGTCTCACCATCCTCAATTATTTCTCTCCAAGCCTTTGGGAAATCGGTAAGTTCAGCTGAGTACTCCCCAGCTGGGACGTTCATCGTGCAGTAATTCATCACGCGGTACCGACAGGCAAAAGGTGCAGCTGTTGTGCCTTGAACTTGTTCTTTTGAGCAGGATATCATCACTTGTTCTGGCTTGGAGCACACCAGTGTGCTGTGTGGGCGAACACCTCGTGCCTAATACACCTCTGAGGAGGAGATGCAGCTGCACAGCCTCTAAAATTCACATCTCTCTCTCTCAGCAACCCTTGCATGTTGCCCAGAACCACAGCAAAGGTTAAAAAATTCTGATTTACAATTCACTTTCCAGGTACATGTGACAGATATAACTCATGTGGTTTACACAGGATAGTAAAATATTCTTGTGCTATGAAAAGATGAGATCTTTCCCAGCTCCTCCCAAATCTTTTTAGCTCATTAACTGTCTCCAGGTTTTTTACTTCTGGACCAACACCTGATTTCTTTGTTTAATTCCTAGCGCCTTCCTACCTTGTCATAGCTTCTCCCAGTTTAAACACATTCCTGTTACACCAAGGACTGTAGATTTCAGTCCCGATAGTGTTCAGTAAGTGAACGTTGGGTCTTTAAAGATAAGAGAGAGGAAGGGGTTTCTTTCACCTTCCACTGATTTTTCTAGCACTACTACTGTTCATTTGCATTATGGCTTATAAATTTTACAACCATTTATTACATAAAGTGCAGGGAAAACTCCATGGACCAGCACGAAGCATCTCACGGCCCAGCACTTCATACTGAGACCTTCACATCAACTGGAACTCAGAGGCTTTGCTTCCAGAGATTCCCAGGGTAAAAATCTTCAGAGAAGCCCACGATGCCATGCAGCGTTCAGAGATGATGAATAGCCACAGGTTCCGCTGACCTTACTGGAAATTAAACGCTTTCCCCACTGGAAATCAGCAGCTTGGTCACAGCCCAAGCAGAGTCAACGTGAAACTTGGGAACAGAAGGTGCAGTTTCCAGGCTATTCTTCCGTGCTAGGCTTTACCACCTCCATCGTTACACTTGGATGAGCTCACTCTGTGAGCCCTGCTTAGTACTTTGGTACTGCCAACATGCACATTTAATCTCATCAGGTGATTTCTTGGAAGCGCTTATAGGAACATCTCAGTTCAGAATAAATTCTCAGACTTAATGGTTTCCCAGAAAAGAGCGTGCAAACGCTCTTGCAGCTCTTGAAGATAAATCAGAGGACCTGGTGCATAATAGGTAAGCACGCTTTATAAAAGTCAGGATTTTAAATCCAGTCTAAGTTTTAAATCCAGACTAAGTTTTTTTTAAAATGCTTCAGATAGCAAGATTGCTACCCAGACATTCAATCTTCATTCTGACAGAGGATGTCATGTTCCCATTTGCATTCAATTTTGCTCTCTCCCAGACTTCTTGTATCCTCCTGAATTTTAGGCTTTGGCTGAGAGCATGAGGCATAGGAGCAGTGAGCCATGGCACCCTGTTCTGCGCTGCATTTCCCCAAACACAAATGCATTCAGACCAAGGCCTGTGACACGGGTATAGCTCTGTTCTTACGCTGCGAGGAATACCTCTTTGTCTAGGGCTTGAATAAAAAAATAAAAATAAATTAAAAAGTGTATTGTACAATTCAGAATGGTGAAGGTTTTGGCATAGCGACTTCACCTTCTTTCCCTTCTCACCTTCTCTGCCACATACATAACTTGCAGCTGGCTGCTACTCAGAATATAACATGAAATACAAACTGAGGTTTAGGAGCCAGATGGAGACTTCTCAGAAATAACTTTGGAGGAAAGCAAAGGGAAAGGCAGCCAGTGCTTCCAAGTCCACTAGAGAAATTTCTAAGCAAGCAGCTGCTTGAGAAGGCAGCTTGTACTTTCTGTGGGAACACCCACACTGCTATCTTATCTATGGTTTTCCATCGCTCTTTATCCATTGTAACATGCTGGTTTAAATGCCACAGGCCGGTGCTTGTTCTCCTTTGCAGACAAGAAGATTCACACAGAAGCATGAGCACTGCCACTCTCCAGAAACAAAGCCCTGCTGTTTGAGGTGAAATGGTTAATTGTTTCAACTGCAGCCCGGAGCTGAAACGTGCCCTGTGAACTGGCTCTTTAGAGACTGCTCCCATTTATGGACTGACAGCCTGGATGGAGGTTTTCTTGGTTTCAAGAATATACCTAAAGCACAATGGTGTTTTGAATGGGGGGATCCGATTAGTTACAGCCAAGTATCTGCAAACCTCAGCAGAATAATAATGGAAAAAGAAGCCAGAGCTATCCCAGTGGCTGTACAGGACATCTGAGTGCAAAAACCTCAGGGCACGCTGCAAGCAATAAGAGGAAAACTCACCAGTTTGTATATAAATTCTAGAAGATGGAGAGAGAGATGTCGTACAGAGCAGATTTACATGGGATTAGCTATGAATCATATACAAACCACAAGGAAAGCCAAGTCGTTCAGATTTCAGTACCATGCAAAACCTGGCATAGTATTTACGCACTGAGAATGCACGTCCTGCCTTGTGGAGAGCAGGAAAGATCTTCAGTTCTGGCTCTGTGTAGTCTCTTAACCAGCTCTGCTCCTTCTGCACTGATCTAGGAATAATCTGTAGAAATATGCATGGGGTTTGTATCATCAGGGATGCATGTCCTCTTGGCCCTTGGAAATGGCTGTCAGCAGGCCCTTGTGATTCCCAGTTCTGCAAAGCAGCACTGAGATGGATTTAAGACAGCCAGGATCGTAAATCACCCCAGCTAAGAGTGAACTGCAGCAGGCTGTGGTTAGCCAGCATGCCACAGTGCACCCTCTGTAACAGGTCTGTGTGTAAAGGTGCCGGGATGAAGTATGAGAGATCAGAGAGCTTCTCTGTCTGACATCAGGCAGTTTTTAAAATACACATGCTTGGGTGGTCTGCAGTAAGTCACTCAGATTCTCTCAACTGATTTAAAAAGCAGGCGGTCACGCTCCTCCCCGTCAGCTTGCAGTGGGTACTAATGCTGTCAGAAGCTCAACAGTGAAGCTCCACGGAGAGCTCCAGATCTGAAGCCACACGTGTCTTGATGGGCTGGCACACCTGATGGGCTTTGGTTGCTGAAGCACAAGCAAAGCCACACGACAACCTAGTGATGAAATTGCCGACACTAAGGGGAAAGGACAGAATAACTGTCCTGACAGAAACGTATTACCCTCCGTCCTGAGCCAGTCACCCCCCAAAGACACAGTTTACTTTGGGGCTCATGAGGAACAAAAGTCTTCTGTTGTCCCGAACTGGCCAATTTCTACCACGTAACCCCAATCCTCCAGGACCCGGCCGGCATCCTCCTTTCCAGGCCACAAGCACAGCCCTGGGATTCTCACCTGGGCAGATTCACTTCGCTCGCCACCTTCAGCAGAGCCGCCCCAGCTTACACAAGCTGAAGCCCTCGTGTTGCCTTAGGAATAAGAAAACCATTGAGGTTTGCACGGAATCAGCATTTTCCAGCTATTCATTCCCTCTGTCTGCAAAACATCCACCCTTGATCCTTTCAGGTTTACCACAAGCTAGGCCTGGGAATTTTTGTGGCAGTTCTCGTTAACATTTGGCAGTGCACCGCTTAGTCTAACTCCACTGGCAGAAGAGAGGGCCTGCAATTATCTCAGAGATGAACTGATTTGTTTCCCTCGCCGACTGTTACTTTTTTTAGATTACAGCGAGAACTTCTCTGTGAAATTCCACCTTTGCTGAGGTGTTGTTTGGTTGATGCCTTCCTGTTTCACAAGAATTCTGCACTCTGGTCACTCTGACCTCTTTTTTTACTGTATAAAATGATAATCTTACTGATGGCTAGACTAGAGAAAAAAGATTTGGTGCAATTCCTCTCTAAAAATCTCCAAATCTTCTAAGCGAACGCGTGGTTATTCAGTTACCTCTAAGTCTTCAGGCGCTAGACTGTCCTCACAGATTCCCATCGAACAGCCAGCTGTAACACAGCAGGCCCAAGGATCTCAACGTGCTACCCAAATATTGATGAAACAAGCTTTATCTAATGCTGTGAGCTGGGAGCTCACTGGCATAGACACCATCAGAGACAGTAAGGCACAGAGACTCTGGTAGGCCTGTTCAAGATTACCGTGGTAGTCTGTGTTATAGATATACGCCAATTATATCTGTATACACCTTTAGGTAGGAATATATCTATGATATATCCATAGAGAGATGATACACCATGAAAGGATCATTAGATCACGGTTTCTTCCTAAAAGAAGACTGGTTTAACTGTGTGACAGCTACAAAAAGAGGTTAGCACAACATTACAAACGTGAGAAAATGTCGACGTCCGTGCAGGAAGCTATTTACTTCTATTTCATTGTCTGTGCTTTTAAGGTATCTGCTTTAAATAACAGCTTTCCCTGGGTTTCATCCCACAAGAAAGACCCTTTCTGTATATAGGACAGCAGAGCGTGTTGCCATGGCAATGATGATGATCTACTTAAATTCAACAAAAACCCAGCCTTATGGGGTATATTCTCCTGAGTAGCTCAACTTAATTATTAATGTCTTTCTATATAGCAACATCTTTCTGTTTTGACTGAAATCTCTATAAGCAGAGTGAAAGCAGTAAACCTGGAAAGTGGAATCCTTTGTTCAACTGCAAAACGGGTGCAGTTAAGCCAGGGAAGATGCAAACAGCCCCCAGCTCAGAGCTAGATGGATCTTCTGAAGGGAGAAAGTCTCATTTCAGGGCCTGTGTTGTTATGTCCCTGGCCTCTCTGCTCTGATTTGCAGCAAACCTACCAGCAGGACAGTGGTTTGTGTTTGTTTTTGCAGAAGCACATGTTCAGTGGAATCTAAACACTAACCACCAACTCATTTCCATCCAGCCACCCATCTCGTGCTCATCCTCCAGCCACGCGTGCCCAGCAAACCCACTCAATCCTTCCCCACCGAGTATATCACCAAGCTCAAAGCCTTTCGGCCTCAGCGCAGCCCCAGTGCCCATCTTTCTCCTTCAAGTGTCACCACGAATTCTGCAGGTAGATTTCAGGAGCCAGACGGTGTTATTTGGGATTATCTAGTAATGGGGATCGGCTAAATCATTGCTTCTGGGTCACACAGCAGGGGTGGCTCAGAGGTCTAAGCTTAGACATGCACAGACACAGCCCAGCTCTTGGGTTTCCCGTGTTAACCTCCCACGTGTAGAGAAAACTTCTGTCCATCTAAATAATCAGTTATCACTAAGTCTATTTTACAGGTACCAACTTAAGAAAGAATAAAATAACCTGTCCTCTTCCCACAGGGAGCCTGCAGCATGACCGAACCCGGACTCTCGGTATTCCCATACAACACCTACCACAGAAGTCCTTCCCTACTCCCTCACATGAAGCCAGTATTACTCATGAGCCTCCCTCTAAAACACGAGGCAAGAAGTTTCTTCCAGTTTCTGGTTTCCTCTAAAAATACTTATGTAGAGGCTGGAAACAAAGAAGAGAATGAATGAGCTCAACTGAGCTGAATGAAAGGAGGCAACAGCATGAACGTGACAGAATAGAAGTGCTTCTTGAGCAGGAGCTGCGGCTGCTTGGTGATGCTGACAGTACCGAATCGTTCCGTAGGCTCAAAGGCGGGCTACACACGTTGCCTTGGCATCCCTGGGATGGGTCCAAAAAAAGCAGAAAATTCCAGACGTGAGGGGCATTCCTCCTAGCTCCTCACAAACAGGTTCTTCAACAACTGGTTTTGTTGTCCTGTAAAATTTGCCACTTTGCAAGGTGAAGGATTACTGTTGGCTCCATGGGAGAGGAGCGGGAAAGGCAGAACGCAGCCTTATCGACTGGCTGATTGATTCCTCCTTTGGAATTGGGTGATTATTAGCAATAAGTGCATTCATAGGAAGGGATGCAGCAAGCAAATGGGCAGCATCAGGAGAAACAAACCTTTACGAAGCGTGACACCAGGCCAGTGCTGTCAGCTGTCCCCTGTCACCCCGAAAAGTCAGTCTCCAACTTGACATCAAACCTTCTGCCTCCGCATAAACGCATCTCTTCTGAAACATAAAGCTTACTCTTCATTTCTTTTGCCTGTACAACCATCTTCTCTCCTTCAGTGCCATCCTTGCCTTTCTTCGGGCTAGCTGGAGCTTCTGCCAGCCTGCAGATCCTTGCTTTACCCCTCAGATCAAACTAAAATCCCTGGTAGATCCTACAAAATGTGTCTACAAAAAAAACAAACCACTAAAGGGAAATGCCTGCTCTGTATTTCATACCAAAACGATGGAGTTGTTTTGTGCACCACTTATTTCCTAGTTCTGGCATGCTGCTCTGGGTCCAGAGTGCCTTCCTGGGTCCGGCTGCAGGATTAGCAGGAGCATCCTGTTATCTCAGTTCTTCTCTTCAGGAGCACACAAATCATGGACAGACAAACCCCAGTTATCATTTTGTTGCATCTTCTAGTTGCCTCTGATCACTCAGCTCACCATCTGTTTTCCCTGCATTTCAATGATTTAAATGAGGAGCTCCTCAGAGCAAAAATCTTGTCTGATTACACGCGTGTGAAATGCCAAAGCAGACCGTGAGCGCTGTACCAGTAATAGCGTCACAGCGAAATTATCAGGGAGCACAGGATCTTAAATGATCTATCTGGAAGGCACAGTCACATTTATTCAAGTTATTTATTTGTATATTACCACAGAATTGGGGAGAACCAGAGACCGAACCCTGCTGCCTAGGGTGCCACACAACCAAAGTGAGGGTTCCCACCCCAAGGAGTTTACAACCTAAAAAGCCCACCAGTGTTAACAAAAGGACATAACGCCTTCTTCTGCAGAAAGCAGCATGTGATTAAGCTCAAGCACACAGGCATTTAAGTGAGATGCTGCCAGCGAAGTGCTTTGCTTGATTACTCGGATGCTTCCCTCCACGGAGCCATCTCATCTCAACAGCAACTATCCAAAATCCAATGAGTGGCCCTCGCTTTTTGCTACGGTCAGCCAAAATCTAGACTCGGATCCTAGCTGCTCAACAAGGACACAGAAAAAATTGTGTCGTGCGACGGTTCTACAGCAACCCAAGCTGGCCAACCCTCCTGCAATGCTCTACTCTTCACCCATCTTTTTGAGCAGCCTGGAAGTTTCCACCATGCCACCTCTGCCTGCTGAAAGCAGAGAGGCAAATGCTCTGCCTGGAGGCAGGAGGTGTGATTACACACCCTCCTTTATCTTCTTGGTACAGTGTTTCCTCCTGGCCATCCAGCTCTTTATTCAGCAAATTACCTTTATTGGAAGCTTCTTAGGGATGTCTGTCTCCCTCCATTAACTGCAATAAAAGCACGGAAGAGTTTTCCTTCAACCTTTTCTAATCCCTGGACCAGCTGACCCTTTGAAAGAAACACACAGCTCGTTTTATATTTCACTGCTGCTTAAGGACAGACGACATAAAAGTCACTTGGAATTCGTTAAAAGGTTGAAATACGAATACTTTACAAAAACACTTCATAAAACCGTAATTCAGTAGTTTTAATTACAAACCTTGTAACTTAAAATACAGTAAAAAAGATTAACACCCAATAAAAACAGTTTATATGTGACTAACAGCTGCCTGCAGGAGGGGTTCTGGTTTCGAGCTGCTGTCTTTTCGTGGGCTGCCAGCCATCTGGAGACCACAGGTGGAGTAGCTGGCACCTGAATCTCCTTGCTGGGACTAAGGAACCAGCTTTAGGTAGTGTGATGCCTGACTCAGTAGCCTAAGCTGGGCACTTTGGCTATTGCATTCTGCTGTCTCTAACACTGATGACAAGCAGTGAACAATATGGAAGGAAATCTATCATTATTCAGAAGCTTTAAGCCCTTGGGTAACTGCTTCAGGTAGCATCTATTTAAGGCTGTATTTTTGCTCTCCCACAGCCATCACCAACCCTTAAAACAAGCCACAAACCCAGCGCCCGATTCTCTTTCATTAATTTCTTGCTCGAGGAGCGCACAGGAAAGGTGCTTCCCGTTCCTACAGCTTTCCTGTGGCGTACTGGATACACCGCTCGATCTGTCTGTGCCCCGGTGCCCTTACAAGTAAAATGAGAGTAAAAGCCATTCTGAGGGGACAAGCCTAAATTATTGTTTGGAAGTACTTTAACCCAGTGATATGGAAGAGGTCCCATAAAGGTAAAAGCCTGCGTTAGGCCAGCTGCCAAGGCCAAGCCCCTCAGCTGCATTCCACGACTTCTACCCTGGTAAAACATCCTGCCTCACCAAACCCGGGCTGGTAACACCTGCGACGTATCCGTGTGCACAAGACAACCTTCCCCGCTGGGGCTCAGAGCATTTCCAGCACATCTGTGCTCACGAAGGCAAACCTGGGTCAGAGCTGACAAAGCAGCAGGCAGCGTTACCCCCTGCAGCACGACGGGCGCGCTCGCATTTCATACCAAGGGCAAAGCAAATGTCGCACCTGCGCTGGATGCTCCTCTGTCAGTGAGCGGAGCCAGCAGGTTCTGCCCCCGCGGGCTGGGTGCTCGTCGTGCGAGGGGGAATGGCAACAGGAGACTGCAGGATCTGTTTCCGAGGGCCTGCAGCACCTTACCGAACGGCTCGCGTTTCCTGGCACCTTCTGCAGGCGTGGCAGGCTGTCTGCCCTCGTCCTGTAGACTCAGCCGAGAGCTCCCGCTCTGCAGTGTGTGTTTGCTGGGGACTGCAAAGGGCTGTCGTATGCGTGATATATCAAGGGAGAGGCTAATGCTGGCACATCACTAGCCAAAATGACAGGCTCTGCTTTCCTTCCCAAGAGCAGCTCTCCACCCCTTGCACAGATCCTGCGGCTGTCTGCCTCTGGTTACCAGGAGGACCCAGGTTACCGATTCCTGCTGACACATCATGTTACATCACTTTGTTCCTTCATTCATAAATCTCCTCGGGCCTCCCATACGCAGGAAAAGCAGGAGGAGGGAGGATCTGCCAGGTTAGTCTGTAATGGAAATTCATTCCCGATGCGAGCAGTGAGTGTGGATCGAATCACTGGCTGACTCGGTAGTGCTGGGGGTTTACACCAGCTGGGGATGGGGGTGGCCCATCTCACCTACCCTTGCTAAATCAGCACCACACTAACCAAGAAAGGGAAAGCTGAGAAGTCGTGATGGGAGGAAATTTCACTCACCAGCTCAAAGGAAGGTCCTCTTTGGTTTTGTTCGCCCTACCTACATGCAGTGGCAGCCAGACAAAAGGCTGCTTCTGACAGATCCCCAAATCCCTGGGACTCCCCATAGGACTGGGACTTCCCAGGGAACACCTCTGAGGCTGCCACCCCATTTCACAGCAAGACATAAAGGACCTGAAAGGCCACTACTGACATTTTTCTTTAAAATGCAGGAGTTAAAGCATAATTAAGGCGTGCTAATTCACCGTACATACATTTGCAATGCACTCTTCAGCTCTTCACAGCAGGAGTTCAAATGCTCAAGCCACACAGTACCACCACGTATTGATGACCTGTCAGATCCTGCCTCATTTCACTGATGCCTGCTTCCTCTGCCACGTCTTCCCGACCAAAAGGCTCTCAGGAGGCAGCGTGAGACACCTAACTTCCACAGCGCTGTACTTGTGCTCTGTACGAGCCCGGGCACAACAAGCAAGTTCCATAGTTGTTCTTCTTCTTCTGTGAGAAATGAGGTCTTCAAAGGACAAGGTGTCCAGGGATATGATTATCCTTTTGTTAAGCATTTGTTCAGTACCCAGAGCAGATCCTGACAATAATAAAATCTTCAGCTTTAGCACGCAGCCGTGGCAGTGTAAGATGTTGCTCTGAAACGTCTATCGTTTCCCTTCTGGAGGCTACCAGCCATCAGGTCTGCCTGGAGGACAGAACCAGCGAGCACTCCCGACCAGCATTAGCGCAAAGCCTAACCACTGACTGACCTCAGAGGTGGTTTGCAGTCATCTGCCTGACTTCATACCGAGTGAAGTGGGTGAGGAACGCTTGCCCTCCTCTCCTTCAGCACCATTTTGCAAATAGAAATCGCTGGGACTGAGACAGCAACAATCAAATCACGGGTGCTACCGGTGCCCAAAACCACCGCAGCAGTTTGCTAAGTGAAGCTGTGTCCAAGCCCCACACGTAAAAAGGCACTGAAACGCATCCCTGTGTGTTAAAAATAATAATAAATAAATGACACGGATAAACGACAGGGAAAATGGAAGTGACAAAGCACTCAGGAGCCAAAGCAGAGGTTGCCTTTGGTTTTAGAGCCCTTCCTATCAGATGAGTCATATCAGCAAACCCCCACGGAGATCAGCACAAGCCCCGAGAGCAGACAGCAGGATTCACAGCGTGACTAAACCACGCCGCGACGCTTTCCCTCATAATCTTTATCAGCTAACAAGATTGGAGGAAAAAACCAGCTGAATAGGCAAGGGCAGGAAGAAAAAACCCTAACCAGGTGGCCGTTCTGCTTAGAGCCCGGCTGTCTGCCGTGATGGATGAGTTGGCCATTCATAATCAGGTGGGGGAATCAGATTAGGTAAATGACATCTTTGGACTGATCCTGATCCGAGGACAGTGTGTGCAGAGGAGGCCGTGGCCACACAGCAGTTAACACAGGTGCATGCAGTGCACGCACAGCGTGGCCTTCCAAGGAGCCCTGCTGTGCTGCCCTCATCCCCTGGCTGCAGGAGGAACTGGGCTGGAACAAAGGAGCCCCTAGGAAGCTCGCGGTGGTCACCAGCAACCACACCGCCTGTCCTTGTGGTCACCAAGAAGTGCAGCAACAGGTTCTCCTGTGAACATCCCTTTCACTTGACAATGTATTGACAGTATAAATGATGAATTTGCATTTTTTTTAATTATTTTTTATTTTCCCCCTAAAGGAATCGTATAAGGGCTCAGAAGACCAATCTGCCTGGTAACCTCTCCCCAGGCAGATCTGCCCAGACCAGAGGGCTGTTCCACATCACACAGCTGCCCGCACTGAGGGGACATAACATTATCTGCACTCTCCTCTTTTTCTTCATAATGCTACTGCCCAAAAGTGGCATTTTGTGCAACACAGCATCCGAGTTTCCTGCTGGGATCACAACAAACCAGCACCTCCTGGTGCAAAACATCCCCAAAGGATGGGTATATACAAGGCGGTGGTGCAAAGAAAGCGCTGACCAAGCCTGCCTTGCACAAGATCTCCTTTTAAATTATGACTACGACTACTAAATGCCTAATATTTAAATTGCATTTTCGAATTATTATTTGCCATTGACATTCAAGTATAACAAACAACCGGTACCGCCCTCTGCACAGATATTTCAGGCTGTGACTTGCTGTTCAGAAACAGCTGAAGGGATGGGGAAGGTTTGTGTGCTCAGCTAATTACCTGAATGCAGATGTCAACTGCTCTTCGTCCTGCCTGTCTGATTTTCACCCCGTCCATGTGCCTTAGATGAAATCACCTGTGTATGTGTGCGCTATGGCAAGTTCAATTACCGTCCCTCTTTAGACACTCCTTGTTCCTGGGGATCACTTGGATTGCATGATGACAGCTATTTTCATAGTGGAAATTAGTCTAGCAGGGAGGAAAGGAAAGCGGCCATGGGCAACGCACCCTACACCTTGCATTGCTATCAACGGAGCTATCTGCAGTGATACCACTCACGTTAAATCACTGAAATATTTCAGATGCTTTCCCAGAATGAAGTGCAAACCCCAAACCGGCCAGCGACAGCTGCAGCTGAATCCAGATCATAAACCCCCGGGGGCTAAATTCACCTCTAGAAAGCCCCAAATCTTTCATATCCAACAGCCACCCAACATCTCAGTGATAGAGATGGCTAAATTCAAGCCGAATTGTTCTTTTCATGCTTCATAAGGCAAAAAAGGAGACCTTGCATACGCCTCCCTGGGGCTGCGCTGATGGTGCAACCTCCCGGCACGTTTCTGCCAGACAAAGAGCAGTGGCAGGCCCTCGCAGCTCCTCCGCAATGCCTTCAGAGCACAGCAGCTGTTGTGGGCTGGTGGCTCTGCTACCAGACGGAGAAAAGGGGCGAGCGATGGCCGTGACTGCGTGTCCCAGCCTTGCCCTGCCACGTTTCCAGAAGGCAGCGCGTGTGACAGGTCGGCCATCCCGCTGCCCCACCTTGTGCACAAACCACTCGCTCCGTTCGCTAGCGGCACCGAAAACGCCTTTTTTCTCCCCGAATCCCTCGGCAGGTGGGGCGGGTGAACGAATGGCACATGTCGAGCTCGTTATTTTTCCCCCCCGCTTTGCTGGGAAGCATTTCCAGGGATATTTCTCTTGCCATGCAGCAGCCGGGGCAATGCTGGGGGACAGGTGCAGGGAGCCTCACGCTCCTCGTATGAGGCTGGGGGGGACACTGCGGGAGGGAGGGAAGGAAGGAAAAAAGGAAGGATGGAAGAAAAAAAAAGGAAGGAAAGAAGGGAAGAAGGAAGGAAAGAAGGGAGGCAAGAAGGAACGCACCAACAAAGGTGCCCACAAGCTGCTGCCTTTCCCCATTCCCTATCTCAGGGACACCAAGGGGACGTTGCTCACCCCCTCCGCCGTGTCCCCAAGCTGTCACCCCCCCGGATTCCCCCCACCCCACCTCACCCCGGCAGCTACTCACACCACTAGCCTGGAGATGATCCATGACACCATGGCGCTGCTTCTCCCGGCCCGGCCCCGGCTCCTCGCCCGCCGCCGGCCGCCGCCCGAGTGAGGGGAGCGGGGCGGGCGGGCTCGGCCATCCGGCCCCGCAGCCGCAGCGCAGCCTCACTGGCGGCCCCGGCGGCAGCCAACGCGCGGCGGGGCCCGGCCGAGGGGATTGGGGAGGGCCCCGGGGCCCCGGGAGGAGGAGGGAGAAGGAGGTGGAGGAAGGAGGAGCCCGAGCCTCCCCCCGAGGAGCTCTTTCGGCCCCCCGCGGTGTCGGAGCCCCGCCGGTGCGATGGGGGAGGTTGGGGTGTGGGGGGGGGGGGGGCTACAACGGGGTGGGAATTTGGGGGAGTTGGGCTTTGAGACTTGGCCCAGCAGGGTCAGCCCGAGCTGGGGGCACAGCCCCACGTCCAGGCGGCTCCTGGAGCCCCCCAGGAGGAGCCCCCCAGGCTCTGGGCAGCCTGTGCCAGGCTCCATCCCCGCCTGGCCCAGCAGGGCTGCCTGGTGCTCAGAGGGAGCTCCTGGGCTCCAGGCTGTGCCCAGCGCCTCTTGGCCTGGCCCCGGGCACCATGACAAGGGCCTGGCCCCGTGCTCCCTGCAGCCTCCCCTCGGGTGGTTATGGACACAGACGGGACCCATGGAGCCTCCCTTCTCCAAGCTCTCCCAGCCTCTCCTCACAGCAGAGGTGCTCCAGGCCCTTCATCATCTCTGTGGCCCTCCACTGGGCTCTCCCCAGTATGCCCATGGCTCTCCTGCACTGGGAGGACCCAACACCATACACAGGACACCATGCAAAACCCCACAAACCATTCATGTCAGACTAGCCCCTACGCTAAGACACGGATTATAGGAAGAGGCAGATCCCTCTCGATGCCCCAAAGGCAGCAGGCACAAGTGGCAAGGGTTCAGGTGACTCAATTAGTCCAGGTGACTCCCCGTCACCACCAAATGAGGACAGCCAGCACATTGCTTCTCCTCACGGCACCTCACGCAGCTCTCAGGTCCACTCTCCACCAGGAACATTCGCCCACACACAGATCAACAGACATTGGCTTAGGCTGAAGGGTTGTTCTTCCCTGGGTTTTAGAGGGTCTCTGCTGTCCTTCACTGCATCGGCATGTTGTTTCCAATGCATCCAAATTGTCAAAAAGCACCTGTCTCTGCTTTAATTTTTTTCTTCTACCAGGAAGACACAGCCCTCCTGTGGAAACTCAAGGTGTGTTTTATAGTCAGGCCTTGAGGCCAGGGACCCAGCTGCCCCAGCGTCCTGGGACAGCGTAGCAGAAAGCGACTGAAATTCCTGTGTCATGAATAAACTGCGAGGACCTAGGGCGACACTCGGTATCTCAAAGTGGAGGCAGTAGGGCGAGGAGCTGATCACTGACCATCATCAGCCATCCTCCTGTCCATCTCCACAGGGGGAAGCTCACCTCGCAGCACCCAGCCCTTACCCAACACTTTCTATCTGCTCGGCTCCAAATCCTCCATAACGGCCGTCCCATCATGTCCCACGTAGGCTCTCTCGACCCCATTTCCAGAAAATCTGTAGTTTTATTAAAAGCTAGAGCTGCAGTACAGACACACAGTGAAGGTTGGCACCTGGAGAAGCGATCTTCCAGGTGGAGCTTCAAAGAGCCAAGCACCCGCACCGCCGTGCGGCTCTAACCTCTGTAGTGGGTCTGTTCCTCCACCAGAGGGAACTTCCACCCCACGCTGCGCCCCGCAACAGGCTGCCACCTCCTCGTCCACTGGCTTGCAGCAGCATTTCCAGGACAGACGCCAGTATTTGCTGGTTACGGGCAAGCTGGGAACCACAGCTGGCGTTTGGGGCCACCAACAAACAGCCCTGCCGCCGGGCCTGCAGTGGTAGCGTTGCTACAGACGGCATTGTTACTGCTCTGCAGGCATCACCAAGACGGGACCGGGTGGTCTGTTGCTACGAGCAAGTGTATATTAGTCATCTTCTCCAACAAAATTGCTCTCTGGAAGAACTGCCTGCTCTCCAGAAGAAGCCATTAGGCCATCTAGCCCAAACTCTAAGGCAGTGAATCATCCTGTAGCTGTCTTGCTGGTATATTACAGCCAAAGAGATTCTCAGAAACCTGTTATCAAAGATTTTTCATGTAGCAGGATTATTTAGCGTGGGATTTGAGACTGGAAGTTGGCAGACACTCCAGCACGTTATGACAGCTAATGACGTGCTAATATCAAGTAGATGGCACAGATCTCTGTGCACAAATATTTGTGTAAGCAGGGTAAGCAGGACACAGCCCCCTCCTGTGCTGCTGCTTTCTAGCAGCTGACACCATCTCTACCTGATGGTTGCGGACTGATCTGGGGACTCCAAGGAAGGCCCAGAAATGGATAACAAAGTCGGCCTGGTGATGGAAAACCTAATGAGCTTGTCCATGGGAACGCACAGGGCTGTACTTTAAGGGCTATTTGGTAAACCGAGGGTGAAGGGGAGAAATTAAACTCTACCGAGTCACCAGTGGAAGGGTGACAATGCCCCCTACCTTCTCTTCAAGGGCTCTGTCTTAGGATATGTCACAGCCCCACGACTGTGCGCATGCTATTCCAGGCATCCTGCAAAGAGGATTCCTTTGCTATTACGCTGCCTGACACAGTCTGTAAAGAAATAACGAAGAGACACAAGAAGAGTTAAAGCTGCAGGGGTAGATATGAATTAATTTACTCAGCCAACTGCGTAGTGATGCCACTTGACGCTAATGGAACATTTTGGAACAGCTTTAGAAGTGAAAGGAGGTCAGGCAGTAAAAAATCTTAGGCAGATTGCACCAGTGGATGATTTCGGCTCTGTTGGCCAAATACAATAACAAAAGAACGCAGCTTTGTTAGGGATGGGAGAGCCACCACCCCTGCCCTAAACACTCTGCAGCCTTCTCTTAGCAGCAACTACTTTTCCCGAGGAGTTCACTGCCATGGAAAAGCCAGTCCCCCCAAAGGCACGATGAGAATCAGACTCGTTCCTCTTTGGCCCCAGGGAGCGGGGATGTCAGCCTCACAGCTGAACAGCAACTGCCAAGCCATGACAAGAAGAGGGACTAACATATCTGTGCAGGGCTCTCAGCTGGCTACCAAATCCAGAAAAGGTCAGGAAATTGCCAGTGCAGAGAGGGAGACAAAGAATTCTTCAACAGATCAAAACTACACAAGATTAGACAGTTCTAGAGGCATTTCAGAATAGCTCGAGATGAACAGATGACCTAGTTAGGAAACGTCCCCAGGCACAGAGAAAAATACCAGACAGGAAACCTGTGGTGATGTTTAGGTGCTGAGGTTGGTGTGAAGAAAATAAAATAATAAACAAAATGAATACAAACAGAAATAAAATATACATGTACCTCCCACGCATACTCATCCTGTACAGGATGGCTATGGTACCTAAAAAGTACCAGGAGAGGAAAGACAGTTTGATCAGGAAATAGACGTTCTGCAACCTAATAAAGATGATGTGGATATGTATACTTCCACAAACACACCCATACACAGATACATTTAGCCAGCCTTTTGGAAAAGAGATGTTTTCTTCTCGGTGATCTCTTCTATTTACCTCCTGAATTCCATTTGCAAAGCAAACGAAGGAAAAAAATAACCTAAAAAGGCAGCGTGGACATTTAGAGCAAAATCCAAGAAGAATGCAGCTCCTCAGCACAGTGAAAAATGCACGTTTCTTAAACTTCACACCAACAGCTATGACTAGGTATGAAAGGTTAATAACACTCTGCAGGGAGTATTGTTAAGGCATGAAGAGACAGTCAGCATTTCCTGGCTGCCATTTCCAGCCTTCTTATTGAATTACTTGCTTTAGAGCTATGGCCATTAGCGAAGAGATTAAGAAATGCCTATTTGACTGAAAAGCGATGTGGTCTGGCATTTGAGCTGGGAACTGTGACTGCTAAGAACCACTCTGCACTCTCAGTGACTCACTACAATAGCTTGGGGAAAACGTGGAGACCAGCACGCTTGAATGTATCGTTTAACTTCGGGTAACCAAAATGAGACAGCTTGGCCCCAGATATTCTCATGTGAAACTCTAGCGCACGCAGATCAGTGAGTGGTGCTCAGTATCTCCAAGTGTTTAGCTCTGAACACCACAAGATGTGCATCAGAAGTTTCTGAGAAGTCTGCTCTTTGTTTCCCAAGCCCTCTCCTGTAACTGACATGTTACAAGATTTCTTTCCCTTGGAACATGTCCATGTGTCTTAGATTAATTCATTAGTGACTCTGAGGCATCTGCAGCTCTCCAGCTCTGTGGAAAATTATCCCAATTTAGCATGTTTTCCATTTGGCCATTTCAGGATGAAAATTCTTGGATTCTAGCATTTTATAAATCGATGAAAAAAGGACAGGAACTCATTCCTTCTGCCTGGAATTCCAATAAAGCCCCTAATAAGTTACCACTGTCAGGAGAGTCCTTCTGACAATCACATCAGTCTCTTTGTCCCTTGTTACCTACTGCCATCTCTCCGCCTCAGCCCACCAGGTATCCAGATGATCTGCCTGTCACTCCTAAACACTCTGCTGTGCACAGCTCAGGAAAGGAATGTAAAAAAGAAAGAAGACATCACTAAAAAAAATGATACATGAACAAAGGAAATGATCTCCCTTCCAACAAACTGTTTTCTGATCAAAGCGTAGAGCCTCCTGCTTTAGCAGGAAAGAAGAGAAGCCGCCTCCTCTGAGGGATGTGACATACACCTCCCTTATTTTTATGAAGCTCTTCTCCTCCTGTCCCTGCCACACAAGGACATAGATATTTGACAAGGTCTAGAAGCAGAGGAGGACAAGCTGCTCAGATACCTTGGTTGGATGCTTGGGGACTGTCAGCTTGCGATTTCCCTGTAGCAGGTTCAGATCCTGACCGTCTTCCTCTTGAGGCTTTTCTTCTTCTTGAACACAAAACGTCTGCATGGCTGCTGGAGTGGGAAGCCGTGTGTGACAGAGATGTTCCCCCTGCTAGGGAAAGGAAACTGCTAAAAGGAGAACTGCAGTAGTGACTTCTAATAATAATACATACTCTCAAGGCTGGAAACCAGCAGCAAGACCAAGCCTATTTTATTTTAAAACGGGACATTTGATCATTCTGAAAAAGGAAAGGGAAAGGGTCACCAAGTGGGCGAATTGCCGTGACCAATGCATCCTGAGTCAAGACCAGGGGAAGGTTGCTCTCTGAATTTGCAGGTGTGTGCCTTCCTGAATCCTAGGTATCAGCTACAGAAAAGATACCAAGACACACGGAGCTTTGGACTGATCCAGAATATCAGTTCTTAGATTCTTGCACTGGAAGGATGGGATTTAATTTTGTTCCTATACAGTGTTTAACAATGACTACAAGGGAACAGTGAATGTACCAGAGGATGACTCACCCACGCTCCTGCCCTTAAAGCAGACACGGAGAGACAGGAGGAAGGAAATTAAGCACGAGTGCGAACATGAGATTCGTTCAAGAGGGATGTTGAGAGAAATACGGTCAGTGCATGGCCTTGAGCTTTCACCAAGGCACCATGCAGATGGGAATGCTAAAGATAACCAGGAGCTGTAAATAAGGAGTGAAGGGGCCCCTCTCATGGGCAGAAGAGACAAGCTTTCCCCCAAGGAAACCAAGGAATGTGAGGGAGGCTACGGATGGCCCCAGTTATGCCAGGGGGAAGCTAAAGGAATTCTGCAGCATTTTCTAGAAACAGGCTGTCTTCGTAGACTGATGTAATAAAAAAACTGAAGGCCATAAGAGAGGAAAGCAAAGTGGGTTCTTCGCCAGCCCTTGCTGATGGCCTTTAACCAAGCCGTGTGATATCGTAGGCACTGCTCTGCTTAGCGGTGTACAGGTGAAATGACCCAGCAATTACCAGGCTACTGGGGGTTTGTAAAATCAACCTTTCGTAACTGTGCTGCTTCACTGCAAGTTTTAATAAAGAGCTGCTGTTGACCCTCAGGCTCAACGTAAATCCCAGCGCAAACCAGGACGTGGCGACTCCAGATTTCAATTTTGTGCAAAGAGCCCCTGGGGAGGCAGAAGGGAGCTAGCTGTGCGGGCACACCTGCCCGAGGTGCCTCCCCCAGGGAGCTACTCAGGAGTACCTGCAGGTGAGCAGCAACCTCGCTGGGAGAGCTCTAATTTCTCCAGGGCTTTTCCCATCCTCCTAGCACAGCTTGCTTTCTCTTCCTGTACGCCACTGCCTCTTCCATGGGCGCCCCGTTTTGCTCCTCTTGAGGTGTGTAAAGCCTTATGCCTGCTTTCTCCTCAGCTCTAAGTGCAAAGAGAAAAGGTGAGTGTCAGAGCACGGGGCACATTAAAGCCACTCACTCTTGTACCATAAACGTAATCACGAGTATGAAACCCTAAAAGCAGCTAGATCCAGCTCTGTTTAATCACAGAAACAGTAAAAATGATGCCAGAGAAACTAAGTTTCTTTATATGGATGTATTATATAACTTTTTCTTTCTCTGCAGTCAGGAGATAAGAAAACTTGCAGTATCATCCTGCTTCTCTGTCATTACGTGGCAGAACAAACAAGAATTAATAGCCTTCCCAGGGATTACAAGGCTGAGCTCCAAAACTGAAAAGGAACAAAGGCAGGATCCAAACAGACAATTTAAAGGCTTCAGAAAACAAAGGGAAAATGCACCTGCTGTGATAAGAGTTACTTTCTATAGGATATTTATAGAGGACCCAATCTCTACAAACGTTCCTCCATTTTGAAGACTTGTAACAACTCACTTTTAATGGGACCAAATAATGGAAATGGAAACCGGGACTCCTAAAAGTCTCTGCTTTGGTACCACAAAGTACCACAAAACCAAAATAAGAGACTTAGTTCTGGAACTCCATTTTTCATATCAATTTCCAGCCATGCTCCCGCTGGAGAGCTACAAGATCTAACCTCTTGAGCTGCTAGGAGAAGTATGTGTGAGCACAGACTCTCCCTCCCAGCTCCAGCAAGAGACCCTTCGTTGCGGTGTGTGCAGATGATGGTGTGTTCTGTATTCTCTTCTCCCTCAGGCCCTGTTTCAGCCATCCTCTGTTGTCTATTACAGCTTGGCGATTCTCCCAAGTACCACCGAAATGGAATGAAATGGACAAAAGAAAGCCAATGAATCTCTTGCTGCCAACGGCAGGACTGTGAAAATGCATCTACGCTCCCCGAGAAGCGTGCCAGCGAATCACACCGTCTGCCCAGCACTACCCTGAAAGCAGCTAGGGCGCTGATAAAGGTGTTGCTGTAGCAACACGGAGCTTTCTCTGAGACAGCTACAAGTACGTCCTTGGTATCCAGGGGGTGATTTTCAATTTATGCTGAGCTCCACGCCGCTGAGGCTACACCTAACTTTGTAGAATATCTGAATAATTTAGGCTGCTGCAAGTAGCCTCTGGAGGTCATCTGCTCCGAGCTCTAGTTCAAAGATTTTAGAAAGCCGTCTAGACGTGACTCTGTGAGCTGCGGCTATCGTAGCAGAGTGCAGCGTGAGACAGTTTTAACCTTACAACACCTCTGCAGAACTGGTACGGCAGGCGGAGACCAGAAGTTAGCACCGAGGTTGTCTCTGCTGGTGGCAGCAGCGTGGCAGCTATCGGAGCACTTGGCAATGCTTTGTGTGACAAACATCTTGCTGGCAGCTGGGTCAGGACATCGCTTTTCTGGTTCCGCAGAAGTCAAGTGCATTCCTCCTCCTGCGAGGGGGAGGGTTTCAGCCCTTGGGTTGGGGCTATAGCAAACACACACGGTGGGCAGCTGCAGACATGAAGAGCTAATCCCTCTAATAGCCTTTGTAAATCTAACCAGAGCGGTCAAGTGGTATTGAGCATAATTAATATACCCATAGGGCGCGGGTCAGATTAACAGGATTACCTGCTGCGGTAACGCTCCCCTGCCCTAATTCGGGACTTCTCTCAAGAAGGGAAGGTACTTTCTAAAGGTGGGTAAATATTTGCTAATGCCAGAGAGGAAAAGGAAAGTGCAAAGAGATTCGGTAACAGCGCCAGTCCCAGGGTGAACGTGTAGCAACATCCCCGTCGCACGCTCGAGCACAGCAGTTGTAAGCCATCAGATGCCACGGCCTGCTCACGGAGTCCGAGCAGTTACAGCACATCCCGTTTTTTTATGCTATCAGCATGCTTATAAAGCAAGTTTTCCATTGCTAGCTAAGCTTCCATTTTCCCTACTTGCTTTTTGTTAACTTTGAAAGCCCACACAAGATAAATCCGGGGAGCAAACGTTTGGATTAAGATGGCAAACCTAGAAAAGGGTCCTTCCTTCACACTGCACCGTGTCTAACAAACACTGTGCTAGTACGTGCTCAGAATTCCTACACGGGATCAAATTATTTTATATCTTTTATAGCCTGTGAGCATAAATTACTATTTTGCACTCCATGTACAAACAACAGAGGTGGTTTGAAATATTCTGATACAAGAATGAACTTTAACAGAAATTCTCTCTCTTTTTCCCTCTTTAAAAGATCTCTTATGGCCACAACCAATTCTTGCGGCTCCTGTCTTTACTCTTCTAGCATTCAGAAGGTCAGTTGTCCCACGGGAAACCTGTGAGCCCTGAAAACACGCTGTATTGCTCAGCAGCTCATTAGTGTCTCGCACCGACATTCATTCACAGAACCTTTCAGTGACCAAGAAAATGAATTCAGTGCCTTCCTAACCCAGGCAACAATGTCTGAACCTAAGAGCAGCACCGAGTCCATCCCACCTGCTGTTAGTGTCTAGTTCAGCATTTACCCTGAGCGTAAATCAATCCTCAGAGACCCCTGCAGAAGCTGGGGAAGGTAAGACATCTCTAGGGGGCGATTTGTCCTGCTTATTCTAGACACATTTCAGTAGGAATCTCCTTCTGGAGACGCTTCTCTTCCCTCCCCACAGAGAATGCCCAGACAACTAGATGCCTGCTGGCAGAAGTTTGTTAAATGCACATATTTTTTTTGTATTGGCAGCTTGTGCCCTACAAGTTACGCAAAGTGAGACACATCCTACAGCTGCTGCAACCAGAGGCACAACTGCTGATCAGCTCTGTGGGGGGAGGCAGGGAAACCAGCACCTGACGTGCAGCCATGCCCTCTAAAATTCAAAGTCCTTGGTGATCTGCTGAGTTTTGTTCTCCAACGTTGCTTTTATAAAATCCCTTCCAGCTTTATCAAGCATCTTCAGTCACCTAAAATATTTTCCTGCTTGTTTCTGAGACAAACCCATGATCCACCTGCAGCTGTCCCGAGGCAGACACACAGGTTTTAAGCCACACCTTATTGTTTGTGTGTCCTAGTCGGCTGGACAAGAGAGCTGGGAGTGACTCGGAGGTGCCTCTTCTATGCTCATTAGAAATCTTCAACTCTAAATTTTATTCTGTGATGATTTACGCATAGGAAATAGGAGTTAGAAACAGCACTAGAAGGTAATGCTACAGCACGAGTTACTCTGCAAAGGAAACTGGGAAGAGTTGTTCATCTAGGTGTTCTGCTTTGGTTTTTGGTTGCTTGGTGGTTGTGGTTTTTGGTTTGTTTTGGTTTTTGAGACCTGCAGTTTAGTAATCATGCTAGTAAGGGCACTGGGTATTAGGAAGCAACAAAAGTTTAATTTTGAGTTCTCGCGCTTTTTAGAAGAGATAAGGGACAAGCCAGTTTGCAATCTTCCTGTTAGGAGAAGACAGGATTAACATAGTCTCTTAAAAAAACCATGGATGAAATTCCTGGTTTCCCTGGAGCCAGGATTTTGCTTTGAATCTGTTGTTTTAACTTCAGGCAAAAAAAAAATCGAGTGTTAGGAGAACAGGCATTAGTTTTTGACAGCTGTGAAGAGAGTTAATTGAGGAATCTGTTAGTTTTACTGACGTGCGATTGATGCGGGGAGCTTCACAGCAGGAAATTGCTGAGAGTTTTACAGCGACAAATAGAGCCAAGCACATCAGAATTACCAGCTCCAGCACCGACGCCCCGCTGCGCTGCAGGCTTCAGGTTGGAGCCCGGCTGTTGTCCCCTAGAACCGGCCAGGGCTCCCCTCTGCCTGGCCACAGCACACGGCAGGAGGGGCGAGACCAAAAATCTCCCCAAAGCTCCCAGCTGCCGAGCAGTCGCAGGGTGTATTTCCAGCTCGGGCTGAGAGCAGGGGAAGGTGGAAGCTCCTTCAAAGGGACAGGGGCTCCAGCTGCTTTGTTGCTTTGACTCCATTTCTCCTCTTGCTTATACATTATTTCTTGCATCCTCCCTTTATCTGAAGCAGCTGACTCAATCCCCATTTAATATTAAACATCTTCGGGGAAAAATTCTTAGCAGCTGCTTCACAATCGTGCTTTTTTTTCCTCCCTGCCATTAGGGAGTGTAAACACTTATTAAAGTTTAAAAGGAAATTTGAGGATTAAAATAATGTTTAATTAGTAGCTCATCATCTCTCAGGTGCACAACACAAAGCAATTCATGAGAATTATAGATTCAAGAATGATTATTCTCATCCCCATCTTAGAGAGAAATGAAGTGAATTACATGATCTGCCTAATAATACACGCAGTGCTGGATTCCAGATCTGGCTCCCAGTTCTGTGCTATAGCAACTAGGTCACATTTAGAAATCTACAATTTTAAATATTTTCACTTCTTCTACGTTCACCAGTACCTTGGGATCGTTATATTCCCCCCTCTCTCCCCCTTTTTTAAGTGATACTGAAGCTAACAACATGATTTTGTTAGCGTGGTAGCAGCACCACGTGCAGAATTTCCAAGAAAGCTGTTTCTCAGCTGACCCTTGCCATTAGAAGATCCTGTATTTTCCTCCTGGAATCAAGAGCTATTACACTAGCAGATAAAAGAGCTACCACTCTCTACCAAACACCCATTGCTCCAGTTCAAAGGACAGCTGCTAAGTGGCTGGATGAAAGAATTCGAGTCAAGAAAAGCCAGCATCCCTCTGTGGGGAGCGGAAGGATTTACAGGGCGGCAGGTAAGGTTCAAGTATAAACAACATAGCCACGATGATGACTGTCAAGTGCCTTCTTCACGTCGAGCCTCTTTTTAGTGAACATACATTCAAAACCAAGCAGAGTTCTCCAAATTGCATCCTTGTAATTCACAACAACCGCTGTCTCTCTCTGCGTTTACTACTTTGTCAAAAATTGCATCAAATTACCAGGGTCAAAAGCATCCCAAGTACTTTCAACAGAAGACAAATACAGTTTTCAAAAAAAATAGCAAAAATAGCACTGCAAATTTTGTCCAAACAGCCCTACGAAAGTATGTAGCGGGCTCCATCAATGTAACATTTCTATCAAATACACTGGCACTCACTGACCTAAAGCCTTGCTACACCTCCCGGGAGCCTGAGTTGCTGAAAATTCCTGTCCAGGGAACAGTATCACCTTTTTGCCAAGGGAAGAAACTCAGTTACCAGAGCGTTGTTTAAAAGAGACAGGAGGAAGCACTTTGCAACATACCGTAAGAGTCTCTCTAGCGCTGGCAGGGAATGAAGCAATGGCTAACCGGCCTTCACCGACTCCACGTTACATTATTTCAGCAGTGAAAGAGCCCTGACATCGCTAAGAAGCAGAATATGAATAACGTGACTGCTCTCGGTCTGTTGTGAGGCTATGGGAAGCGAAGCTAATTAACAAAGAACAATTTTCTTCACTTTGTTAAATACCGCTGCTTGCAGTTCACTGCGTAACTTGACTCAGCTTTCTCAGCTCGTTGCGTACACGGGTAGCGGTATCACCACGACGTTCCCGCTGCGTTGATGCTCTCTGAGATTTGCTCCAACTGCATCCCTCAAGGTAATATTGATTTGCATTCTTTAATTGAAATAATTATATCCTGAACCCTTTCAATTAATAGCTGACAAGGCAGTAACACCTGTAGGGAAAGGCTCTTTTTTTCCAAAGAAAAACCAAATCTGCACGTAACTACTAACCACACTTCTCATGTCTAACGTTTGCTCCTGGTTATTTTTTAAAGGGTGCCATTGCATCCCTTTGTCTGTGGATACCTGTTTAACTTCGTAATTCATCTGAAAAAAAAAATAACATCCAGCCCCAATCCCTGAGCATTCCCTTACATCCAATTTAATAATTAAGTGTTAAATTAATGGCCAATCAAAGCTTAATAGTCGATCCTGATCTGTTATCCTAAAAGTCCTCTCACAATTCCCTGTTTCTACAGTTGTGATAGCAAATCTAAATCCTACTGACTCATCGTTAGCAAAGGAAAAGCAAATTACCCTCCACTGCAGAGCACACATGGCAGTGGAAAAGAGTGAATTTAGCTCCTTACGGGATTTTTCAATAAGTAAATAAACTTTGTGGAGCATTGCAATGTACTTTGTGCCCAAATACATGCTTCCTTTAACTCTACATGAGGAGCAGGTATTAACCAACGTAAGGCAAAGGATTTCACTTTAATTTATGGTGAAGAGAGTAGAATGGAAAAAAAGAGACAAAACTAGTTCTGCTAGTCCGCAGAGCTGATCTGTGTGAGATGTGCTGAGGTAATGTCACTGAGCCACAGAAATGAGATCATACAGGCTTTTATCTTTTCACCCAACAACCAGAGCTGGATTGAACAGGGGCAGTAACCAATCTACTTTATCTATCAGAGAGACAATTAAACGACGTCAATTTGGGTGCTAGTGAATAACAAAGCTTCTAGTGATCTGTTATCGCTCGTTCTTTAGCGCTGTATTTCAAGACATGCTGAGGAAATCCAGCTGCTAAGTGTGTCCCAAATCCATGTTTCTAGTTAGCTGACCGGCACTGCAGTATTCTGACCTGATGTGCTTTCACCTTTTAGTACATGTCCTTACGCCTTCATCATTAATCACGGGAGGAGGTGATGTACTTGCATTCTTTTTCTCTGCTTGTGCAGTCCCTTATCCAAGGGGGCTTGGTTGAGACCTTAGACCTTTAAATGTTGCTGCTGGAGAGGTTAAAGCAAAAACAGCATCCATAAGATCTTGTACTGACCATTAAGCATTTGTCCTAACTGCACGCAGACTTGTAGGCTGAACTTGGAAATGCAGGAGGGGAGTGTTGAAAAACCACCTGCCCTCATTTATCAGGGAATATATCTTTGGAGAGCACAAAAAATAGTGTTAGCTGCCGGCCCTACTCTGAACAAAATGCCCTTTTCTCCAAAATATTTGTGGTTGATGATATCTAATACTTTTAGATAGTGGGACCAAACATTTGAATAGCATGTCCAGATTGTATATGCAGCCAAGTAGGCTTCAATTCCTGAATATAGACATTTTTCGGCATCGATAGTTACAAAATGGGCTACTGAGAACTTTTACCACGTGTACCATTAAACACAAAGGTCTCTTCACCCACAGCCTCTTACCCATTTTTTTTTCCTAGTAAAACAAGAGAAACCTGCTGTTACCCACCAAATGGTGGCCGAAAGAAAGAATTTATTCAAGTGTGTTCTGCGCTTACTGTTTAAAGAGCACCTGTTTGCACAGATTACTCCTTGCTCAAATAGGAGGTAAAGGCTTACTTATTAGCATCTCAACCCAGTAGGTAGAACTGCCTGTAAAAAATATGTTAAAGACTCCATGCAGGCTGCAGAACAGGTGGAAATGTACTGCTTTGTAATTTAATCGGTTCTGCATATTTATAGAAAGAGTTTGTTTTGCAGATACTTGGAATAGCATTCTGCTCCTCAGATGTATATAAACCAGAGTGAGATACTTGCATCTGTGCCATTATCATAGTGATATTTTGTTTGAAAGCTACTTCTGAACATGCTGATATTTCTATTAGCACACGGTGTGAGTGAGTATACATTTATACATACATTTTTTTTCTGGTAGATATAAAGTTTTTTGTGGAGACTATTGCAAGTAGTGATAAAATAATCAGCAAAGAAATCCATAAGTATTTATTTTTCTGTATTGTATGGTTAAAATCTTGTCTAAGTGGATTGGGAAATATATTCTCAAATTATGCAACGAAGTCATAAATGTTTATAGCCACAATTTAACATCTTACATCTTCCAATTCTTGACATAAAATGTCACTGGTTACCCCAAGTTTATATCTCCTAAAGGAGCTAGATAATTTTAAAAAGATATTTGGTCATGATCTAAATCCTTCAAGGGATAACGAATCCTAGGGAAGTGAAGCAAGTAGCTAATTATCTTCCCTACTTATAATAATAATAAAAAATAACTGCCTTCAGCTTCTAGCCCCTGAGTTTTGGATACCTCTGCTCTTTCAGGATGGAAAGTTTGTTTGCACCCAGAATGCTTGATTTTTATTTATTGATTTACTTACTTGTCCAGACTCCTCTCAACTTGTACTTTGTCTACTTTGCCATCTTCTCATCTGGTCTTTGCTGATTTTATTTTTTCCTTTATTTATATTCAGAACATTGCATTTTGATCAGATGACTCTTGTCTTAGCACCCTGCCATTAGCTGATCTATTATTTCAAAAATGTGAGTTAACTTCAAAAGCATAAGTTAACTTCCAAGGTCATTCATGGACAGCATCACCCCAGCTACCATCCTGTCCTTGTTCTCTTACTCTTGGCCCTTCAGGCTGGTATCCTATCCAAACCATGCCATTTTTCCAACAACCACTTCTGGTGTTCACGCTACTCTTTGCACGTGGGAGTTGGTTATTCACAAACCCCACATTGTTGTCTTTCACATCCCTCCTTAAAGCTTTTCTTTATTATGGTGCCTGCAGAAAATGTTTGCCCTTCGCCAACTGGTGTGCTACCAACAGTTAGGTCTATTGTATCAACTAATACTGATTCTTTATTGCCTAACACTTCTCTTCCTGTATGTATTAATCAGCTACCCTTTGAGGCCAAATGTCTTCCATGCATAAAAACTAAGGGCTTTAAATAAGGAGGGTATACAATACACACTGTAGGATGTACAATACATTGTGTACAACTGCTGTTACAATAGCAAAACAAGTAAGTAATTCGGTAGTTTCAAATACAGCTTGCTTTGTACAGCATCTTATCACAAGTTCCATTTTGTAGGCCTGGTCTATATGCTATGTGTTTAAATCTGAGAAGCAAACTTACCCATTCTTCCTTTTGATGGCTGTTAATGAGTATTTCTCCAGGCTATGTGCGGTTGCTCATGCATTTGACTCATTTTCTACTATCCACTTTTCTTCGTTTCTTTTCCTTGCTGAAAACGCTGCATAATGCCGGGTTCATCTCACTGCTAGGAATCACTGAAGAAGTCTGAAAGTTGCCAGGGTATTTGGGCTGCCTGGTCCCCAGTGCGAAGGACAGGAATTCCCTCATCATGGTGAACAAGGAATTTTTGTGCCATACATGAGAGTGTTTGAATGTAGTAAAGCGTTCAATGGAGAGTCCTACAGCAAACAGCAACTGCATGAAGTTTAACAAGGCCAAGTGTCGGGTCCTGCACCTGGGGCGCAATAACCCCAAGCAGAGCTACAGGCTGGGAGAGGAATGGTTGGAAAGCTGCCAGGCAGAGAAGGACCTGGGAGTGCTGGTGGATAGTCGGCTGAATATGAGCCAGCAGTGTGCTCAGGTGGCCAAGAAGGCCAACGGCATCCTGGCTTGTATCAGGAACAGCGTGACCAGCAGGGCTAGGGAGGTGATCGTCCCCCTGTACTCAGCTCTGGTGAGGCCGCACCTCGAGTACTGTGTTCAGTTTTGGGCCCCTCGCTACAAGAAGGACATCGAGGTGCTTGAGCGGGTGCAGAGAAGGGCGACGAAGCTGGTGAGGGGCCTGGAGAACAAGTCCTATGAGGAGCGGCTGAGGGAGCTGGGCTTGTTCAGCCTGGAGAAGAGGAGGCTCAGGGGTGACCTTATCGCTCTTTTTAGGTACCTCAAGGGAGGCTGTAGCGAGGTGGGGGTTGGCCTGTTCTCCCACGTGCCTGGTGACAGGACGAGGGGGAATGGGTTTAAGTTGAGCCAGGGGAGTTTTAGGTTAGATGTTAGGAAGAACTTCTTCACTGAAAGGGTTGTGAGGCACTGGAACAGGCTGCCCAGGGAAGTGGTGGAGTCACCATCCCTGGAAGTCTTCAAAAGACGCTTAGATGTAGAGCTTAGGGATATGGTTTAGTGGTGGGCTGTTAGCGTTAGGTTGGAGGTTGGACTCGATGACCTTGAGGTCTCTTCCAACCTGGAAATTCTGTGATAAGGTCTGTGATAAACTGGTGGGAAAAGCTTTTAAATGTGGAGAGGTGGGGGTCGGCCTCTTCTCACAGGTAACTAGTGATAGGACCAGAGGGAACGGCCTCAAGTTGTGCCAGGTGAGGTTCAGGTTGGAAATGAGGAGACATTTCTTCTCAGAAAGAGCGGTCAGGCGTTGGGACGGGTTGCCCAGGGAGGTGGTGGCATCACTGTCCCTGGCGGTGTTCAAGGAAAGGTTGGACGTGGTGCTTAGGGACATGGTTTAGTGGGTGACATTGGTGGTACGGGGCTGGTTGGACCAGATGGTCCTGGAGGTCTTTTCCAACCTTAGTGATTCTGTGAAAACACTTAGCACAAGTAGCGCCACGTCCTTGATAAAACGGTGGAAGAGATCTGACCACTGCAGGAGCGCCCAACCTGTCTGCAGCACTGCCAGTGGGAGTCTGGGGCCTGAGAAGTTTCTCGTCATGGGAGAAACCAGGAGAAAACATGAGGTGAACGCTCTCTGCTTTCCCTGAACAGGATGACTCAATAGCTTCTTTGCCTTGGGTACTTCATTCATTTTTGTTCTTTTTCCTCCCACATCATCATGTGGGAAAGTTTTGTGGTAAAAGATGAGTGGTGTGTCTTGCTAGGTTACTTCACGATACAACCAGCTTGCTTGTCACCATTCTCTCAATTTAATTTCTTGGTTTTATGACCTTTGCCACAGTCTTTCACAACGACATGGAGGTCCACCATGAAAGGAACAGAGGATGTGAGGTGGCAGAACCCATTATCTTTTAAACATGGCTACATAAACCACCCCAAAAGCTTTCCACACCCTTAAGGAACCTCTAGAAGACTTCATTTCGCCACCTGCACCTCCTCCTACCGCTCAGGAGCCCCCTTTCCCCATCCCCCCTATCCCCAAACCACCACACAAGATGGCGGCCACGAGGCACCCCCGTCCGCCCTTGGCCCGCAGCGCGCATGCGCAAGGGCTCCCGGTGGGCAGGTGGCGGCGCCCCGAGCCCTGTGCGCATGCGCAGAAGGCGACCCGCAGCGCCCCCGCAGGTGCACCTTGCCACCGCGCGCATGCGCACAAGCCACCGCCAGGTGCCCCCTCCCCCCGTGCTATATCTGAGTACGCCGCGGATCGCACGTATAGGGGGCCGAAGCACGCCCCTCGGCCTGCCGCGGATCCTTCCGCCGGCTCCAAAAGAGGCACTTGTGGGTTAAAGCTCGGCTCGGCTGCCGCACCGATAGAAGCGTCGCGTCGCGGAACGGCCCCAAATGTTCCGGTTTTTCCTCTCGGCCCCATCCGAACCCTCCGCGGAGGCGGTTGTCCGGAGGGACTCTTTGCGGAAGGATACCATTCTCCGTACACATCGAGAGACCGTTCGGGGGCGGGGCCAGCGAGCCGCGGGCGCCGCCCCTCCGCACCAATCGCCGCGGGAGGCTCTGTGACGGGCAGCCAATGGGCGCGGCGGGCGGCGCGGTGGGGGCGGGGCTAAGGAGCGGCGGCGGCGGCGGCTGAGGGGGAGCGGCGCGATCGCGCTCGGCGCTGTGTGGAGGCCGCGGGGGGGCGAGGCTGAGGGGAGGAAGCGGGCGAGGCTCGGCCGAGGGGCGCTCGGCGGGGAGCCCGGCCGCCTCCTTCCCCGTTCGGGGGGCTCCTGAGAGAGAGGCAGGAACAAAGAGGCCGCGGGGGCCTCCGCTTTGGAGGGGGGGGGGGGTGTCCCTCCGCTTTGCTTAATTAACGGGGGGGGGGGGGCTGCGAGGAGGGAGGGGGAAGCCGCTGCCTCCGTTTCTTCGGCCCCATCCGCCCCCCATGAGTTAAGATGGTGCTGAGGCTGGAGGGCAGCTGGTCGCTGCTGGTGGGCAAGCGCTTCCTCAGCCTGCTCGGCGACGACGACGGGCCCTGGGACACGGAGCGCGTGGCGGAATGGCCCTGGAAGGCGGGCAGGATCCGCGCCGTCTCGCACACCGACATATCCAAGCCAGACCTTAAGGTAATCAGGAGCTGGCCCAGAGGCCTTCGGGAGGCTGGGCTGTGCGCCTCGCCGCCTGGAGACCCGCTGCGTGCGTCTGGGTACGAGGCGTGCGGGGTGTCGTACCCATTAAACACCCCTTGCTTTTGGGGGAGAAGGAGAAAACCGAGCCCCGGGAGCCTCCCTGCCCACCTGGCACACGTGTGCACCCCCGGCTAAAGTCCCCGAGGTGCTCGCACTGTTGCCGGAAATGGCCCCGAACTAACTGGAGTTGGGTTGCGTTCCACCAGCGCTTGCAGAACTTTTTATCGTAGCCTATTTGTGGAGGTTTTGCCTTTGCATGTTTCCCGAGTATGGTTGGAGACGGTGGTTGTAAACGATTTTCTCCCCTGGAGTTGCTTGTGGGACCAAAATGCTCCTTTTTGGAGCGGTGGCTTTTCTTTCTTCTTTGGAGAAGCTGATAAGGAACAAATGCTTCTGTTGTCTTCAATCAGCGCCGCAGATGTAGCAAATCTGTGTGTGGGGTTGGAGGCTCCTCAGGCTCTTATTGCGTGGTGGCTGCTGCTTAATGGTGATTGCTGGTGGGCTGCTTCTGTGCCCCATCAATTATTGCAAGCTTGGTGTAACTCATTAACTGTGTGTTCTGGGGGGAAATCAGGAGGGTTTGACAGAAGCTCGTAAGCACCTCTTTAGGAGCTGCAGCCAGGAAAGCTATCCAAGCATGTCTGAAAGTATTTTTAGGATATAAAGTACTTGCTAAGGCCAAAACTCCATTACAGTGACAGAATCTTGGTACTCCCGTTCGTTTCTGCAAGGGATTTGGGCAGGCTGTCCCGTGACAAGTCTTCCCATTAAAATGGTTTCCTTATTTTTTTTTAATGGGGAGAGTTTTGTGACCTCTGGTTAACCGAGGAAGCACCTTTCTGAACAAGAAGAAAGCTCAGCTTTCCATTTCTTTCTTGAACCTGCAAACTTTGGGGTGTGTTGTTCAGAGTCCCGAGCTATTGGAGGCCGAGCTTCTCGTCCCGTGCGTGTACCTGGGGTGGAGCTTGCCCCACGGAGCCGTGCCCGTCCCTTGCTTGGTGTGCAGAGGAGGATGTTGTTGCAGAAAACTTCTTCAGGGCCTTCTCTGGGACTGAAAGGGAGAAGGAGCAGGTGCTCTCGGGGACTTGAGCGCTCCGCTGTGCGCCTTGTACTTGGTTACGGTGCCGCCAGAAGCGATTAACTTCGTGTGTTCTCTGGTGAAAGCGTCGAAGTTGTGAAGCAGACAATTGAGGCATAAAGAACTTCTTGTTGCAATAAACGTGCTGCCTCCTTCCCTCCGTGGCAAGGAAGAACAATGTCTAGGAACACCCGAAATAGCGATGGATCGAAAAAAGCATCCAGAAGAGTAGAAATCCTTCATCTTTCCCACCTTGCTTCTCGTAGAACGTCAGGACCGGGCTACAGAAATGAAAGACTGCCTGTGATGTTGGAAAGCATTTTTTTCTCAGCCGTATTTTCCTGTTTGTGCGGCGTTGATGCTCCAACCAAAACAAGCCCTTCTGGTTCTGGTGGTTGTGCTGTTTGCTTATCTCTTTTCGCCGTTTCCGTGAACTTCAGAATGCCTAAATTCGGTTCTGCGCCCGTCAGGTCTGCAGTTCCTGCCTGCGATAACGCCTCTCGGCCTGCGTGCTCTTACTTGCCTCTCCCCTCGCAGGGAAGCTGAACGCAAGGGGAAGTTTCTAAGATTCGCTCAATTAAGGCTTCTCTGCTTCTAGGGTAAACGAGCTAGGTGCTATATTTAGGACAGTGATATTTCCTGGGAAGGAGGAGAGATCTCTGAAGGTGTCATTCTCTACCGAGTTATTTAAATTCCTGTAGCCAGGCAAGGTTTTATTTGTGTTTTTTTTCCCCCCCATCTTTTGATCATCTCTGCGTTGCTTATCAAAGAATGGCAATGCCACCTCAAAGAAACTGGTCGAGGAAACGTGTTTTTATCACGTCGTGACAACTGCTTTCCTCTTGAAAAGTTTGTGTGCGTGCTTCAGAGATTTGTAGAGACAGATACCAATTAAAAGCAGGCAGGAAAGGACCACGCTATGTAATTTCACCTCCCTTACTGGCTTACTTGGGCTTCCAACCAAATAACTGAAGTTATTCTTTGGGACTCTTACTCTGAAAACATTTCTGGAAAAACAAGTCATCAAACACCCTAAATGTAGTGGAAAATATGTGTGCTACTGTACCACGCCGTCCCTTAAAGGTTGTTTTTGTTGTTTGTTTTCTTTCCCCAACTAAGCACGGGTGGGCCAACTAACCCAGTTAACTCCCCTGGGTCAGCAGAGGGCTTTTTGAGGTGGGAAGGTCATCGAGTTACATAGCAATGGGAACGTTTTATGTGCCAGTAAGGATGACGAGCCAGTTACCTTTAACTACACTTAGAAATACTAAATCAGTCTAGGATGTTTTAGTGATCGCTTAATTGTACGACAGAAGGGCAATATTCTTGTTTTCGGTGTGTTTCTAATGATTTTTTAAGACAAAATAGTTGTTTATTGTGTTTATCTTGTATGGGATTGAATATTGAGCCGTTTACTTTCTTCCTGCAGATCTGTGTGGAATTTGATGATGAGTCATGGGAAAAAAGAAGATGGATAGAGGTCTACTGCCATAAGATGAAAGCATTCCTGGTGGAGCAAAAGCTGGTGCTGGCCGAAAGAAAGACTCAAGGCAGTTCTTTAACGCCTATCCAGTGGCCTGCAATGGCAAGTACACGGTTGGCCTGACTCGCTTGGGCTCTGTGTGGCCAACTTCGAAGCACAGGGCTTTCTGCTCGCTACTTTTATCTTAGGTTCTTTGTACTTTGCCTCGAGTACTGTTAATTCTTCAGTAATTCATGATCGGAGACAAAAATAATTTGAATGACTCTTACATGATGGCTGTCTGCCACGGATCACTTGTGAGATGTAGTTTTTGTGCGTATAAAAACCTGAGCTACGCTTCCCAAGCCAGAAATCTAAGCTTCCTGCAACTGCTATGCATGGCTGGCGGTGCAGATAAGCTGGTGGAGGTGAACAGAGGATTTTTCTTTGCTAATGAATTCAGCCAGTATAGTTTTACTTGACTGCTTTGGATATTGCTACTCCTAGGGTCGATGTGAAATAAACAAAGATGTAAATTTGCCGTATTTTAATCATGATGAGGTGGTAGGCCATGTTTAATACTCTGAACTTGGGGTATTATGTACGCAGTGCATTTGAAATTTCTGTGTTTTCGCTGAGGTTTGTCTTGAGCAAAGCTGATCTAAACGGATACTTACTGGACACAGAGCTAAACAGGGTGGGAGAAGAAGTGGAGAGACGAGACCTTCACTTTATTTCCTTCCCTTTGCAGTAATATCAATATACCTACTACTAGATGTTGCTGATACGATGTTCTGAAATCCTGCTTATTTCACCTTAGCCGTTGTCCCTTTACATGCCTCTGAACAGTTCTCACCTCCATGTTACGCTCGAGGTTTCCTTCCCTGGTGTGTTTAAGGGGTCAGTTCACACAGTGTGCGTGTTAAGTCGCTCATTGTAGGAGTGAGGTAGGACAAAGTAAAGCACAGTGTTGGAACTTGCCTTGGCAAAGATGTTTCCCCCCTTTCCTACCACTCAAGGGAGGAAAGAAAGAGTTACAAAAGGCACATGGGGATTTATTTATTTAAATCTTGATTACAGCGATTTGAGTGTACAGGAGAGTGTGTTTCTGACAAATAGAATGGCTTTGTAAAACTTGTAATGCCCAGTAGCTCCTGGAGCTTTTGATTTTACAGTGATACTGCCCCTTTCCTAGTGCTGTTGTAACTCAGTTTAAAGCAGCAAAGGGGAAGAAAATCTTTCTTTGCATGATCAGTCCTTTAGAACCCCCCCCACACACTCTATCAGAATGATTTTTTTCCTTCTCTTCTCTTTTAAATGGGGCATAAATGTACCTTTAGCATAAGGAGGAGTTATTCTTGCTGCTCATGAAGTTCCAGGCTCCAGATACACACCCACTCAGGGCTGTTAGCTGAAGGGCTGGACAAAATTTAATCTTCTTCATATTAAGAAGGGTTCAGAGGCTTCTTAACAAAATCTTTGTTTCATGGCTGCTCTTAAAGCCTTTGGTTTACATGAAGACAACGTCGTTGGACTGGAGCCGTATAACTGAGGCTCTCTAAGTCATCATTGATGCCTAAACTAAGGCTTCGCTATGTTAGCAGTGGTGCCTGAGCTTTGGGAACTCACCTGCAAGCCCTGCAGCGGCCCTTCAGTGCTTTGCTAGCTAGTCCTCTGCTCCACCATGAGGAGTCCACCATGAGGAGGGGTCTTGATGAACACGTCCCCAGTTGGAACTCCTCATGCTAGTAAATTATTCATGTTGGGATGAATGGTTAATGATTGTTAATGACAGCCACCTAAACACAGTTCTTTATCTAATAAGTGAAATGAATTTTAAGTATAATCCAGTAACTTATTTGTTAGAATTGTATGAGAAAGTTTATTAGACACTTGCTTTGTCTTAAGAGTTACATGTACACGTGAGACCTTACCAGGGAAACAGATGCAAAACTAAAATTATTTTAATTAAAATGAGCGTGACGCATGATGAGATCTTACTCTGCTTCTAAGAAAATGCTTATCACTTTTCTAGACTTACAAATCCTTAGTGGACAAAGCTGGTTTGGGATCAATGGTTTCGGTGCGCTATCTGGGCGAAGAGAGATGTGTTTTTCTTTCTAAAGACCTTTTGACACCCATCCAGGTAACTTTGTATGGCCTCATAAACGTGAAATGTAAATGGTCTTATCTTGGTATTGAAGATATCTGAAGTTAATGTGTTCTAAATGCAAGGCTGTAGGCGGGTACAAACTTGGAGTAGGTGTGTGTTGCCACAACTCAGAAATATCAGTTCTGGGTACGATGTGTGTGTCCAGGACGCACACAAGACAGCTGCATGAGGGAGTGCAGCAGGAGAGAGATTCAGCTCAGGTGGCGGCAGTGGCATCACGTTGATGGCAGGGGATGATCTGGAGTGTTTCCCTTTTGTCACCATGACTGCCATTGCTGTGAAAGGAATCGCAGAGATGTCTGGAATAAATCTTGCTGCTCAATGGAAACACATGACTTCTAAACTGAAACCATTGTGGAAGTGGGCAGGATGTAAATGAGGTGGTTGAATTATAATGCCTTTGTTGAGCACCAGGAGGAAAATTTGTTAGTGAAAATTAGGCAGAGGCAGGCTGAAACAATTGCCCTGCATGACTGACTGGTCAGGCATTACAAGGAATGGGATCTGCTGCTGGGAAAGGATTTGACCTTTCCAGAAAAGGCCCTTGAAACCCTGAATGAAATTAGTAGTAGATGTCCCACGTAGAGCCCGCTAGTAGTGCCACCATTCATGTTCTACTACTTTAACTTGTTACCAGGCAGCAAGTAGACTACTTATTCTGAGAAAGTAACAAAAGACCGTCTTAAAACTAAATGCAAGTTGCAGATTGTCAGTTTGCCTGTGTTGGCTCAAAAAGCAAGTAAAGATTTCTTTATATGGAAGCCTCATCTCAATATTGCAGTGGAGAAAGCTAATTTTCTGGCATCTTGGATAACAGTTCTCTCGGCGCTGGCTCTCGAGCCTTCTGCTGCTTACAAATACCAGAACAGTGCTTTGGATATAAAAAAAAAATGTAATCTTTTTTTTATTGGTACTGTGAGCCATTGTGAAAAACTTGCTCTCAACTTCTGATTTAGGAATTCTGAATGTTTCTGAGGAGCTTATTTAGTTAAAAATAGAAGGGGGGATGTAAATACATGGTGCTAAATAATTATGAACAATTTAGATGTAGCTGCCTCTGTTTTCATAATGAACATTTTATGATGTATAATGGTGCCTTGACATGCACTGGATCCAGGCACTATTGCCATATCATAACTAGAAACATAAAACTCCAAAGCATCTGTGTTTACAATTGGTTGGGACTATTATAAAATATGTATCCACTGGTTCTAAGAAGCCAATCCTCGATTAGTTTGGTTAAACTTAGTTCTCATTAGCGATGTAGTAAGACCAAGCCAGACTGTTTTTTAGAGCAATATTAAAGTGGATCTGGAGAAGTCCCTCCAGGCTGGCTTGTTGATCGTTGTCCCAGGTTAGTGGTAAGGAAGTGATGTCTGCTTCCATAAATACGATATCCTGGGAACTGAGGAAACAGAATAATGAGAAACTTGTTTGGCTTGTATGAAGTACTGCTATCTTGTTTCTAAATACTCATGCCTTTTTGTTAATCAAAAGCTTTATCCTTAATACCAACCTCTATATTTTGCTCCTAAATAGGATGTGGACAGTTCCAGGCTTCATCTTAAGGATGATCAAAATGTTAATGAGGAAATTCAGGCTTTGGTGAAGAAACACTTAGATGAAACACGCTTGGTACAAGGTATGAGCATACTCTGTAGCAGAAAACTTCATCAATGATTACTGAAATCAAAAGGGAAAACTTTGCACTAATGATATAAATGATCTGTTCTAGGAATGAAAGCTTTTTTTTTAAAAAAAAACTGTACATGCAAGTATCTTTGTTAGTCATGTTTGCTTATGCGAGAAGCATCTTGCTTTTGTGGAAACGAAAATATTACAGCTTAGAGTTGTCATTTCCAATACTGTAAAGGGGAAAATTCCCCATCTATCAGAGAATCTCTGCTTCCTTGTCCATTGATTTGTCTTACTGTCTGAAATTTGGAGGTTGGCCTGGTTCCTGTTGCATGTCTGAACATCCAGGAAGCTTAATTGAGCTATTTGAGAGAAGCAGATAGCTGGAACGTAGTTTTGTCATGCTTTTATTTTCCTCCCTCAGCTATGTGGAAGTTATCTCAAGGTTCTCAGCTTGTTTTACTTACTCATCTTGCATCTGATACTGTTGGCAAATTCACGTTGATATCTGGATAACGTGATGGTCTTCGTGCACCCTTTTCCTTAAGCATTTTTTTTCAATTTTTAAGGTGGAAAAAATATCATTGGTTCAAAAATCAGAATTTACAGCCTGGATCCATCTACCCAGTGGTTCACAGCAGTCGTTGTGAACGGTAATCCAGCTACACGAACTCTAGAAGTCAACTGTCAGGAGGTAAGAAGCAGCTGAGGTGGGTTTACAAGCGGAGATGGGGGAACAGTTGGGGTCTTCTATTTGTATCCCCACCAGCACCATCTGTAATTCTGTCCTTTATGTTTTAAGCTAGGAGAAAGTAGGGATCAGTGTGGTGCAGTGCAATCTGTTACCCCAAAGTGTTTCTGTATCACTTCATGCTGCTGGTAGAACTGTCAAATAACAAATGTCAAGTATCTAAGCATAGTCTATACCATAACACCTAAGATAAATACGTTCAAACCGTAACTTTCACATCTGACTCCTGTGTTTTTCTTCCTTTCCAAGATTCCAGCTTTAAAAACTCTTGATCCAGAGTTAATTCACGTTGAAATCATATATGACAATAATGGGAAATGTGGTAAGAGCTGTTGTTGTTTGTACTTCAGATACCAAGTCGGAAATTTGTGCTAAAATGGACTAATCTTGATCGCTTTCTGTTCCAGATAAATCTAAAAAAATTGGGGGCGTGAAAAGGAAATCCACAGAGAATAGTGGAAGTGTTGATGCTAAACACACAAAATCTTCTCCCGAGGTAATGTCTTACCTACTGTGTTACGTGTGTCTGTGTTATATAACTTAGTCATGTCGTTTCTCAGAATGGCCTTAAATAAGGATTAGGTGTAAAAGTGGAATAATGAACCTAATCCCTGGGAGGCTACGTTGTGTTCACTGAAACTTGTCTAGGCATGGGTAAAAACATCTTGCCTTGCAGTAATCAGAGAAAACGTTACTAGACCTTGATGTTCAGGTTTTAGTTTCCTGAGTTGTTTTTTGCCCCCTCCTTGTGCTCAGGTGCCAGCCTGCCTAGTTAGGTATTCCTTAGTGCAGTTAAGCACAAGGCAGTTCTCAGGTGCGTAGCCTTTGCTTTTGGCATTCATTCTTTAACTCTTTAGTTTTGTACTGAAGCCCCAAAACTCTAGCGACACTTGCATGCTTTGAGGATTCAAGCTACACAGACAATGGTCTGGAGGAATGTTGTGTCGGTACAAAAAAGGATTATGAGCACCTGTATGTCAATATTTATTTCTTTTGAGAGTGACGTGGGACATCTCAGTCCTAAGAAAGCTACCTGAAAGGCCAAGGGAAGATCTGGGTAACTTCATAGAAATGTAAATGTAAAATACTGGCTTGACTGAAGAACAGTACTTCAGACTCGCCCTGTACTTTTGCCCAGGTGCTTCAAAAATTGCATTTTAGGTGGGGCTAGTCTTATGGAAGCTCTTCAGTGGTGGCAATAGCAGACGTTTTTATTTGTGTTTTTGTTTCGGATTTTGAATATTGGCTTCTGTGCGGTCAATCCTGTACTGAGTCAGTGTGTAGATTTAGTTATTGTCTGGATATCGTTATTAGAAATCTTTAATGGCTTCGCAAGGATGCAGCAGGGAGGTAGCAAGTACAAGAGAAGGCTCCTCAATGACAAGAGGTGTTTACTGAGGAGGAAGAGTGTTTGTGCCGCAAATCAGCATGAAGTAGCTCACGCGCTGCAATCATACTCTGCTTATGCTGTTGCTGTAGCTCATGCTTGAGTACCTTTAGTGTCTTTCAGGCACTCAATTTGCCATTCTTGAGCTTTCTGCACATTCAGCCATCGAGCCACTCGCTCAATGCATACAAAGCCGGTCTTTATTTCATATTCCAAATGTACTACAGAAATGTCACCATGATCTGAATTCATGGATCACTTTTCCTTAAAGCGGTGCTGCTGTTTATTTAATTCTGGTTTTCTGGTCTGCCTTCCTTCTAAGAACTGGCACTTTTATCACTTTTTTTATTCTTTGGGAAATGCCTTGTAAGCATTTTGAGAAAATAGTTGCAAGTGAGTGTGCTTGGATAAGGAAAATAAGCTCTATTTCTTTGATTTTGGTGGAGTGAATATATTGCATTGGTAAGCTGAAGCTGTAACTTGTTTTTTAAACGCACTGTGTGATAGGAGTCTGACTTGTAATGTGGAGTTAATAAACTCCAAGGTTTTTCTGAGAGCTTGCCTTGATGTCTGACAGCTGTGTTGTACAAAGCAGAAAGGAAATAGTTCAGAGTTGATGTTAATGAGCCTAGTGTAACTTCAGCAGTAAGTTGAGCATGTGGGAGTGGACTATGGGTTTGAGAGCTGAGGAGGGAGCCTCATGGAAAACAACTGTTTCTAAGGACTCTTGCTAATTCGATAGGCCTGTTGTATTCCTAAAGAACTGTAGCTTTATAAAGCTGGTTACTTAATCAGCACAAGATTTCTTCACTTAACACTGTAGAATCCTGGTACAAAGACTTCCTCACTGCAGGGAAGTTCACGTATAGATTTTTGGTAATATCGAACTGACTTCACAGTTTTAATTTTCTCAGGGATCTTCAGAAGAGCTCTGGAAGCTATTTCTGAATTCTGATTACTGCAACTGACTTTGAAAGATCATTGCACTGGTGGTAATGAGGAAGAGCAGAGCTTTCTATCTTCCTTTCCACCTTAATGTTACGTGTACCACCTGAAGTCTATGATGCTAATTGGGAGGAGAGGGGAACAAATTAACAGGAACAGTGTTCTTGGAAGCTATAAGGTTTAAAAGTTCTTTCTGTGTTTTGGATGGAGCGAGGAATGGTCTTCAAGCTTTTAAACAATCATTAATGTACTCTTCTTTTGAAGCTTAACCCTGTAAAGCAGTATTTGTTTTGGTGGGGGTGTTCTGAGTATTTCTAACTGTTAAAATCTTACTTACAGGTTTCTCAGAGTCAGGGACATGTGCGGTCAGTACCAACAGTGTTTGGTGAAGCATTGCTAGGATGTACTCCTGCTAATAAAGACCAAAGGCATCAAGGCTTGCCCCTGCCAGCTAACTCTCCTCCCAATCTTGGTGCAGAAACTCCTCAGGGGTAAGGAATCAGTTTGTGCTTGCATGGACTTTTCTTCTCCCAAAATAATTCAAGTTCTTAGAGTCAGCTCAGAAGTAATTTTTAAGGAACTGTAGTAACTCAAGCCATTGTCATAGAAAAGTGATAGATTTAACTGTGCTGGTTATGTAATTTTCTTGCTTTTGCCAGGTGTCTGTGTGTGTCTTGGAGTTGTCTTTAAACCAGTGAGGTAGCTGCCCTTCAGTGTTGCAAGCTGGTATTCCTGTGGCATTGTACCCATCCACAGGCAAATGGGAAGTACAGGAGGACTTCCCATGGTGTCTGCTTCTTGTCAGATGTGTCCCCCACCTGCCATACCAAGAAAAACTAAACAGGACTCCTTCAGGCAGGTGTCTTGTAGGCTAGCTGCTCACAGATTAAGTACAGGCCCTCAATTCCATTGCTGTTCAACAGGTATTTATGTTGGCTCTAAACTTACTCATTATCTGTCAGAGCCCAGAAAGTGTCCAATGGGGCTTAAAACCTTCTAGTACTGAGTTTACCACTACAACTTTCCTTGTACCAATTCAAGCTGATGCTGCATTTCTATAAAACTAACTTTTCAGAGTCACGGTCAAAGCGTTTTTCAGTCAGATCCACGTCTCAAAAATACAAGTTTCTACAGTAGCTGTGACAGGAGGAAAGGTAGTTGGGGTCTGAAATGAAAGCTGTGCTTTATTCAACTTTCTGACTAGAGCAAGTGTGGGAACCATACTGTAGCCTGTAACTGTTTCTTCCTGAGTGTAAACCACAGCTCCTTTCCAAAAGCAGAATCTGAGGGTTAGAATGTTGTGCCTTTACCCCCAGTTCTGTCACAAAGATTTATGTACTTAGTACAGTGTGATAGCTGATACACAAAACTTGTTTCCTTTACAAGAAGTGGTGTTGGCTTGCAGAAAATGTGACTTTTCATCTGATCTTTTTGTGGGGGAGCAGTTTTACCGTCTCAATATAGGTTTGTAGGGTCAGCCAGAAGCACAGTCCCTGCTGAAGTTTCTTGAGTATTGGAGCCTTCTAATACGGGCATGCAAGTGCAATGTGCTTGGTTACACAGTTACTTTGATTTTCTCCATGTAACTGTAGCTGTGAGAAGGTAGTGGAGTAGCTACAGTAGCTAAACGCGTGTGCACCTGTGCTTGTACAGTTCTATCATTTGGTTTCAGCTCTTAAAAAATAATAAGAAATCAAACAAATCTATTGAACTTCACACCATTTTACATCTTTGAATGTCAGAATTAAAAGCGTATGGTTAAATTTTTTCCTTCAAGATCTAAACACAATGGGGTTTGAAGAGCTGATGCTGTGGTTCGTTTGACGCCTACTTGTCTAAGTATTTCTTGTTACGTTTCAGCACATGTAGACGGAGCTTACCAGAAACTCATCCTTCTTGTCTTAATGCTGGAGTTAAACCATTGAAGGATGAATTGATGGCCTTTCCAAAAGTGACGTATATCTCTAAAGAACAAACGCAAAATCCTAGCGATCAAAATGGTAAATATACCTCTTTGACAACCTCAAGATCTTCATCTTTGACTGATCCAGCTAACGGAAAAGAAACCAGCTTAAAAAATACAAACGAACCTCTAACGAAGCCCACAACAAACTTTCCAAAAGAATGCATTTCTGCAAAACAGTTGCAACACCTTAACTCTCCCATAGCAATACCAAGAGTCAATAGCGCTGTCGAACTGCAGAGGACTTTAGATTGTAGGCCCTCAACCTCCGATGCTCATCTTCTCTCTTTTACTGAGACTGGAGTTAAATCACAAAGCAACTGTAATAGCCAGAACAGCCAAAAAGGAAACAAGACTGATGAGCACATGGACATGGAATTCTTTATTAGGAGAAATTCAAATGAGGCTCTTTTTGAGAGAAGTGAAAGTGAAAACTTCTGGACTGGAAGTGCCAAGGTCCAGGATAACGGCAAGTATTTTTTAAAACTTCCTGTCATTTGCAAGTCCTTGTAGTTTTTGTGTGATTTCATACTAGTGTATGCTTTGTAACCTACACAAAAATAGTAATTAGGCTGTGTGAGTGAGTGATCTGGAATTTGAGTCATTTGTGGGTTCCTTCACAAGGCGAGTGCAATAAAACTAAAAAATGTTCTCTCCTGCAAAAGGAAAAAAGGACAATTCCTAGAAACAAAGGTTTTTATTTTAAAATACCTCCAAGAACAGAATGGCACAACAGGTTACAGGAACAGGATTCTGTTTGGGATGCAGAAGCTGATGTTGTAATGGGACTGCTTTTTTAGCTGTGGCCCTAAATTTTGTAAATGCAATGAGAAGTGGATGTTCTCAACACAGCTTTGTTCAAAAGAGACTTTCCTTTAGTAATCTGTCAAGAAGAAAAATAAAAAAGGCCACTTTGTGGTATTTGTGCCACAGTTCTGATTGCTGAGCTCTCCAAGTTTTCCACCTGTGGCAGAGTGGGAATTGCTGTAGTTCTCACCAGGAGTCCAGCTCCTTAAATGCCTCTGTGCTGTGCGTCAGAGGGTGCAGCTGATCGTCCTGCTTCTGGGGATCTCCCTGCACACCCACCTGTCTTTCCAATCTTACGTTGCTTGGTCTTGTGTTACCACATGCTGTTACTTAATGAAGGTGGGTGAGCAGCCAGCCAAGCAGTCACTGCTGGGTCTCACGTGCAGCGTGGAAGGAGGAGAGATGTTTGGCATCTCTTATGGTGAGATGCTGAAGTCCATTGCACCTTGAGGGCTGCAAAATGGATGGGTTGTCCTTCTTCCTCAGTGCTTCTGAAGTCTATTCTGTGCTCAGATACTCAAGCCCTGATAGTTGTAGAAGTACTTTTGTTGAAAGCAGCCCATCTTTCAAAATAATTTGATGTGAGGTGTGAATGGATCTGTTAAGGTTGGGTTTCCAGGCTGTATGACCTGACGATACGGGTCTACACCTTCAGAAAGTTTCTGCAGACAGCGAATGTTTTTTAGGATTGCTTTGTTTCAGTGTAACGTGATATGTATAGGAAGGGTTGACATAGGTCTGTTCCGTGAGAACACGTTTGCTTGCACCTTTATATGATGAACTGCTTAGGAAAGGTTGTGTAACTTTCACTGCTCTTCCCCACAGTCATGGTTCGCAAGTCCATTTTAGCAGATGCTTCCAAAGTGAAGAAGCTGCAGCAGAGCGGAGAGGCGTTTGTACAGGATGGCTCCTGCAATAACATCGCGCCTCACCTGCATAAATGCAGGGAATGCCGGTTGGACAGCTACCGAAAGAACAAAGATCAGAGGGAGTCCACTGTCTTCTGCCGATTCTTTCACTTTAGGAGGTAAGAGAAATATTAACTGTAGATCTTGGTGTTCTTTAAATGTGAATAACAAGTCACTCGTCGGAGTTGGGCATCTGTCGTCTTGTTTGTGTTTTTCCTCTGAAAGGAGGGCTGTTGAGTGCTCACAGTTAGCTACAACATGAATCTTCTTTTCCTGGGCCAGGTGAAGAGCAGCTTTGTGGTTGACGTGTTCCCATTTAGGGCTCTGATTTAAAACTGCTGGCTGTCAGCGCGTAGCTGTTAAGCTATAAGGCCAGGATGCCTAACCAAGGAGAGGTTGTGTGTGTTTTTCATGCACTTAGAAATCTTATAACAGCTTCATTTGACTAGAAAATATTTTGGCAGGAGTTGGAGCTGTTTGTTTTGCTATTCTGGGCTGAATGCCAATGGGATAACTGGAGTTTAGTTTGAGTGCTTCAGCTTGGTAGTACCGGAGGTGCTATCGAGAGGTTGGACTCCATGCGTGTCCCAGAGTTCAGCGGTGGGACATGTGAAATGTCAGACACATCTACAGCTGGGAAGAGTTAAAGTTAGTGACTGGCCTTTTGGCCCAGAACAATAGGACAGCGATGGGCAAAGCCCTAGTTTAATGTTGTGCTGCTCCATTCTTTTTCCAAGTTATGCTCGGGAGTTTGTTTCTTTAGGCTTGTTACAAAAACACTTAATGGCATGCTCACTGGCTTTTAAGGAGAGCAGCTGGGGAGAGGAAGCAAGGCAACTTTGAGGAAAGCCCAGTGACTGCTGAGTGCTGTTTGCTTTCTCCAAACCTGATCTGCAGCTTCAGATCTTCCCCTGTGAGCCTGATTTTTTTTTTTTTTTTTGAGCTGAACAGTCGAGGTCCCTGGTTGTTTTCTCTCTTTAGTTCTTAAGCCACCATAAGGAACCCTTTCTAAAAAGGTTTTAAACTGTTATTTGAAGCACATCTGTAAGCCCAGGGTGGATGTTATCACTGTTGTGTTTGGCTGTTTTTAACGTGTCCATTCCTTTGTTTTCAAGTTGTGTAAATTTTTTCCATGAACTGTTTGATCTCAAGTCCAGATGCTGTGTGCTTCTACTTATTTTCCCCCCACCCGTTTAAGTTTTGAGATACGGACTGTGTTATGTAGGGAAAAAGTAACACTTTTATGTAAGAGAAGAAAAACAAAAATCAGCTCCCACGAAGGAGACAGAAAGCTTACCAATCCTTAGATCTACTTTTGATTTTCAGAGGAATGGGTTTCTTTTGGGGGTCTCTAGGTAGAAGAAAAAAGCTATATGCCTGAAGAGCTTTTGAAGAGAGCAAACTTGAAAGCGGAAAGGTCACAGGCGTTTTATTGATGAGAAAATGTTCTTTTTCATTTTGTTTGTTTCTTGAGGTTTCTTTCTCTTCTCATTCGACACCCAAAAAAGCAGGCCGTGTAGCCAAAGGCTTAAAAACGTGAAGATTCATTACTAATCTGTGATTTATCCTCAGGTAGAGGTCGTAGTAAATCTTGGGATAATTGTTTGAGCGTTTCAGCTAATGTCACAACAGGCCGTGCTAATTCATCTTCTCAGAGTAAAAAATTTAGACTTGGACTGCAGCTGAATCCTTCAGTTTAGCAGTCAAAGTGAACACAGCAATCCCTGTTTATTGAATGTGAAATCTGCAAAGTCTGAAAACTGCTGTTCTTTGTAATATCAAGTACCAGCATGTTTTCTAGCTGCTCAGTGATACAGTGAGTAGGTGTTGTCATCAGAAGTCAACTTCCCTCTATAGCACTTAATAAAAAGGTTCCTGAAAACTTAAGCATAACTCTAGTTTTTTTTTTTTTTAATTTAATAACCTACTAACGATTACAGATCTCATTCTTTCTGCCTGTCAGAATAAATCTTCAAACTTTGCTGTAGAAAGGAATTGGGTTCTTTGAAACTTTTTGGCAGCTACTTCAAAACCAATGGTTATTTAAATACATAGTATGTTTAAGGAACACTTGTGTTCTAATTTATGAGTTGTACCTGCTTCTAGATGAATCTCTTACTGTTGCTTCCTCTGGATATGATCCTTAAAGCAAACAGAATTTTAAAGTGATGTTAACCTGATAATTTTGGGGTGATTAAACAAAGTCTTTAGGAAGCCTGCCTTACTACAGAAACTGTTCTGAGTCTCCTCCTCCTGTTCTTTAAACGAGCAGTATGTTAAACATGCGTAGCACTTATGATGAGTATGTTTAGTCATGTCTTTTGCAATCATTAAGTGTTAAACTCCTTGACATGTGGTGTACGCATTTACAGTGTAGACATTGACTCACTGGAACGAACGTGAAGTAATGAAATGTTTGAAGTAATGGGTTTTTCTCTCTCCCCCTACCCCCTCTTTCCACAGGTTGCAGTTTAATAAGCATGGGTTACTGCGTGAGGAAGGCTTCTTAACTCCGAACAAGTATGACCCTGAGGCTATTAGCTTGTGGCTGCCTTTATCAAAAAATGTTGTGGGGCTGGATCTGGACACGGCGAAGTATATCCTGGCCAACATCGGAGACCACTTCTGTCAGCTAGTAATATCTGAAAAGGAAGTTATGTCTACGATCGAACCGCACAGTAAGAGCCATTTGTGTTAAAATATCTGTATCTTAATAACTTTACGTGAAACTTCAAGTCTTGGACCAGTGTGAAGAAGCATTGCAAGCATTTGGGAAGGCCATTTAAGACTCGATGGTGCCCTCTGCTCTCAGAGGAAAGCTAAGATCTAGCACGAACTAGTTTCATCAGCTCTTTGCCCGTAGTGGGGGGAAACCATAGTTCTACCCGTCTGTGTCAGAAATACAGTTTTCGTGTTACAGAGAAAGTGTAGTGCTGTTATGAAATGAAGTGTTTAAAAAAAAAGCTACAGCAGCAGGCAGCTGCCAACAGTCTATTTTTAGCATGCAAGTAAAATAAAGCTTTCCTGTTGACTGCACAGATTCTGGTAGGTTGCTCCTTTCTTGTTGTCTGTGCATTACGGAGCTAACGTTGCCTGTAAAGTCAGTAAATAAGGCTTCCTCCACCATCCAAAAGCAGAGGACCAGTTTCCAGTGGGTCTGTTTGCAGCAGCTGTGAATCCAGCCCTACTGAGGACAGACCAAAGATGTTTTTGGTGGGGCAACTGCCTTTAGAGCTCCATGGGTGCAGACAGGGCTACCCTCACGGTGTATTCCGGAGCTCTTTGGTCGCATCAGAATCCCTCTGTAGCAAGTGTGAGCAAATAATAACTCGTCAGAGAAGAAAGGCTCTTAAAATCATGTGTGTGTGTTGTTTGGTTTTAGTTATTGTTATAACTATATGACAGAAGCAATACAGCTTAGAAAACTGTGTACCCCTACGTCTCCTGCATGCTGGGTGGTATAGGCATTACATAAACGTCACGTCGCTTTACCAGTCACTCCAGGGTATTGAATAGAAGAAAAACCTGAACAGTATTTGAATGCCTTCAAAAGGGGAAGGAAAGACTTGAAATATTTCAGAAACGCTTGCTGGGGGGTCCTGCCCTGGGCTACTTGGAACCTGAAAACTCTGTTTTTCACTTGAACCGGAATGCTGTCAGGCCTTTGGAGCCGGTGTGTCAATAGGGAGGGTGACAGATACAGACCAGAATATCAGAACGGTTTTGGAAGGATAAAACTGGAGGGGAATTCATGAAGCAAAGGGTGTATGTGTATATCTTTAGTAGCAGGTAATGCATCTGTTAGCATAGATACAACTAACACACTCTGCTTAAAAAAAAGGGCAAAAACTAACAAAATAAACATGTCAGCATGTCAGTCCTGGAGTTGATTTCAAAGGAGCAAAATGTTTTGATTTCCTCTTGGCTTGTTTATAGCCCTGGCTGGTGTGCTTAAGGAATTCAATTTCATGAAAATGGAGGAGATTTTTAATGCCCTGTGTAGGAAGGAAATAGTTTAGTGTCTAGATTTTCACTGTTCAAAGACAAGCATATGATTGCTCACTCAGATTGAATCAGAAAAAGTTGCCACCCTGATTTGAAGCTATGGTAAACTTTTCTTGGGAGCATTCAGTTGAAGTGATAGCTTTTCATAAATGCTGGCTCTGACAAACTGACCTCTTCCAAAATGTAGACGTCTTTGATCAGGTACTACTTTGGGGGGATCCTTTTTTTGAATGTTTTTGTGATCTGTGGTATATCTTAGTGGTTAGAGAGAAGGATTGACTCTGAGCTCCTGCTTTTAAGGCATGGATAGAGCTGTTTGTCCTCTGTATTCTGCCAGGTGCTGCAGAACTTGCTGCTGATTGCAGGTAATCAATCTGAAATGTTAAAAAGAAATGCTGTTCACTGGTGGAAAAGATTCTTGAAAATAGACTTCTGGACCCAGGTATGAGGCAGCTCGAGTGAGAATGGCTATGAAGAAAGAATCTGGGGTCATGTAGCAATAGAGAGGATAGGGCAAAGAAGCCCTTCAGGCAGGGGTGGTAGGTAGAGCCTCAAGACAGACAATTGTGAAGGAGAAAATGATCTGGGGGAGATTCCTTAAGGAGTTCCTTCAGTAGGAAAAGCCCACGTGCATTTATTGCTGTGTAGTGAAGGACTGACCAGTGTAGAAAGAGCAGCTTGGATAGGTCACAGCTCTTTGGCAACCTAGTGCAAAAAGGAGGCCTACAGAGAGAAGGCAGGGTCAGGTGACAGGGAGGAAACAAAAGAATGGGAGGAGAGTAAAACGACAAGATCAGGAAACTGGAATGTCAAATTATATAGAAAATAGCAAACAAAACTCTTGCTGTGTTTGGGGAATTGAAGGGTTGGCAGAGAAAATGGTAAATGTAACACATTTTTAAGAAGTGAAAAAGAAACTGGTGACAGACCTCTGGTTCATAGACAGATTTTGAAGCAAGTAGACCAACAACTTTTACCTCTCACTAAGAGCAAATTGTGCCAAACTATTCTACTTTAATTCCATACATAGTAATTGGTAATTAATGAGTAATATGCAGAGGAAAAACAACGGATGTCTTAAATCCTGGCACGTTTGTGTTTTTTTTTTTTTTTTTTTGTGAAGCATACTTTAGGTGGTGTTCTATCATAGCTTGCTTGTAACATAAACGTGGTGCAAAAGTTTCAGAAGTTACAAGTGTGGAGGAGGTAGGAGGCAGAAGCTGTTTCGTGTGTAGTCTAGTCTTCTAGATGTCTGCATGACGAAATGTAGTACAGGCATAAATAATCTGTACGTAATGCAGCCCTGGGAGGGCCTGCAGTGTTTTGGAAGACACTACAGGACTTCTTGTGGGAACTGGTGAAGTGACTTGGAGTGAGAGAGTTATTTTGCATATGTAATAAACCTAAACAAAACAGACAACGGCACGAATAACTGAGCAGGTAGCTGTTCTGAGAAGCTCTGAAACACCTATACCATGTAGAAAACTCATTAAAAGTGAGAACAGCATGTCCTCTGTACTACAGAGCAGAGGACAAGTCCAAGCTGACTGTGGCAAGCTAGACATGAAGCCTACCTTGCTACTAGTAGCAGCTTAGGTTTCTTTTTTTTTAGGGCAGCTGTGGAATTTCCCATTAGGAGAGTGTCAACAGTTTGCATGTTAACACGAGCAAAAGCATGTCAGGAGTAACAGGTGTAGTTGGGTGCTGCAAAGGAAAAATCAAATGATCTGTATTGCTTGGACTGTTCTGGGCGTGTTTTTTTCTGAATCCGTGACTACAAAGGATTTGTTTTGGAATTGCAATAGAGAGCGAGACCGAGTCTCTCGTATCAGCAAAGTATTTTAATATCGCTATATCTAGCGTTCCAATTTTGGTTTTGTTTAAACTAACGCTTTGCTAACCTGTCCATTACCACAGAACAAGTAGCCTGGAAGCGTGCAGTTCGTGGAGTTCGAGAAATGTGTGACGTGTGTGACACCACAATCTTCAACCTTCACTGGGTCTGCTCCAAGTGTGGCTTCGGTGTGTGTGTCGATTGCTACAGGATGAAGAAAAAAAGCGTACATGAAGGTGAGAATGCATATCGCTAGGTTTCGCAAAGGAGAAGAGGTGGGTGAGAAAAGCTGTAGCTTTCCAGAGGAGGATGAAAGGCACACTAATAAAGCTACCTAATGGTTCTGTTTTACAGATGATGACTCAGATACTTTCTCCTGGTTTAAATGTGTGAAGGGGCAGGTACATGAGCCAGAGAATCTAATGCCTACACAAATAATTCCTGGAAAAGGTATTTAAAATACTTGATTGGGAGGGAAAAATAAAGTTGTTGGCTTTTGCCTTTGTATGTTTTTGATACTGTAGTAAGCAACTTTTTTGACATATAAAGCTAGTTAAAGCTTGGTATCTATTGTCAAAAGGTTTCGCTTCATAATCTGGAACAGCCTGTGTGCTTAGTACTATTCCATTATCTTTGACCTTTACACGTGAAGTTTTGTGACTTCTTTTGTAAAGATGAAGTGTGTTCCTGTGCTGTTGTCTAACTGCATGGTATGTGCAACTTTAAAAATGTTCCTGAATGCTGAATGTTCTAATTAAATATGAGCTTCATGAATTACTCTTTTCCTTCAGCACTCTATGATGTTGGTGATATTGTTCACTCTGTAAGAACAAAATGGGGAATAAAGGCAAACTGTCCCTGTGCAAATAAGCAATTCAAGGCACTATCAAAGCCAACCCTAAAGGAGGACTCAAAACAGGTACTGCTACCATTTCTTTCTTGTCTGTGTTCCTGAAATAATCCCTAGGTTTGCCTCAGTCTACCCATATCTGAAGTCAGACTTGGCACAGATACGCCAGTCCTGACCGCTGCTGCTAACCTCACCATGGAGGTTTTTGTTCAGTGACTTTGAACTAAAAGAGGGTAGATTAGATTTAGCTACAAGGAGGAAATTCTGTACTCAGAAGGTGGGGAGGCACTGAACAGGCTGCCCAGAGAAGCTGTATATGCCCCATCCCTTGAAATGATCAAGGCCAGGCTGGATGGGGCTTTGGGAAACCCGGTGTTTTCCAAAATATGTGCAAAAGAATTACTTAATTTTGCAAAGAGTTGCAAGCGAACAGTGTCCTTTAAATTTCCTAACTCCAATTTTCTGTATGCTTATTTATAAATTTGAGAGTAAATATGGTATCCTGAGTCCCAGAAGCAGGCTGAACTTGATTTTGGTGTTGGTAGTTAATCCACAGCAGAGGTGAGGAACGTTATGAAGTGTTAAAAGCAAGGAAGTTGGTTATGTAGTTAAAAAGCTAGCATATGACTGACCTAGCTTCAGTCTTCTGTTTCTCAAGATTTCCTGCGTGACCCTGAACAAACAGCAGCATTGAAGTTTCTCTTTATGAACCTTTCTGTAACATGAGGCAAATATTTGTTTGACATTGTTGTACGGGTTGTGTGGGGATAAGTTTATTACAGTTTGAGGCATTTTTATATTATGTCATACCTGGAATTCTTACCAACTATCAGCAGTCACCAAGAGATGAAATAAATGTACCAATAGGCAGGTGCAGGTGCAAAATAACTTCTTGATTGGACATCTTTGAGTAGAGAAGAGGAATTCAGCCAGTCACGCAGAAATCCCGGGCTAAAGCAGTAGTTGTGGTTCACCTGGCCATGTTGAAGTTCCAAACAAACAGATAACTCAGCCACCTAGGAAATATACAGTGGGTCTTGTGCTTGTGTTCTGCTGGCCAGGGCAGAGCCGCACTCATTCATATACAGCTGTGTTTTAGACCTGGGAGGTAAGTGGATTTTCGCTGCTTTCTTAAGAAAAAAATCAGCAGCTCTACATACGTGTTTTTATGTAGTGAAGTAGACCTCCAGCTTAGCCCTGGCCTGAACATCAGCTTTTACTAGCACTGGGAGAGAGCAGCTATTAAAATTGTATCTGCTTCCCAAAGCAATCCCAGAAAATGCATCTGGGAAACTCAGTTATCATTATTTATCTTGAGGAGTGATTGATTCCATCTGCTCTTGAAGCTGGGAGGTCAATTTCTCCTGGATCTTCAGCTCTCACCCATACTAAGATGCGATGCTGACCTCTTGTGGAGATCAGATTACTTAATGGAGGGCCAAACCCTTTTATTTTGTTTACCTATTTATTGCAAAACAACAAAAGAGGACTTGTCATTGCTTGGTTTACCCCTTTTTGAGTAATGTTTTTATTTAATCAAGTTCTCACTTTGTTTTTTTTTTCCAGAACTTGGCACCTGGAGAGAGGACCAGCCTTCAGCATACCAGCTTAGTCCTGACCCCACAAGTCACTACACATGATCCTCCTGTAAAATCAGCGGTTGGAAGTAAACAATCTGCTTCAGTGAACGCTTCTCCTTCGTTAAGTTGGCTATCAAATCTAACGAGTGGAAACGTGAATAAAGAAAACAAAGGTATGTGCGGAACGGGTGAAAAGTAAACCCTTCCTGTCTGTCTGTTAGGAAGTACAGGCAAGGTGCAGTAATATGGTGTGTTGAGAACGGTAGTCTGCCTGCTGGAATGAAAACTGGATTAACATCCCAACGATGCTTGTGTTTTCCAAATTCAGTTTGAGAAGGTGTTTATTTTCAAATAATCATTTTAAAATTCTGAGATCTTTAAGGAAGTCTGGCAAAATAAATAATCCATCAGAGTGTATTGAGAGATGATGTGTGTATATATGTATGTACATATATGTACATATATGTATATGAGAGCATCTAATCTCCTTAAATCTCTTCTCCTTAAAAAAAATCAAAACATGTATTTGTTGTGGTTCAGAGGACTAATCCTTGCTTCGTTTTCAGAGGTTTCTTTTCTTCATTGCAGAAAAACTCCTCGTACCCGTTTCAAAGAACGAAAATAAACCTCTTCAGACACTCCCTAGTTTAGCCAAGCCTACTGCAGCCCTGCAGACATTCAACAGTGCAATATTAACACCTGTAAGCAACAACAACACAGGTTTCTTGCGGAATCTCCTAAATTCTTCTGGAGCAAAGGTATACAATTTTTTTTCTTTAGTGGCTTGAGTTGATAGCAGGCTGAGGTTACTGTTCTAAGCCTGTGATCAACTCTCATAGATGTTTGTCACAGTAGGCAATTTTTTTCTTAATTTGGGAAAAAGGACTTCATTCAGTGTCTGCTGCAGTGCTCCAGTTAGTTAACGGTGCTATCAGGAAGTCTTGGCTTGATGAGGGTTAGGAGCCAAGTGACAAAGCTGACAGATCTACTCAGGATAATGTCTGGCAGCCGCTTTAATTGGTGTGTCCACTAGGTAGGTTCAAAGAGAACCATCAAGGAACTTAGAGATGGAGCTAAAAACCTTATGTGGTGGGTAACTGTCTTCCTTGTGCTTGGTTTGCAGACTAGTTTGTTTCAGATGCTCCTGGGCTTTATTTGCTTTTGCAGATGCAACTTCAAAGTGGTAGGGTAAAATACTGGCCTTGAGGGTTCCTTGATGAAACTGCATTTTTGTTCTTTGATATAAAGGAAGCCCTGTTCCATGCTGAACTTCATTGGTTTCTGCATTGTTGCTGAAATCGGTAGAACTACTTCTGCCAGAAGGCTGTAGTCAGTATCAGAAGTGACGCTGGCATTTAACAATGGTGAATTTCTAGACAACAGAACTTGGGCAAGCATTTCTTTTGCTGTGTGTTTGTGAGCTGGAGTGAAAAGTCTTTGAAGTGGTAAATGTTATCAATTCATCAACATTAAATATGTCATCTTTCAAGTCTGCAGTACAAAGAACAAGACAACAGAGAAGTACACCAACTTTTTTTGCTCTTTTTTTTTCCCCCCAAATCAGACAGACAACGGACTCAAGAGTACACCCAAAATCCTTGATGACATTTTTGCTTCCCTGGTGCAAAACAGAACCATTACAGACTTGCCTAAGAAACCTCAAGGACTGACTATAAAGCCTACAATAATGGGCTTTGATACGCCTCACTACTGGCTGTGTGATAACCGCTTACTATGTCTTCAAGATCCCAACAATGAAAGTAATTGGAATGTCTTCAGGGAGTGCTGGAAGCAGGGACAGGTATTTGAGATACGCTCCTTTAGCCATTTTCAAGTCACATCCTTTGCACTTCTATGTAAAAGGCAGGTTAAAACTTACTGCAATGGTAAACAACACCAAAACTTTATCAAATGGGATACCTGAATGTTTATCCATACTTTTATCTAAGGACCTAAATCTTAATATTTGTTCGGTATGTTTTATAGATTACCCTATTTTGGTTGGAATTAGTGGTTTTGGTGTTTAATAATCCTTCAGGATATTTCTTTCTTCTTTATAGCCTGTAATGGTGTCAGGCGTACATCACAAATTAAATGCAGACCTCTGGAGACCGGAGTCCTTCAGGAAGGAATTTGGCCAACAGGAAGTAGATCTGGTTAACTGCAGGACCAATGAAATCATCACTGGCGCTACTGTAGGGGATTTCTGGGATGGATTTGAAGATATTTCAAGTAAGTGTGACTTTTTTTTTGCTTGTTTATTATGATTTTTGTTGTTGTAGGTAAAATATTCAGCAGCAGTAATCTTGCCCTAGCATAAACTTGACATCCTTTAGCAGCCTCAAGCAGAATAAAACACTCTCCAGGTTTTTTCTTTGTGGACAGTGTCTGCAGTACATTCTTGCCATGTATGCTTGCAGGATCATGGACTAGATAGAAATTTTGCCAGCCCCTCTGAGGACTATCCCTGAGGGGGGATGTTTTGGCTGCCTGTAGTCTTTTGGGGAAGCATTCTGAAAAAGTTTAGGATCTTCCTAGTGAGTAGGTTCACTTAGCTTTTTGCTCAGCACAGTTGAAACAAAATAATGTCTAAGGTTGATATTCATAAGGTAACGGGGTTTTGCTGCAGTTGATTCTTTACATTTTGAGTTGCGCAAGCTACTGAAAACTAAGACTTCGTAATATTTGATGATAGGTCGTCTGAGAACAGAAGAAGGAGAGCCTATGGTGTTGAAGCTTAAAGACTGGCCTCCAGGAGAAGACTTCAGAGATATGATGCCTTCTCGGTATGAATTTACAAAGAATCTGTCCACTTACGTGGTATACCCCCATAACAGAATGTAGAAATCCTGTTAACGTTTTTGACACCCGCTTCACCTTTGAAAAGCAGTTGGTCGCATGTGAACCATTTTGTTTCTCAGAGATGCCTGATAACAGCTAGAAATGCAAAATGCCAAACAAGTTCTATGATTAATGTTTAAGTAGCTAACTGTATATATTGATAAGTAAAATGAGTGCCTAAAATTGGTTATGATTGCTTACACTTGTGAAACTTAAAAATGAAGGCTCTTAGAAAATCTAGGTAGTTGGAGGGTTTTTGTGAAACCCGTCTTAAGAAAACCCGTCTTAAGTATTCTGACTTAATCTATCTGATATTTTTTGAGATCATTGCACAAGAAAATAACATTGCAGTTACAATATGCAATAAAAAAAATTGTACACCTGTTGTATTCCTCCTGGCTTACCTGTTTAATTCCATTTCCCGGTGTACCATTGTCCACTACTGCTGGAGGAAGGAGTACGGTTTCTTGACTGAAGAAAATTTTTTTGTTGCTGTTGTTTTTTTTTAGTCTGCTGCCTTTTTAGCGTTTCCTAACACTAAGTTGTGTTGTATTCCTTTAGGTTTGATGATTTGATGAAAAATATTCCATTGCCAGAATACACTAGGAGAGGTGGCAAGCTCAACCTTGCCTCTCGCCTTCCCAACTACTTTGTGCGACCAGATTTGGGCCCCAAGATGTACAATGCCTACGGTAAGGAAATCTTCACACTATAGGTCGTGCTGCACACACATTTGAATCAAAGCTTGCTATAAATTAGAAGAATCCTTCTAGTAGTAGATCATCCGATGAATTACTTCATCGGAAAACTGAATTTTGGCTCATTTTTAACTGATGTCAAGAGAATTATGTGGTGATATAAAATGTCTTTTGTCTGGGTAATCTCAAGCCAGTAACAGGCTGTTGCCACTTACTTCCGACTTGCTCCACATGTGTAAATACCACCTCAGTTCCTTAGAGCTGGCCACATGGATTTCTTGTTCTGTTACTTCTGGCACGCTCCTTTTTGTGTTGTATCATTTAGCTTTTAATCTCTTCCTGAGCAGTTTGTTCTATGGCTGGCTCTTCTGCTGTCACTCAGAAACAAACAAAAAACATTTAAAACTTTAAGTAAGATCATGGCCGGTAACGAGATCCTGACTGGTAAATCCTGCAGCAGCTGCCTTTGAGTGAATAAGGAAGTGTTGCAGAGCGTACTTCATTCTAAATGGCTCTGGTAAAACCCACTGGTAGTTGGACTTAAACATCACTTGTATGTATCGTACGGCCTAGGTATAGGTACAGGCTGATGCAGTAGTCTGCAAATTTAACACTGGAAGACACAAATAATGTGGTGCAGGGTCCTGGCAATAAAGTAAATTGCTGTCCTGGAGGCATTTGCTTATGAAAGTGAAAGCTCTCTGGGCTTTTCAGATTGTTCTGCTTAGAGTGGCCTAAGATTTCTTTTTGTCTTGCTTACATAGTGGATACTTTTTTTTTTCAGGCTTAATAACACCAGAAGATAGAAAATACGGCACAACAAATCTCCATTTAGACGTGTCTGATGCAGCGAACGTTATGGTTTATGTGGGTATCCCCAAAGGACAGGCTGATCAAGAAGAAGGTAAAGTCCTTCTTTTGCTCTGGAGGGGATTGTTTCTGTGGTTGGAGAAAAGCATAGCTTTTAGTGTAACTGCTTGTGTTCACTCTTAATAGAAGTGCTTAAAACCATACAAGATGGTGATTCTGATGAACTGACAATTAAGCGTTTTACTGAAAGCCGAGAAAAACCTGGAGCTCTGTGGCACATTTATGCTGCTAAAGATACAGAGAAGATCCGGGAATTCCTTAAAAAGGTAGGCCATTATATCTGAAACTGTTTTGCTGTCTGTGTAGACTAACAAACACATCCTTGGACTCTTTTTTAAACCACTTTCCTATCCCATTTATTCTAGAAACCAGAAACAAATGTCCTTGGGTTGTATCAAAGACAAAAATGCTTCAGTGACATGGATCTTGTAGGGTCTGAGGAGAGTAACGAGACGAAATTTGAAGTTACCCTGGACTGAGATACGCTGCTTTAGTCCACACTTTTTATAGCACAAGCAACAAATGAATGTAGCAGTGTTAGATTTCAGAAAACAAACAAACAACAATTTAACTTTAAACTAGACCTGTCTTAAAAACATGCATATGAGATGCCCTTAGGAAATGTCAGAGTAACACGTGCTTTACAGTTCTCCCTTGTTCTTTCACTTCTCCTATGTTTTTTCCATACCTTCCTTTATGAGGTTTGGATGGAGGGGAGAAGTATGAGGTTCTTCAGATGGTTTTCGTGGGAGAGAAAAGGTTTACTGGAGGAAAGAAATGTGATACTACATCCAAAAGAGCTTGTTATGGTATTGAATTTGTCACAAGTGGTCCAGAGTTCTTGGTCATCTTAATTCTGGAGCTTCTTTGGCACACTAAAAGCAAAAATTTTAATGTTTAAGATAAATGGGATGGTCTGAGCAACTCTTGGCTTTGTCAGCCTGACTATTGTCTTGGTCAAAAGCTTGAAGAAGCTACAGCAGTTGGATTTGTTCTTTTGTTACTGCTATACATGATACACTTGATACTGAACCTGATAAGCAGTGCTGGTTTGTTTTGATGCCTGTATCCCACACCCCTTTCTCAGTCTACTTGCCGGCAGGTGTGAGGCTTTCAGCAGCTCACCTTGGGGTAGAACCAAGCCGTTCATCTCCTCACAAACGAGTTTTCAGGCTGCAGTCCGATTCTCTCCCCACATCCTCCTAACCCTCAGATTTCTCTGATCAAGTCGTTGCGCTTCCCAGCATGGTGTCTTCTGAAAATTGTGTTAGCGTCCTGTTTTTTGGTCACTGAGCACACTTGTGCTGGCCTCGGGGCAGGCACCTGCTGAATTTGATGATGTTTTTTCCAGTGACAGGCTATAGTGGCATAAGAGTGTTGATGTCATGTGGCAGTGGTTCCTGTTGTGAACGTGAGTCACTTAACCCTTCTGTTTCTTCTTTCTTCCTGTCAATTGGAATTATCACAGATAATTATTTGCATTTATTATCCAATTTGCAATATGTCTGAAAGCAATTGGAAATGCAAAATGATGCAGCCTTCAGAAACCAAGGACTGAGGAAGGGTTGCATACAGCTCTTACACCTGGCCATGTGGTGCAAGTCGCTCCGTCTGGCACGCATGCATATGTAAAATACCACACGCACATCTCGATTATCCAGTAGAACTGGTACATTATAACAAGTTTCTTTTCCTGACTTTTCAGGTTGCTGAAGAACAAGGCCAAGAAAATCCTGTCGATCACGATCCTATTCACGACCAGAGTTGGTACTTGGACAGATCTCTAAGAAAACGCCTTCACCAGGAGTACGGAGTTCAAGGCTGGGCTATTGTACAGTTTCTAGGAGATGTAGTTTTCATTCCAGCAGGAGCTCCGCACCAGGCAAGGACCAGTGACACTGTTTATGGTCTGACTGCTTGGGCAGACTTTTGTACGTGTGGCTAATACTTGTTTGTTCTCTCTAGGTTCATAACTTGTACAGTTGTATTAAAGTTGCAGAAGACTTTGTATCCCCAGAGCACGTCAAGCATTGCTTCTGGCTCACTCAGGAATTTAGATATCTGTCACATACACATACAAACCACGAAGATAAATTGCAGGTAAGTTACCAGTGCTCAAGGAGAGCCCTGTCCCCTTTCTCCCTTAAAAAATAAAAATATCCTCACCAAACCCATGCAGTAATGATTGAACATTTCATGTTTGGATCAGCTTTAATGCACTGGACCTCAAAAAGGACTTTGAATAGGATTTTGAACTGTTACGCATATTCAGTAGCTCTGAGGAGGCCTTTGGAGATTGTTTTGAAGTGTTACCTTCTTCCATTTCTGCTGTTTTTCCTCTGCTTGAACCCACAAAACTCTCCTCAGGCTACCAAGTTTCAGTTCATATCCTGTTAGAACTTGAACCTTGTTCTCATAATTAGCGGTGTGAGCAAAGCTGGTGCTGACAAGCCTGTTTATCCCGAAAGGAGGGCCACGTGGGGCATGGAGAAGGTGGAAAAATTTTGCAGGTGTCTCCCAAACTGCCCCAAACCACGCTGTTTAACTTCAGATGTCTTTTCTTTTCCTCCTAGGTGAAGAATGTCATATACCACGCGGTTAAAGATGCAGTTGGGATACTGAGAGCGAATGAATCCAGCCTTAGCAGACCATAAAGTAGAAAGCCTTAACCACACACTATGAAACAGAAGCGCTGGCAGCTGTTTTAACTACTCAGTCAGGACCTCTGTGGACTTTGAGATTATATGAATGTTACCTCATCTTCCTTTCAGCAGTACCAGAGGATCGTGGTACTATGTTCTGTGTATTCTTCCAATGTTTACAAACCTGATATGTATATGTAGTAATATGTATGGACTGTGGCATACTGTGAATGCTCAGTTGCAATAGAACTTTATATGGAGTTGCTCTCCAAACTGTACAAAATACCTCCTATAGGACTGTCGGAAACTATTCCCAATTACTCGTTTGAAAGATATTACCCGAGACTTGTAAAGCTCCAATTTTTAAAATTTATTTTAGGGTGGGAGGAAGTACGGAGTCACCCCATTTAATAACCGATTTACATAAAAGCAAACTAAGAATGCAGTTCTGTAATTTCACATTAACATAGAACTAGCATTTAAAAGTAGCTTTAAGCTATTGTATAGTAACATAGAGGTGGGGATGAACCATCTTTAGGTAAATGTATTTAAATTTCTAAATGTTTAAAGAAACTTTTAATCAAATGTCTTCTGTTTGAAACTGATCTTTAATTTGAACTTTATGTTTGATTCTCTGGTTTTTAACACTGAATGGTCTACATAAAATTCTTCTATTTCAGATATTGCTCCTTGCCCAGCTTCTTCAGTTGATTCTTGAAAATGTAATTAATTAATTTTGTGCAGTGCTTTGAAATGCAAAAGCGAATTGTGTATCATACTGTTCATACATTTTTTTTAACTATCTGAAAGCTTACGGTATTTAATTTAGCGATAGATCTGTTGATAGCTTTTTTGGTTAACCGAAACATGGTTTAGCTTGATTTTGTTCTCAACCAATACTGGTACAGTGGTTTATATCGAGTGAGTTTTGCAGATTCAGCCTTAGCAAGCACGTTGCTCTAAAATTACTTAGACGGAAAAAAAAAACAAATTGTAAAAACAAGCAGAGGGGAAGTGCATCTGTCATCTAACAAGCTGAAATAAAAACTTCTCTGTTCCTCAGTGCCCTTTTCAGCACTGAAATGCACAGGACAGCTGCTGGGATGAGACAGGAGGGAGGGGAGCCCTGTTACCTGGTGACAAACTGGAAATTCCCCTCCCCACAACACTCACCTGTTGATCAGCATTAACTGTTTTGTCTCCGTGCCAGCTTTTTTTTTTTTTTTTTTCAGAGAAACTTCTTACACATTCTTCAGTAGTGGAACTGGAGCTGAGACTGTACTGACTTGCAGGGACTAAGTCTCTTCGTCAGCTTAGTGGACAGTGGGCTGATACAAGGTTGGTCTGCTGGGAATAGGTACATTTACTTCCCTTGCCTCAAAATTGAGGCAGAAGGAGGCACCCAGAACTAAAGCAGCAAAATGAAGACATAATTAACTCAATCCCGTGTTTATCGCCTCTAGGTGGAGTTCCTTGTACAGATCTTTGACCACTCAGAGCTGGGGTAGCCAGTGGTTCCTGCTGCTTTTTATTTTCTTTAGGAAGAGGCATTCAGAAAGACAAGAGAAGGATCCCTACCACTGGGTGAGGAGTTCGGGTAGTTGTGAGTCAGCAGCAGTGCTGTGCTGCTCCTGGGGCAGGGAAATGGTGTAGTTCACTGAGCTTTTGCTGCTAGCTGAAATTCAGCTGAACTACTCCACCTCTCTGCTCTGTTCACTGAGAACGTCCCTCCCTCTTTATTGGCTGCAGTCTCTATTTGATAATGAACAGCCTGGCCTGTTCCTAGTCACCTGAGCTGGCTCCTGCAAGGAAAAACAAGGTTAATTTGGCGCTGTTTGAGCTAGTTACGTATCCTCCAAGGCAAGGCAGTGTCTCAGATGAGTGTTCTTGTGGTAGCAAGCTTCAAGTAAATGAAATAAAGCAGTTAATTGCTTCTCTTGGATCCTGGTTAGAGTGTGTGTGGGGAGCTGGCATACAGGTATCTTACTGCCCTGCGGGTGAAATGAGTCACACTGACTTGATGCATGCAAATGTGCACAGACGTATGAAGAGCCACGTTGTTGGGGTTGGATTTTGAACCTTTTTACCACAGCTGTTACACAATCTGTTTTTATCCCAGCTCTCAACTACCACATCCCACTGACTGACTCTCCCTTTGGGATCTTTTTCTTCCTTTGGGATCTGTCCTGGCTGCAGTGTTTAGAGCAGGAGCAACAAATTGTCCTGGTTCAGCTCTTGGTACTGTCGCAGTGAGGAGGGAACCCTTGAGCTTGTTAGTCCAAGCGTGTACAAAGCCTGAAGCATTAGGGTTACACTGCTCTGGTGCCTTTTGCTGCTCTCCAGCATGACAGTGAAGGGTGCTTGGCGTCTCCTTGCATCTATGGCTGAAACTGGACATTGTTGGGCAGCATCCAGGTTTCTGTTTGTGCGCCTTTCCTGTTCCTCTGCCCTTGCTGCTAGAATACAATTACAGGCTTTTCTTGTGGCAAGTCTTAGCAACTGCTTCCTTCGTCAGCGCCACAGGAGCATCACCAGCCTCTTCAGGTGAGAGCTGAACAAAGGGGAACAAAGGTGCTTTGCCCTCTGCCTTTGGTGAGTCAAGATGTGAGTGGTGGCCTGAAATCTCTCTCTGGGAGGAGAGAGCCCTCTGCTTGTGTTTTAGACTCTTCTGCCCATAACACTGTGCCACTTAAACAGCAGCTGACACCAGGCAGTGGTTGTGGGGCAGTGACACAGCAGCACCTGACATGGCTAAGCTGAAGTGAGCTCCCCTTTCACTTCAGTGCTTCGGTCTGTCCCATGCTGCCAGCCGACTTATTTCAGGCTGGCTGCTGGCTGTAAGGCTGGCTGTCAGGCTGCCCTTCCAGCTGCAGGATTTGCAGGTGAGCAGAGCGGGTAACAGATGCTGCTCGTCAGCAGTGGGGCTGTTCTCAGGAGTCTTGTGGGTACCAGGTTTAATTTTATACATCTTGAAAGACTGAAATGTCAAAGGGGACGGGATCAGTTTTAGTAAAGTTCTGGCTGCAACAGGGGCCAAAGTGCTGATAACTGTCAACACCAGCAGAAGTGCCAGGGCCTCTTCTACTTCTGTCACCTGACCGACTGTCACTTCTGCACTGTTGAAGGCTGCCTGTTCCAGTTGTTCTTCCCCAGCTTGGCTCCTTCCCACGTGCAAGGGGCTGGATAATAGAAATGAGAGAGCTGCTCTTGCCTTCTGTCCAGGGAAGAGCACCGACATCCCCATCGTGGGGTGCAGCCCAGTCACTCTGCACCTTTCTCTTTGCCTGCCTAAGGACAGCTGGAGGTGTTAACCTGTCCCTGTGCCCTCAGGGCTGAGGGAGAGGAAAGCCAGGCCTGTGCCAGGGTGGATTCTCTCCTGTTACCAACCTGGCTCCCACAGCTGCCACCTGCCTCTTAGGCGTACTGCATATTCAGGGGTAGCTTGGAGTGAGAAATAAACACAGTTCTGGAAGCAGCCGAGCTCAGAAGGGTACCACTGGCATTCTTCTGCTAACCAGGACTGCCCCCAACCAGCACTGGAAGAGAACACTTACCTAACAGCTGCTCTGACTGAAAGCTTTCTTTTAACTGGGCTGTGCCATCCTAAATGCAGTGGGTTTTGTAAAAGCAGGAGGGAGCTGTTACAGGTGGCCTGTTTTGTGGAAGCAGGTTGAAGTCATGAAAACCAACAGTTGCACCTGTGCATCAGTTTAAGAGCAGCTTTAATAAAAGTTGTAGTGAGTCAGAAAACCACGGATCTTACATCACTGAGGGGGGTCGGTAGCAGACTATGCCAAAGTGCTGTTTAGGGGAAGATGATACTTGAAGCTAAGAATATACTCCAAGGCTTTACACCTAAAAATACATAACATTATAACACCCTTGCCATTTCACTGTAACCTTTCACAGGTGATAGAGGCTGAACAGAAAACAATAAAATAATCTCTACAGACTGCAGTCCCCAAGAAGAATTTTACAGTAGGTTCTTGGAGAATGTAGTCCCCAGGCAGAAAAAAAATATATATATATTACACAAAGTATTCTCACGTATTAAGTTTTGCAGTTGGAAGGCAGGACGGAACAGCCTACCACAAAACAAAAGGCAAACTGTACAGGGTTGTTTCCTCCTTAGCTGCGGAGGGTAGCTAATCGTGACTGCATCGCTTCGATGTCCTCCTCCTCGTCAACAGCAGCTGCTGCTGCTCCTATGGGCACGGGCTCCGGCAGAGCATCTGTGACTTTACTGGGTGCTTTACCCAAGGCCCCTGCAAACAACATAACAAGAGCCCTTAGTGTGCATTAAGTCTTCATTTAACAGCCAGCACCTTGTAGGTACGTGTATTTGAAATGATTCAGCCAGCCAGTTTGAGCTTACAGGCCCTGCTGCCCACGCTGGTGTATTTGTCAGGCTCCTGAGGACGCTGCTTTGATAAAAGCCCCTGCTCTGTTTCTTCTCGCTCCCCTCAGCACCCCACTGCGACAGGCCCAGCAGGGAGGGAGCTTCTCCGAGCAAGGGGAACACGAGGCAAGAAAGCAAAGCAGGACATGAGAAACAAGAGGGCAACATGCCCGCAGCAGCTGGCAAGGTGAGGAGCTGGGGCACTTGGCAGTCAGGACGTTAGAGCTGAACGCTGCTCTGGCACTGACAGGCACCAGCCTATCTCACAAGAACTGCAGGTGAAGAGCAGTCTGAGCATTACTTAAGTCAAACAGCCAAAAGAGCAGCTCAGCACCTCGTGAGGTGTAAGCCAGGAGGTTTTGCTTGCTTATTTATTATTCAACAGCTCAAGTCGCTAACAGCATTTTACAGCCAGGAAGCCCAGGGCAGCCTAGGAGTTGAGGCAATGAGGCAAAGTTGATTTCCTGGCTTCATTAAGCAGTGTATCTATCCTGGCACACGTCTCACCTTGTTAAAGGGAGCCAATACAGACAGGAATCTGTTAAAGCCTAAATGATAAACTGCGCAGACTTCAGCTGATGAGTTATTGTTTATGCTTCACTGAACCCCGCTGGCTGCACCGCCCGCGTTCCCTGAAACCAGTTTGTCAGGCACTCCTTTGCTTTTAGGGAAGGCAAAGGCACCACGGGGAGGCCCCAGTTGTTAAGTCAGGACAGATGAAAGTTTAAATTGCAGCACCTTCTTAGTTAACAGAGCGGGAGCAAGACTCCTCGCTCCGCAAACACACGGAGACTCACCCGCTGTAATTTCAAAAAGGATTTTGTCAATCTCCATCTCGGCTTCCTCCTCCATTTCGTCCTCATCCTCCATGCTTTCAAAGGTGTCCTCTAGCATTTCCTCTATAATGCCAGCCTGCCAGGAAACAAAAGGGCAGCACGTCATGTCCTTGGAAGCAGCAGAGAGGCCGGGCCCCACTGTCAGCATCAGATTATGCCTACATTTAACAACTGCCGCGTGCTGCTCGCGCTTTCCTGAACACGGCTGCTCTGCTGCACGAGGGCTGCCCCACACGCTCACCTACAGTTTAAGCCTGCATCTGTACAAGTGGAGCATGAGAAAACCAGTAAGAGAAGTGAAGATCAGCTGTGCGTTCTCACATTCAGACTCCGCAGCTATTATTCACTGGTGTTGCATCTCTAAATACCTACAGCCTCAGTTACTGCAAGCGTGCGGCCGCAGATGCAGTTGTATTTCACGTGTTTCTGTCACAGAGCATACATTGTACAGCCTGGTTTACAACTTAGGTCTGACATAAGCTTCCCTTTTTTTTAATCAGCAATTAAAAACACACCTCTGCAGGGCCTGCAGCCTGCACGTGGCCAAATTGTTCTGGTGCGTAGCGGTAAAGCTGTTGAGAAACAAGCTGGTTTAACCTAGCCCACCTTGAGCGGCATGTCAGAGGGGAAAAGAACAAAGTGTTGACAGTTGAAAATAGCCACAATAAAAAACGAGTATACTTTAAAATCAGAGCACTGCCACCGGATGGAAACACCACGCTGGGTGTTCTAAAACCAGTATCAAAAGAGCTGTTTTGCCTCAGATGGGATTTTCACTTTCCCACTCCACAACAGGCTGTGGTGGGTGTCCCATAACGAACGTTGAGCAGGAAATTTGGTCTCCCTCAGAACAGCACAGGGTAAGTCTCATTTCCGTTACAGATCTTACCTTCATCATCTCTTTGGACAATTCTCTCATTGTCGCTTGGATTTCAGGGATCTTTACTAGGTTCTGCATAGCTTTCATGACCTCTGTGCTCTTCTGCAATGAGCCTGCTACTCTGAGGACAGCTGTGAAGGAGAGGCAGAAAAAGCTTGAACAATCCGGGCACCACTGAAAGCAGAGAAGCCGTATCCTCCCTACACCGCCAAAAGCAACGAGATCCCTAGGTAGATAAAAATTTGCATTTAGGCTTTTTTTTTCCTAATGCACATTCTGCTTCTTTATTTTTGTCTACCTCCATGGAAAAGCTCAATTCCTACCCACATCTGAAAACCAGGCACCTAGCAGAGATACTGCTGCTGTATGATGAGCTGGAGTAGTCCAGATTGCCAGCAGAGACTTCCAGTTCGTAGAACAGAGATCCCCGAGGAGCTTCTGCCCGTGCTCCTCAGCAGCCAGAGGTCTTAGAGAAGTGCCCACCAGCAGAGCTGCAGTCCAGCTCCCCATCTGACTGCTGACCAAGCCAGTGACTTTCCACCTCTGACTCTGGCAGAAGTTCTGCTGAAATAGCTTCACAGCAAAGGATGAGCTGGAAAATTAATCCTGAAGTAGATACACTAAAAATGTGTAGTTTAAGCTGGATTTAACAAAGTCTTTCCAGAAGCTACTCTCCTAACATAGCTTATGGGCTCTTCTCACACATGTTGATGTGCCACGATCAAAATGCAATAGTTCAGACTTCTCTGAGGTTCTTGAATTCTGTCACCTGAACTTGCAGCTTCCTAGCCATGGATAACTTACCTGGTTGTGGTTAAAACGGTCACTCCTTAACGAAGCAAATGAAGTTACAGCATGTTATTTTTCATGGTAATACTTCATTTCTCTAGCATTAAGAACCTTACGCTTACGGTGTTACTGAACTGACAGAAACCTTGGTTTCTGTAGTCATAGCCTGAGCTGAAAAGCAAGTTAATACAAACTCGAGACTGAATTCTGGATTCCTTCCATGTATGGCAGTTCATACGTATAAATACGTGTAGATGTGCATTCATTCTACTTGTGGATATCAGTCCTGACCAATTGGAGAGGAATCAGGACGAGGCTGTCAGTGGTGCTCAGGTTTGTGCAAAACCAGTGTGTGATTACGGGGAACGTCACTGCTGCGAGTGTGTGGGTGCCTCTGCCTGCTGGGAGCCGGTGCCCAGCCTGGCTGGACGTGGGGACACGGACCTGCAGCAGCTACACACCCCCAGGCCTGGTACAGGAGGAACTTCCCTGGATCCTGACGCCCAGCAGCATCGGCTGCCTTTAACGAGGGCAGGTCTGCTTCCAAATTCAAGCTCTCCCAGCTCACCCTGTGTTTAACCTTGGTTCTGGAAATAGAAATCCTAGAGCGGGGAAAGTTACCGTATGTGGGCTCGGGAGTTCTTACCAAGCTGGTTCTTCATGCCCATGAGAACAGAGTTCATGTGAGCTTTGGATGCGTAGAGTTTGCTTACGGCCTTCCGAGAGCGGATCAGCTCCTTCGCCAAGATCACACACACGTCCTTCTGACCCTTTTTGGCAGCGTCCTTTATTGACCGTTTCACCTTTTCCTCTTCCCTCTGAATATCTGGAGTGCAGAAAACCAGACACAGCAAACGGTTACAAGCTGCTAAGGATTTGGAAGAAACCCCGGTCATTTGTTGGAGTGTATTTTCAGTGCAAAGAATTCATTTCTACTTAATTTCAGACTCACGTTACTGCAAGACCTTGCTCCAGGCTGATTTACATATTAGCTGATTAATTCAGCTACATATTAATAGCAAAATTCTCTTAACATCAACCTCTGTAATTCCCTTTGTAATTAGAGTACTGTAAATGCCCAGAATTATTCCTGCATGAAACTGAGCTAAGATGAATATACACACACACACTTTAATTACTATACTGATTGGCTGCTTGCAAAATTAGCTCTTCCATGCTCATCACCAGCCAGCTCCACTTCACCCAGAAGGAACAAAGTTACCACGAGGAGATAAAACATCTCAGAGGAGGGACAGGAATTAGTAGTGAAAATCCTCGCCTGTCAGACTCTGCATTCAGAGCCTAACCCATAGGCGTATTTTCGTGTGAATTTGAGGGATGTTAGAGGAAAAAATGGTTGACATCATTTCCAGATCCCTGAGATGTATTTATGTGAAAAAACATGCTCTGGAAGTTTGTGGAAGGCTGATCTCACAGAGGCTAAAAGGCTTACGTTGCCCTTAACAACGACAAAGCACAGCCACTGACACAATGAATTTATAAGGGTGTTGAGAATTACTTAGAGCCACTGATTTCTTCATTACCACCAAAAAAAAGATTCACACTTGCAAACAAGCTGAATTATTCCCTCGTCAGACACAGCTCGTTAAGCCTGAGGTGGGTAGCCAGGCCCACACTAGTATCTCAAGAGTTCCTTCAGGTACTGCCTGTGCTTTACACCCCTGCATCAGGCGTGAACTGGCACACTGACATGGCGAGCTGTCTGGCTGCTGCCAGAGCCGTGGATATTGACCAGGGGAAACATGCTAACAAATCTCTACATGTAATTAAAACGGCCTGCTCCAACTCTCCCAGCATCCAGCTGCATTCAAAACCTTTCGATGACAGCACGCTGGAGCAGGAGTACTGAACCGAGCCCGTTCTAAGCACATGGAGCTGGAATTGAAATTCAGTCGGCAGTACCAAGGTTTCTGTGGCAGATCTGCGGTGACCGTTCGCACATCTGCCTCGCGAGACAATGCTGGCGGCGTACGGAAGCAGCCAGGTACCTCAAAAAGCTCAGCGTAAGAGGTGCAGGAACAAGCATGGGCTTCTTCCTTCTCCAGACTCGGCAGTGAATTGGCCACTGATGAAACGCGGCTCTACATCAGTCTGCAAAGCGTTGGCTTGAAGGAAGAACTGGGTAAGTAAGGGCTAGGCACACCTTCCTGCAAAGGGCTGCAGGAAACCACCCCAGCAAATATTGCTAGAAATAGCTTTGAGTCTTTTTGATTTATACCAGGAGTTACACGCAGGCAAGAACCAGAAGATTTACAAAAACAAAAGCATCAAAGCACACTTTTTGGCACAGGCTTTGCCACGGGAGCAAAGGCTCACGCCTGTACTCAGGCTGAGTCACTCTCCAAGCCCATTCAATGGCTCTTTGTCCTCCGGGACTGGCAGGGATGTGTAGGACCACGTATCTGTAGGACTGCAATCAGACAAATGTACTCCTTGTTTCTTCCTCTATCTAGGGGTACTTCACAACCTCACGACATTTGTATGCCAGGCACGGGAGTGAGCTGAGTCCCAGCTGATCACAGTAGGTGAGACAAAGAGCTGAGGTGCTACAGCTGCAGGATATGAGATTCGTGGCAGGAACAGGGAGCTGAAGGCACTTCTGCACCCCCAGGAGACAAAGCCAAGCCGGTGGCCGGTCCCGTCAGTCCCTCTGCAGCTGGGTGGCAACACCCCCGAGCTCAGCACAGAGGCACAAAGCAGCCCGAGAGCACCGGGGTGGTGCTGCCCACAAACACACTTAGCGCTGCCTTCCCTGGGAAACCAAGGCAGGTCCCAGCTCGGCATCCTTCCTCAAAGAGCACAGCCACTGCCTGGTAAAGGTACCACCGCGTGCGTGAGGTTGAGAGAAAACCCAAGGTCCACGAAGCCATCAGCAGCGGACACGTGGGTGCTTTGTTCCCATGAAGTATGTCACCTCCGAAACATGCTTTGCTGCAAGCTCAGCCGCACGCCTCAGCCGGCCTGCGCCTGACGCGGCCGCACAAAGTGCCTCGGTGAGCTGGAAACAATTCAGAAGCACGACGAACGTTGCCACGCATCAGTGTTCCTGGAAGAGGCACAAGCCCTGGCCTCATCCTACAGAGGAGAACAAAGCCGGCCTGTGCTGCACGAGCAGTTCCCTCCAACCAACCCGTACAAACTGACAAGCAGGGGGAAACACGAACCCTGTCAGCTCACACCGGGGGACAGAGGACAGAGAGCATCCTCCTTGAAGAGTCACTGGACACAGGCACGTGCCCAGCCAGTGCTGACACAAAGCAGCCTTTCCCAGTGCTTCCCACAGGGTTTCTAGGTGAAACTCTGCCTAACAAGTCAATTTCTTCTTACCAATGGGACTTGGGTAAATTACATCTCACTGGAAGCAAACAACATCCAGGTTCTTTTGAAACTTTTACTTGGAGAGCTTCACAGCAATGCCATTTCTGTAACACGGATCTTGTTCTTCTTCCTTCCTTCCAGATGCAGTGATGTACCCTGGGTCATTCGATTTCACAGCCCCCCTCCCCCTGCTTTGAGGTAAAAACTTGGAGGACAGGGAAAGGAAGAACAAAGAAGCGCCAGGAGTACAAACCTCTGATCTGTCTGTCAATCACCCTCATTTCTTTCCGTATCTTCAGGGACCATTCATTGACCTCAGAAAGGAAAAGGGTGAGAGTTACTTGGGACACAGCTTAAAAGAAACGTTATCTTTCTATTCTTTCTTGCTACTTAACCATTCAATATCAAAAGGAAGCACTTAAAAACGTACAAGCTTTCGGTTATGTGCAACAATTAAACATTTCATTATTCAGGGCCGCTCAGGGCAGGACCAACCCAAAGCTCAGACGGGTCGCTTGGGGCCTCATCTGTTGAGTTTTGGCACTGTCTGCTCCAGCACCTAAACAGTCCTGCGGTAAAGATCTTTCCTCATGTCCCCATCAGATACGTCAACTCAGCAGAGCGAAGAAGGGCAGCACAGAGGCAGCAGGCCTGGGGACAGAGGTGCTGGTGGAGGAGGGCTCGCCACCCCAAGCACCACGGGGTGCTGATGGAGCCTCGCTGCCTCCCGGTGCTGGGTCTGGCTGGGATGGTAACTTTCCCTGCAGCAGCCCATCCAGTGCTGCACTCTGCACTTGTAGCTAGAACAGCAGTGGTATCACACTGGTGTTGTGTCTGCTGCTGAGCAGTGCTGGCACTGCATCAGGACTTTCTCTAGCCCTCCTAGGGGGTGGGCAAAAAAGTGAGAAACATCACCAGGGCAGCTGACCCAAACCAACCAAAGGGATATTCCATACCATATGATGTCACACTCAGCAATAAAAGGTGGGAAAAGGAGGAAGAGGGGAGGGGTGGGCTCGCATTGTGAAAACGTCTGCCCTCCTCCCGAACACCGGCTACGTGCGTTGAGGCCCTGCTTCAAGGACGTGGTCAAGCATCGCTCATTGGTGGGAAGCAGAGAGTAATTTCTTTCCTCTGCACCCCCACATAGCCTTTACTTGTTTTGTTATTCCCTTTCCCCCTCCCTCTTCCCCTTTCCTTTTTCCCTTCAGTTGAATAGTTTAATCAATAATAACATTTCCTTGCTATTTTTTTCCCTCTTTAATTAAATCATCCATATCTCGACCCGTTAGTTGTTCTTTCTTTGACTTCTTCCCCTCCTCACCTGAGGGGGGGGGCTGTGGCACCCAGGGCCTAGCACGGCAAAGCCGCCGCAGCCCTGTGCTGAGGGACACGGCTTCCCGCAGCACCGCTCCTCAGCAGCCACCTCGCACGAGCCCCCCGAGGCCATCTGATCAGACCCCCAGTGCCACCACCGACCCACGTCCCCGGGCACCAGGCCCAACCTCGCCTCGAACCCCCTCAGGGACGGTGCCAACCACCCCCCCCCCCCGCCCGGGGGACCCGTCCCAACGCCCGCCCGCTCCTTCTGAGGAGAAACTTCTCCTCAGCGCAACCCGAGCCCCCCCAGGCTCAACCGGAGGCCGTTCCCTCCGCTCCTGTCACGGGTTACCCGCGAGAAGAGGCCGCCCCCAGCTCCCCACAGCTCCCTTCCAGCCCCGAGCCCCCCCCGCCCCTCACCGTACCCCGTCCCCTCCCCCCGCCCCTCACCATCTCCTTGGGGGGTTTCTCCGGGGTCTTCCCGAACAGCCCCATGGCAGCGCCCGCCGCTTCCGCCCTCACCTCCCGGGGCGCGGGCGGGCCCGCTGCGCATGCGCCGTAGCCCCTCCCCTGCCCGGCTGCGCGTGCGCTATAGGCGCCGCCCTAGCGCCGCTACGGCGGGTGTGGGTATGGGCTGGGGGGGCACGGCGCGGCTTGGCCACGCCCCTCGACATGGCCACGCCCCCTACGTCTCTAGGCCACGCCCCTCCCCGCGCCCTGCTCGCAGAGGGAATGGGAGGGGCCGGAGGCGGTGGGCAGAGCCAGCTGAAAAAGAATTGAATTAAAATAATAATAATAAAATTAAAGAGATTAACACTGACAGAGAGAAAGCGAAGGAAAAATAAAGTGAAGGGAAAAAAATAATAAAATGAAAAAATAAAAATAATAAAATGAAGAAAAATAATGAAATACGTTTTTAAAATGTTAAAGTAAGTTAAAATAAAATAAGATATCAGATGGCAGCAGAAGCACCCCCACCCATCACTTTGGGGCCGGACAGCAGCCCCCCGGTGTCCCCTCCCTGCAGCCCTGGTGCCAGGGCCCACGGTGCCGACACGGGGCAGAAGGCGAGGCAGGACAGTGCCATTAGATGAAGCCAGCCCCCACAGCTCACCCCCACAGAGACCCTACTGTTGAAGACCCCCACTTTGCTAACAGCCCCAGTAATGCCCAGCCCACCCCTGACACTCCCCCCCAAGCTTTGCCCACCATTTTGGACCGGGCACCACAGCACAGCACAGCACAGCTCAAACAGAACCCCCAGCACAACCCAAACCTGTCCCCTCCTAGCCCAGGGACAGCCCCACACCTCCATGACCCGTCGCCAAGGCACAGCCCTTGGTGGGTTTGTCATCTGCCATTTTGTGTTCAGCCACCAGCTTTCGGGCCTGACGTGCCGGAGGGCACAGCCCCGTGCCTCACACACCCGCACCGTAACTCAAGGCACCAAATGCTTGCACTCCACAGCAAAACAAGCCAGCAGGGACACCCCGACCTGCCTTTTCTCTCCTCCCCAGCCTTAAAACTGGCAGAGGTTTGAGTAAGGAATGCCTGAGATCCTGCGCTCCATAAAAAAAAAAAAAAAAAAAAAAAAAAAAAAAAAAAAAACACATTCAGATGTCGCCACTGGCACAAATATTTGGTAAAACAAACACACCCTTACTGCTGGGACACCCAACACACTGTGCCAGCTGCTGTGGGTTTCAAAGCAGATGTATTCACCAGGAACTGGATCACAATTAATGTAAGGCAGGCTGGCCAACACAATGGGACAAAGCCTTCCGTCACTACCATCTACTGGTCATAATTATCCATGCACACGGATGTGCCCTCTGCGCTTTTCTGCTAATTAAACAGCAGTCTGTGTCATTTATCAGAAGAACTGGATCAGTAGAGCAACGGAGGGCATGAAAAGTCTTCAGCTGAAGCGGGCGCGCACGGCCCTTTGCAAATAAAGGCGTGCACCCATGTGGAGCTGTCGGATTTCCAGCGGTACATCCATGCTCCAGAGGCACACAGTGCCCGAGGACACGGCCTCGCTTGAACTCACCCCTCATGGCATTTGCAGAATGCTGAGGTAGCAGGGAAAAATCAGTGCTAAGGTGGACTCTCACTTGTATACTTTGGTACGTCAGCTACAGCATTATTTTCACTGAAATTTTCCTCTTCTTGAGGTGGCAGAGCTGAAGTCTTCCTCTTTTTGAGGTGCAGCTTTCAAGACATGTGGATTTCAGCCCCGTTTTCTTCATGAGGCATATGACTGAGTGTCACACTGCTTCCCTGAGTGTCACAGGGAGCAGAAGCGCTCTTTGTCCCCATTACACCTTGTCACTGCTCTGCCTCAGCAGCGAGGGACAAAGGCTGTGTACTGACAGATCTCAAACGGAGCAAAAATTTCCGTCTGCACAATGAGGGAGGTGCCCCTGCTACTCCCCTGCTTCAGTATTGCAATAGGAAATGAGGAAAGAAAAAGTACTCACAGTTAAAAACAGCTCCTCCGGTTATTAGGAGTGTCCTCCTGCGGTAACACCTGGTGACTGACAGGAGGTGTGAAACATTTGTTGATTAGGAAAAAAATTAGTGTCCGGGTCTCCTGCACAGAGGAAGCGATGCCAAAGAGCTCTGTGAGCGCAAACCTCCCAAATGGCTGCAGGGACACAGTGAAGAGAGAGATTATAACTGCGAGAGGGACCTGCATTTATGCTTCCCATTACTGCCTTTATTTCTCTTCTAGTATCACAAGGGCAAGAACCAGAAAGGAAATAAAAATGACTGTTTCTTCTACCAAGTTACATTAAACAATTGAAAACCCCTTTCTAATTTAATATTTTCTTCTTACTTCTTCATCATCAATCATCACCCCCCCCCCCCCCCCAAAAAAAAAACCTTCAGATTTCAGTCAGACTATTTCTCAAAGATACAACCAAATCTAGAGTTTCTTACTAAAACACAAAGAAACCAGACTGCCTTTGTTTTTTTTTTTTTTTTTTTTCTTTCTGGCATCAAACAACTCACTCTTCTCCAAGAAATCTGAAGTCACTTCCAAAAAACCACTTGGAATCTGGCACATTTTACCTTTACAAGCTGCTTCAGGCACTGCATCCCATTCTGCTGCTTCATGACGGTTCCCTCTGAGGCTGTAGAGGGACGCTCTAAAGTCTTCCTAGATGTCTGCAGATAGGTGTACTGCATAGACAGCTGGTTCAGAAGAGGATCTCTGCCTGATAAAGCTATTGGTGGTTAATTAGAAAAGCCCCGGTCAAGCGGAGAAGCACCTCAACTCTGAAGGACTTAGGAACGAAGAAGCCTGCAGTGTAACATCACTGCCTTCTGCCTGGTCAGCGGCAAACACTGGAGGAAGGAATTCCAGCATCACTAGGAGACGAGTTATTAGTCACAAAAGTTGTGTTATATTTTTATTGTCTTCACAGATAAATCAGACCAGCAAGACATCTGTAACCATACACACAAAATATTTATCAAAACAATTAACATTACAAATCTCCTTTTAAAATAATTTATTTCACGGATTTCTTTTTTAAATGGTACTGTCTTACAACATACATTATTTAACAAAGATGTGCTGAACAGACTCTAAAATAAGAAACACTTAAATTAAGCAATTGTCTCTGATTCGAATTTCGACTTCACCCACATCCTAACGTGTAAACGTTTGCTGGAATACGCTTTGTTGTAGGCTTGATTTTTGTGCTTACAAAAACAGCATCGAGCTTCCGGATGTTGGAAAGAAAAAAAAAGTTACCGTACGATTAAGTATGCATTCAGTTCGACATACAAGGCAACCAAATGATTCTGTCGTTAACGTTAGCTTCATGTATATTTTAGTTTACTGCACTAACATTTAAACTAAAACTTCAAACCACATAATCTTTTAAGTGACTAACATTTAAAAGGCAAGCAGTAATATCCTGAAAGCTTACAAAGGACGGCAGCGCACGGCTAAGATGGGGTATCGTGTGACAAAGGCTGCGGGTGTGTGTATGGCTGCTTTTTTTTGTACGAAGCCCACCTGCAGACGGGGCAGCAGTGCCGCCCCCCGGCCAGCCACATCACGATGCAATTCTGGTGGAAGACGTGGCCGCACGGCAAGCCCATGAGCAGGCAGCCATTCTCAAAATTCTCTAGACACACCACGCATTCTGTACAGTGCAACATCTCGGGGGGCCACGCCGACCAATCTGGCTCCGCGTCACCTGCGGTGCTGTATGACCCGTACGACCTCGCTTTCCGTTCGTAGGGCTCGCTGTGACAATATTTACTGGCACACGAACAGGGCTCGGCACGGCACCGCCGCTCTCCTGCGCTGGGCCTATGAAATGTGTTTGGCTCATCGTCCTCCGAGACTTCTTTTTCACTGCTGAAGACCTCTTTGTTTTCGCTGTCAGAGTCACTTTCGCTGTCTTGACTGGTTTCCAACCCCTCCTCATCAGAATGGACGCCGAGGCATTTAAACCTCCACATCGGTAAGTTTTTTATGTAATCAGTCGGTATCAGAGGGTGAAGCCAGAGATCGGGGAAGGCCAGTCGCTCCAAGAACAAGTCTGGGTCTTCGTCCCAATCCGAGTCAAAGGGGAAATGTTGGAAAGAAGCAATGGGATGAAACAGGTAGCTGGTGTACCAGTCCCACAGACTTGACAGCCACTCCAGGTTATTTGCATTTACTTCGTCGTTGTTGTTATTGCGCCTTCTTTTTTTCTCAAAGTAATCAATGAGTAAACCATGACCAAGGTACGTGCTGAGGAAGAGGGCTGGGTGTGAGGAGTAGAACATCCAGTCGGCTCTCACCCAAGAAGCCAAAGTAGTTGTGTTAGAGTACCTGAAGAGTTTTAAACTGTACTCGTAAAAGCTGTCTAAGTAAGGTAGTTGCAAAAAACCCAACACAGGTAGCCAGGAAATAATTAGTAGTGAATTATACGTCCCTAAAGTGCTTATAAGAACCACAAAGCGCTTTATAGTAGCGCCCTGTGTAATAAACAGGTCCATCCAAGCCATCAGATTAACCAAAACTAGGCTTAAAACAAACAAATCGTTAACTTCTGGTTGCAGCGAGCGCAAAAAGGAATCCATGGCACGTAGTGATATGAATTCACCAGTGTTATTTCCATACCTGTAGATCCCCTCGGGAGTCCTAAGGATGTAGGATGGTGTCTTGTAGACACCGATTTCTGCCATGTAACTTTTATTGTCCCAGTTTTCCACGTTCACAAAAATAAACTCTACTCTTCCGGTAAACTTTACACTTAGTGCAGAGAAGAAGGCCGGGGGCTGGTCGAGGTTGGCAAACAGGTAGATTTTCACCCAGTACTGGTCGCTTTTGTTCCATTCTTCTCTTAAATGTTCGGAGTTGTAGATGGTTTTGATCCGAGAAGCAGCGTGGGCTGTGATCCACTTGAAAATGTGCTCCACTTCAATCTTGCGTCCACTGTATTCTTTGAGCATTACTTTGCCCTTGGAGGTGCTGGTTTGCGGAACTGACATGATGAGGGTGGATTTCAGCCAACCCCTCCTCCTGCAGTACCTACAAAGAAAATGGCAAGTTAGATGATGGTTTTGTACTCCCGGAGCTGCAGTCCTTACATTTGCTTAATGAGCCCCAAAATTAAACACAGTGCTCACTGGGGAGTTTTTACAGTAGGAAATAGAGGCACCCAAATACTCTCTGACAAAGAGCATTTATTCTTACAACACCTTTGCTATCTTACAAGAAGGCTAAAGAGACATATACTTGTAAAACTCTGGGGAGGGATGGCGTTAATTTCCATCAGTTATCAGAGTAAATGAGGCCATACATTAGTCATTCATGCTTTGCAACTGGCTTTGCAAAGTACGCAAGCAGACACTTTTCACTACAAAGCTTTAGTATTAGAAGCTATTTTTTTTTCCTAGGCATTCTGGCCAAGAAAACAACCAGTACATTGCAAGTCAGTGTCCCACTGCTTTCCCAAACCTGCAGATAACCTTTTCCCAGTGCTTCCTTCCATCCCACTTTTGCCAAGTGGCAGCAGGGTGAAGTTGGCCTGTTTGCAGTCGCTTTAATGAAGCCGAGATGGGTACGCACTTTCTACCGGGGCCGCTTTGGAAGGGTGCCGGCAGGTTGAGAGGTGTGGTGAGAGAGCTCACCACAAAAACCAGCAGAGGAGGAAGCAGGCACATGCCACCAGATGCTCTGGGCTGAAAGAACACTCTCACTGCCTGGCAGAGCGTGGAGATGGAACGAGCTCGTGAGCCATCGGCCTCATCCACTGGCCATCTGACCCACGTCCTCTCTGGGTCTATCAACACCTCTTTAGAGGAGCACGACTCCTCATTTCAGGAATCTGAATGTAGCATCTTTATAAGGAGCCCCAAAATATTGCCCCACTAGTATCCTGTCTACTACTGCATGTGGTGTTCCCTGGCATCTCAGCTGCAACTTAATGAAAACCATTCGAGAGGACTGACTCAAGAAAACAAGGCACTTCTTATATTACAAAAAATGTTATATATGTATTTATTTAAAATACAATATTTTATCATAATACTAAGACTAATTAGGAGCTATGCAAAGAGAAATGCTGCCAACCATGTAAAACGTTCAAATACCGATGCTTTGATTATACAAGATTATTTTGCTGAACACTGCAAAGTCTACCAATTTTCTCTCATGATTAACACTGTGATTTCTGTAAACGTTTAGGATTAAGATCCAGAACATGCATGCATATCCGTGCATGTGACTGGAATCCTAGACAAGGTTTCTTGTCACGTGAAGCAAATGCTTCCAGCAAAATGATGTAGAAACAACTGCTGGTGGCACAGAATTATTAATAGCATCTTTGACTCTGCTTCTCTTTCTCATTTCAAATCACACGCAAACATCAGTGAATCTTGCACAGCACACTGTATGTTGTCAAAGGGCGTGTTCAGGTTTATATATAAATATACACGTTATTTGTCAGGGAACAGGGCTTGTCAGCAACCCTGAGAAGCAGGCACCGCTTCCAAGGTTCACACTAACCTGTGTTTGCCCTTTCCAGATGGCAAGATAGCAACTCTACAACCGATACAGCTCTCCTGCATGGGCTATATTCAGCTTTGTGCTAAGAAAACACAGCTCCTGTCCCCGAATGCCTTCACTACAAGGCTGGATTCTCCTGTTCACTCCCTTCCATGCTGCACTACGCTCTACGAAGTCTAGTCACATGTCTCCCCACGATGCTTCAGGAAGCTGCAGATCTGCGTTGATGATGTAGATAAATAATGCAATATTCAGAACAGCCTTTAGCAGAGATAAAAACCACGAATAAAGCCACCCTCTGTCACGGCTACTTTTACAACGCAGGAAGCCCCGCTGCCAGAATACGGCTAAGCCTTCAGATATTCTGGGGATTTAGGTAATCCTTTAAGAATATACCTGGGGTCACTGGAACAGTTAAAAGTGCCCGTACGTATGCCGAATCTTGATACTTTCTTCACCATTTTCTCCCAGTGGACTTTACCCACCAGTGGACTTCTGTCGTTTGCTATGACCTAGTGACGAAAGAGGTAATAATTTAGTATCACAGTAAGTTTGCTTCCCAAAATAAAGAGTAAATATTACAAAAGTCAAGATCTGGTCACCCTTGCTACTGTTTTCCCCTTCCCCTAGGGCATACTATAGGAGCATACAACAGGTAATCATGGTAAGTGTTTCTGGAAAGTGAAGCTGACAGACAGAAATACAGTTTCTGCAGAAAGGCAAAAGTGCATCATCATTTTAAGTACCTGCTAAGATCATAAAACCAGTGACACTTAACAAAAACTTTGGGAAAACAACAAAGCTATTGTTAACTCGTGCATGTAAGAGACAAAGGGAAATTGTATTGCAGGTTCCTCTTCTTTGCAGTAAAAAAAGACAATTATTTTATTGCCACGCTCCATTAAAGTTACAGCACACCAAAGAAACCTTGTCTAAGAGCAAGTAAAACGTGTTATAATGTCTGCACTTGGTACCAGATTAGACTGCCAACGACCACTTCTGAGAAGCAGAAACTAAACGATCAAACTCCCAGATAATGCCTAAAAATCTTGACTCCTTACACCTTTGCCAGTGACTCACTCAGTGAGTTCACTGACTGTCCCATCAACCCCAAAGGTCCCACCTGCAATTTCAGGATGATAATTTGGTGTGGTAGATCCCAAGGTCTAATTCCTTATAACCTAATATGTTAAAGAAGTACTTCTGGTTACGTAGACGTAAGCTTCTACAGGTGCAAACGACAACAAATAAGCACCATCCTCTGACTTACAACTGTACAGAGAAGGGGGGAGAGAAAACTCATCTGCCTGCCTTTTGTTGGGTAATGCTGAATGACATGACCGATCATGCATTATTCCATCAGCAGTCACACTTTCTATTTTGGAAATGCCTCCCATGCTTATGCAAACTGGCTGGCAACCACTTGAAATGTGTTTTTAAATTAAGTTTTGAGATTTCCATTTGTTAGGTTATTTGTTTATCCCCCATTAAACTTCTCCCAAACATTTTCAGACTTAATAACCAGAAATGTCAGTTTTCCTCGGTAGGTCAGGTTGGCAACACGACTCACAGTTCTCTGCGTACAGGCTGAGGCACACAGCTGGGAAGCACGTCTGGCTGCTGTTGAGGCTCAAAAAATTATCTGATTTGTGGTAAGCAGCATCCACCCAGAAACTAAAATCCTAAGGATTCACTCAGCACAACCTCCTATAGAGGGAAACAAAGCGAAACTGCAGTTGCAGATCACCCTCCCGTTCCTCTGAGCCCAACGTGTTTAAATAAAATCACAGGTGAACATCTAGATAGGAGTCCTTCATGCTGTTATCAAAACACGAGTCAGTTAGAAAAGCCTTTCTGCTTCCCCAGGGATTAGCTTAATGTAACCTTCAAGCACCAAGATAACCAGCTGGGGAAACCTCCTGCACTACTGAGGCTTCTTTACATCCTCTAAAACTGAACTGTAACTGAAGCAATTACCTTGGGTATTTTAAATTCCTTCCTTTTGTATGCTTCAGCGAAGAGACCACATTGCTCAAGACACCTTAGGACACTTACATCAATACATCCTCAGAGCTACTACAGCATGACAAACGGACCTGACATTGAAAGGAGCCATTAAGCTTTATTAGTAAGCATCCAAGTAAAGCGTTGGTAACTCTTACTCTTTGGAACAATTACTCAGAGATCAGTTGCTCCCCAAACCCTGTGCGAGCTCAGTAAAAGCCTAGCATAGTTACCGGGCTATTTATTTATTTATTTTTAAATCAGATTAATTCCCACCCTCCAAAAAAGCCTGTTCTCTCGGAGAAAGCTGTTTACGTTGCAAGAAAAGGTCAGAACTGGCAGTTTTTATTTAGTAACTAGATAGCAAGAACCTTACTATGGTTCTGCACACTTTGCAAAACGTCTTGGTCTCATGCTTTATGGCATTACAGCTTAAAAAAAAAAAAAGGCATCTATTGCAGCTGCTCCTGCAGACAACACCCACTGACAGCACTAGGAGTTCACCACGGAGACGAGGGGATTTTGGGAAGCAATCATCTCTGCGGAAGGGGGGAGGTCCGAGAAAGCAACTGGAGGTTAAGCAATCACAGTGTAATTTGGTTGAAATTAAAGCTAACTTGCAAACACTTGTAACAGGCTTTATTTAAGAGGCGTGATTTTTGATAAGGTAAGAAATGTAACTTAAAAAAAACCTGACTGAGGAAACCGGGAGCTGGAATGCAAAAGAGGCCTGCAAGTTCTGCAAGTGCAAGGTGGCAAAGCTATCAGGATTTTAAGCAAAGAGGGGAAGAGATGTCAAATCCTGCATTTCTTCCCAGCAAAGGCATCCAAAAACACCTTAGAAATAGCCTGAGAATCTACAAGGAATGAGGAAAAAAAATAAGACAGAAAAGGAAGAGCTAGCAAAGGAAGACAAGCAAGAAATAAAAACAAGTAAGAAAAAGGGCAATTCAAGTTAAGACTATGAAAAGAAACACTAGAAGCTACACCAGAAGGCTTTTCAACCGAATAAGAACAGAACATGGGAAAAAGCTGCAGGACTGAGATGCAGTGAAGGTAAAGTGTAAGGCAATTTACGTCTCAGAAATGGAATTCATACTCTGACTCAATGTTCATATAACGAGGAGATGGCTGGCTATGGACAGGTCAGCAAGCATATGGGAAGAGACCGCCACCTGAAGATGGAAACAGAACTTAATGCACTTAAAATCAGTAAGTAGGCGATCTGTCACCGAGCTGTGGCCCAACGAGCACACACAGCCGCAGATGCACCTGCAAAGATTTTGTATAGAAACACTGTCGGGGTAATTTACGCTCTGACTGGAGAGTGAGTAACTATATTTAAGAGCAAATGAAAAAAAAATATCCCACTACTTTGATCTCAACAGTATGAGGAACTGTAGGGCAAACCGTAAAAGCGCAGAGCTGATTACATTTGCCATCCCCTTCCAGCATGGAATTACTGAAGTTGTATCATTCCTGCTTAAGCTGCCAGTTAAAAATCAAGCTTTTCCTAAAGATAAAGACCAAGGGAATGTAGTAATCTTGGCAGAGGGTGTAGCATTATGCCACGTGGACCAATTTCTAGAGGACTGGAGATAAATTTTTATAGCGTGTAAAAAACATTCTGAAAGTGAATCAGAAATTGGCTAAGGCAAGAAAATATCAAAATGCCAGAGAAGTTTGTACCAGGCTTCTTAATGGATTTATCTCGGCGACCAGTTCGGCATATATTCCTATTAATGCCCTTCCTGCAGGAGGCTGAAGTCTCCCAAAGCCATTTGTAGCTGACATAAAATTGGGAAGCACGTCTAGGTACAGAAGAGGATTATAATGCCGTCCAGGAACAGCTGCACAAATCTCGCAATGCAGAGTGTCAGAAATGAAATTGAATTCAATAATGAACAGGACGCTCGGGGAGTTCATCGGTTAGAAACGACGACGAGAGGAAAAGCTCGGGTCTCTTAGTTGATCCAACAGGAGCTGTGAGCCATCAATATTAACTGGCTGTGAAATAAGCAAATCCTAGGAAGCATTAGGCCTGACAAAAACAAACTGGTTGATTGATCTCAGGTATCGAGAGAAGCGGGGCAGGCATTAGGAGTCACAGAACTAAAGGGCAACGTCAATTTAAGCACAATAAGAACAAATTAGCCATGAAAACTCTCAGACCAAAAGGCAGATGGATTTCCAAGAAGAGTGGAGCAGTCGATAGCAGTATTACACGTGGACAGCTTATGATTTAAGAGAGAGAGGAAGGTGTTTTCTAAACGGTCTGGCAGAGGTGAAGTCACTCATCAAGGCAGCCCCTTTCAGCCACATGCTTTATTTCATACCGAAGAAGCTCATACACAACAAACCAAACCAAAACTCAGGTATCTTTTATGAGATCAACCAGCACTGCTGGGAGACAACTGTGGTATTTACGGGAACACGAGCCCTTCAAGCTTCTCTCCTTATTAGCGGCGTGCACGTTCTGCAAAATATCAACTGTCAGAGTGACAAATAATACAATGGAGATAAGCCAATTAATCCATTAATCATCTTAACGGGCTAAGAGAATCCAATAGGATCAGAGTAACCCTGTCATTTAACAGTCCCACACCACAGAACCTGCTGCCTACGGGACAGCCACCAGCCCACAGGACCGGTTCTGAACTGCTATTCTTCCTCTACGTATGAATTTTATGCTGTTTTAGTGGAAGAACTAGCATGGGAGATGAAACTGGAGAGGTGAGGCTCTCAGTGGGCACCTATCCACGAGCTTCCTCTGAAGTCTCAGACACAAGTCTCTTCATACTGCATCCGTGAATTTGGGAGGACCATAAAATGCACCAGAAAGTCAGAAGATTCTCAATACTGTGAAATACTGCAGGTAAGGTACCCACAAGATGTGCAAAGCAGACAGAGAAATAAAGGAGACTTCCAAAACCCTATCTATCCGTACGTTCCAACTTTCTTCTCTATTTTCCACTGCATATCAAAATAACTGGAAAGGAGACTTTCAGACACAACAGGTAAAAAAAGAAAAACTAATCTAAGGACATATAATACTGGAAGTACTGAAATCCTGACGATTTCAACAGGTGTTTGCATGGGTAGCTTTCGCAGTGAGGAGCTCTCTTGACTTTGAATTAGACAGAACAGTCCCAAATGATGCCAATCAAGAACCTAATTAATAAAATCATTTTGATCTCTATGTTAAAATAGGCACAGTTATGACATTAAAGAAGCAAACAGGCTTTAAAAATAAACATCTCGGAAAAAGAAGCATGTAAGTGTTTTGTAAAACAGGGCAACGTGCCTCTTGCTTAACCCACAATGAGAGCCTCTCAGGTAGATGCAGAGATATCGCCCTGTGTAACTGTCACCGGTGCAGTTGCACCATCATTTCCCAGGTACTGTTATGTCTTTTTATAAGTTATTTTATGAAACGTATTCTTAAAATGCCATTAAAAGATGCAGGTATCGAAGAGACTCAAGGACACGCTGCTGCTGTTGAAGAGCTTGCTCTAACAATACGCCAAGACAAATTCCTGTTCTGGTGCCCCAGCAGTTATTTGAGCACAACACGGTAATAGCCTCAGTTGAGCAGTTTTCTATTTTTCTGCTCATTTAAATCAGACGTCGCTCAATCTCTTTTAGACAGGTACGTAGGGATTTCAAAACAGGTCATTATAACAAAAATTGGTCTCCGTAAGTCTTAAAGCTTACAACTGAGACTGCTGGAGAGGCAAGGCTCGAGAATTCAAGTCAGATTGGCAAAACAAAGAGCTAACAACACTTCATGGTATTCCATCTCTCATTTCTTTAATCAATTCTAGTTCCTTCTGTTATTTTCTCTTCCTCCTCTGACAGAGAAGTCATACAGAGGACAGAAACGTACTAACCACTTGATGTATAAGAATTGCCGCCACGTGATGGAAAAAAGAGCTTCTACACACCCTGATATCCCAGATACTAAACAGGATTAAGCAGTGTTTTTTTAAATGGGGAATAATCCTTGCCGTGTACCGCACACAAGACTTTGCCCTGGAATGAAAACAACACTCTTCACAAGTTGTTTCCACCTCAACGACTTGCAGCAACCTGAGCACTTTGCAACCCACAGCACACGCAAGGATAATTTCACATAGACCCTGAACGCTTTTGACAAGCAGCTTTTTCAAGAGGACGTTCCAGAAGTCAGCCCTTAAAACTAGTTGTTACCCAGTCTCACGGTCTCGGAAACCCAAAGTAACCTCAGTAACAGCAAAAACATCCAGACGAATTATTTGCTTTGCACGTTCAACAACCCTCGCGCCTCGCTGGTTTGATTAAGCGCGGCGCTATTTGTGTTTGTTACATGGCACCAGAGGTGGGAGCGCTAAAAAACAGCAATCAAAGCAGAAAGGCAGAACCGTGAGATCGTCACAATCCAACAGAAGCTCGGAGCTAGGTGATGCACATGTGTTTTTTAAAGTTTTTTTGGGTGATGGCAAAATATTCACCTTGGCAGCATCTCTCAGCCATTATGGGATGTGAGTACGTGCCATTAAAGGGAGAGAAATCCAAGTGAAAGCACCAAGGGAAGCTCCGACATTACCCAAGCTGGAACTCAGCCAGGATACCAGGTGTCAGGCACACCTGCTCATCCTAAGAGCACACAAAAATTCTGAATGCAGGCAGTCAGAACTTGGTTCACACAAATAGTCAAAGCTTGGTTTTCAAGCTTGGCTGCAAAGACAGCTCCAAGTGTTCATTGAGACCCGGCACTAAGGAGCTGTAACAGGGCTGAAATCATCAGGAAGAACAAAACCTGGGAGGGAAGAGACACCGTCACCTGCTGCACACAAACACATGCAGGTAATCCTCCCGGGAGCAGCCAACCCTCGCCCAGCCTCAGCAGGTGGGTCTCTGCACGAAGCAGTACAGATATCCCGGTTGGAAAAACCCGCGTGATTTCGCCAAAAGCCAAGCTCATTTCTGACTTATTTAACGAACTGGTAGGGCTGAGCGTGTGTGAGAGCTGTCAGTCCGGTTCAGCAGTTTCCAGTTTGAGATATCCAGACCCCTGGAGGCCCAGGAACTCTTCCAAGGTGCCTGCCAAGGGTATATGAGCAAAGGAAGCTTCATATCGGTGTAAAGAGTCGATGCACTCCCTGAAAGACTTCATATCCACAAAGGTATATAAAAAAAAGCATTGATCTATTAAACATTTTTCACAGAACCTTTTGTAATTAACTGTTATGTTACTGTCCTTCCACAGATGAAGTAGAATTATTGGGACAATTCACATTTAGAAATACATCTAATTAAAACTGCACTGGTGTGTTCTTTATTAGAAGCACGGGAAGAGGCCCGTTTACGTTATTCAAGATAACATCAATACTTTCTGCCTGACTCTCTGCACCTTTGCTCATTGTGAAACATTTCACACGCTGATTATTATTCCACGTTGTGCTGATGGAACAATTTCCACAGCCACTCCGTCCCAAGGACTCACAGCTGGCTCAGAATCCATCCACGTGGATTACAGGTGTCTGATTTTTTATTATTATTTTTAACTTTTCTGAGAACAGAGACTAAGAGAAATGTAACCAAAATGGGCAAAGATGGAAGACCAAATTCACTGAAGCATGCAAAAATTAGCTACCTCATAATTCTGTGTAGTTTCTCGAGGAAGTTGAGAGGCTGAAAATGAATGAGATGCTATAATCAATTAGCAAAGTTATGAAGGCAGTATGAGAACTGTTAAGTCTTAGCTAAGGGTATTCTACACCCTCGGCTGGGTAGAGACTCTCAAAAAAGGCTAATGGAAGTTAACATTGGGTATCCTATGGTAAATGGTCCTGAAGCTACTGGAAACAGCACAAATACTGAACAATGTATTATAAATTAGCTAAAAGCTTCCACTTAATTTCCTCCTAACGAGAGCAACCAGTCACCTGGCAAATTGAAAAAGGCAAATATGAAAATTACTCTACATGCAAGCAAAAGCAAACGGAAACAGAAAGAAACAAGAGATCACCCAAACCCTGCACCAACACCCCTCGCTCCGTGATTACACGGCTTGAACAAGAAGCTCAGATGCAGATCAGGCTGGGATTTAGGAGACGTGTGGACGTGGCACTAAGGACGTGGTTTAGTGCTGGGACTCAGCCGGTCGGGTTGATGGTTGGACACGGTGATCTTTAAGGTCATTTCCAACCAAGGTGATTCTGTGATTCTATGATCTGCGTCCACAGTAATGCTTTTTGAAGCTCTACCAGGCATGACGAAGAGGTTTGTGCTGCAGCTTCAAAGCCAGGAATAAAGCTCCCTTTGCTTCCTTCTACCACCATGTTACAACAAGGACTGTTTTTTAAAATATATCTATATAAATTTAGATTTTAACTTCATTCAAAAAGGATTTTTATCTGCACATCATTTATTGTATGTTTTTAAAAAGCCACAATGGCCATGACATTGTTAAAGTCACTTCCAGAGACTAGCCCCAGGGCATAAGCCACAGCAGTCTGAAAAAGCCATTGCTCTGTGCTCCTCCCCTACCACCAGGCCAAGCAGCACCAGTCCCTGCTCCAGAAACTACCGCTTGTTCTCCTTGCCAGCCAGAGAAGTGCGTAACAGCAGCTGGCACGCAAGAAGAAAAACATAAAAGGAAAAGCGTTGAGATCATGAGCTAATAGGAGAGAACTTCTGCTGTCTGTGGAAGCTCCGTGCAGGAGCACAGGGCACTCGTGAACAGCTCCGTGGGTAAACAAATCACCACTGAACCTGGCTGCTTCGCTTGTGGACTTCCAGAGAAAGAAACGCAGCCACAAAACACTTTGTTGACTTGTGCATGGACTTCAGCTTTCTTCAAGAAATCCGCCTTCCTGGCTCTAGATGGTAAATTCACTTCTGAATTTGTCAAACATATCAGGAAATAATTGAAGTTTCCTCATTTTTCTTTGATTCTCTGCGGACGGCGTTTGTCATCACACGCCACCAGCTTGCACCACCCCAGAAGTTTCATTTACAAACAGGGGAAAACAAAAATCATCTTCTCAGTCTTCATGTTCTGATGTGAAGCCTTCGACACCACCTCAACCAACCACTGCTGCACCAGCTGAGCCAGAACTCATCCTTTCCCTCCACTGCTTTCGCAGCCCACGTGGAATAGATCCACAGCCAGGATCCTGGAAGGAACTGGAGCTCCTTTCTGCTTCCCAGCCAGCAACAACAGAGCAGGGGAACAGAGGCTGTGCGGTCACTGAACCGCTACGTGAGGCATCCTCCTCTCTTACTGCCCCCTGGCTAAGCACCGAGCTCGTTAGCTGGGAAGCTTCCATGGCACGCCTAATGGTAAAGGAGAGTGACAAAGGACAACAATCCGCAGTTGGAAGTGGAAAGCGATAATAAAAAAACCTTTGCAGAGAAGAGGAACGTGAAAAGAGCAGGCAAAGATCCTTGAAAGGACACGAAGAACCTAGCGTAGGAGAGAAGTTGGGGTAGGGAAGGGAACAAACGAAAACTCAGTGATGAAAACTTGAGTGAAGGCAAGAATGAAAAGCAGAAATTTGATATCTTTAGTGGTTTTTATTGTTGACAAAGAGCGTTCACCAAGTAAATTATTCAGTAAATTCCAGTATTTTTTTTCCACAGCTATTGTGACCAAGTGAATTGCTGTTCAAATATTTCCAGAACGATGACAACATTTAGCACACTTGAGGTATCAAAACGCAGCCTGTCTGATTGGCTATTATAAAGCTAGCTGAAAACATGTTATGATTAAAATTCTGCAAACAACTGACAGCAGAGAAGTGTCATATTTTACTCCTGTGAACAGTATGGAGAAGAGAGGAGGTTTTTCATAGTATATTCCTAAATGTATGTGGCAGCACGCTGGGAGACGTTAACTAAACTTCCTTTCAACAGCTTCTCTCTGCTTGAAGAATCCCCTTCTGTATGATTTAGGCCTGAAACTTAGACTCAATGATCTTTTCCAAAATACAAATGCCATTTCGACCATGAAGGTTGTCTGTCCTCGCTGTCTATTTTAGGGTGAGCTCTGATGTGGTTAATGATGCAGCTCTAGTACCAGCAAGTCATTAAATCCTGAAAATCTATTTAAATAGAAAACATGAAGAGAGGAGACCAGACAAACCATTTAATCCAGGAAGTAGAGCTCTCAGCTCAACAATGAATTGTCTGCTGGAGAATTCTGGTTGCCCGATGTGGCCAGTAGCAGTGAACTTTTGCCTTAACAAAGTCTCTTATCAATGGAGAAGTTGATGAAGAAAAGTAAATTTTACATTTTGGCTTAGATTACTCATCTTATGTTCTCAACAGCGATGACAAATTCTTTCAGAACCCCATCTGCAAAAGTCTGTGTCTCCTCTCCCCCACTCACCCCACAAATGTTCTCTCATTCTCACGCAGCCCTGGTGAAGCACACCATAAATCGATGAGTCCACAAGGTTTGGGGAAAGGCAAACTTCAAGCCACCAGAACACGTTGTGCAAACAGCCTGCTAGCCTGGGAAGCGGCACGCTGAGATCTTGCACTTTTACAACCTCTCTTACCTCTTCACCAAGGCTGTAAGTCCCTTACGATAATCGGACGCTTAAACCAGTTGGGGCTGAGCGTGGAGCCCCAAAAAAGAAGAGAACAGCAAGACCAGAGCCCCAGAAGAAGAGCAAGACCAGAGGCATCCCTCCTGTGCCAGCTGGGAGCATCTACCCTTAATGCACCTCCTTGACACAACACACAAACTCACACACTGTCAGGGCCAAGTACTTGCACAGTTCACGGAGTTAAATGTGTGTTGCTTTGTTTGTTTTCTGGTTGTGAAGCACCTGGCTTTCAGAAAGCAATCCACAGAACAACAGGTTTTCTTCTTCTGTGTAGGAACTCTGTCACTTCCAGCCTTGCTTGGTTTTTAGAACAGATTTGCTCCTTATGACCTCCCTGGTATCATTCATCTTTGCCACCATCTCTGTTGCTCAGTTTTCCTGCTAGTTAACCACCCCCATAAACTCCTCCGTCCAGACATACATTGAACATGATAAATACGTAAAAACAAATGATAGAATTACGATACCTGTACCAGCCAGATCCCATCTTTCGTATCTTCTACGAGCTCATAGAAGTGCATTTCGCCACTGAAGTTTGTACTTGAAACCGACTCAGAGGCCTCTTCCTCCTTGAGAGCAGAATAAAGCTCTCCTTCCATAAGGTCACCTGAAAAAAGAGACAGTTGGAGAAATGCAGTTAAAGTGGCGCTTATGAAAGATGATTTAATAATGACAAATCCTATCGCTAACGGCAATTTTATCTCAGAAAGGAGCAGTTTCTCTAGATACATTTAAAATAGCTTCTCAAAACCCTTTTCAGTACGACAGCAACTGAACTTTACTATGAAGTTATTTTAATTCTATCTACAGCAACGTGACTGTGAGCAATTTGACTGCGCTTCTGATTACACAGACGTACCACACACGCAACTGAGCGCACAAAGAGTAAATGAACAGCCTCTAAGCCTCGCTACCTGAAAATAAAGGTATTTCAGTGGCAGACAGCAATGTTAATTCACGTATCCTTGCTCTCATTTCACACGACAGTGATTTTGCAGCAAGCAAATTCTTAACGCTGATAACTCAAGCAGACTTCCAGAATTTCAATCAATAATTTGGTACTGAAATATATGTTGATTGTCCCACGGCAAGTAAAGGTCTAACGCAGAACAATTTAGCTGTTGGATTCTGTTTGCTAAGCTGCAAAAACAGTTCCCATCAGCTCCATCATGGTAAAATTGTTCTGATATTTCCTCATTTCCTTCCCATGCTTTGTTTCACAGTCCTTACAAACACCGTTAATGACAACCAGCATTTTGGTAGCTAATCTATTGATCTTGAAGAAATTAAGTCCTGTTCAAAGAGGCTGTTTCCTACAAAACGCTCAAAAATAAAAAGTGGTGTGCTACAGGGGAAACCCACGAGAGCTCCCAAGAAGTATTCACAGAACTTAAAATTTACATTACATACAACTTCCAATTATAGAAAAAAAACCTGCAAAGCCTATCGGTACCAGAACTGTTTCCATGACATTTCAAGAAGTCAGTTAATACAGTTTGTTTGGAGTTAAACACTTCCCTGCAGCATTTGCAGCCCAAACACAATGACATCATGGAAGTACGTGACAGCCAAGGAGTGAAAGTGATTGGAAACAAAAATGAAACTGCCTAATGGTTTTTTACTGTGGAAGCAGCAAAGTGAATAAACAACATAAATAAACAATGAACAATAAAAGCAAATTAGATTTAAGTGTCCAGCATTAATATCAATTATTAAAACGAGTTAGCATTTTAGGGTTATGGCACTGCCTGTATTCATCCAAATCCTTCTCTTTTTCTGTCTGGACTTTCGAGTCCCCTTGCTGCCTGCCCAGAGCACCAGCACGTTTTCTCTTTCCCCTATCAGCAGCCCTCTGATCATCGATTTAACAGCAGCTACTCACGCTTTCCTGCTTGGCTGGCACTACGGTTATTACATCAGCCCCATCTCCCGAGTCCTTCGGGCCATCTCCGTCTGCCTGCCCCACGCCAACAGCCGTACTTTCAAGGCATTTCAGCAGCTCTGCCCACCTTCATCCTTCCTCATCCCTCGCTACTCAGCACCCCCCAGAAGCCCACCTTTCACCTGCTTTTTGCCAACTTCTGAAACGCTCCCCTGCCTTCTCCCAAGCCATCTTTTGCACACAGGATCTACTTCTGCTCCTCTTTTACACAAGCACTGCCTTTCTCCGTGCCCATCTCTTCTGCTCCTCACCTACAGAGGCACCACTTCCCTCAGCGCCCATCCTGACAGCAATACCTGGAAGAAAACGAGCGAGCCGGGAGGGAAAGGAGCACGCAGAAAAAGCCGGCCCCAGCTGTAAATAGTAACCCACGAGCCTGCATATATTTGGATCTTTTCCTCCTCGTTCCTCACGGCAGATGACATTCGCTTTCAACCGCGAAACAAAACCTAACGTTGCGACCCACACCACCCACTGCCAGGCCGAGCTTGCTTATCAGAAATAACCCTTTCCCCCTGGGGGGAGGAAGAAACCATTTCTTGGCAGCCTGGCGGAGGCCTTCTCCCCGCTCGGCGTGCGGCGGTGTCAGCGTTTCAAACGCCGCGGAGCTTTTTCACGTCACGAGCCCGGAGCTCCCGGGAGCCTTCCTCCATTTACCCGCTGTGACATCTCGCCGCGAGCCGGAGTTTGGGGCGAGCGGCCCAGGCGGGGGCCATGCCGGGCCTCTCCCTGGGTGCATTAATGTGGCAAAAAGCGTTGAAAATGCATAACTAGAGATATTTTTATACGCTTCGAGCCCCCCGGTTGCGGGCACCGTGCCCTGATGCCCTTGGCCGGAACCCCCGGGGCTGTGCCTGCACCAGCGGGTGGTGGAGGCTTCGTGGCCGCCTGAGGCCTGGAGGCAGGGCAGGAGGGAGGGAAGGAGGAAAGGAGGCAGGAGGGGAAAGGAGAGAAGGAAGGAGAGAAGGAGGCAGAAGGAAGGAAGGAGGCAGGAGGGTGCAGGGAAGGAAGGAGGGCGGCCGGGTGGCAAGAGGGAGGCAGGAGGGAAGGAGAGAGGCCGGAGGGAAGGAGCAGGAGGCCCTACCTGACTTCTCCACCAGCTCCCGGACATCCTTCTTCTCGGGCAGCCCCGAGTGCCCCAGCCCCCGGCACTCCAGGATGGTGCGCAGCTTCCTGAAGCTCAGCGCCACCGGGTCCACCAGCTGCGTGGCGAAGAAGCCGGTCTCGTACCACACCACGGCCTCGAACACCCTGGCCAGGACGAAGAGCACCAGGAAATACAGCAGCAAGAAGCACAGCTTCAGCCACATCTTCCCGGCGGGCTGGGGAAGGAGGAGGAGGAGGAAGACGAGGGGGGAACGGGGCGAGGGAAGGGGGCGGCAGCCGGCGGCCGCGGGGCGTTGAGGGCTGCGGGCCCCCGGCCTCCCTCCCGCCGCTGTCCCCGCCCCGGCGGAGCCGCGGCCGCCGGCGGAGACATAACAAGTGACGTGCGGGGAGGGCACGGCGGGCGGGGACGGCCGGGGGCCTCCCCTTCCAGCCCCTTCCCTCCCCTTCACCTCCCCCGGGGCCGTGGGGAGCCCCCGCCGAGCCCCGCGGGGAGGCCGAGCCCGGCCCGCGGTGCCTCAGGTGCCGTGGGGCCGAGCCCGCCCTAGGCGGCGAGTTTAGAGCTGAACAAACGAAGAGGAACGGCAAAACGAGAGTGTAATGGCTTTGGTTGGGCGAGTTAAAGCCCGGATGGGGGCTCGTTATTAGTTGCAAGTGTTTATCCAGCTGTAACCGAGACGAGCGCTTGGGTGGTTTGGGGGCAGCGCAATGGGAAGGGTTGGCGGAGGGGCTGGTGGCCCGCTGCCACCCATCCTGGGGGCTCTGGGGGTTGCCTCCCGGCCACATCCACCTGCACCCATGGCACCCACACCTTGAGAACTGAGCCCAGGGAAGGCAGCACAACCCACAGAGCCAAGGGCAAGCATTGCACCTCCCGGAAAACATCTATATTGTCGCTGTTCTTCACACCCGTGGTGTTCATAGTGCCACGTTGAGGTGCTCTGCAAATAATAACCCCAGTCCATGCAAGAAGTGTGAGAAAGGCTGTACAGAGGCGATTTAGACAGCTTCACAACACGCCTGGTCTTTGAGATGAAGGCTCTCCTCTGAAAGCAGCTCACCGTCGCCTCTGTAGGTTCAGTTATTTTAAGAAACCGTAATTTGCATTAAATTGCCAACTCATACACACAAACACAGAAATAGCAGGGCTTAATTTTAAAAATACTGACAACCCCCCGGAGTGCATGTGCTTAAGTAATTCTGTACCAAGGCATAAAATTGAATTTCACGAAGACACGTTAATATTGACCTGCGGAAAGCATTTCAATGGTCATGCTCCTCAGAACTGTTAGGAAACATTTAGAGGGTTCTCTGCATGCTGATAGGAATTACAAAGGAAAAAAAAATAGCCAACCACTCCAGAAAAGAAAGAAAAATGCTATCCCTTTTCCACTGTCTTTCCCATCCTTATCCCAACAAGCTTGGGCATCCCAGAGGCAGGTTCAGCACCTTTGTTTTTGCAGCTGCGATGGCCACCTTGAGAACATCATAACACGTTTCTTCTGCAACAGCCTCATTTTATTTTCTGGGAAGGGGAAGAGTAGAAAGAGGGCAGAAGTAGCTGCCCAACAACTAAACCCTTACGGGCTTCTAAGCCTTCTGCATTTATTCTTTGTACTTTTTTTTTGTGGTGTGGTGAAGACTAGAGGGGGAAAGGGTGGGCTGTGGGCTGCACTGGTTCTGCTGCTGAGTTGAACACAAAGGGATTTCAGCAGCTCAGTGTGATCTGAAGCGAGCTTGGACAGAACGTACCGGAGGAACAAGGGACAGAGCTTGTGGGAGGGTTGCAGCGCTGCCCCCTCCTTCACAGTCGCCACCGTTTTGTAAACTCCTCCCTGGACAGAGCGAGGCTCCGTCTCCCTGATGTGACCGTGGCTGTGGCGCAGCATCACTAAGATGAATCCCTTCCCCTTGGCAAAAACAGAACAGAGAGAGGGGCTTCGCTACTGCCGTTGGCAGAGCCAAAAGACTTTCAATAAAAGCCCGCTTCACGTCACCTGCCAGTAGGACCAGAGGCAGGCTCTCCTGGAGCGCTGAAAGCCCTCCGCCAGGCTGCGTTTCTTTTTCCAAAGCCTCGCAAAGACCCTTTTCTTCCATCGCACGTTACAAGAAGCTGCCTGATTTCTCCACTTTTTGTTTCGAGTCAGCACCTTAAGCGTATATGGAGTGCGGGATGGGAGGAAGAGTTGGGAGCTGGGGGGTTTGAAGAGCAATTTTGTGTATTTTAGTTAGAAAATGGGTTCTTCTCAGTTAGAAAATTGGTTCCTTTTGTTGTTTTGGTCGGTTGATTTTGGTTGAGAGCCACAGTCCCCTCTCCACCTGGTCCCCAGCCCCGTGCCGTGCGAGGGACACTCTGCCTCCTCCGTCTGGGAAGCACCGAGCACCAATTAAGTCTACGCTAACAGCTAAACTATTTGCGACACCAACTGCCGGGAAGGCTGTCACCAATATGTCATTTCCTACTGCTCATGGGCTGAGTTAAATCAATCCCTAACATTCCCCAGTGGTAACTGATGATGAGTCCCCTGCAGACACTAAGCTCATCAGCTGCCAAAACTCAAAACCCTGGAGTAATTTCAAGAAAGTAAAAATATTGTCTCAAACCACCATTCAAAACCCCTCCAGAACAATCAACAGCAAAGCGACTGCGAACGCAGAAGCGCAGAGGCAACAGGAATGAGAGGGACGGGGCGCAGCTGCCACGGGGGAGCAGGGCAGGGCCAGGAACCACAGGTGAGGAGTTCACCAGAGGCCTGGAAGAGAAAAGGGATGCTGCTGAGGAGCCAAGCAGCCAGCACGGGGCCCCTGTGCTGAAATGTTGGCTCTAAAAAGATTTATTTCCGACAGCTCCGAGGGCCGCGCTCGTACAAAGCCGAGGAGCGTCGACATGTTAACGGAGCTTTGGTTTTTTTTCCTCCAGCTCATGTTTCAGGATGCTGAGAAGGGCTTCCTGAACCAGCGCCGCTCCTCTCCTAGGTTTTTGGGCTGCCTTTCCTCCCTGCTCCCCAAGCTGGTACTGCTGTATTTTCTGCTGTATTTTCTGCAGCTGGTTTTGTTCGCTGGTTTCTAGCTCTAACTCAGACCGTCGTTGACATGTCACCTGCAAACAACTTTTCGGGGAGTTTTAATTAGCTGGAAAATTTAAATACCTCAGCAGTGAATTAAAAATTCATTTGGGCTGAAGACAAACAAGCCACGCGCTGACATTTTAAAGACCCCGGGGTTAACTCTACCTAATTAACAATATTAAACAGTCAGCAGCCAGCCGGTCCTGTGCTCACCGAGCAAATATTCCAAATGTGAGGAGAATGAAGCGCATAAATTCCACCTCTTAAGAATAATAAAAAAAACAGGGATCTGCTCTTACACCAAGCTGGCAGCAGAATTATTTTCCTATGATTTATGAGAGAATGAGACCAAATCCTGAGGACCGGGACGGCCATCTTCTCGTGTCAGCCAGCCAAATCTGAACTCTGCTGCCCGCTGATAAATGGCAAGGCTTCCCCCCCTCTCCTGCGAGCAGCTGCTGACCGCGCAGCCTGGGAGCACCGACGATAATCTGCTTTCTAAACTCAGCCTCCTGTTGGGAACATGAAGACAAGTACTGTCATTTCTCAAGTCCCTAAACCTGCAGCTTGAAGATCCAAATCTCATCCCTTACCCTGTTAAAATATTACCGTGCCCTTTGTTTCAGGCAGGTCAAATACTGCTGCGTGCCAAGATCAATTTCAGCTGCTTAACGCTTAAATGAGCAGCAACCCGCTCCTCCTCCGGGTCAGCCCGCTCTGTACATGTAATTGGTAGGAGTTCACCAACACCCGGCCTCCGGGTGCCTGTTTTGAACAACGCAGGCGCCCCTCAACCATTTTTGTGCGTGATACGAAGTTTTATTCGTCGTTAGCCGCTACTCGTTAAATATAAACCAGCGAACCTGTAGGAATGTCCAAACGAAACGACAGCAGCCAGACAACGCAGTGAGATGTGGAGGAATTTTAAGTTAGAAGCTGTTTCCCACGATCTGCAAGCGGCCAAAAGGAAGGAGACTGAACACACGGGCTTAACTCTGCAATACAACGGCCCACATCCGACACCTCAGCTCAGGCACCGGTCGCGTAGGTGAGGCGATCCTGCCGCGACCCAGCAGTGAATCACCGGTAATTCTGGTTGGAGCACGAAGCCCAACCTCGTGCTCAGAGCGGGGTCAGCTGGGACACCAGGCCGGGGTGCTCGGGGCTTTTTCAGCCTGGAGTTTCACTCACTGTATCCAACAGTCACTCCTAGGCTGTTGGTATTTTCCTTCTTTAAACAGCCTGGAACCCTTTACGAGCCTTGGAAACGTCGGGGTCAGTTTAATGGCAGATGTACGTATACACACGTACATCAGCAACACTTGCTTGAATGTCCTGAGATGACACAAGCGCCCGCTGTGGTGAAGAACATAATTAAAGCAGCATGCTAATGACGTAAGCCCTCCCCCCAAGGCATTTGCATGTCTTTATGCCTCATATATGAGCACAGAAAGAGCGTGAATATAAACAAAGGCAGCTCTTTGGGCCTGAATCTGACCGAATGACAGCAACGTGTAAATATCTGTACGAGTCCTGTGTTCTCATGCAAGAAAACTCTGTTTTCTTGCCTTATTTCAGTAGTATGGGCACAGATGAGGCGATACAGCTCCAGACTTGGACCGAACACTGCTTTTGCAGGTGACGTTAAGTTTAATGGGGTCTTTGGTTGTAGCACACTACAGAAAACACAGGGGCACATCTGGCTTGGTTTGCTGTTTCCAAATATTGAAACCGAAAAGAGAACGTTAAGCAAGGGTAGCATAATGAAGCCCTTTCTCCCAGCTGTGTTCCTACCACACGCTTCCCAGCCAGATGCGCAGCTTTTAGGGCCCAGCACAGCCCTCAGAGCGGCTCCCCGGCCCATCCACCCACAGACCTGAGGCCGGGCCCTCACGGCTGCGCAGCTCCCAACCACCCGCCCCCCTCGGCCGTCCGGGGGCCGCCTCCCCTGACTGGAACACCGCCCCTCAGCGAGCCCCCAGGCTGCCCAACGAGGCTTCCCGCGGGGTCTCAGAGCAGCAGGGCCCAGCCCCTCCAACCCCCTCACGGCCCCCCCAGCCTCCATCTTGCCCCTTCCCCATCCCCATAGCAACAGCGCCTCCTCAGGCCCCCCCGCCCATAGCTGCCCGCCGCGCTGCCTGAGCGGTAACCGCCTCGAGGCCCCCCGCTCCTCCCCGATGCCTTTAATGAGCGAGGGCTGCCCGCCGCGCTGCCTGAGCAATAATCGCCGCCCCTCCCTCTCCAGGAAGCCCGGGGCTGGCCGCGGCGCTGCCTGCTCCGTTGTGCTCGAGGCCCCCCCCGGGGTGACCGCGGCGGTGCCTGCGCGGAGCCGGGCCCGGTGGCGGCGGCGGCGGCGGCGGGGCCGGGACCAGGCCTTGGGGGGGGGGTCCCGGGGCCGGTGTCGGAAGGAGGGGGCGGCCCTGGAGGCGTCCGCCATGGAGCAGTGCGTGACGGTGGAGCGGGAGCTGGAGAAGGTGCTGCAGAAGTTCTCGGGCTACGGGCAGCTGTGCGAGAGGAGCCTGGAGGAGCTCATCCAGTACGCGGGGGGGCTGCGCAGGGAGATCCTGCAGAGCGAGAGTACGTGGCGGGCCCCTGAAACCCTCCTCATCCCCCTCACTCTCCTCATCCTCACCCTCCTCTTCCTCACCTTCCTCTTCCTCACCCTCCTCCCCGCCGCCGGCCCCGGGCCCGGCTCCTTGCCCCCTTCCCTCAGGGTGTGGGGGGTGAAAAACTCCTCAAAACAGCGTGAAAAATACCTGAAAACGGGGTTAGAAACGGCGCGGGGCGAGTTTGGGGTGCGGGGCCTCCCCTCAGCCTCCCCTCAGCCTCCTGCCCCCCTCCCCGCTCAGAGGAGCCCCCATTGCAGGGTCTGAGGGGAAGGAAAGGCAGCTTTGCTGCTCTGTCCCCTCCTTTTCCCTTCTTTCTCTCTGTATTTCTCCCTAGCTCGCTTGCTGGCCGGGTTTGGGAGCACGGAGGGGTGAAGGCGTGTGGCTGGAGCCCCCCCTCCCCGAGCTTTGGGTTTGTTTGACAGCCGCTATCGGGAGCCTGCGTAGGGCAGGTGGGGCAGCGAGGCAGGCTGGAAGCAGGAGCACCCAGAGCCTGCCGAATCCCCAAGCCGGGGTTTGCCTGCCGAGCGCTGAGGCAGCCGAAGGAATCCACTCGAGGCCACGGAAGAAACGAGCTCGGGGATTAAAAGTAGGAACTGGCAGGCTCCGAGCCCGAACTCGAGGGCGAGCTGTGCTCTGTCACCTCTTCCTGGGGCCTGCTTTTTGTCTGCTTGGGAGGAGAGCTGTTTGTTTGCTGCGGGCTTGTGCAAACACAGGTGCCAGGCTCACTCCCGGCAGCGCGTGGTTCCAGGAGCATCAACAGGAGCGGTGCGGAGCTGCCCTGAGCGCGCGGCGGCCTGCGTGGAGAGCAAATCGGGGGCTCCGGCTCCGAGGCGACTCTTTGGGGTGAAATAACGCCCGGCCCTTCTGGTTTTAGGCTGAGGGGTAGCTCCATAGGTGCCTTCCGTGGTTATCAGAACGGTTGGGGCTGGGGTATTAGCGAGTCGATAAAACACGCGTCTTCGCAAACCGGTGCTGAGCCTGCCTGGAAGGCTCCCTGGCACCCCCCTCGCACTGGGATCGATCCCTGCAGGGCTCTGTGGGGCTGGTTTGGCAGAGATCTGTCTGCACGGAGCCTACTCTGCATCCACAGCTCCTTCCCCCTCCGTTAGGAACACAAAAAGGGGTCGGTGCTCTTCCTCCGGGGTGCTCCCTGCTTTTCTTCCCGGCTCCGCTTCAAGTTTTTGGGGCTGCCTTGCGAAGGGCCCGGCACTTACGAAGAAGTGGTGATCCTGTCCCCACAGAGCACGTCCCAGACCCGGCTCGTTTTGTGTCAGGACTCCAGGATGAAGCTAATGGGTCACTAGTGCTGCTCCAGTGTTTGGGGGACTCTTAAGTTTCGGTGTCTGTGCGTAAGTGGCTTTCGTGGGTGGCAAAATTCCTGTTTTGTCTTAGGAATTTACATGTAAGATATTAAACAGGACCGGGTATTTGCAGCTTTTATGTCCCCTAACCTGAATATTTCCAAAAACTGGCGGGCATGGAAGCAGCCACGCATCTCAATGTGGAGTTCAGGGGTCAGAACTTCGGAAATATCCTTGTGTGCCTCATTTCAGACGGGAGGGGAAAAAGAAAAAGACCAAATTAAAAAGCCCAAACCAACCACCCCTCACTGCTGCAAGAGAAATCCGCTCTGTAGGGTGAGAATGGAGAGCAAAGATGCACGAAAAGGCCTTAAATAGGCAGCGGGTGCGGAGAGGAAGTGGGTGGAGAGACAGAAATGCTCCGGAGCTGCTTCGGTCTCGAGGCTGCCCTGGGTGGTGGTGGTGGTGGTGTTTTTCTGCCGGTCACACAGCTTCCTAAAACTTCTGGAGCTCTTTTCATGTGGAAGCCTGAGCGCAAACAGCCCCGTGCGGACAGCAAGGCAAAGTTGGTGTTTGTTTTTCTTCCCCTTGTGTGTTTCATCTCCTGCAGTGGCCAAGGCAGCGCTGTTTGTTCTCGGAGGCTGGAAGCAAGAGGCTGCTCGGTGTCAGAGCTCCGTGCCTGGCTGCTCAGGGCTTTTCTCTGACCTTGTGCCCACGCGTGCACAGTGCTCCGAGGCTGTCAGCAGAGAGGGGCTGCCTGCGGGCCTGCTGCTGCTGCCGATTCCTTCCGAGTCACCCTGAGCTGAATTAAAGCTGAAAGAGTGCGGGGGGAAACCCTGCACGAATGTGAGGGCTTTGCCTGCCTTCTCCTCCTCCGTTGTTGTGCTGTAGCTGCTTTCTCCCCCGGTCTGTGGCAGGGCACACCAATCCGCATGCTTAGGGTAAAAATACCAGCGTGCTTGGCTTCTAGCTCAATGGTTTTTTTCCCAGGAAAAAGTGGCTATTAAGAGAAAGCGTTTTATTTTCTGCCCGTTGGGCATCGCAGATCAGGGGAGCGAGCGTTTCCATTGCGTTTGTTGTGTGACCCGACCGATCGTCCTTGTCTCGGGGGCAAAAGTCACGAGAAAGAAACTTTAAAAGGCTGTGTCTGGTGCAAGAACGCTCTTACAGCTTCGCAGCCAGGGCTTGTGCAGATGAACCGGAGCCGTTTGCTTTCCCGAGATGAACCGGTTTTGGCGGGTAACAACTTCAGCTTGCCTCGCTGTTGCCATCAACGGCCGAGTTGGAAGTTGGGATGCAGAAGAGGAGGCAGAGCAGCGAGCGGCTGGTAAATCCTTCCCTCCCCCCTCCGACTGCAGCCTTTTTCTTTGTGAGGCTGGATTTCCTTTGCCCTCTGTAAGCAGGCAGTGAGGAGCACAATGTAATAGTTGCAGTTTCTTCCCATTGTTCTGGGCTTGCCAGGCCTGCAGCAGCAGTTGGACACGGCGAATTTTGCCTTACGTGAAATCCCAGCGATGAAACCGCCCCTAAAGGCTGCTGAAACACAAAACGAGAAGGGACCAGACTCGATCAAGAAGTGGTTGGTTGCTTTTCAAAGCTTTCTGTTAAAGAGATGCTTTGGGTTCTTATTTTTCACATAAAGGGTTTGGATCTGGAACGTTAGGAAATGATTTCTGGGCTGGTCTCCTGCTTGAATGAGCCTTCCAGTGCAGCTGAAGGCCGCTCGGTGTGAGGCCCTAAAGGAAAAATCCTTCGTGTAGAATGAACTCTGAGGAAGGAGAGATCTTAGGGGTGAAGACTGGGAAATAGATTCTCCTTGTGTTATGAAATTACAAACGGGACTAAAATAAAGCACAGAAGAAGGTATAATATATTTCTGACTGGTGGCTGAGCTGTGGCATGAAGGTGTGAGCTGTTAGGTGAGGAGAGAGAGCGAGGGGCTTGGGAACACTTCACATCTGTTACTTTGCCCACAGTGGGGTCCTACAGCATTGTGCCTGCTGGTGGGCAGTAGCTTAAAGATAGCATATTTTCTAGAGGAGAAACCTTACTGACCGTCCACTCTTCTTGTAACTCTTTGGTGTTTGTGGTCAGGTCCTCAACGGGCCGTTTCTCATCTGCCAAGGAGAATTATTCCCTCCAGCCAGCAAGCAGAAGTTTCATTCTTCTAGACAGCTCCTGTCTTCAAGAAAACCTGCCCTGCAGTAGGTTTGGGGCCGTATCCCGTTATATTCCGTGAGATTTCTGCGTTTCTTTGAGCTGTGTTTATTACTCTGCTGAATTCAGGCAGCGTGCCTGAGGTATTTACATTAATTTTTTAAAGCGTTGCGTTTGTTCCTTGCTACTGCGTGGCTCCCTAATGGGGTGAGCCGTGTCCCGTACCTCCGACGTGAGCGCGTTTCCTTCTTTTAATGCCATTTCTTGTCTCTGGTGTCACATGCTGAGCGATGGAAGTTACCATTTGTTCAGAACGCAGCTGGTAATCTTCCTCTCTTCTGGTTTAGATCAAGATGGAGACTTGTCGGGGACGATTTCGCTGGTCATGACGCAGTGCTGCAAAAGGATAAAGGACACAGTTCAAAAACTGGCCTCCGACCACAAAGACATCCACAGCAGCGTATCCCGAGTTGGAAAAGCCATTGACAAGGTGCGTACGTTGAGCTGTCAGTGTGTTATCGCATCCATTCTACCGCGCGTGCTCCTTCAAAATTCATATTTGTGCTGCAATTAATCTCAATTAAGCCTTCCTGTTCATTGCTGAAGCATAGGGTTGGGGGCAGAGGTCAGACCAGGTGAGGTACAACACTTGCTTCAGAACTCGTGTACAGAGGCCTCCTTTTTGGAGTACAGCTCAAGTCTGTAATTTCTGAGAGAACACGACATGTAGGTGCTGCTAGACTTAGCAACTACGTGTTACATTTGCATAACAAAATGCTTCAATGTCGATCTCGATAACAAGTTTTACTTATAAATACACACATTTCTAATTAATCGGCAGTAGCAAATGACTGGGTGATGTTCTGTCCTAGAAGGCAGCCTAAAAGCTGGTGGAATTTTTTAAGACAGACGTTTTGCACATAATTCAGGCGTGTTGTCAGTTCTTGGGGCTTAATTTCTCAAGGTTTAGATTGTTTTTAATGGAAGCAGAGCACATTCAACTTCTCACAGTATCTGCAGCTACGCTGTAACAAGTAGTTAATGTGGTGCAGCTTATCTTTGAAGCTCCCTGTATGAGACATTCTTCTGTGAATTCCAGGATCAAGAATAACTGGGATCTGAATTATTTCTGTAGGTGGATATTAACAATTCTTTGAAATAGCTCAAAATAGAATGTTAGTACTGACTGATGCTATACATGTACTTTCAGGTCATGCTTTTCTCCTCTCTGTTTGCTCTTAAAAAGTAGTTCTGGAGGCAAAGGTTCTGTTACTTGCTTTTTTGGACATCTTGATGTAAGACCTTCACACCAGGGCATGCTTATGTTGTTAGGGTATTAACATGTGCTGTGGGGTGCGGTTTGTAATCGGACCAAGGAAGACACTAGGAAACGCGTCTTTTTAACAGAACAAAGACATTTGTCTCATGGCAGAAAACAGGTTCATCCTTTGGGTAGCTCATTGCTATCAAGTTTAAATGTTAATTTCTTAAAGTATAACTTAACAGCAGCACAACAAACTGACAAAGCAGTGGATAATGCTGCATTATTGGGCAGAATGTCTGTGAGACGCTTTTTTTGGCTTCTATCTGTGATTAACCATCGTGACGGAGAGCTGAAACTTTGTGCTAATAGCTTTAATCCAAGCATCAGGGTTAGCCAAAGCTTAAGGACGCATCTGTCTCTAATCCTTGCTGCTGTACCTAAACCAATTAACTAGAGCAAAAGCCCATCCTCATTACTGGCTGGAGGCCTGAAATAAATCTATGTAATCTTGTCCTGGGGTTGAAACTTCCCGATTCAGCCTTGGCAAGTGGACTTTGTATGAAGGAGCTCTCAGGTTTGGCTGTATGTTTTTCATTTAAATACTCTGATGAGGTAGAGCATCCCTCGGCCTTATAGAAAGGGTTCTTGGTCTATGGCAGTTGGTGGCAATGTTTCTTAGATGCCAAAGAAGACAAGGTGTACAAGCTTAATAAAGTTAAACATGAGTCTAATCTGCACATTGCTGTTTCAGTTGTCGAGTGCGCAGTTTTTGTAGTGTTGTTGCTGTCCTAGCGTTCTGAGTTTTATCAGCCATTTTAATTTAAAAAGGATAGCTGCAAGTGAAAGCATTTGTTAAACTTCACATACTCGGCTCTGTCAAACAGCAGAAAGGGACACCAGTGATCTGCTCTGTGCCTGTGTCACAAGGGCTGCTTCAGTCAGGTGCTCAAAACTGAGCTCAGCTCGCTGGGTTCAGCGTGCTTGTTTCTCTCGATTCTCAGTCTTGCTTGGTGTCCCTAATGTTTACAACAAAAGGCTAGAAGCAGGAACTCCGTGAGTCCTGCTGCTAACGAAGAACACGCTTTTATGAAGTGCAGAGCACCGGTTAGGATTATCTCCTGAAATGTGAACCGTGCAACATGCAGGTCGTATGATTTTTACTAGTTTTCACTAACTTTAATAGCTTAACTTCTTGAAAACGTACCTGGAAATCCCAGTCTGTTTGTTAAGTGTGGATAATATTTAAATCCAGGTGGAATTTAACACTTCTGTTAAACTGGACAGTGATGTTTGAAGGAAACCTTCCATATGCATTTGGTGTGTTTTCTACGTGCTGCTGGGAAACAGGCTTGAAGCCTAGCAGTGAGTTCCATTACCTATTGAAGCTGTCTTCCCCACATTGCTTCCCAATAATACACTTAAACCCATAGAAATAATTAAGTGTAATTTATGTAGTGAATTGATTCTTGACACGTTCTGGACGAAATATGACTGCCCCCGAAATAAAAACACTTGTTAGGATTTAAAGCAGCAGCCCTTGCTTTGACTCACGAGATGTGAGTTCTGCTTGTGGTGGTTAAGTCCCCATCCCGTGTTTTTCTCCTTTATTTTATGGCTGGATTAACATCTCTAGAACAACAATTACGGTCGTTTTAGCTATGTATGCTCAGGCACAGGTCAACATAACTCAGGGTTTTATTGTCTGCTTTGAGATTGGGCAACATGCTACTCCTGGTGCCAATTTGGTGTGACACATCCGAATGGTACATGCAGCATCACCGCGCTTCCTCCTTAACAAGCTTGGATACTGAAAGAACTTGCTGGATTTCCTGCTTGTGGCAATTTGGGGGTTAAATCCCTTTTTTTTTTGAGGAAGAGGAACACCTGTATGTAAATTTTACTTGGGTCAGTATTTAGTCGGTGTAGCTGGTACGTAGAACTTGGACAAGACCTAGATCTGTCCCTGACAACAGAAGCTCCTCGGTCATTTAAAAAATGAACTTTGAGGTTGGCATGAAATATTGCTGGCGAAGTTGAAGCCTGAAATGCCAAGACTTTGTGGATTGCTGTTCAATTAGCAGTTCCTGAAAAGTTTAGCTAATAAGCTGGGCTATTTTTCAAGGCAATTTATGTGCTCCTGATCTTTGAAGCTTCCCTTTTCTTCCCAAGAGCGTTTTCTTTGAAAAATGTTTGCATCCAACTTGTTCTGCGTTGTACCAGCATCTGCTCCGCTTCCCGAATTCATCACGCTGTTGGTGTTCAGCAGGTTGTTATCAGATAGCTCAGCCATCAGTCTCCCTGTAAATCACACGTCTGGGATGATTTGAGTTCATCCCCAAGCACATCTGATGGAACAAGGAAATGTTTTCCCCTCTAGCAGCAATCTGAGCGGTGGTTAAATGCCTTCATTCGGGAGAGCAGGTGGGGTAAATGGCTAGCTCCTTACATTCCCCCCCACCCAAATTTTAAGCTTGTTTTTCAAAGGCCTACATTTTAATTCAGGTTTTTTGGGAAAGCAAGGTTTGCTTCAGTTAGTATAAAAAAAAAAGTATACAAACAGAAAACCTTTGCTGAACGTAATTATGTCGTCATGAGGAACAGGGCTGGATAAACACAGCGACTTGCAAGTTGAGCACTATCTCGTGAACCAGCAAACCGAACAAGGAACGTAAACAAGTGCGTGGCGTTTGTAACGTGAGTCAGAATTCAGAAGGGAGGAATGCACAAAGTGATCTCAGCCGGGAAACCGAGGAATACGACTGTCCTTCATCCTTCATGTCATGTTATTCAGCTGGAAGGTTGCGTGTTGGCTGAAAGGTTGCATCGTGTGTGTATCGAGTCATATTCCAATAGGAATCAGTACTTTATATAATCAGTATACTTAGCACGTAATGGTCTCCGTTTGGCACTAGGCTTCCATGTTAGGCTCTTAATAACAGAAGTTGTTTCCCTGGAATAATCACCGACACACTTCCAAGCTTAAAATCTGAACGGTGTGAAATAAACTTGCTGGGGTTTGTAACCTCAGGAATTCGTTTCAACTTTTTACAGTCTTGGTAAACTCCCCGTGCTAGCAGTGAGCTTACTGTTAGCCTTTAAAAAAACAAACCTCGGAGATGCCCAGTCACGAGCACGTACTGCTTGCATGACGATTGTGAAATAAGTAAGCAAGAGGCCAGCCGCAGTCTGTTGTGCCGGGTGACTGTCACTGTAACACGCGCACTCACTTCTTGAAACTACTGGAGGCAGAGCTGTAGGGTCCCACGTATAACAAGGACCCCAGAAATCATGATTTACATACAGGTTACCGAAGTGAGGACCTGGCCAAGTGTGAGTTATCAGAGAACAGGTGAGGGGAAAGGGGGGAAAAAAAAATCACGAGGTCCCAAGATTGTACAATGGGACTTGACGCCATAGCAGGTAGGTTGCTATGAGTCATTATTGACATCTTGTATGGTATTAAAACACAAAACCACACAATTTTCGATGGGGTTTTGGGAAGTTTCTCAAAGCTTCTAGGTTTGTTGCTTCAGGACAAAGTGTTTTCTTAAAAATTACTTTGAAATAGTAGAGAACATAAAAACCTCAGGGGTATACAGCTCTGCAGTGGCTTCAGGACTGCAGCCAGAAGTGACCGCTGCATGTGGTGCCTGCTTGCTTTAGAAACAGCTTGGTTTAAGTTAGAAGCTTGCATTCAGTGATCTGTAGGTGGTTCTGGCACCTCTGTCCGCAGGTAACCAGGAGGATAAGAAGATGTTTAAGGCACTGGTTCAGCTCAAACAGTTGGTAACTGCCCAGAAGAACAGAGCTGCTTATAGGGTTATACGAGCGCTAGGAATTGAAACTGGATGAAGAATAACTTCATTGATAACTTTAGTCACTAATGACTTTTTTTTTTCCACCCCAGAAACTAGGTAAAAAAAAAAAAAAGGGGGTTGTATGTTCTTGATACTGCCTCTGGTATTTCTTTAATGCCTTCCCTATGGATTTATGCTACCTGCCAGTGGGGTTTGGAGAGCAATACCAGAATCAGCAGTGGTGCTGAACCTCAAAGGCTTCAAAGGATGGGCACAGAGAAGAACACACATTTAATCTTCAAGACACTTAAGTTTTCCAGCACGCAGCCTGAAGACGAGCAGCATGACAGGGAGCTTACAGGTTGAGACACCCGCTTGGAAACCTTACATCTGAGACTTGGATCAGTGGCAATGATCTAAATGCTTGGCTTGCCCCACCGTCTCCAAAAGGTGGAAGAGAATTCGCTAGCCTGGGGTTAAGGTTTTCCTGGAGGTTTGTGAAGGGACTTGAAGGGAGCGGTGGCTTTGAAGCGGCGGGTGTGGGTGTGGGGACGAGGAGGCTGCCCCTTTCTCTCTTTTTGATGCAGATCAGCATCAAAGCAGTTTCAGCCCCTGAGGCTGGCTTCTGAAGTGTGCTTAGCTAGGTGGTACCTGCTAAAGGAAAAGCAGCGAGGCACAGCCCTGCATGCATTCACAAGGGAACCCTTGCTCTGAGGGTTTGGTGGCTGGGTTCGGTGGGGGTGAGCTCCGGCACAGACCCTTGAGCCCTGCGGGTGCTGTAATGGGTGCGTTCACCCTAAATGCTGGGATCAGCAGCGTGCTGGCCCTTCTCTGCTTCCCTTCATGTATTTCTTTTCACATAGCTTAGAGGAACTCTTCATTGCTTCAGGTAAGGTAAACCTGGTATTCGTGAGAGCTGCAAGGGTGTCATTCTCTACCCTTTTTAGTCGAAGACTCTCCTTCAGACTTGATCAGACTCCTGAAATGGGTTAACAGGAGGCTCCTCAATGCTTCTGGCAGTGTTGCTCTGCAAGTGCCTGTTGCCTGGTGTGTGTTTTCACAAAACAACATCTGACTTGTTGGGCTCCTGCTGCAGGTCAGAGGCGCTGCAGCCCCGGGATGCACAGTGCTGATTGATCTAACCTAAACCCACATTGCCTGCTCCGATCCGTTTTGTAGCTCATCCAGCTGTGTGCTGGCACACCTTACACCCAGTAGGATTTTGGCTAACCAGCATTGTGCTGGCTGAGAGCAAACCTGTAGTATCTGGTTTGCAGGTAGCTCGTGCAACCTCTGCGTTGTTTTGATGTGAGTGTTTGTGCTGGGTGGATGTCCCCGTGCTGTGCTGAACCCTTACTGTCACAGAGCCACAGCCAAATCACTGCTAATTGCACCAAACCTCTGCTTTCTGAAGTCCCTTCCTGGAAGGGAGCTGCAGTTAGCAGACAATGGGATCACGCAACGAGCGATGCGCTGCCTGCTAGACCCCGCTCCTCCTGCAGAAGGTTTGTTTTGGGCCACGGGTGAGGGTTTTTATTCAAATTAACTTGTTTGCCCTGAGCATTAAACGTGTTAGCAGTTAAAATCCAGTTTTATATCCTGGGTTAGAGTAAGCACTGCTCTCATGCTGCCAGGAGGCGCGGTGCCAAGCAGTGCCAAGTGTTGCTAAGGAATCGCTGTGACAGTATTTTTTACTTATTCTTGGAATATGTCCGCAGGCCACCGGCCTAAAAATACACTGCAGTGGGATTGTCAGGGCTTGACCCGTAAGAGATCTCTCAGATCTTCAAAGCTCATCCTGTTGCTGGTGTCTCGAGGTTTTCAGAGAACTGCATTTCATTGTCATTGGCAGGGTGGGGAGAAGTGGCATTTTCCTTCTTCAGCATTGCCTGCTCCCCCCCCCAGCTATGTCAAAAATCCTCGAGTTAAAGCTTTTACTTCCAATTTGGTGCGCTGCGGTGACAGTGATGCATTGATAATGCTATTTTGATTTTTAGCGTGGGCGATTTTGTTTTCTGTTCCCTGTGCTTTTCAGTTTTCACGTATGGCAAAAAGCCTTTTCTGCAGATACTTCCTCCAGAAAAGCATCGTGGTCCGGTAGCCCCTTTATTAGTTAACAAGATTTGTAATTTGCTGGCTAACTTGTAATTTGTCAGTGTAATTCCTTATGCTGGGTAATGTTCAGACTTGAAATGAGCAAGGCAAAGGATTTCTTTTGTACGCAGGAGATAATGAAGCAGCTGACAGATACCTTTCACGTCGCCCAGGAGGTAATTAAGGGCAAACTGAGCAACAGGCAGAAAGCACCTGAGCGGAGACATAGGTGTCGTGCAATTAAAGAAAAATTACGTGGGGTTAGTTGTTCCGAGCTATTAAATGTTAATTTCTACGTTTCAGAATTTCGACTCTGACATCAGCAGCGTGGGGATAGATGGGTGCTGGCAGGCTGACAGCCAGCGGATCCTCAACGAGGTGATGGTGGAGCACTTCTTCCGACAGGGGATGTTGGATGTAGCCGAGGAGCTTTGTCAGGTAACGATAAGTATGGATGTTGAATGTTATCAAACGTAGAACGTTTTGTGACAGCATCCTTATCTGGATGTTAATGTTCCAGGTAAATATTGAAATTGTCAGAAAAACAGCAATTGAATTACATATATTTTTTTATTCTGTACCTAAAAGCGTGACTTTGTTTTTCAGGAATCCGGTCTATCAATAGATCAGAGTCAGAAAGAACCATTTGTGGAGTTAAACCGAATATTGGAAGCATTAAAAGTTAGAGTTCTGAGGCCTGCGTTAGAGTGAGTCTGCTCAGTTTTTTCTCCATTTTTTTAATTCTTTAATAAATTCTTAGTTTTTCTCTTTAAATATTATCTTTGTTTTGATGCACTCCCCTTTGTTCTCTGAGGGATCTAATTAGTGAGTGAACCTCTTTCTCCTGTTGTTCCCTCTGTGTCCCTTCCCATGGGACATGCTGCATAAGTAAGGGTCTCTTCCTTAGGTTAAGGATTAACTTGAATCATTTGTGATGTTAATTTAGGACTTGGGGAAGAAACATCACGTAGAGAAACAGCTGCCTGCCGTGATGGTACTTCACCTTAGTTACAGTGAAACACTGGTGAATCTTACGGGCAAAAGTCTCCTTATGGAGGATACCTGGGCTTAATAAAGCTGTTGGGTATCCCCAAGCCTTTTGGCTTCACCAGGCCCTGGGGCTGAGCAGAAGCAGGATCAGCAAGCTCACTGTTCTTCAAGCTAGTTCTCTTTTTAGAGCAGATAAGGGATCCTGGGCTGGGGAGAGGGAGTGGAAGGACATGTGTGTACTTTGCAGGCTCACTAACACTGGATCGGGGTATGTCTCTGGGAGGCAGGAAATTTCTCTGTGCTCTGGGGGCTGGACTGAAAGTGTGATCTGTTTGTCAGTGGTGTTCCTCTGAACAAAACGCTTCCATTAACGCAAGAGTCAGTGGGTAATTCTGAATGCTCAGACAGAACTGAAGTATGGGGGAGAGCATCTGAGGTGTTATTAATCAGCCTTAGACTAGGATATTTTCATGACCTTAATAGACTTTACAACTATTAGACATCTAAGCTGATGCTAAAAATGACAGTTGAAGAGGGAAAGGTGATGAAGTATCTCATGGGCTACTGCTTTATAATTTCCAGTAGTGCTACATAACTGTGCTGTACCATTTCAGCTTTTATTTTAAAAACAAGAAAATGCCAAACCAGCCCTCAACCTGATTTTGTTTTCTGGTTGCAAGACCTTTGGTAAGCCTAGGTTGGTCTCAAAAGTAAGAAAAAATAGAAGGTTACTAACAGGATACTACTCTAAAAATAGAAGCAGTGAAATAAAGCAGATTCAGAGTTTGTTTCATTCCAGGACATAATTTGTACACTTAAAATATATTTTTTGCATTATTTGATTCAGTACATTTTCATATTAACAAACATTTTTTTCTCCTTCTAATGTGAACTAACACAGGTGTATGCCAGTTCAGAGGTCATTGGCATCTCAGCTAAATGCAGGGGTGCTCTGATGTTCGAACCTTGCTGTTCCTAAATTAAATTCTGGATTTATAATTTATAAAATAAACTCTGGGTCGTGCAAAGTTTGACCCAAGTAGTATCTGAATATAGTCACACAGATGAAAAGCTCAGGTGGTTTATTGCCTTTGAATCGGTTAACTGAAGGGAAACAACACCAAAATGCTGCTACAACCCCCCCAGGTCACTGAAATCGTTTGATCTCAGATTAGCCAGGCCCTGTGTCCAGCTCATGGCAACTTCGGCATAGTGAGTAGCTCCTGCAGCGTGTTAAATATTTCTCAAACAAAGGAGAAGGCACGGTCCTTCTTCAAAGGAAGCCTTATTCCCCAGACAGTCGAGTGGACAGAGAATAGGGGGTATTGTTAGCACAGTTTGCATGCGGGTTTCCCTCCCCCAGCCTCGTTTCTGTTCATAATGGCACTTTTCAGAGCCCAAACTGTCTGCTCCTGGGTTTGCCCAGCGCTGGGCATGGATGCTTATGTAAAAACCGTGCTGGTTAGGGAGCACAATCAAAATGTGGTGAATGCACAGTTATTCCTCAGAAATTCTGCTTCTGGTGAACTGTTTCACAGCACCATGTTGTTGTATATTTATAATATTAGTATTAAATACGTGACATTTCCCGTATTACTTCACAGCAGACATGGGTGTTCAGGAGGAGTGATAGAAACTGCATGGTCAGCTCCAGGAGAAGGAGCCCCTGCGCGAGAGGAGCTTGGAAGGATGGCGTTGTGCTTTGGGTAGAAAGCTTAACAAATGGCTCAAATTGTCATCTGTAAATACAGCTTCAGGGGTGCATAAAAGCAATCCCAAACCGACCCGTTACAGGGCTAGGCTACTGCCACCGTTGTTGAAGCAGATCTAACCCAAACCATGCTGTGGTTCTGTGCCAGGTACACAAGGATTATTAATTACAATATCACGAACCAAAAAGGGGGAGCGTATCAGGGTGTCCATGGGAAGTTGTGGAAGGTTGGGATGAAAACATTAACTGGTCTCTCTGGCTCTGCTGGTGCCCAGCAGTTGGTGTTAGGTTAGCCTCAGGATTGGAAATGGAGCAAAAACTCGTCGCTTCTGGTCAACACTATCTAAAGGGAGCTGGCAGATTAATAACTTTTTTTTTTAAAGACTTTCAATGCTTTGGTGATGGAAAGAAATACCAAATTTAAAACAAGCCACCCCCCCTATTTGTAGTTTTGTTTGGTTTTGTTTCTTTTCCTTCAGATTTTCTTACCAACACAGATTCCAACACTTACTAATATCATACCTTAGAATTAAATGTAGTACAACTGGCCACAACGTTTGTCATTTTCTTGTGGTTTTCAACTTAATTTTGTAGCTGCTCAGTCTGGGCCTGCACACACAGCTGTGTAGTTTCTGTGCCTCCGTAGGATCCCATTTATTTCCAGTGACCTTTCTCATTGGAGTTTGGTGATGGGGGAGGGAAATCTGTAGATTCTTCCTGGATGGATTTGGTTTTTTCTGAGCCCAGGTGGGTCTCTATGTGAAGCTGTGGTGGGAATGACTTGCAGGTTCACAGCATTTGGCCGTCATCTCCCAGGGAAGAGGCATCATCTTCTCGTGTGTCTGTAAAGCAATAAGGTCCTGGTATTCGTTGGGACCTTTGGGACATGGTTTAAAGTTAATTTAATCTTCATTAGGCTTTGTGGAATTCGTTTTAATTAAATCCCATATGGGAGCTAGAGGAGAGCTCTGTGTATCCGTGGTTTGTATGGTGTACCGTACGTATACTTTAAAAAAGAATCAGATGGATTTGAGTCACAGGGGTGAAGGCACTGTGAAAGCATCATTCTGAGAGGAGTTAGGAAGACAGATGTGATTACTGATGATTTTGGGCTGTGATAGAGAAAACGTGCGTTGAATATTTTAAACATCGCTTATTGCTTTTTGTTTGTTACAAACCCTTTGAATAGGAAGAGAACATCCTAATCCAAACACCTCAGGCCTTGCTTCTGTGGTTGCTCTCTTCTGATAAAAATCTGTGCTGCCGCTCAGAACAACAACAACAAAATAGGAAAGCCTGCCTAAAAGCTAATTTGAAAAGACAGACTCTATCTCAGCAAGATGAAGCACCGTGCCATGTGGGCATGTGGTTGTGAATATTGGCAGGGAGAGGATGGAGGCTCTTTGATGCCTCCCTCTTGATGCAATACAGATTAATATCTCATTAATGGGACTGTGGAACTTCAACCTCATATTCTGATGTGTTAGTTTTATTGTTTATTGATAATATCTTCTTATCTTTCAGCTGCTTATTGGCCTATGGTTGTCAACTCCAGGCTCTAGTTTTCTTGGTTGGGAGTGAGTTTTATTGCCAGTGAACCAGGTTTAAACCATGGACGCCGACCATTTAAACCAAATAAACAAAAAGCAAAACCAAAAAGAAAACCAAAACAAAAGCCTATCCCTCTGTGCCCCCCCCCCCCCCCCCCAAACAACAATAATAACAGAAACACACAAATCCCACATGGTTAGTGAGTATATGCCTGGTAGAGATCAGTGTCGGCAGTCTTCTGCGGCTGCTCATGTGAAACTGCTTGAAATGAGGGGCAGCAGGGTTAGCTCTTGGTTCAGAAGCTATGCTTTTCACTGTCACTGAAAGGTTACTGCAGTCAGTGGAAAGCCTGCCCAGTAAAGTCAGACTCCTGACGCTTTCAGAGCAAACTGAAGGTAGACTTGGCTTGTTAATGGTACATCTTCAGGCTAGCTTTCCTTGAAAGCTTTACCAGTGCTGTAAGAATCCTCAATTTTCTTATTTTAGCAATGATTAAAAAAAACAGAAGCCTCATATACTCCTTCTATTTAAGGGACAGACTACTTCACTCCTCACTAAAAAGTGAAAAGCTCTTCCTTGCTTGATGGGACCCTCACAGTGCAAATAGTATAACTAATTAACACTAATGAGAAACAGATGTGACTGAAGAACACAAACTTGAAGTCCTTAAGAGGAAAAGATTGGATTGATTGAGGCCTGACTAAACTGAATTTAAAAAATGGATAAAACCTAAATAATATCCCTTTTAAAAAAAAATGCATTTAAAAATCCAGTTTGTTTTATGTAGTGCCTGTTAAAAAATTCATCCCTGTTATTAGGGAGCCAAACATTGGAGTTGTCATGGTGAAGGACACCCAAAAAGTAAGAAATGTTTTTATTGTCCAAGTTGAAAATAACACAAAAAGCAAAGTTCAGTGGAGCAGTGCATGGTATTTAAATGAATTTCGCTTCCCCCTGCCCCCTCAGTGTAAGGTCTTCATAATATTTTTTTCTTCGATGCTTCCACGGATGGACTTCCCCTCTCTAGGGCAACATACGCATGCACGTAAACACAGTGGCTGAGTAGAAAATGTTTGGGTAATGAGGAAGTTGGAAAATATGTTGTTGAAAGGCTTGGTCAAACCTGTTTAACATGCAGCAGCAGCAGACTACGTGTAATTGTTAAGATTTGGTGACAGAGTGGTGGTATTCATCCAACTATGGGAATTAATTTCAAATATTTCTTCCTTGTGTTGTGACCGCATCAGCGCTGCCTTCCAGCCACCGAGTGCTGAATTTTGCTGCTGTGTGTTCGTAGACAGAGGCGAAGTATACAGCAGTCCAAAAGTGCTGCCGCCCTCCACGTGCTGTGCATGCTGCAGAGCTCCTTACATGTAAAAGCTCCTTACCTGTAAGGGTCTGGCTGTATTCTGGGCTCCACGTAGGCTAACATAAGCTCAGGGAACAGTCATATTCTTCTTGAAATAGATGTTTGATAATTGTAATAATTTCATATCGTGTAGGCTGAAGTTTAATTACTCCTGTGTCATGTCCCTCTGTACCTCCTCATTTCTTCCAGGTGGGCGGTATCCAACAGAGAAATGCTCATGGCACAGAATAGTTCGCTGGAGTTCAAGCTACACAGGTTATATTTCATTAGTTTATTGATGGGTGGAACAGCAAATCAAAGAGAAGCACTTCAGTATGCAAAAAACTTCCAGCCGTTTGCCCTAAATCATCAGAAAGGTGAGTAGGGTTTTGATCACACTGAAGGGAATAAAGCCCTTGGATGTGGCATGTGGTAGGAAAATACAAACTATTTTCCACGTGTGTTTTAGTCCATTATTTTCCTTTTATTTGAGGCTTCTTATTTATATATTTAATATGCATTAATTGAAACCTTATGACCTGATTTAAATCCCCTTTTTTAAAGAGGGTGCAAAGTTGTACTTTAATGCCTACAAACTTTCCTCAATTCAAGGTTTTTGACATCTTAAGTAGCTACTTGGATTAGTTATTAGTATAGTTATAGTAGCTGCTTAGATTAGGGATCTGGAAAAGTCCTGGTGTCAGGGTAAAGCGTTAAAAATGCACCGCAACATTCTTGGAGTAGTCATCTGCTATTTTCTGCTGCGTGGGGTAATATAAAAAGATACAAAACTTTTGAAACAAAACAGTGCAAATTGAATCCAGCATAAATCCTTATTTTTAGTATGCTGCATGTGTCAGAAAACTTCAAAAATGCTAGTTTGGAATTAGTCAATAATAGCCACTTCAGCCTCTTCCTGGATGCGGAGACACAGTTCTTTCTTTTCTTTGTGATGAGCATTGTTAATTTAAAAAGGCTGTATCTAAAAGCTGCTGAAAGCCTGTAGAGCATTAAAGTAAAGCCTTTTAAAACAAATTAATAGGCAGAATGCAGGTGCTTGTAGGGGAGAAGAGCCCCCCCATCTCTTCATAGTAGACTGGAGTTCTTGTAGAACAGACATCTGTTCTGTGATGCCTGTAATTGTATTTTGTAGAGGTGAGGATATGTGTTATTGATTTGGTGTATGTGCCAATTCTGACTGTTTTCCGTGTAAAAGTAAAACTGTAGACACTAGCCTTTATTTATTGCATGAAATAACTAACTATTCCTGGTCCCTCGCAGATATTCAGGTTTTGATGGGCAGCCTGGTATATCTGAGGCAAGGTATAGAGAACTCTCCGTACGTTCATCTATTAGATGCAAATCAGTGGGCTGACATCTGTGACATCTTCACAAGAGATGCCTGTGCTCTTCTGGGTCTCTCAGTTGAATCACCTCTCAGTGTTAGGTATGCTGTTTTTCGCTTGTTTTTAAGACCAGGTATACAATGTTTTGGCTTGTGTTTCTTGTTGAGGACAAAATAAACAGCTTTTTGACTAGTAGCATGATCTAGCTTGTATGATTACAGTTATCTCTAAAAAGATCTGCAAAGATTAAAAATCAGCTATTTCGGTGTGTTGTGCTCTCCCAGCTCATAAGGAAGCATCTTTTCAGCTCAAGAGGAAACGTTCATAGGTGGAATTTGGCTTCTGTAGTTCAAACATCAGTGTGAAGGATGAGGATGGCAATCAGCCATTTATTTCCACAAGTGTGTGAAAACTGTTCCTGCTGTGCAACTGCAAAGAACTAAAATTTCAGCCATGATTCTGTCAGCACTTGATCATCTCTCTTTTTAATCCACACATTACTTTACCTGTCTTCTTTGTACAAGAGTGTTCAAGTGTTATGTTTTGATACTAGCAGCTAAAATTTCCACATTATATACTGCACCTTATTTGCAAAGAAGGAAGAAGCACTTTGAAGCCCAGTAGCTAAAATGACAAAATGCAAATCTGTTGGAGGCTGTTAGAAATGTTAAGAAAAAAAAATCTAATCTCCTAGTTTTTCTGAAGATGAAGCAGACTAGCTGCTATTTTTCTTCCGGATGCCTACTGCCTGATGTCTTAATTTCTATTTCAAACATAAAATGGAAAATAAATTATATGTATCCTTTGGGGATAGATTTAGTACTTGCCAGAAGCTTCGTTACAACTTCTTGTTATAAATTTACTGCTTGAATGTGAATATTATTAGACTTCTGTACTTAGTTTAGAGCTCTCTTAAAATTGTCAAACCTTCTGCTTCCCCTGTGTTGCACCACTGTCCTAAAATACAACCAAACCAACAGAGGACTTCAGATAAAATTGTCTTTCTTGAATAAATTATGCCCATTTCACCGTTTTATAGATACAAATATTATTAGATATCCAAAACTTGTTATTTTAGTTTTCATCTTTTTCCTGTTTCAGTGAAATGAATAGCCACCTTTTCATTTTCATTGGGCATGTATTGACACTAATGCTGCAACTTTCAGTGCAAATGTCCAAGAGATTTTCAGTGGAGTGGAAAAATCCCTCTTATTGATGTTTGGATTTGTTGGATGTTCGCTTCGAGCCTAGTATGAAATCAATTATGCTGAAACTTATTTACTGTGTAGGTGGTATCGATACTCCTGTCATAAACAAGACCCTTCTAAGCTGTGATGACCTTTGTGTGCTGCAAATCCTCTAAAAATTAAACTAGCTTAAAGTGAGATCCCTGTTTTAAAACGTACTGCTTTCTAGAACAACAGTAGTGGTCATTTTTTTAAAAAAATATTATTTCAAAAGAAAAAAAGCTGATAGGTTTCTCCAGTAGGCCTTTCTGTAAAGGCCTCATGGTCTGAATTACTGCGTGGAGTCGGTGGGGAAACTCCTGTACTGAGGGAGGCCATGGTTCAGGGTCTTGAAGGACAACAGGGCATCAAATTGTCATTTGATTTTACTATTTCCTTGAGTTGGTCTACCCCCATAGGGCTCTTCCAGAGATGTTTTCATATAGAGCCATTAAAGCAGTAGTTCTTTTATTTGTACAGATTTTTAGAGCAGCCAATTGACGGGCAGGCTTCAGGCACATCCCTCACAAGTAAAGTAGCCAGAGTGTTGCTGGAGAAACAGAAAAACAAGTGTCTGGAGGGGCAGAGTTGAGAGGAAGGTCATGACTTCTGTAGACAATAAAACTTGCACTAATAGTAAAATAATTTGCCAAAAACAGAGCAGGCTGATACCGAGGTCAAATCCTGTTTCTGTTGCTGCTGATTTCCAGGCCTGTAGTCCTGTCACTGGACTTAAATTATTGCCCATCAAAATCTGGGTTGAGATGTGGAAAATCATGGTCATGCTTTGTGTTGTAACAGAGGGAGACACTTCAAAATAATGTGGTGATTTCTGGAAGCGGGTAGCTCTCAGAGCAGGCAGAAGTGTTGTGAGAGCACTGGCTTGGTTCAGTTGCTTATTGCCCTTCTTGTTAGTCATGGCAGGTTGTGCTTTCCTTCCTTCACTCACCTTCCTATGATTTTCTACATTTGTTTTCTTGATTCAAGATGAAGGTGGAAATACATGTTTCCTTATGTGGTAATTACATGTTATTAAAGGATTATCAGTTGTGTGTGCACCTATGGGTTACACAGAACCTCTTAGACTTCATGCAGTCCTCTGTAATTGTGATAGACAGCCAGTACCTATATAAGTTCATGTGGTATACCTCAAATCAAAATAGCTAGCTTGGAAAATCACTTAAATTATAAGATTCAGAGCAGGCATTAACTGTTGTTTTCAGTACAAAGTGTAGTGCCTTTGGGGTCCTAACCTAAGAAGCAGGTTAACTGATAGTCTGCCCCAAAACCCTTGCTCTTGAAGGGTTACCTAGAAATATGGACATGAACTGAAAGACATGTACAGCACTCTTGTATCTAAAAGATCTTTAAAATAGAAATACAAAAAATGCTTCTTTCCTAAAAGGTACATTACCTTAATATGTCCTTTTTCTGCAGTTTTTCAGCAGGGTGTGTAGCATTACCAGCTCTAATTAATATCAAAGCAGTTATTGAGCAAAGGCAGTGCACAGGGGTTTGGAACCAGAAGGACGAACTACCGGTGAGTTAACGCTGAGCTATTCCAGGACATGTTTCTGATGGGGAAATACTGGTTTTTGTGCTGGATGTTACAGGATGTTACACTGCCACCTGTTACAGGATTTGACTGCCACCTCCGGCAGGTCCCTGGCCTGAGGTTTCCTCCTGTACAGAGACCTGGGGATCTCTGTCCTAGGCTGGTGGACGTGGCTGTTTCCTGTTTGTAGGTTCAACCCATGGCAAAGCTGAGCATGAGTCACAGACCCACGCACACACACAAAGGCCACTGGTATGACCAGCTATGCAGGCTGCCACAGACAAGGCACTGTCTTCAACAACACCCACATACAGGGCTTGCATAAAACATAAGCACACAGCTGAGTCCCCTTCCTCCTCTGCGTCTGGTAAAGATTGAAATTCACTGGTGAAAATGCACATGTGCACACACCACATTCTAGTTTCACAAGCACATTTGTGGATCCTTGAGTATTATACCTGACTACCCACTCAGGGAAGGAAATTCATCTCACAAAGAAACGTTAATTTTCTCTGGCTGGGCTTGAGCTCTCCATGGGCTGCTTTGCATCGACACTTTATCATGCAGATAGGAGGTGAAAAATGTAAGGCTACATCTGGGGATGTGGGAATTGAATTGGGAAGCATAATGCTTTGGAGCCAGCACAGCTCTTTTGTATGAGTTAAAATGAAGTTCAGTTGTTAAGAAACCCTGTTTTGAAGTTAAGTTGTTAAGTTGTTAAGAAGTTGTTAAGTTAAGAAGTTAAGTTGTTAAGAAAACCCTGTTTTGTAGCTGTTACAAGGTGTGTGCAGCTCTCCAGTGACCTCCTGTTTTGGAAAGAAAACCTATTTAGTGCAAATTGGGCATGAACTGAATTAGCCTCACGGATTGTAGATAGAAG
>CM021734.1:90623409-90677895 GCA_011075105.1 Heteronetta atricapilla
CAGGGAAGAATATTAAAACCTATTTATTGATTTATATATATATATATGCATATATAGCTTCAGTGCATGTGGTATTTTTTTATTTTTCTTCCCAGCTGTTTTTCAGTAACACAGAGAGTAGAACCTCCAAGTGTAACAGATCCATGCCATGCTGTCCAGACAGGAATGTTTATCTAGAAAGTATTTGCGAAAAGACTGCTATCAGATGGAGATCAGTTAATAGGTTTTAATATTCTTCCCTGCATATTCTAAACGTAGCGGTGTCCACTGTGTACTGCTAAGGTGGCATGGGGATGGGAAACCTTACTTTCGTCATGCAAAGATAGAGATTAAGTAGCCTGAAGAGGTTATATCATCAGACTTAGTTGGAGGCTCTCTGTCAGAGCAGAATATTGGTCAGAGCCTGGAGCTTTAGCTACAGAAGTTGAGTTTTTTGCAGTTTTCAATCCTGTCCTGAAATCATGCACTCATTCTTTTCTATTTGAGATGGCCTTTCCCAAAATCATTTGGTCCTGATGGCAGGAGTTTTTCTGTACCAGTGTTTTCTGTGTTGGTACTGAAAATAAATGATTCTGTTATGCTTTAGTATTGATGGGACTTGTAGGTGCTGGAGAAGTCTTTTTAAGAAGCTGCAGAAAATTGCCATCATTAATCCAAGGGTGTGTTGTGGTGTGTTTGGTTTTTTTTCTTCCCTTCCCCCTTAAATGAGATCTGTCATCTGAACCACGTTGGAAATCACTGGCTAGAAAGTACAGAATGTCTTGGGTCATCAGCACAGTTTTCCTGCCAGAGTGCGGATCTGCGCTAAAAAAAAAATGCACTTGTCTCTTGGCAGAATACTCTGCTTTCTTGGGGGTGGGGAGAAGCTACATAAATTACCATTTTAAGATCACAATAAGTATTTTTGGCTGGGAAATTGTCAGGCATCAACACAATGGATTTTGCTGCCTTCACAGCCCAATTATGAAATCTGTTAAGGAAGGACTATGACCTAAAGCAATAATTGCCTGGAGAGGTCGTTTCCTAAGATAAATTGTCTTTATTTCTTTCACAGATTGAAGTGGACCTCGGTAAAAAGTGCTGGTATCATTCAATATTTGCCTGTCCCATTCTCCGTCAGCAAACAACAGATAACAACCCACCTATGAAATTAGTCTGTGGTCATATTATATCAAGAGATGCTTTGAATAAAATGTTTAATGGCAGCAAGTAAGTACCGTTTTTATATTCCAAGCAAAGTATAGACAAGGGCAAATCTTAAGGGTAGAGTATGGCATTTGGGGAAAGCTGAGTCCACAATGACGTAATTGTTGGAAGCTTGTAAATCTTGGACTATGACTTTGAAGCCAGATAGCAGGGTTAATGTGCTGGAGGATAGCAAATAAACCCTCTGATGTTGTAGAAAGCGAGATGATGTGAAGGAATGTAGCAAACAGTAATTTTCCAAGCTGCAAATACCATTGCGTTGTTCCACATTCAAAGAGAGGTTTTTGCACACACAGTTTTCTGCTGGGAGCAAGGTTAGTAATGGTTGAAACATCTCTTTAAAAAATGAAGGGAGTGGGGAAAGTAAATCTCTGGGGGGAAATACAGCTTAGTAATTGAGTGGATAGTTAACTATCACTCCTTCTTAGGTATCAGTGGGATGCCTATGGGCTTTTGGAAGGGAGGAGATAATAGAGGGAGAACTATATGGATTTCCTTCAGGAAGAACCAGTGGTAATTTGGATTGAATATATGCAGCTTCTGTGAGGGCTGACAGCTTAATTTAGAGTTGTAAGTTGTTTTGTGAAATCCATTGTGAAAGTAAGTGACACTACGACTAAAAACATTGAGTGGGAAAAAATAAAAGCACAAAGGTATGCTTTCATAGGTCACTTCAGTCATTTTAAGCCAGTAAACTCATTGCAATGTTATTCTGGTCCCTGATCATTTATTACTGATGCTTTCATTCCTCAGCTTCAGTGACAGAACAGCTCTGATAAAATTAACTCTCGGGGATGGAAAGCCCAAACTTAGAGATGGAGAAAAATACATCAATCCTAGAAAAAAAAAAAAAAGGTAGTAAGCAGATGGAATTGTATCAGTGGAGACCTCAGCAGGAAGGCCAGGCTGACCTATTTAGCCACAGCCTGCAGCAGTAGATCTAAGTGGGCTGTAAAATCACAGCATTTTGGGAACCAGGAAGTAAAACTGACTGGATGCTAATCAAGTCAAACCGAAAGCTACCGGCCTGATTAAAGTGACTAAAATGCAACAAACTAACCTCAAAGTTTAAATAAAAGATTAACCATGAAGTGTAATTTCTTGGTATTTAATGATTCAGAGGTGAGTGGGTAAAAGGTGAGGAAAACCCATAATTAGAAGAAAAAGTGTGGTAAGGTAACTTCTAGCGGAGCTTCAGAGTACATTCAATTCATGCTTGGGGGAGAAAAGAGGAAGAACTGTCACCGCAAACTTGATACCATTGTAATGGAGGAGAAAGTTTAGCTCTTAGTTTTTTCAGCAGTGCGAAGTCTCCAGAAAGTGCAGAGCTACTGGGCTGCTTTCTGCATTACCATGATTCTAACACGTTCTCTTTGTCCCCAGATTAAAATGCCCCTATTGTCCGATGGAACAGAGTCCCGGAGATGCCAAACAGATATTTTTCTGAAGAGAAGTTTCATTATGCAGTTTGTAAGTGACACTCTGAATTTCAGGTGCATTTCAGGAGAATTAAAACACACCTGTTCCATTTTATGCAGCAGACTGAGGACTCCTATGTTTGTATAAGCTAATGCTACAGAAACTTTGCCAACATTTAGTATATACATACCAAGTGGAAATGCTACAGAAATATTATTACCATAGGGCTTTACCTATACTCTTGGTCTCCATACCTGATCAAGTTACTACACCAGCAGTTGTCATTCAATGCAGGTTTTTGTACTTAATTATATGGTGACTTTTTACTTTTTAAAGGCAGAAATTGATCACCTCCCCCATTTGTTTAATAATTCTTCCTGCTATCATTCTATAGATAACTGTCACCTTAGAGAACGTTTGTGGAAAAAGTTTTATTTCCTGTAATGTGTATATAATTAAAGGTAAATACTTCAGAAAAAAAAGTTTGATAAACTGAATAGTGGTTATAAAACTAATTTGTATTTTTTTCGCTGAAAAAGCTGTGATATATTCTGAGTTTTTCTTTCAAGCATTTTTTCAACTTTTACATAGAATTCAAAGTAAATGTGCATATATATAAAATATATTAAATATATAGCCCTGAGGGGCGACCCGTTAAAATCCATCACTAATTTATAAGGGTGGTGTGTGGATAAATCCCTACTGGAACAGAGAGGGAATAGGAAATCCTGTTCCTTCGGTTTCACGATCAAGAAATGTTTGTGTAAGAGAATATTCAATAAAACGAAATTCTGAAGTGGAAATGCTTTTAGTTGATGACATTTGCTCTCTGGCCTTTGTAGTCATGTTCTTTGAACTTTGTATTCAGGATTAGGCTATAAATGTCATGTTGCTGTATAGTTTAATAGTCATTATAGTGTGCTATTTATAAACAGTTATCAAAACCAAATAAATTGTACAAGTATTCATTGTTAAATGGGGGAAAAGCATGTTCTGATGCAATCTACTGATCATGACTCTGCACTCGGCAGAATTGGGCCCTACATCATATGTTAGGAGATAGCAAGTTTTCTGTAGCTTAAACACTTTGCTTCTAGCCTTGTTTTTGTAGTAGATTATTACTGCCATTGCTACTTTTTCTGCTAAATTTGTCATATTGGTGACTAGGTAAATTTGTACTCATAAACGAGATGTAGATCATGGCAGTTAAACCTTTTCTAGTGTGCATATATTTGTATTTATTGCACTGTCCTATAGTAGGGCAAGCAGCCATAAGGCATGCGAAGCTACATGTAAAATTATATTTCTGTATGTGTAGTAAAACAAACAAACAAAACCAACCCGAGCTTACATGGTTGAATACTGACACACTGGTTGAATGCACTAGCACAATGCACTACAGAGAAGACCGTCTTTGGGAAACCTACACCTTTTGAATTTGGTTGTCGCCTGACTTGAGAGACTGACTTGGACTCTATCGGATCGGTGACAGTGGACCGCCCTAAAGAGACACTCAGAGGAGCAAGTCGAGGCACACACATTTTAAACTTTAAATGTGTTTGATACGTGTGGAAAATGCAGGTGTGTGACTTTCTGCAAAACTTAAACTGTATTCACACTGAGTTCAAAACAACTGGGTTACCAAATGGTAAATCAACAATAAAAGGGTGAGGATATTATTTTCCATCTAGGTTTCCTAGTCTTGCTGAAATTGCTTCTAATCTTTTCTTTGGAGTGGAATTACCTAATGCCTTGAATTTAAATGAAATGACACATGGACTACTTAAACAAAGGAAAATCGAGTGTAAGTGCCGCATCTCCCTTTCTGTTCTGTCATGCTGGTAGTTTTTTGGCATTGGTGTGAGCTTAGGTTCGTGTTGATAATGCCTCTAGTGCAATTCTTAGTGTGCAAACACGGCAGACTTATAACAGGGCACTGTTAAAAATTCATCTTACGTATTAGAAACATTTTTAATACAGAGTGATCCTGTTTCCCCTGTTAAATAGCACATGGAGGGGAAGACGTACGAAGAACGGCTGAGGTCACTGGGCCTGTTCAGCCTGGAGAAGAGGAGGCTGAGGGGAGACCTCATCGCAGTCTACAACTTCCTCCTAAGGGGGTGTCAAGAGGCAGGAGACCTTTTCTCCATTAACACCAGTGACAGGACCCGCGGGAACGGGGTTAAGCTGAGGCAGGGGAAGCTTAGGCTTGACATCAGGAGGGGGTTCTTCACAGAGAGGGTGGTTGCACACTGGAACAGGCTCCCCAGGGAAGTGGTCACTGCACCGAGCCTGACTGAGTTTAAGAAGAGATTGGACTGTGCACTTAGTCACATGGTCTGAACTTTTGGATAGACCTGTGCGGTGTCAAGAGTTGGACTTGATGATCCTTAAGGGTCCCTTCCAACTCAGGATATTCTATGATTCTATGTTATAGATACGTAGCTGATGCACAAACCTGGCTGTTACCACCAGATCGTTACGCTTCTTCTCACTGTCTCTATGCTTACTTAATAATTGCCTGCAGTTTTGAAACTCCACCAACAGATGATGCTAGCAGTTTAATATAGAACGCTCATGTGCGTGAAGTAATGGGATGCCGAGCTGGGCATTTGTGACATGCTGCCTACCTTTTGGTTGGTACGGCAGCCAGCCTGCCCTCCACGATGGGGCAAGTTGTCTCCTACTGCGGCCTGATTTGCTGCTGGTATCCAGAGAAAAATGCTTGCATGGGGAAAAGGGAATAATAACAGGAGGTTTTCATTCTCAAAATGCAGTTAGCAGCTGGTGTGCGTGCACTTTCTCTACTGCAGCTTGGAAACACCCATAGCAGAGTATTTGATTTTAAAAACCTTTAAAGTTGGAAGTGCTGCAGTGCTATCTGGGCTCTGCCCTCGCATGTTCTGAAGCCGTTCCCTGATCCCTCTGCAGCAGTCTCATTAAAAGCCTCTCGCTGCACGTAGCTGGAGGGACGCTACTCAGCGAACGCGGCGAGCTCGGTGTCCGTCACCGTGCAGCTGCTGCGGTGGGCTTGCAGCGCTGCTTTGCACCCTCTGCAGACTGTGCCGCAGCACAGCTCGGTGCTACCAAGCACACCAGTGATGCGGATGGGCTTTGTCGGGATTTTTCTGACTGCAGTCCTCTAAAAGGTTTAGCTTCTAGGTGCTCTGTCGTTTTGACAGACTCTGTTCCAACTTTCGTACCTGTCTTGACCTACCACTGCAGGTTTCCTATTTCTTGGGGGGGGGTTGAAGTCTGATTTGTTTTCAGGAAACACAGACCTTAAAAACAGGTACTGGGGAATGAAAATAGTGCAGAGCCTGTTTGACCTGAAAAGGTTGTTAAAACCTGTTGAGCGCTTTCACAGTAACGTGACCGTCACTGTGACAAAGCTCGTGTCTTTACCTCCCGTTCAGTGCTGTTGATGCTCTGTGAAGTATTTTTCAATAAGGAAAGTCTTTCCCTGCAGGGACTTTGCTATAAATTGCAAGTGGACATGGCTGAACAGCTGCTCATGCCTGCCAAGGATCGGCGTGTTTTGCTTCTGAAACACTGTATTGGTCTCAGCCTTCTGTCTGTAAGTCAGGTCGATGAACTTGTGTAGAAGCTGCAGCAAAAGCTCTGCATTAAAACTAACGATGAAGAGCTTCAGATCCCTGTTAACTTAGATCTGTCTCCTTCCTGCAGCCTTCCTCCTTTCTTTCTAGCATTTTACAGGGTGCTGCTAACGTTTAGGGTCGAAGTTAGTTATGACTACTTGGAGCCAGCTCACCAGATGTAACCGACGAAGTTTGGGTTAGATTTTCCTTGCAAGGTTTGTTTGCCTGCTGCAAAAATACTGTCTTCTTTCCTGCACTTGCCACCGCAGAGGTTGATTTGTCTCTCTGAAAATGTTATGTCCCGTAACCCGCTCCCACTCTTGTGATCTTCCTTTTGTAACAGGAGAATGCAGCGTAGGGAAAAATGCTTCGAGAATAGAAGAAAGAGGAGAGAGGGGCAGAGATGATCTATAATAAGGAGAACTGTAACAGCGTTGGATTACTACTCTAAATTTAATTCAAGCCTTAATATATATGTGCAAGAGAAAAGCTTAAAAAAATGTGTGAGGTGACACTCGGTATGACTTCATGTTTGCATTAATTTTCTCTGTAGAGAAATAAGGAAAGTGGACTCTTAGCCCGCTGTAAACTACTGAATCTTGCTGGGCTCGCATGCAGGAGCTGATGTTTACGTATCGAATTGAATTGCAGCAGTTTGTAACACCAGAACTAGCAGAATGCTCATTAAAATCAGTTAGAATGCAAAGGTAGAAGCAGGGAAACGGCAGGAGACTGAAATCCACTTGGAGCGTGAGATCTGTGCGGTGGGTGCGCCTTCAAGGACAGGTGCATAACCCGTAAAGGAAGAGGGAAGGCACAAGGGCTAAAATACCTGCAGTAAAAGCATCGGGGTAAGGGAAGGAGGAATTCAGATTGCTTGCTTAACCTATCGCAGCCTGTCGTTCCTTGCCAGCAGCCTTTCAAAGTTAAGCTTTTGCTCGCTACACAATTTTCAACGTGTAGGTTAAGGTAAAGGGTAACGCCCTGCTTCTTCCATACCTTTGTGGATGTGCATTAGCTTTTCTTCCTTCATTGCATGCTTCTGGGATAGCAGAATATCAACGTGGGGTGTGGGGAAGGACAGCTCTGTCTGCATCCTCCAAATACAGAAGCCCTGGTGGGCTGGCCCAGTTTGTGTCCTGCTTATACAACTAAGAACTTTTTCAGTCTAGAGGGTTGTTTTGAAGGTAGCCAAACAGCACGGTTTCGCTGCAGACTGGAACAAAGCCTTGGCACTGAAGCTGCTGGGTGCTGTGACCTGGACTGGAGTGAGCAAAGCTTAGGTGAACGCAGACTTTGAGACAGCCAGCTGCTTTTCTCCTCCGTTTTTCTCTCCCTCGTGTTTATTTTCACACTCGCTGATGCTGCTGTTGGTTTCTTCCTGACAGTGTCAAGTGAGCGGGTTGTCTTTGGTTAAAGCACCAAGGAGGTGGGGGAAGCTGCAAATAGCTTCTCAGTTTTTCTTTAGCCTCATCCATGAGATGTTTGCTGCAGAGGGAGGAAAAACTAAACGCATACAGTTACTCATTTTTTTCCTAAATTCCAGTGTTTTCCAGGGTTTCTGAATTATTTAAAGAGATTTCCAAGAACGTGGAGCACAAGCATAAATGTAACCGCTTTCCTAGAACAAAAAATAATGTTGCATTTATTTAACAGAGCCCAGGATGTCAGTCCAGCGATGGATAGGTCATGCTGCCCCTGCACATCAAAAGGGTTTTATTTCAGATGAAGTGGAAGGAAGAAACCCAGTTACAGGAGGCTCGTATTTCGCCGTCTCCTTACAGTTCTTCCTGGAGCTGTCACTGTTTCTTTTACCATATCGTGCTTTTCTGTACTGAAGGCTGAAGGGAAATGGTCCCCTGGGGTAGCTGCCAGGCACTTGCACGCTGTGCACCATAGCTTTAGTTCAAGGAGTCTGGGCTGAGCTTGGGAGCCTTCGCTGCAGCAGTGAATGCAGGCTCGGACAGACAGAGGGACTGCAGCTGGCTCAGAAAAATCACTCAGAAAACATTTTTGGAGTAAGTGAACTGCTGGATGAGGAAGAAGCAGGTGTCTAACAGAGGCAACAGATTCAGGAGGCTTTGTGTTGTGGGGGCATCTGATGCATCCCTCAGCTTCTTAGGGATTTCAGTGACCACCTTGTATCTTTCTTCCTTCATTAGTTGAGGTTCTGTTTAAATTGTAGATCAGCTCTTAGTCTTTTGACTGTTAACCCCTGTACTGTTTGCCTTTAGCCCATCAGCTTCTGATGAAGCTTTGAGCTACTCCCTGCTAGGAAACCCTCAATCTCCAGGCGAATTTACTGCTTCTGCTTGTATTTAAAATCATTCTGCATCTCAGACTCTTGTTTGCTTCACGTTAACCCCAAACAGCTCCTGGCCTTTTCCTCTGCACCCAGTGCAGACGCCTCACCCTGTGCCCTGAACCACAGGCAGCTATCAGATTTTGTAGGGTCAGTGCAACGCCAGCTTCCTGCCCCGAGAAACGAGCTCCCTTGAGCTGCCTCTCTAGGCTCCAGCTCAGGCAGCCCTCTCTGCTTCAGTGCTGCAAATTGCAGCCCTGGTTTCTCACCCAGGTCCTGCTCTCAGCCCCAAATCCAGCCAGGTTGCTCCTAACCTGCTTTGCTGGAGGCATCTGCACTCACCTCTGCAGCAGGGCTGGGCTGGCTCTTGGCTCTTTCCCCTCTCACCCCTGCAGTGGCTTTTGCATCAGGTTATTATGGCTTTAGTGCAAAAATTGTGGTTTTTTTTTTTTTTTTTTTTTTTTTTTGTTTTTTTTTTTTTTGCTTTTCAAATAATTTGATCAGGCAGTGCTGGCTGCAGCTGACCTGAGCCTCTGACTATCTCAGACCTCTGACCTTCTGCAGGAGCGATTTTGCTGTTTGAGCAGCCCGTGCTCAATCACAGCACTTCAGTGCATTTTTCTTTTCCCTAAAACATCCTTAAATTGCAGTGCTCACAAACAGAAAGGCCTCTGAGGAAATGTAAGAAGAGACGTGTGAACCGGTTCCCCCTGGGACAGACAACGATGCGTGGATGTATGTTAGAGCACAAAGCCCGCGGGCAGAGGGAGAGATGGGCTTTCAGAGCTCATTCCTTAACGTGCCTGTGCTAACTCAGGTCACCTGCGACAAGGGATCAGAGGGATAACATTCCTACACCTACCTTACAGGCAGTTTGCAGCCAGCTTAGGACGTGGTTTGAGTGATCCATCCCTTCTGTCATCTTTACAGGTGTAAGAAGCAGACTCAGAGAACGCCAAGATCTGTGTTTTAAGGCGATGCCAAGCTGTGATCGAAGACAAAGACGTGAAGGTGCTGCCCAGCTGACAGTACAGCTGAAAGCTGCTACCAGCCTTCAGTCAGCAGTCGTTTGTTTTTAATGCCTTGCTTATACCCTGTCAAATGCTGTGCTCCTGTAGCTGACAGCTGTGATGATGATGTCCAGAAACTGGCAGGTAGGGGAATTTGTGATGCCCCCTTTACTGGGGCTTGATTTTTATGTGAAACAGAGCCCTAGAGAGGGAATGCAGTGCACAGGCAGCGGCAGCGCAATGAAAGCCCCCTCCTTGCAGTACTGACATTGCTAGGAATCTTCTAGGCTCATGAATTTACGCACGAAGGGTTCAGTTACCTTCCAAGATTTCCACTCTGGTCTCTTTTAAGGCATCTGGCCTTAGACCAGTGGGAGCTGGTTGCTGCAGGCAGCTGGGTGACGGTTGCTGCTTTCCGTGCTCTGCAGTGCCTGGATGCAGGCTGGCTTCTGAGAGCTGTGCCCTGCGGCAGGATGCCAGCTGTGGCTGGCAGGGTGCGGAGTGGAAATGTGGCACGAGGACAGGCAGGAGCCACCCCAACCCCTCCGGCTATAAGTATTTAACGTATGGATCATTTCATTTCAAAGCAGCAGAGCGTACAGGGAATAATGCAGAGCAGTGCTGCTGGGCTCTCTGTTCAGCATTTCAATTGCTGTGCTGGGCAGGATGGAGACACTCCCCAGGCATGTGGGGCTCTTTGTGGGAGCCAGCAGGTGCCTGCAGTCCGATCGTTTCACCTCCTTTCTACAAATCCATCTGAAAGCCAGAGCAGCAGGGGGAAGGTGAGGTGGGTATCGCAGCGGAGAATGAGCAACGTTGGATGAAGGCTGAGGGGAACAAACGACGGCTCCTTGAAGTGGCCGTGTGCAAGACCCTCCTGTAGGCAGCGAGGGTGGGCTCTTGTCACTGTCAGCAGTCTGAAAGAGCCACGTTTGGGCTCCTTTAGTTGCTTCTGGTGAGGGGGAGAGATGTTTTCCGTCATTTCATCTCCCTGAGAGGAGCCTCTCTGGACTGACCAAGTGCGTGCGTGCAGCCAGGCCTCTGCAATCGAGGGGCGAACGTCGAGGCAGCTGGATCACATCCCTCCTCGCTTTAAGCCTGGTGTTTCAGGGTGGAGCTGAGCTCAGCAGCAGTGTCTGTGACACCAAAGGCCGTGGTGAGAGCCCTTGGGAAGGCACACGGGGTGCGGGTGGATGCAGAGCTGCGGATCATGGCATCGTACGAATCCAGTGGTAAGGGCTGGCTCGCGAGATGTGTCAGCTGTGGAGCTTAATCTCTTCATCAGTTCCTGGGTGAGCCGCTTGGACTTTCTTTCCTGAAGGTACAGGCTTTGCAGCTGAGTAAAACAACACCTGGTCTTTGGTCTGAGGAGGCGCAGGGGAGGAAGGGCTTTTTGAGTGTCTTTAGTTAGCAGCTTGTCCTGCAAGCTCTGCTCAGGGTCCTTCAGCTCTGCAGATGTTTAAAGGAGAGCACAGCTCACGTTGCTCAGAAGCAGGGAATCAGAAACTTCTTTAAGCTGTTCAGTGTCCATACTGGTCTACCCAGCCTCTCTTTCCCTTTTGGTTGCCCTCTTGCTTTGTCCTGAGGACATTTTGTACCGTGTAACCCTTTGACCTCTTAGTTCCTACAGCAGCCAGACCTGGCACTGACATCTTTAAGCACCGTTTCCCTTCCTTGGTTAATTAACTTGTTGCATTGCTTTCCTGCTCGGTTCTGCAGCCCCAGTCAGATCTCTGTGATCAAATGGGGCACTCCAGCAGCCGCCCACCCCCGTGCTAACTTCGTCTCACCACCAGCAGTGGTAAAACCCTTGTGTCTCAATCCTAGCGGGACCGCAGCTGTGCCAGGTGGGCCAGGAGGATTATTGCTGTGCCAGCGCTGCAGTTGGTACGGTGCCTGGTACTGGGGGGAGATGGTCTGAGTTGCTGGGAGAGGCTTTAGGGGATGGGGCTAGCCCCAGCGAGGCCTGACAGCCTGGGCTACGGGAGCGTGGCGGCATGGGACACATCACGCTGGCCAAAACTGTGGCACGCACTTGTGGGCGAGGATAAAATGGCTGAGAGCTATGAGGAAACAGCTACGGGGGACGCTGCTGGTGAGGCAGCGATGTTCGTACGTTTTGTCAAACAGCTTTGCAGGAATGCAGTGAAGGCATTATAAGCGCAAACATTCATCTCAAAGTGAGTCAGCAGCTCCAAGCTAATAATACCAGCAGTGCTCGCGGGAGAGACGAGAGGCCTGAGCCTTTCATCTGCGTGGTTAGAGCTGACCCTAGGACGAGCTCAGGCTGCTTTGGCTAACCACAGCCTGTTAAAGTGGGGGTAAAGGCTGGGCCCGATGTGCCAGGAAGCGGGTCGGTGGGTACGTCTGCTGCGAGCCTGACGGTGCAGCTGCGTGCTGGGGATCAAGCTGGCTCTGCCGTGGGGTCGTACCCATGCAGGTGCACCGAGCCCCTCGCTTCTCCCAGGGTGGCACCTGGGGGCTGACCGAGGTCATGCTACTCATAGTGCTCTTGTCTTAGCATTCACGTGCAGCCTAACGTTGAGACTTTTTGGTTCATTTTTTTCTTTACAGTGTGTATTTGTGTAGTTCTGCTTGCAGTATTTGTCTGCTGTTGTCTAGACACACTTACTTAGCCTCTATTTTCTCCAGTTAAGTCTTACAAGGAACTAAGAGCTGTTTCTCTCTCAATTCTCTCCTTCCCAGCTTGTTTGCAGATTAGTAAAGAGCTTTTTTTTTTTTTTTTTTTTTTTTTCTCCAGGCTTTTATCAGTCCCTTGGCAAGGACACCAGAGCACCTTGAGAGCCTTTATCTCATCCACCTTCCTAGCACGGGGGAGTGATACTGGGCCCATCCTGCAAGTCCCAGGGAAAATAATTTTAGAGAGATTGTTTCAAGGCTGTGGTAAACTGGGAGCTAAACTCTGGCATCCTAAAGCCCGAGCTGGTGTGTAAGTCACTGCCTTTTCCCTCACCCGTGGCTGCCTCAAACCCTCGTTTGTATTTTCACATAGTTTTTTTTAGCTTTTCTGAAGCTAGAAAGTGAAGAAAGAAAGAAGCATTAGTAAGTCTGACTAGAAATACTGTTTTATTTTTTATCCCAGTTGTTGATTTGCCCGTGTCATAAAGAAAAATTTACATCAAGTATACAGCTAGAAAACCCCAGAACTCTCAGATCAGTCAGTACATCCCAAGCTGTTATGCTAAAAATCCCGCTTAACCAAAACAAGTAACAAAGACTTTTACGTTTTAACTACTCAACCATTTATTCCAGAAAGAAGGAAAACCTCCCATTCCGTGCTCAGGCAAAACTGCTGAAATCCGTGGAAGTGGGGCTAGCAGCAGAACAAGGATAGCAAGAGGGAAACAGTAAGCTTTAGCTTACGGGACTGTAAAACCCTGAAGAGTAAGGCCCTTTAATTCATATGTACTTTCTCAGTGTGACCTTGTGTTGTATTAGATGGAGGGTCTAGGAGATGCATGGCACCACAGAAGAGGGTATAGTAAGTGAGATTGTTTTCTCTGTAAATCATTAGGGAGCAAATTCAGCTTTTTGCTGTGTTTTAGAAAGAATCATTGCATGCCCTTGAGCAAAGGTCCAGGCGATATCCTTACTCCTCATCCATTTATCGGTGATACATGTTGGCATCAGGACTGACCTGTTTCTTCTGCCTGAACCAGAGCTCTGTCATTGGGATTAAAGGCGACGTTTGGCCTTGGGAATCAATTTGAAAAGCTCAGGCTGTGGAAGGAGCTGCGCTTTGGCACGCAGTTCGCAGAGGAAGTGCCTGCTTGCCTTCCACGTGTCCCTGCTCCATCTGGTCGCTTGTCTTTTCCAATTTCTCAGGATAGAGTGCATGAGGAGTAGTAGCCGTACGGATCGTGTGGGTGATGGGCATTGGCAGTGATAGCTCCCGGAAGGGGATCCAGAAGCCAAGAGGTGCAGATGCTCATATCTGTTGGTTTAGCATGTTGGGTTTCATTTTGGGCTTCCCGTTTGCAGGTCTAGAGAGAGAAAAGTTTGTGATTTATTTGACGTGAAACAAACGAGAAGGCAATTGCTGTAACGCTGCTGATCAGCTCCCCTGGCCTTCGTCTGCAGCTGGGGACCTCAAAGAGCAGGCTGCGAAGTGTTCCAACAGCCCCTTCAGTAGCAGGGCTTAAGATAAGCTGCTAAGCAATTGTGTTTATTATTATTATTATTATTTAAACAAACTTTTTGGGGTCGTTTTAAAATTTACCATTAACCTTTGCACATTTCCATGGTATCACCAAGCCTTTCTGCACAGTCAGAGAGGTGAGGAGCTTTGTCCCCCTCCCTCTGCTAACACAGTGCTGCCCTGAAAGCAAGGCCGAGGGCTTCTGGGAGTCAGGGGAGCTGTTACCAGCTCCTAAGGGCTGCTCTCCTTGCTTGTTACAGAGGCTTTATAGACTACAAGCATGCTCCTAAAGTGACAGACATTACTGGTCCCCCAGCCATTGATAGTTTTATGATTTAACGAGTTGAAGATTTGGCATCTGTTTTTGCTGAAGATTGATTTGCGGTGGAAAACAAATGCTTCAGGTGCCAGGAGGAATCCCAGGCCAGATCCTGAGGCGCTCTTTAATTGAGTGAATTGTGCTGTGAACTTCCAGAGAGCTTCATTTCAGTAAGTGGCAACTGCTACCAGCAGCAGGGATTTCCTCTCTAAATAAAAGCTTAAATATGCTACAGTTGCTTAAAACATAATTGTCACATTAGCAGTGCCAAAGGAAAGCTGTCCTCGACGAGATGATTTCCTGCGGCACTTGTAACCCAACCACTCCATCAGTGGGAGACTGAAGAGCTCTGCAGTTGTGCAGAACGATTTTCCCGAGGGAGAAAACATCTCTGCACAGGGCTGGCGGCAGGGACTGAGATAAGTGAGGAATGCAGGCACTGTCCTCAACGTTATGAGAACATTTAGGACATTTGTTATGTCCTAAATGTTCTGATTTAGGCCTTGGAAAGCCAGGCAAAGATGAGAAGTGCGTCGTGCTGGGTGTGGAAAATAGCCTTTGTAAAAGCTCCTTAAGACGTTATTCACGCACTGATTTCTGATGCCTTCTCTGAGTTTCATGCATTTAAAACTAAATTTGTAGGGATCCATTTTCTGTAAATGCAGGGGGAGAGAGGTTTGGTTTTTATCCATTAATAGTGGCTTTTTGAATGATAGTATTAATTTATTTGTATAACTAAAATGTGGTTCTTCTCTTAGTGTGAAAGCTACGGATGTGTAGCAAGAAATCTGCATTTACCTGGTTTGCAAGACGCTTGATTTGCAAAGAACGAGGCTCCGTGTGAAATTACTGTCCCAACCTTTCTTGCAACCTAGTTTTCCCACCGCTAGCCCGGTGCTGGCGTGGCTGGAGCAGCAGCAAGGATCCCGTGCTCGAGCGCTGCTCTTTGCGTGAGCCCTAGGGCGCACTCTCAGCACGGGGCTCGCACCGGTGGTTTTCTGCAGAGTGGGCTAGGTGAAGCAACCAGCTGCAGGGAGGTCAGGTTGCAGAAGAAAGCCACGTGTTGCATGCGGGCAGGAGGAGTTCTTGCTCATAATCGAAGCTCAGTAAGCGAAGTGCTTACTGCAGAATCGTTATAGTCTGTTCCTGGTGGCTCAGGATGAGCGCAACGGGTAGATGGGGAGGGATAGAGGAAGAAGGTGGAAAAAAGGATTCCTGTCTGCCCTAGACAATAAATTAGCTTTAAAGCTACACATGTCTAAGTTGCAGTTTCTTAAGAAAATCATCTAAGTCTGCACGAGCCTTTTTCTTGCTGTTATGTGGTGCCTGCTGGGGAAATAGAAGCATACGGCTGTGGTGGTGCTGCTCCAAAAGGGTGCAGAGGGCATTCTGCTAGCAGCAGCATAACCTGTGCGTTGTCCATAGATGCAGCTGTTTTGGAGCGGCGTGTTAGAAATACTCAAAGGTAATGCTAATTTCTGGGAGATGTGCAGAGGTTTTAGACTGCTGCAAATGCCTCCTGCCTCTCTGTTTAATATCTACTGCAGCATCAGCTCTCAGGGATTTGAATTACTTAAAAAGCAAGCACAAAAGAAAATCTCTGCTTTTACCTCCACCCTTCCCCCCCAGTTACACAGCCCCCTCCCAAGCACCGTGTACTGAATGAAGGCTTTTTAGGTGCTTTTTGGCACCTGCTTGCTGTGTCACTTCAGTGTGAGATGCCAACAAGTTGCAAAGCGTCAGCAGCTGTCCGGTACTAACCTCTTACACCTGCATCTTTGTCGCCTGGTTTCTAAAATGAAAAAAAAAAAAAAAAAAAAAAAGAGTGTTTTAGTTTGGAGACACCGAGTCACAGCTTCGTAAAGAAATGCAGCAGTGACATCGAGCTGGGGTCCCCTCGCACCCTGCCACCCTTCTCTTTACTTGAAGACTGGCAGCAGATAAACCAAGCTTATTTTGGGGGAAAGCCACACAAGTGAGCAGTGCTGCAAGTTCCCCCGGCGCTCAGCTCCAGGATCATCACAAACTAAAGGGTATTTTCTTGGGAACGGCAGCAGCAGGGTCATCCTGCCAACACTGACAGGGATTTGTTTTTTGCTCTCTCCAGTGGCTTTCTGGCACGCTGCTGAAAATCTGTTGGCAGCAGTTATTTGTACAGCAGGCGAGTGGCGTGGATCCCACGCAGTGCGCGGCCAAGTTTCTCTCCAGCTGGCTGCGATCTGTCTTCACACACCACAAGGGTTTCGTTGGGCTTGGTTTTACCCTCTGGGCTTCTTCACTGCTGTTACAAATGTACAGAGGGATGCAGAGAGACACGGAGCTCTGCCTGTAGCCAGCGTTTCTTAAATACACTGCTGCTTTGTGGCTCTAACCTGACTTAGATCAGCTCAGGACCCATCCCCCTGAACGATGATGCTCTTCCCCGTTTTAGCATCTATGTCATTATTTCAGGCTGTATTCAGGAAAATACAGTGTTAAACCATTAATTTCAGCACGAAAGGGAGGTGTCTGGATGTAAAAATCCCTCCTTGAGGCTGTGTGCTGCCTGCTGCAGAAATCAATGCGGCTTTTCACTGGTAATTCAAATCAGCATTAGAAGGCAGAAAGAAATTGTGGAGTAGTGGTTTTAAGTTCATGGTATTGCACACCACTGGGAAATCCTGCTGCACGTGGGGTGCTCTTGGTCCTGGGGGCTTTAGGGAGAATTTGGACCCGCCGCAGGACCCCAAACTCCTGGCTCTCCAGTGCTTCAGCAGCCATTTCCCTCAAGAAGAACGGGTTTTGGTTGTGGTTTATCAGTGTTTGTTCATGTATTCCTTCCTATTGCCATGGGTAGGGGAGATCAGTGTTTTTCGGGGCTAGCAGATAACTGAAACATTGTACTTGTTAAGCCGGTAAATTAATCTCACATCAGCTCTGGGCTGTAGGGGCAGTGAGGATCTGGTGAGGTTAATTCAGCAGCGGAGCATGGCAGAGATCTGCACTAACGAGCTGAGCCGTGTAATGAAATCGGTGCAGGTGCTGGGGGTGTCTGGGCACTTCCCCAAAGGAAAGCTAAATTGATTTCAGCGGGCATTAAACTGGTTTAAATACATTTGCTCTCACTGCTTGCTGAGGGTAAGTTAAAGCCATTTCAGACGTGAAATTCAGCTACAGGACTTCTGCCTTCCCAGAGACCTTGCGTTACTGCTTGAACTGCACCAGCCTCCGAACCCGCGTGTTAAGGAGCTAGGTTGGTTGTAGCTCAAGCTGCCGATCAATCATTTGAATTTGCAAGTCCTGTGCTGAAGCACCTTTATTTTATCAAAACGTCCTGGTACTTTTGCCTCTGGTACACTGATTTAAGGGTGGTAGGACCAATACAGTTTGGTAGAGTAAGTTTCCTCTGTTTATATTCTGTTGTCTTATAGTGTAGGGTTTGATGCTTGTTGCTCAAGCTAAACCTCCAGGTGAGGAAAATACGGAAATGAATTTTAAGAGCGGCCCTTTTGCATTCACTGTGTCTCGGTTACTCGATACCTACACGAGGGGAAGAGCCAGAAATCCCGTTCTGCTGAAGGACTGGGCTCTGCTCTTTGGCCTGAGGCTGCAGGGACATCAGCAGGGGCTCGGGGTGCGACTTACTTTGGCACAGCACGATGGTGATGACCAGGGCAATGAGAAGCAGGAGGCAGGCAGCAGCCAAAGGAACCCAGATGAAAATCTCACAGAAGAAATTCAGCTCTTTCTTCTTACTTGTCTCTGCAGGAATAAAGGGGAGAGAAGAAAGGAAAGGTCCTGCAGGCGCTCGCGGCTGGGGTTACGGCTGGCCCTGGAGGAGCCACCTGGAGGCCCAGCAAGCAAAGGGACCCGTCTGGCTTTCAGCGAGGCTGGCGGGAGCCGTAGGTGAGGAGAGGGCTTCTCCAGCCTGCAGAGGGAGAAGTGGGGACGAGGGGTGTCCACAGGTGACACCCCCGGCTGTGAGGCCAAGGTCCTGGGGAGCTGAGGGAGGACACACGGCCAAAAGTCTTCTCGTGTCCCTTGCTGAGGCTAAAACCGGTGTGAGCACATAGGGCTTTCCTGCTTTTTGGAGCACCCAGCCATCAGGCGTGCTTATGCTTTGTAAGTCATCCCAGGTGGGATGAAATCAGTGCTTGGAGTCACCGAACCATGGAATCATCTAGGCTGGAAAAGACCTTCAGGATCACCAAGTCATCAACCTGATATACCAAGTCCCAGCACCAAACCATGTCTCTTGGTGTCACATCCTTTAACCCCCCCAGGGATGGGGACTCCACCGCTCCCCTGGGCAGCCTGTTCTGAAATGGAGTCAGAACTGAACCCTCTTGGCTGCAGCTCTCCAATCCTGACAAAGCTCAAAGGATCCCTGCCCATCCCAAAATGCCTGTAGTCACTACAGGCATTCAGCTAAGCTCTTCAGACCCACAGCAATGCCTCTGGCAGAGCCCCCCTCCTTCCCTCTGCCTCCCCTGGGTTACCTGCCTCGTGGCTCTGCAGGCAGACGTCCCTCTTGGTGACCTGGCTGCTCTGGGTGGTGGGCACGGCTGTGACGGGCGCCGCTGTCGTCGTGACTGTAAGTGACAGGGGATGAATACAGCACACAGCGAGACAGAACAAAATAGCTCACCCCCACCCCAGCTGGGGAACGGCTGCTCCTGTCTCTTGCTTGTGGAGGTCTTTGTAGGGCCCGTTTCGGGACTGCGATGCCCCAAAATACTCCCCTGGGGTGAACTCGCGTTCCTGAGCTGCAGGCTGATAGCTGTGGGCTCCTAATTTCTTGCTTTCTGTCACCACTTCTCAATTTCTCAGCTCTTATTTGTAGCTCTTAGGACACAAGTCCTGAGAGACCTTTTTTTTTTTTTTTTTTTTTTTCTTTCCTCAGTCCAACATCCAGCCTCGGCTGTGAGTTTCTGTTTGAGGTGCTATAAGGGTTCGGAGGTTGGCAGGACTTTTAGGGCCGAGGCGAAGTGAGGAAGGAGGGGGTGGTTGTGGGCTTCTTTTTTACTCTCAACCCCTCACCAGTGGGGTAGGGAGGTGCTGCTGGGTCTGCTCGACCACTTTCATCTTTGGGCAGGGAAAAGCAAGCAGAGACGGTGAGCAGGGAGCCTCCAGCAGGAGGGCCAAGGCTTTGGGCACAAGATGCCTTGGGCAAACCAGTAGGGAGATGGGGATTGGGGGCAATAGAAGAATAAAAAAGGCATGGGCAGGGGTGCTGGGTGTAAGTGAGGTAGGTGAGGATCTTGCTGACCTGGGAAGAAGACGTGTAGGCCAGAGCTGAAGTACAGTACTTGGTTGAAGTTGACGGTGCAGAAATAGATCCCCTCGTCCTGTGCCTCGAAGGAATTCACCTGCAGCTGATAGGTTGTGCCGCTCTTTGACACCCGAAAGCGTGAAGATGTTTTCTGGCTCCCCTCAAAGGTTGTCTTGGATAAGGTGGAAATATAGACGATGAAGTGAAGGGTCATAGCCTTGTCCTGGCGGATCCAGGAGATGCCGCTGTCTAAGGAACTCGCGCACTCCAGCTTCAGTGGCTTTCCCCTCTGGGGGTGACTGGTCTTGCTCTCAGAGAATTTGGGTGCCATCACGTACTTCTGGCCCTGGGCTCCAGGGCAGCCTGCGGGGGGATAAGTTCACCATTGCCTTTCACAGCCTGCTCGGGAAGAGCGGCATCACTCCGGGCAAGCATAGGGGCTGCTCCTGGGGGTCTTTGGGCAGCCCTAGGGATGGCACCCGGGTCCTGAAGGAGGACATGAAGGGAGGACCACCCCATCCAGCACACTTGGGTGGTTTGGTTGAGTCCCTGGGGGACTCAGCATTCATCCACCCGGGCTTTAAGATGGATGCTGCCCTTCAGAATAGCTTTCAGCTGCGTTCCCGGGGGTGGAAACATTTCCCAGCTAATCTGAAGTGATTCCCTAATAATGCTGCTATTTCTTTTCCCCTTCCCCCCCCCCCTTTTTTTTTTGCCATTCCCTGTCCCCTCCAGCAACGCCTGTCTGAGCGGGCTGTGTTCCCGCTGCGTGTCACGCTGCAGTCACGCTGCTCCTGCTTTCCTTCCCTCTGCATTCACTGAGCAGCCCTGACGGTTTGTTTTTTGGGCTTGCTCTTCATTTTCCCCATTGATCGTTTTTCCCCAGTTCCTTGGATTCGGTGGATAGGGGGAACGCCTTAACCCCTTTTACTCGCTCCCCCTGGCAAAGGTCACCAGGAATCCCAGTCCCGTACTCACAGAGCCCCAGGCTGAGCAGGAGGAGCAGCGCAGAAGATGTGTCCGTCATCCTCGGGGACAAGGCAGCGGAGCACAGATGATCTTCTCGCTTGCCTTCGGAGGCTGTGCAGCTTTTTGGAGAGGATGTGATGTCATCAGGACCCTCTTAAGTGAAGAACCGGTGTTCAGCATCTGAGGTGAAATGAAACAAGAAATGATTTCTGAAGAAATTCAGTTCTGTTCCAGAACTTGGGCTCATTTGTCATTATGCCATTTATTTTAAAGGTGCCTTGAGGATTTTGCTTTGGCAACTTCACTAGATTCAGACTGACAACTCACGGGCTTGAAATCGGATCAGCCCCCTCAGACTGCTGTCTCCCAGCCGTTCGGGGCACTCACACCAGGTCCATCTCTGCAGAAAACGTGGGCGAGTGCCGTGCCATGGACACAGGCCCCACGCTGCACTTCTTGGCAGAGGTTCTGCTGCCTTCACCTGTGTGTGCTCAAGCCTGTTGTAGGTGGAAGAGCTATTTTATTACAGAGCAAACAAGACACGGGAATGTTTTTCTTCATATATTCATATATATTGTGTATATATATATATAGACATATATATGTCCAAGCCCATGCATTGCTGACATGTAGCTGAGTTCTTCAGCCTGATTGTTCTCTGCAATTGTTCTTTGCTCTGAAAAAGCCGCTTTGTGCAAGGCAGGTGGTCGCTGATGCAAAACCCATCAAGAAAGCCCTGTGCCCCGGTGGCATGCATTCTTTTTTTTTTTTTTTTTTTTTTTTTTGAGCATCTTGTGGTTTTCATCTCCAACCGCAGGGACTTCCGTACTGCCAAAAAAAACTTCACACGCTTCAGCATTCAGGGCTCTTGTTTTTGCCTACAGGTGACCACTTGCACATTGGGAGGGGTTGGGCTTCCTGGCACTTGCACGTAGAGTAGCAACAGTTTCACCAGGCTGGTGGTGTTATTTGCTGGTATTTCCTGGCCTTCCTACTTTTTTATTATTATATCTCATAGGTAACTAGTGATAGGACTAGAGGGAATGGCCTCAAGTTGCATCAGGGGAGGTTCAGGTTGGAAATTAGGAGACATTTCTTCTCAAAAAGAGCAGTCAGGCACTGGAACGGGTTGCTCAGGGAGGTGGTGGCGTCACTGTCCCTGGGGGTGTTCAAGGAAAGGTTGGGCCTGGTGCCTGGGGACTTGGTTTAGTGGTGACAGTGGTGGTAGGGGGGTGGTTGGACCAGATATCTTGAAGGTCTTTTCCAACGTAAATGATTCTATGATGATGATTATTTTTCTTTATGTGGGAGGTGTATTTCTAGTACTCCTTTGCAAAGAAAGCCCCCTGTTCCTGGGCATGTCAGGAATCAGGCACTGCTGACTGATAAAATTGCTGATGTGGCTGCTACTTAGAAGTGACATTTCTGAGAAAGTGAGCTAAATGGGCTAGGAACTGGGCTCATTTCACTGGGCCTCAAAAAATCTTGACGAGTGAGGAGAGCGTGTATTAGGCACACTAAGATCTGTGAAACGTGCTTTGGTGAGGCTGTAAGACTTGTCTGCATGAAATAGAACAGATTCATTTTTCAAAATAAAAAGAAAACAGGTTTAATTGGTTAAATAACATTACAAGGGTCTGAATCTTGAAATCCCATCAAGCAATTGTGAACATCAGACCTGAGGTAAAAGAAGTATCTTAGGACTCTGGCCATCTCTGAACATGACTTCGAAGTTTTGCTGTTTGTGTAGGCCCCTTCTGGTCTGAGGGGCATTTTTCTCAACCTCCTTAAGTTATTCTCCTTTCTCCTTAAGTTATTCTCCTTAACCTAAGTGGAATCCATGCTGCCTTTATAATGGGATAATCTGCTTTTGGGAAGTGCCTGGCTTCACTGACTAGGCCAGGAACTCCACTTCTCCACCTAAGAGTGTTATTTTATTACGGGTCAGTCCCAGATACCAAACAGGAGCCCGGTTTCCTCTCATAAGCACAGCTTAGGACCTTCAGCTTGGTCCTCGTGGCTGACGGACTGAGCTGGTTTCCACACGAGGCCACCTCTTCCTGTGTCATGTTCAGGCCCTGGGCCCTGCGTCACCACCCAGAGGACTCCTTTTCCTCCTCATATTTTTATTTGCTGAGTCTCTTTGTGACTCACCCCTACACAAAAGGTACCAACACCCCTGCCTCTTCTGATGTTGCCCATCGTGCAGCACGGGGTGAAGGCTGCATTGCTGAGTAACAGGAGGTGGTTTCAGGGGAGCTGGTCCTTTCTGCTGCCTTCAATAAACTGCTAGTCAGTATATCCCTTTAATGCAAGACAAAAGCTTATTGTCAGTGGGGAGGGAGATGTAAGCAGGCTGTCAAGAGTCCTTTCCCAGAAGGGACGCCCTTCATCGGCCAGAGAGGGACACGGGGAAGTATAGCTCTGAAGATGTCTGTGTGTGATCAGATGAAACCACCCCTCTTTTGTGCCTCCATCTCATGTCTCCTCAATAATAAATTACTTGGGGGCAGGGATCATCTTTTTCTGGGTCCTATGCTTACATATCCCTTGGCACAAAGCAATTTCTCCTTTCTGTAGTAACGAATAAGAACAACTAAAACAGTTGCAGCGGCAATTACTTCATTATGAAAAGCTCCAGGCACACAAACAGGACCTCCAGGAAAAGCTGTAATTTAAAAACTAGCACCTGTATAAAGAATTTAGATCTGCAGAGTGGTGGCATGCTCAGATCTCAGCTGTGTTGATGTGTCTGCTGGGATGCTGAGGCTTGCAGACCTCATGAGATCAGCACTCAACACCCGTGGTTGCAGTCGGCCAAAAAGGCAGCAAACTTAATCAAGCAGCTTGAACTAAGCAGAAAGTATACCTATGTTTTACACTCTGACCTACTCTGAAGGTGGGGGTGAGGTGGTTAATGGCAGAAATTAAAGAATCCCTGTGACTTTAGCATGCTCAGGTTTGACCATTTGTCCTTTGGAGGATATTTTGCAACAGACTTATTAGATTGAGGACAGCAGTCCAAGCAGTGAAGCGCTAGCATCACTAATGTGTTTTATTAATAACTTCTGTTGTAGTGCCACACTTATGATATGCCTAAGGAAGAAGAAATATCAGACAGCCACTTCTACAAAACATTGTATAAGAGATGTGAGGAGACCAGACCAGGTTGGTCAGGCAGTAGAAGGTAGATTTTTTTTTTTTCTCCCAAACCTACTAATAGTAGGTTTCAGTGTACTTATAACTATAATAAGTTTCAGTGTACTTATAACTAAAGTTGCAGGGCTCTGATTGCTGGTGAACTCCAGCCAAACATGCTTGTCTTTAAATACTAAGATCAGCCTAGATTAAATTTTGATGTTTCAGACCCGCTAAGCCCTGCTGGGTCCAGGGCACATCAGGTGTGGGGGGTCTGGCACCCCATGGCATAACACAGTCTTGATCCAGATGCAGACACCTCCATGCAGGGGAAGCGTGGGGATAGTGAGAGAGGAAACCAGAATTTTTACTGGGGGGGCTCTTCATATCTGATAGGGTTGTTCCCTCAGGATTCAGTTTGTGAAACAGAAGCTGCTTGCCTTGCCCTGGTTTTCAATGAGGGACTGGATTCACTGGAAGAGGTGCAATTTTGGTTAGAGCAACTAATAGAGTTGAAAATCACAGACGAACTTTCGGGTATACAGGTCCTTCCTCCCTTCAGAAATGGCAAGGCTAAATGTGTGTAGGGACTGGGAAGAAATTGGGCTGTATTTTATTTATGTCAAACAATTAAATAGGAGACATGAACAAAGAGAGAGGAGGCAATCAGGCAGGGAAGAGACAGGCTGACAAAGACCTGCTTTTTTGGAATGGGTCTCAGCAGGAGGCTAGTTTAGGATTCATTTTCTCCGTGCTTGCTGAGGAGATTTCACTTGGAAAAGCTAGGAGAGATTTCCTACCACAGCCCCTGGTCAGACACAAATTTGTCTCAGTGTATTTTGGAGGGGGCTTTTAAATGGGTAACTTTTTGTTCTTTTTGAAAACATTAGTGGGGTAGGTTGTCGCATGTTAACTCTCCCTGTCCTTATGGAAACTGTGGTTTAAATTAAATGGTAGTCTGAAACGGTTTAAAATTACAGAGAAGGGATTGTGAGTGAGAGGGAGCTTGGGGCATCAGAGCCAGAGCAGATGCTGAGTTTTGTGTTGTATATGACTGATTTCTTAGTCATCCTGTGGAAGGATCACTTCTACAGCAAATCAGTGACTTCTTCATAGTGATAAGGAACTCCTCAGCTGCTTTGGATCAGTAATATTCCACATGGTACTGATATCTAACAGCATTGTGTAGCTGGAGAACATCTCGGGACATGGGAGCTGTGCTGTGAGGATGGTAGGCACACAAGGAGCAGCGGAATGGCCATGCTCCACCAGGTCTGTTGTTTCTGATGCTCATGATATCTCACCACAGTGCTTCAGAAGGACACCTCTGTGCAGCCTGCAAAGCAAGGATGCGACGTTGCTGGCTTATGACAAGTAGGTGCTGCTTGGTCCTTGCAAGCGATGGGCTTGTGGTAACTCAGAGTGCGATGGCTGGTTGTGTTTAGGCATTGCTGATCCTTCCTGTGGTTAACATTAGAACTCTTGATCCACTCGGTGAGGAGGAATGGAAAGTTTTAATGAAGATTTCAAAATTTAGTCTCAAATCACCAACTTTTGTTTCAGATACAGGGAAAAAAAAAAAAGTTGAGACTTAAACATACAACTTTTCCGGTGTGAAATGAAGCTGTGGTTTACGAGTGGCTTGCTGCACCCTTTTCTTTGCAAAGCTGCAGCACTGAAGGGGTTTGGAGAATGTCAAGTGCAACAGTCACGTGCCAGACGCTCAGACACCATCTTTCCACTGTAGCTGCCTGTTTCCAGTGCAGTGGCCAATGCCGCACTCTATTCTGGATACTCCTCATGTAAACATCACACACCTTAAAATAGATTTCCCTTAAAATACAGTTTGCAAACCACAGCCGCTCCTGCACGCTCATCTCTCCAGGTGTAGCCCTTTAACCTGGCCGCTAGGTCAGAAATCTCCGTAACCCCAGTGCTCGTTGGTTCCTGAGCTGAGAGCTTGGTACAAGACCAGAACGTGTTGAGGCTTTGCTCTGGGCACCTGCTTGTTTTGCACAGGCTTCCTGCACCTTCTCTCTCCGTGCTGCGGAGCTGGGACGTGCGGACACCTGCTAAATCAGCAACCACTGACGCCATCTCTTGGAGGCTGGTGACAGTTCACTCCTGCAGAAAGCAGAGCGATTTTGCTGCAGCTGGATTTGGGAGAAAACAGGTTGGTTTCCTGCAGTTCCGATCGCCTGCATAGCACAGAAACCTGAGATTCAGTCCAGAGCTGCAGAAAGGCTTCACATCTCCTACCACCTCTCCCTAGAAGAAAAAGTGATGGTTCGTATTGCTCCAATGCATCAGCTTTTGTCTGAAGAGCAGTTCCAGTCTTTAACTGGTGAACTGGGCTCATGATCCCACTTCCAATTCATATTTTCTGTTGCCCCAAGGAACTTCTGGGGCCGTTTGCACAGTACAGGAGGACTTTCACAGACTGCTCTGGGAACATATTGCTGGTACATGTATCTGGCATTGCTCTGCATCTCCCCTGGCAACATCTTGGAGAGGGAACTGTAATTTCAGGGGTTGGTTACAGCTCGGGGAATGGAGTTGGTCCCATTTCTGATTGTCCACCCCTCCTGCTGGTGCTGCTCCCTGTATGGAAACCCATGGCTTTCCTGGGATGACTTGCTTCATCCATTCTGTGTCCTATTGCTAGTGTTGGCTGGCTTGTACAACTTATGTTTTCTAGATTTTGCCTTTACTTGGAAAAACAACAACACACACACACACACACAAAACCCCTCCCTGTAGAATTAAAGCTGTGAAGACACAACCCTCAAACAGGATATCTTATTCAAAAGAGACGGGGGAGTGGAAGGGGGGTGCGAAGAGATCGGTGTATCAAGAAGCAGCAGCTGGTTTAATGTGCCCCTTGCCATCATCAAAACAAGCTGGATTTGGTGCTAAGTTTCACTTTTGACAGCCTGATGCCCGCCACGGCTGTGAAGAGAAGTGTTTGATTGCTGGTTTTGCACGCCAGTTCTCCTAAAAGTGCTGCTCTCGCTGTGTTTGTGATGTCGGGCTCGATAGCCCTGTACAAATTCACATTTAAGACATAACCTGCAAATATCACTTTTATGCACGTTAATTTACTTGTATTTATGCCTTGTAAATGCGGAACTGGAAGGGGCTTTCAGAGCCTGGGCAGCAGAGGGGCAGGTGCAGTTCAGATCAGATGAACGAGAAGTGGAGCGTACAAGAAGCACTCCTCACTTTGCCATAAAATGAGTCACTCAGGAGTGGCAATTTGGGTTAAGACTGACAAAAATCACTTCAATGCTTGGCAGCAAAACCAAATCAGAAGTTGGGAGGTAGGAAGGGAACTGGGTATAAAATAACAAAGCCGTGTCCTTGTGTGGCCCAATCCGTGGCCCCATGCACTGAACAAATCCTTGAACGCTGTGGGCTGGCCTCAGTCTGTCTCAAAGAGGGGACTCGAAGTAGTAATAGGGCCAGAAAAGGGCAAAAAGGAGGCTCAGGCACCCGAGAGGGATGCTGTGTAGGCAGGCTGGGCCTCCTTGGCCTGAAAATAGCAGATTTAAAGGAACGTTCACTAGAGGTCTCCAGAATCGTGACTGGCAGCAGGGAGGGGAGAGGGGTTCCTTGCTCATTGCCTCTCCTGATCCACACAGAAGGTAAGGGGCAGCAGGTGAAGCTGGTGATGGTCAGGTTCAAAGCAGAAAGCATCCTTCACCCGGGGATATCCTCGCCAAGGGGCTCTGAGGAGACAGAGCCTGGACAAGTGCTCGGAAGGGAGGTCCGCTGTGGTTACTCGACAGGTAGCAGCAGGCTCAGGGAATTTTTTAGGTAAAAACAGGCAGAGTACTCAGGGGGTGTATCGTGTACAACAGTCCTGCCATTATTTATTAGCTGTCTGCTTGGAGTCACAGTAGCCTTTGCTACCTTTGTACCTTTGCTCTACCCCAAACCAGTCATTTTTATGTTCTGAAATACGGGACCTCATTGAAGTGTGTAATTTAAAATTGCTACAAAGCTCCACATCTAGTTCATCTGAACCCCTGTCTTTTTATTTTTATTTTTCCCAATTATCTCATTCTTTTGAGCAGCACAGTGAAATCTTGCTGAGCTGTTGGCCTGGCACAAGGACATACGTCCCCGGGGAGGAGCCCGGCAGCGCTGCATCCCTCTCTCAGCATCTGTGTCTGCAGCTGGGTAAGGTGGCAGAGAATGGGTCTGGGGGTGCTCAGCCTGCCGTGGCCCGCAGCTCCTGCCCTGCAGGGCGTCAGCACTCAGCCCTGCAGGCTCGCGAAACTGAGCGAGTGTGTTCCCAAAGAGAGGCACGTCTGAATTGTACCCCAGCTGTCCTGGGTATGGCAGCGATGGGTGAGTCAGACGACAGCAGACCGACCTGAGGGAGGGTGTGTGTTGCAGAAATGGCTTTTCCACTGCTGCTCAGACTAATTTCCTCTTGCATCAAGATGACTCGAGACATACTTTAATAACAGCACGGTCATCTGCTCGCTGCTTATTGCTCAGGGCAGGAATATGCAATCCCAGACCCAGGAATATTTTGCCTTTATTATTATTATTATTATTATTATTTTTAAAAAAAAGACCACTAGGAAATATCCCAACTTGAATTCTGCATTCGGTGCTGATGTTAAGGCACGGCATTTTAAAGCCTTTTTGTTGGGTGTAAGCCCAGCCCAGCATCTTCTCCTGAGACCTCAGCCAGCGAGGTGACCTCGGGCTTGCAGCAGATGGAGATTGCTCCTTGGGCTCTGCTGAGGATTGGTGCTGGTTCCCCCGGGACCTGCAGGGCTGAGCAAGGGGATGGGACTCCCCCACCCCAGGAGGTACCTGGAGAGACATCAGATACGGTGGGACCTGCGGGGGGTCTCTGCCTTGGGATGAGGATGCAGAAGATGGTGCAGAAGAGCCCCCGGCTCCTCCGAGGATGCTCCAAGGGTCCCCAACACTTCGTGTCAGACACGTCGCGGTGGTGAGCGCCAGCCCTTGGCAGGAGGCTGGTTTTCCTGTCCTGTTGCAAATATTTACTGCATGGGGAAAGGTCTGTTGCTTGTGGAAGAACCCCTGGGAAGAACGTGTGCCATGCGGAGGTAAGTAATCTCTCCCATGGGTAGGGTGTATACAAAATATGTAAGTATGCAAAATATGCAAAATGCATATTTTATACACTAATTTTTAACTAAATCTGATATGTGCCTCAGTTAAATGACTGCTGAGATACCAAGTCTGTATGTATCAACGTCTCTCTGCATTGCACGCACACAGTAATACCTGCAGCTTCTGTGCGACCTCAGCATTCATGTGTACTGAGGGAAACATTGTAAGGTCCAGGTAAATACAGGCCACAAGCACTCGGGCTGCTTGAAGCAGGTTTTTGTGTTCCTGCAGCTATAACATTTGTGTCTGCAGCGATGGCTCTTTGGATTCACTTATTTTGGGAGCGCTGGAGTGCCACCAGCTACAGAAGAACAGAAGGGAGAACAGCAGCGGAGGAGGGAACGCGACCCAGCGCCCCTGTCTCTGCTCCTGAGAACAGCTCGCCCCTGGGCTCTGTGTTTGCATGAATGAGGCAGCTGAGATAAGGAAGCAGAGAGCTGCAGCCTTGGCAGCCTCGCCAGATGCCAGCTTTTCCCCAAAAAGCATTTCTCAGGCATCCTGTGCCGTTGTGCAGCGCTGCTCCTAGTCCCTCTCATTCCTGAGTTCACCGTCACAGCCAAATTTTTCTCCTGGTTTTTCTAGAGGTGTCTGTCAAAATACATTTAACTGTCAACATCTATAAAGTGGTACGTGTATAACTACACGTACAGTGGACATTAAGTGGCTCTGGATGCTTTGAAGTCCTGCAGGGAACCTGTTTTCCCTGCGGTGAGATGTGTGATAGCCAGCGACCCCGCACCGAGCCATTCTGACTGCGGTCGGGCTGAGAAATGACTGGGCTCCTCAAAATAAGCATGACAAAACCCAGTGCTGCCAATATTCAATTAGCAGCTGAGATATTCTGGAAAGATCAGCAATATATTTTTAATGAATCGACAAAAGTTTTACAGAAGCAATAACGATCTTCCCTGCAATGCCTAACCTGCATTTCTGCTCTGACTACTTAATGGCTGCAAGATATGCACACACTATTTAATGAAATAATAACTCTAGTCTTTTTTTTTCTAGTATAGCAAGGAATAAAACATGTTCAGTACGTGACAGATCATTGCAGTGTGTCGTTTTTGACCTCTTTTACAATTCCTTGCCCAATGGTTGATGGGTGTGGGCTCAAGGTAGGGAACTCTTTGTGTTCTCCTCGTCCTGTTTAAGGGCACTTTGTCTTTGTCAGACCTCGTGCCACATCTCCTGGTGTCATCTATGTGACATCGTGGCCCTGCGGTGTTTTTCCGTGGGGTTTCACCACCGAAGTGCCCCCGTCCCTGCTCGCCTCGCAGCACCCTGAGCTTTGGCTGTTGTGCTTTCCACAGCGAGGAGGATGGGAAAGGAAAAAAAAAAAAAAAAAAGAAGAAGCTGCAAATGTTGGGGACTCATTTTCTCAGATGTGAAAGCCTCTTTTCATTAGTGTTTCTATTTCTTTTGTGCTCTGGAAAAAAATTCTGTGAAACGGGGGTGATTTTTCCACCGGCCCTCGCATTTGTGAAGCCTGCTGCTCAGATCTCTGAGCGCGACGGAGGTTTGCTGCCTGAAAATACTCTGTTGGTGATCAGAGGCATCACCAGATGATTTTTTTTTCAGAGTTTCCATTGATAAAGTGCGCGAAGCTGCCTTTTGAAAGGAGCTGCAACACCCCCGGCTGCTGCCGTCCTCTCTGTCCTCATTGCACACAGCTTAGGGTGTTTTTTTTTTTTTTTTTTCTTACCAGCTGTAATGGAGCAGCAAAACCAAACTGGGGCACTCAGAAATTAAGCGAATTCCTCACTGCCTGTTCCTGTGATTCACCCGTGGGCAGGGAGCCGAGAGGCAAACACTGATCCAAAACATTTAATTTTGCCAGAGTAAAACCTTTGCACATGGACAGCTTCAAAGGGGTTTCCTTTTAGCTATTGCATAAGAATTACATGTTGTAAAAATCACCTGCTCAGCACACCAAGCACGCAGCCAGTGCCACGTGTGTCCCCGGCACATCGGCAGCAGGGATGCTGCTGTGCCCCACAGATACGGCACTGCCACTGCAGGCTGATTTTTCTCCAGGAAATCAAGAAAAAAAGGGCTTTTCCTAGGTGGTGAGCGTGGCAGAGCCATGTGCTCAGCACCCCCGGGTGCCCCAGGGGCTCAGCATCCCTGCAGCCAGGGCAGGATCGTCCCTGGCCGTGCCGTTGGGCTCCTCCGCTTGTTATCAGTGGCTGTTTTGCCAGGTGCTCGGCCTTGGGATGTGGCTGTGTCTGCCTTCCTCTCCCCCTCCTGCCTGTTTGCAGGCTCCCCCAGCGGCTCGGTGTGTGCTTTAACCCTTGCTTGCTCCCAGGCGCAGCCGACGGCTCCTGGCCGTGCCCACAGCCCCCTGCTCACCCCATCCGGCTCAAAGCAGGGCCAGGAGACAGCAGCCTGTGCGGCTGAGCAGTGCATTTACCACTTCTACCAGCTGCTATCACCGTTACGAGGTGTGCAGTAACTGTCCCACGCTGGCTGCCTGATGGAGGATGGCTGCTTCCTAGCAGGAGGAAGCCCAAGGCACCGAGGTGCTGTCCCGTGGGTGAGCACAGAGAGCCCAGGCGCTCCCAGAGCATCTTTCGAGCCCAGCTGCGTCCCTTTGGTGCCCCTGCCTTGGTGCAGGGGCTCACCCTGCTCCTGTAGGGCTCCTTGAGACAGGCTCAGCACGTTGCAGGATCCGGCCCAATCTAATTATCGGCTGCTGTGTCAAGAAGAAAGCTTAAAATCGTGGTCCATCGCAGGACGGAAGTGTACGAGTCCCACCACAAGTCCTCTCTGGAACATCCATGTCGGGTCACATCCAGGCAGGGCTCAGCACCGGGCAGGGGATGCTCCGTACCTTTTCCCAGCAGGATTTACTGCCTGTGGATGCGACGCCACAGCCTCCGCCGCAGCCCTGAGGAGAGACGGGGCCAGTCAGGGTCAGCGTGGGGTGTCCCCAGCCCCCCATTTTTCTCCCCAGTTCCCTCTCCCAGGATGAACCCGGTGCGCGGTGCTTACGGTAGAAGCGGCGGGCGGTGGGCACCACGCTCAGCAGCAGGATCAGGGCGCCGGCGGCCAGCGGGACCCAGACCAGGGGGCTGCAGGCACCTGGAAATAGGGGGGGATACAGTGTGGAGCTGCCCCTCTGGCTCAGCACGTGGGCACCGTCCTGCCCAGGTGATGGAGCGTGGGGTGGGCAGGGAGAAAAGCAGCTCAGGATCTTGGGAGGGGTGCAGGACAGGAGGGGTATCCCTTGGGGATGCGTTAAGTCAAAGGCATCGGGGGGAATTTAGCCACAGAAACCTTTTTTTGTGACATCCTCGCTGGTGCAGGAATCCACCTGATGCTGCACCCGGGGGAGCTGCACACCCACAGGGCACCAGAGCTAAATGGGAATCCGTCCTGGCCCTAAACCCCCTATAGCCCAGGGCATCGCTCCCAGGGACAGCTCAGCTCAGCACCCTCCCCGAGGCGGCCGGAGCTGCTGTGTCTCTGTACCTTTGCTGCCCGGGGCTTTTCTTTTGGGTTTGCATTGTGAGGGTCTCCTGGTGAGCGGGGCCAGCGTGGACGTGGAAGGCGGAGACAAAACATCAACTGGGAAAGAGAGAGAAGGTCGTGAGCGTCACACCGAGCACAGCAGCAGGTGGGGCTGGAAACTGTGGCTTTTAAGACTAAATCCTTTGTGGAGTCACAGAACGGTTTGGGTTGGAAGGGACCCTAAAGCCCATCCAGCTCCAGCCCCCTGCCATGGGCAGGGACACCTCCCCGCAGCCCAGGCCGGCCCTGGGCACCTCCAAGGCAGAGAAGAGGGAAATTTCCCCAAACTTCACTTACTGCCAGGCACAGCCCCACCAGCACGGCCCCAAAGGCAGAAATAAGCACTATAATTTATTTTAAAGTTCTGCATTGCTGCCATCAGGTGCTAACCCCGTGCTCATTACCCGAGAGCACAGGGAATGGGATCTCAGCAGCATGGGAGGTTTTAAGGGGTCCCTGAATCCTTTCCATATTCACGTTGTTGTTGCTGAAAACTGTGTATGTTTCCTAATAAAATGTAGACCTAAAGGGGCTTAAGGGTGATTTATTTTATTGTGGGTACTGAAGGGAAAAAAGAAAATGTCCAGCAGGGTCGGAGTCCTCCCCAGCCACCTGCCGGGGTTTAGTTTTACATTGGAGCGGCCTTGAGCACGCCGAATTTCAGGCGTGTTTTTCATGCCTTGCTTCTGGGACATAGATAAGTGCATAGCTGATTAAAAACCAGCTCTCTGTTATCTTAAAGCAGCTTTCCTTCTAGCCAGCAAGGATCCAAAAGGGATTTCTGAGGCAGCTCAGTGAATGAGAGGTGCACGGCATATGTGTAAAAAGAAGGAAATTGAAGTTTTAGAGCCAGCAAAACAGCTGCTTCTTGGTTTAAAAAGTTATTTGTGTCCCTAAAAGCCCCAAGGAAAGGGCTGGAGCCTGCTTCAAGCACACAAGTGTTCCTGTGCCACCCCTGCTCCGTGCTGGGGGAGAACTGGGCTGAGGGGAGCTGCTGTGGGACCTGGGCTCTGCCCAGCAGCACTCCCCAGGTGACCTGCAGACAGATGCCGGGTGGAATAAATCCCAAATAAACCCCTTGTGTGAAGGACGGGCTTGAAACCTGCCACGGGACCCTACCCCAGGGGCGATGTCCCCCGGCTTTGAGCTGTCCTTGTCACCTGGAGAAGGGTACTGAGAGCCAGAGCGTGGATGGACCTGGGAGGTGAGCAGGGCACAAACCCAAACTCTCACCTAAAGTACTGGGGGAAGGTGGGTAGCAAAACACAGGGCACACCAATACCAGGGGGTGAATGGCTCCCCAGGGAAACCCTAAAACACTAGGGCCAAGGCAGAGCTCATGGCATGACCACAGCAGTGGTGGCAGAAGGACTGCCCATGCCGCTGCCCTGCAGTGCAGCTATTAGCTGTATTTTCTGCTTATCCCATCACATCCCTCTTCACAACACCCCCCGGGCCTGAACCCTGTATCCCAAACCTGGACAAATCATTTACCACCACACATCCCCAGGTCGCAGCCCACCGCCGGCAGCTTTTGGCGCCCCGGGGGCGATGCTCACCCACGCCGAGCCTGGTGCCGCTGCCCAGGACGAGCTCGGAGGACTGGGAGATGGAGCAGTAGTACATGCCGGCGTCCGAGGTGTGCAGCCGGCTGATGTGCAGGCTGTAGGACTGGGAGCTCGTCCCGCGGACGCTGAACTTCTCCTGGCTGACGTTGACGCCGTAGGTGCTTTTGCCCAGCGAGTTGGTGAAGAGCAGGAACTCAAACTGCTGCCGCCCCTGGTTCCAGCGGTACCAGTACAGCCCAGCGTGCTGCTTCTTCGTGTGGCAGAGGATTTCCGTGCTGCTGTTAGTTTGGGCTAAAATATGGTCTGGAGTCTGGGACAAACGTAGATTGGCACAGAAACCTACAGAAAGAGCCAGGAATACGTAGCTGTGCACTTTACTTTTGTTAGAACTGTAGAAATCACCTCGGTTGGAAAAGCCCTCCAGGATCACCGAGTCCAACCATTGACCCGACATGCCGAGTCCCAGCACCAAACCAGGTCCCTCGGTGCCACGTCCACACTTAAATAACTCGTAAATACCTCCCTCACTTCCCTTCCATGCTAAGATCTCCTCTGGGGGCTCAGTGACACCAAACCAGAGCACATTTGGCAGAAACACTAACCCATGCTCCTTCAGAGACCTTTGTGGGTCCCCAGCTATTTTTTGGGCAAAACCAAGATATTTTGCTACCTGTATTTTGCCCCATAACCGCTCCTCTAGAGATGGAGCTCGGTGGCAAAGGGAGGGATGGAGGGATGCTTTTAAGGGTGTGCTAGGGCCTGTATTGGTTGGCATTCTCTCATTTTTTGGAATCTACAGATCCTTTTGAGCTCCTTAACGTATGTTAAGAAGGTGGTGGAGGTGTGGGATACGTGTCGGCCTCCTCCTGAAAAAATGCATCTCTAGGAGTGGCAGGAAAAACTCTGGAAGGGATGGGAAAATTAATGTAAAGGTAAAGGCGTTTCAAAGTCAGCCCATTTCATTTTCTGTTTATTTTCATGAAGACGGCCTCTTGTTCACGGGAGTTTTGGGATCTGGGGAAGGAGACCGGCTCAAGGGCGGCGGGGGGGGGTGGTTCAAAAGCTTCCATCTGGCATCGCACCGCCTTGTTTGGGCTGAGCAAGTTTTGGGGAACAATTATCTCGGCCGAGCTTCGCCCGGGCAGACACGAGCGGTGTTTGTGTGCGAGAGAGGAGCGAGGCGGTGCGGCCTTGGGGAACGAAAAAGAAGCGGCGGGCAGTCCTTCGTGTTCAGCAAACATCCCACACAGCTGCAGAGACCGAGCGAAAAACAGCCTCAGGAGATAAGGCTGCGCTCTCTTCCCCCGCTACTTTCCCAGGCGTGATTTCCAGCCATGCAGAAAGATGAACAAAGCTCCCCTTTTCCCCTTTTTTGCCTTAAAATGTCCCCATTCCTTCAAAACCCTGTGGAGACACCTGCACAGAAATCGCTGTGCACCCATCCTGGTGCCAGGGGATGGGGATGGGATTGTTCCCTGTGCACAGGCACAGCTCAGGAACGGCCCCGTTTCCCTTGCAGGTTGCCCATATGGGGCACATTCTGATTTTTGGGGGGTTTTCTCTGGAGGGGAGACGGCCAATCCCATCCATAACGTGATCCTTTCCCCCCCAAAGGCAGTATTTCATTTTCTTAGAAGTTATTTAATCTTTGCAACCCAGCTTCTTGCTGGGACCAGCAGGTTCAGGAGGGTGTGGGGGGACCCCACCACCGTATGGGGTCAACTGTAGCACATATACATCAACTACAGCACATATACATCAACTAAAGCACATATACATCAACTACAGCACATATACATCAACTACAGCACATATACATCAACTACAGCACATATACATCAACTACATTTTCGCTCCAGCCGCCTGCCACCCACCTCCAAGCACATTTTTATGGCACACAAGTTCTTGCGGAGGCCCTTTGGAAACACTCGGGAGGAAATCTGCCTGGATGTTTATCACCCTGACGCGACTTCGGGGGCTGCTCTACGCGCTGACAGACTACCCATCAACAAAGGGAGGCACCCGGGGGTCGGCAGCTTCCCACTGGACACCGGCACGAAGAGGGTGCAGTAAAACCAAGCCCTGCAGTGTCTACACCGTTAAACATCATGTTATAAATTATCAGGTGGGGAGGTAATAATGTTGTGTAGCTCCATCCTAAGCCTGGATATTTAAGTTCCCCTAACCCGGAGTCATCTCTCTTACCTGGGAGCTGCAGGCAGAGGCAGAGGCAGAGCCACAGCCGCACCATGGTGGCGATGCCCAACATCCCCAGCGGCTGGGGGATCCTGGGGGACCCCAGGCTCCTGGAGGACCCTCTGGATCCCATTCTCCTGGTGGGATGGGTGTGACGGTGGCGGTGTGGCTGGCTGTCCCCCCTGCTGCGTGCAGATGCCACCGGTGACGTCTGGCGAGGAGCGGAGGCTTCTTCCGTGCCCAGCCCCAAAATCAGGTGTGCGTCAGGCCCCCCGCACCGCACGGGGCTGCCTTGCAGCGCCCTCGGGAAGAGAAAACCCCAAAGTCATTCTGGGCTGGCTTTTTAATTATTTCTTCGTATTTCCCCACGTGGCTTTTCCGCCTCTTTCCAAACCTAGCCCCTAGCAATTAAAGCGTAGCAAGCTAATTCGGAGGGCTTGGCATTAAAACAAAAGAAGGAAGCAATGAACTCGGGCTGGTTTCTGCTCTCTTAAAACCAAATTTCTTTCAAAAGGAGAAGATGCAATTTGAGGCGTGCGGCCCTTTTGTTCAGCAGAAGGCAGCAAAATCGGCGGCAGCCGCTGGTGCTGACAAGCAGCGGGTGAGAAGCCATCCTTCTGCAGGAGGCGTTTTGTCCTGGCCCTGGAAAATGCCGAGAGCACCCCCAGCTCTCCACGAAGCACACGCAAGAGGCGTCGCGGAAAGCTTTGAAGCCGACAGCACGAAACCTCAAACAAAGGCTGTTTGTTAGCGGCTGACAAACCGCAAAAGTAAGGCGACTCTGCTCGGGCTCCCCACCTGGCCCCGAGCTTCGACACCGAGCATCTCATCCGCAGAAATATTTAAGTCATAAGCGAAATATCAGAGCTGCTTCGAAAGGCCCTGGGTGCTGTGAGGTTTGAAGCACGTGGGCTTTGGGATCTGGATGGTGAAACACGTGGCGTGAGATTGCAGGGGAGAAGGGGTGGGGGGGTGGCACAAGCCTTCAATATTCCCATGTTTGGGGAAAAAAAAAACAAACACGTGTCTTTGGGTGTAATTTTCTTCACTCTTTGCTGGGGTTCCCTTTCGGTTTCTGCCCCCTCGCACCCCCACCCGTGGTGCTTGCAGAGCCCCCGGGATGGCTCCGGGGGTTCCCCTGCTCCCGGGGGTCTCACAGAGGGGCACGGGGATCCCCCAGTGCTTTGAGCTGGCCGATGAATAGGAAAAAATGATTTTGCTCAGTGCAGTTTCGCCTTTCAGTTGTTCACCAGATTTTTCTTCACGGCTCTGACACGCTCCCCCCACCCCCTCCACCCCACCGCCTCGGTTCGATACGATTTCCTGCTCGGAGCGGGCTGCTCTAACCACCCCAAGGCTTGCAGCGAAGGGCTCAGCTGGTAATATTTAGGGTTGGCTGAATCATCCCCTAACTCCTTCCCGGCAGGAGCAATCCGGAGGTCATTTCGGTGCTTTCAGGCTCGCTTCTGTGCTTTTAAGTGGTCGTTTTTTGGTGCGGAGCCCTTGGTGCAGGGTGCTGCCAGCAGGGCAGAGCTGTGCTTGCTGCAGCCCCTGCTCCAGCCACGGTTTCTGCTTGAAGGCATCGACTGGTGCCTTCGCCTGGGTGGAGGTGGTGGGACAGCAAGGAGGGCACCTGGGGGCTGGGGGAAGGTTTTGGGGTGGCAGTAGTGGGTTTGTGGTGGCTCCAGACTGAAGTGACCCCAGCTCAAAGCTGCAAATGAAAGGAAGGGAGAGCATGGGGCTGGCGGGGAGAGAAGAGGGAACTGCAGTGCAGTAATTTAGATGAGGCAGAGAAATTTTTATTACATTTCCGGGGGTGATGATGTGCAGTATTCTCATTAAAACTGCAGTGAAACCAAAGGGGTAGCCTCAGATGGAGCCGACTCCCCTCATCACTGCCTGCTCTGCTTTCCCCTTATTTCACACCACTCCTATAACTGCCTGTGGGGACTTCTTTTTACCAAAGGGCTTCCTTTAAGAAATGCCACTGCAGGTGACATTTTCCCTCTAACCCCATGGTAAAGCTGGTGAGCTGATGTTCCTGCCCGCTGCAATAGCTACGTGCCCCCCATCTCACCATTCTCACTGCTGAAACCCGGACCAAAGTGCTCTCAGAGGTGGCTTTTGTCACCCGTACAGCCTGGGGCATGTGGCACGTCTCACTGAGCAGCAACTGCTGCCACGAGGCTGGTGACCCTGGCTTGCCTAAGCAGCTACTTGATTTGGGAGGGTTCCCTAGGTTGGTATTGCAGCATTACAGATCCTTCCCTACAGAGCTTTAACCAAGATGTTATATGGAAAGAAAAAGGAATATTTTCAATGTAAAAGCTTCATGTGTAGGAATAGTGTTGTGTATTTTTTTCCCCCCCAGAATGCCAGTTAAGCTATTTACATGCAGCCAAGCAGTTCTCAGGTCTGGGTGCTGCTCCTACATACAGGTGCTGGCAGTGGGATGCCCGTGTCTCGCAGCCATCCTGAACAAAAACACAAGCACTGTGGGAGCGTGCAGGTGGCCAGCTGCTGTTTACCCCATCCCCACATTGTTTGGGGCTGCCGTCCTGGGAAGAAAATAGAGGAGGGAGAAAGTTTGTGATCGGAACTGGTCCGGTAACACAACAAGATGTGTTGGTGACCTTGCCAGGATACAGCGGCTCCCGTGGGACTGTAGTCACTAGCAGTTGGCTCCTGGCTGGGGCAAGATGGGGGGGGGAATCTTTGAATTTTCATGCATTTGTGTAATTTGGCTGCACAGTTCCTAGCAGGACTTAATTCTTAAGTTTCTGAAATGAAAGACATTTATCCCAGTCCCCTGCCCAGCCACCTCCCTGCCCTGTCTCAGTGCTCTCCTTTCAGATCTGCTCCTCGCCCATCCCCTCTGCTTCTTCTCAGAGCGCAGTTTGTGCACCTCACCCTGCCAGCACTAATTCCCTGCTCCTTTGCCGGCTTTGTCACAATTTTTACTCTCTACTTCCCCCTGTGATTTTTTTTCCAGCAAAGTGTTTGCTTTTGAGGGGTAGGAGCAAAGGAACAGGAAAGAAGAAAGGGGTCTGCAGATGAGAAACAGGACCCCACGGGATTTCCAGCTCTGTTAAAATCCCATTTAGCAGCAGAGGTATGGGCCAGGCTGGGCTGTAAGGGATGAGAGGACCCGCCGCGCGCTGCCTGCTGGGTTCAGGCTGTGGGGATGGTCAGGGGGCTGAGCCGTCCTGGAGCTCCTTAGTAACCACAAATGCAAACATTTGCCATAAAATAAAGAAAAAAGACATACCCTCCTTTCACTCCAGGCTACAAAGGGTGGCTTTTTGGGACTGGGGAGGGTTGCTTCGTCTGGGGCCTAGTCAAACACAGCTCCGAAAATGAGGATGGAGTTACTGGAAACACAGGATAGCAGGATGGTGCCTCCTCACCCCCATGGAAACTCCCCAGGGCTCAAGTAGCAGCAGGTGAGCATTTTTTTCTTAATGAGCTTATTCCAATGAAAGGTACGGCTTCTGGAGTATGTCAGGAGGGGGAGAAACAGCGGTGAGAATGACAGCACCTTCGCTTCGGAGGATGAGCAATGCCCTTCTCTGTGCAAGGGCAGGAAAAAAAACGGAGCGGGTCGAGTTTGCTGCACGGCTCCGAGCTGCGGTGTGGTTTGTGAGGCAGGGCTGGAGGTTTGCTTGCCTCTGCAGGTGCAGCCCTACAGCTGCCGTTCAGCTGATGCAATGGCAGGGTTTAGTCTCCTGTCATGGTGTGGGGCACGGGCTGCACCCCCCAGGTGTGTGCCGGTGTGCAGCAGGCCGGGTGGTGGTGTGGCAACGCCGCTTTTTGAGTCCAGAAGCCAAAATGGATGTGAGATGTGGATCGTGTGAATTCTCCTACCGTCTTGCCTCCGTCTGCAAGCAGATTCGGGCTTGAGGAGGCTGTGGGGTCACTTTGTGTTACAGGTTCAGGTGTGAGCAGTGGGGGGGGGGCTCAGGTGTGATCCCCCGGCAGGTGCTGGCAGAAGCATGCACAAAGCGAGTGGGCCATGAGGGGAATTTTGGGGTACTGGTGCTCAGGGGACAGGCAGCAGAGACTGCCTCCAGATCTCCCTCTTGAGGTCACTCGGTGCGAGCAGAAATTACCGTGGGCATGTGGTGACTAATCCTGCCCCCCTCAAAAAAACAACGAGCCGAGCACCTGCTGCCGTGTGATTTCAGCCACCCTTATCAGTGCCGGGGAGGATAGGGGAAGGCAAAGAAAGTGTCCTTGGGAAGATAGCGCTGGGATGCAGCACCTGAGGGAGGGAAAGCCACCAAGGAAGTAAACAGAGGCGTTTTCAGCCCCAAACAACGACCTGCCATGCCTATAAAAAGCCACCGGGTCCGGGACCCCACAAACACCTTGACCTTAAAGGTGCTGAATCCACCGGAGCTCTGCAGCATCCGTCGTCTCCAGGTCCCTGGGACTCGCCGCACGTCCAGACGAGGATTGGTGAGATCTTATTATTGGGGTCCTACGCCTCTGCTCCGCTTCACCCGTCCCCCGGGAGCGGGTGGGTCGCGGCGGCCGCCCGCGAGGCCGCGGCTACCTGTCCCCGCTGTCCCCTTCCCTTGGTGTCCCCAGGCGAGCGCAGCCGGCCGAGCGGCGAGGGGCTTTTCGGAGGGGAGGCTCGCGGGATCGGGTGGGACGGGGGTGCTGGTGTTATGGTTGCTTGGCTGTGAGACGGAGCCGTCTCTCAGCTCGCCCCCCTTTCCCTTCTCGCTATGATGACCGATATTGTTAGCAACTGGAAGCTGGAGCAGTTTGTGCTCCAGAAGTGTCTCCCCCCAGTGTGGTCCCCGGGGGCCTTCCAGGGCCCGGAGGCGTACCAGCAGTTGTGTCAGCAGTGGGAGAGCTGGTCCGAGGAGACCAAAAAACCCAAACCCACCAACAAGTGCAAGAAAAGAGCGGCCTTGCAGGGTTTGCTGATGGTGGGCAGGGAGTTGTCTAAGCTGCTTAAGGAGGCTCTTGAGAGCGTGCAGACGCTGGAGCAGGCCAAGGGCGAGCTCAAGATGCAGGTGGACAACCTGCGGGCAGAGGTACAGGGCTTGTGCGGGGACTCGCTGAGGAGCGCAGTGGAGATAACCCGGCTGGAGAACAAGCTGGGCTACGAGAAGCTGAAGACGGAGGAGCTGGAGAAGGAGGTGGGCAAGTGGATCGGGGAGACCCATGACGCTCAAAGCGCGGTGCGGGCCGTCCTGCAGGACGTGCAGCGGGACCGGGGCACCGGCCCCGATCACAAGGTGTGCCACGCCAAGATCCAGGAGCTGCAGGCCGAGCTGGGGGTGTCGCGGGGCATCGTGGCTGCCATCCAGGGCAAGAGGAGCCGGTTCGGGAACGGGGAGGGGGACGACTGCCTGGACCCGCACCCGCCCCACTATGACTATGAGGATGACGTGTGGGGGGCTAATGGCCCCACCAGGCCATCCCCATATGCTCCCTTGAGGGAGGAGATGTGCCAGATGCAGGGCTCGGAGGCTGAGGCTGCTAAAATTAAAAAGACCCCCCCTGAAGAGCCGGCCAGCCACGGCCCACTGCAGGCCATTGACACCAACAGGGCCGTGCTCTGGTTCACCCCCGAGCAGCTCAAGACGGTGGGGAAGATGTTGGGGCCATTGACAAAGGAGACGGCTGTCAACTGGCTGTCACGGGCCCAGAGGCTGCCCAGGTGCCAGAGCGGCAATGCCGTCAGTGACCTGATAGACGTGGTGAGAAAATGCATGAAACCTGACGATTTCGCAGCCCTACCAGGGGACGTGCAGATGGGCAACGTCCAGGACATTGGGGATGTCCAGTCAGCCGTGCTGAAGGTGTTTTTCCCCGAGGTCAACCCCTTGGTGCTGTTCCACCAGGAGAAGCAGAACCCTGAGGAGCGGCCCGACGCCTATGTCAACCGTAAGAAGATGCTGTACCAGATGGCCGGGCTGCCTGGCTCGAAGGAGTCCCCCCTTGATTTTGACAGGCCCGAATTCAAGGAGCCGCTGGTGGTGGGGCTGACCCCCCCCTTGCGGGTGATCGCGGGTGGGGACGCGGCGAGGAAGCCGCTCTCGGAGCTAGAGCAGATCCTGACCCAGAATTTCGAGCTGCAAAAGCAGGCGTTCCCGGGGTACATGCTGGGGGGGAAGAAGGGAAAAACCTCAGCCATGTCCTTCCAAAACGCAGGGGTGAGAAAAATGCAAGGGGACAACCGGAAAGATCCCGATGGCAAGAATGGCTCGGGGAAGGAAAATCAGCAAGGGCTGAGGTTTCAGAAGTCCAACCCTTGGCGGGCTGAGCTGAGGAAGCGCTTGATCAAATATGAGAAGCAGGAGGACATCGACGGCTTGCCAGACGCCGAGCTTTTCCGAAAGCTGGCGCTGCACGAGGCCAAGAAGCACAGCAGCTCCAACCCCATCGACCCAGGGTCTAAGGCTCAGCAATAGGGCTGCCAGGCACCTGCATCGCCCCTTTTTGTGGCACCGATTAAGACCGATTTGTGGGGGCGCCTGATAGTTGATATAACTATTGGAGGAGGGGTGCTTGGACAAGTGATGTTAATTGATACTGGTGCCTCTTATTCAATTCTGAACATGACCCCTGGTGAAAGCGGGCTCTTCCAAACATGTGAAATTATTGAAATAACTGGGCCAAATGGCCAAAAATCCTCAGTGCCCTTCACAGGGCCAGTACCCTTTGAAATTGGAACTGCCAAAGGGTCTGAAAAATTTGGGAAAATGGAAATGAATGGAAAGCCAGGAATTTTGGCCATCTCCACACTTACAAAGATGGGGGTGGTGGTGGACCTGGCAAACCAAAAGCTATTACACTGCCCCCAAAGCGATGCACCGGTCATCCCGGCGAGCCACCGGGTCATGTCGGTCAAAGCTCCCGAGCTCCTGATCCACCCCGAATGGGAGCCTCGAGTGAAACGGGTGACGGAGCAGTTCCCGCAGGTCTGGGCAAAGAACAAGCTGGACTGCGGGCAGATCGACACCGTAGTGATGATAAAAGGGCCAGATCCCCCTCCTCAGCAGCAGCCCCAGTACCCAGCTGAGGCTGAGGAGGGCCTGTGGGACACAGTCAAAACCCTGCTAGAGCAGGGGGTGCTGGTGGAGCAGCAGAGCACCAGCAATGCCCCAGTGTGGCCCCTGAGGAAAGCTGATGGGAAAACCTGGAGGCTGACAGTCAACTACAGTGCCCTCAACCAGGTTACCCCTCTGCGGACATCCATCGTGGCCAAATACCCCGATGTCATGGCAGCCATCTCACGGGGATCCGAGTGGTTCTCAGTGCTCAGCCTGACCAGTGCGTCCTTCGCTATCCCCTTGCACCCCGAGTCCTGGCACAAGTTTGCCTTCACCCTCCGGGGACGGCAGTTCACCTTTGCCAGGGTCCCCCCGGGGTTTCACAACACCCCCACCATCTGCCACACGCACGTGACGAGGATGTGGGAGAAGCTCAGCCACAAGGAGAGCGTGCTGTCCTGTGCCGGCGACATCCTCATCCACACCCGGACCAAGGAGGAGAACCTGGAGGTCCTGGCAGAGGTGCTGGAGGCCATCCAGAAGACAGGGTTCAGGGTCAGCCCAACAAAGGCCCAGCTGTGCTGGAAGGAGGTGTCATACTTAGGGGTGACTCTGGGAGAGGAAGGGCGCTCGCTGGAGAAGCAGCGGGTTGAGTTGATACAGAAAGTGTCAGCACCGGCCGACATCACCACCCTACGGTCCTTTTTGGCTCTTGTGAGGTTCTCCCGGGAGTTCGTTGAGGGCTATGCAGAGAAAGCTGCTCCGCTCTGTAAGCTCCTCAAGAAGGACACCCCGTGGGAGTGGGGTCCAGAGCAGGACGAGGCAGTTAAATCATTAAAGGAGAGTGTAGCACGAGCCCCCATGCTGGCAAGGCCCCGTGGGGACAGACCCTACGTGCTGCAGCTGGCCAGTGTGGGGACGGGGCTGCGGGCCACCCTTGGACAACAACACGGTGCCCACCTCCAGCCCATCGCCCATGCCTCGCGGCTCTTGACACCAGCTGAGCAGCAGTTCACTGCATACGAGAGGGAGGTTTTAGCCTTAATCTGGGCCTTGCAGCACTGGGAGTACCTGGTGGGGTCGGCCCCGGTGCTGCTGAGGACCTCCCGTGCCCCGGTGAGGTACCTCTTATCTGGGAAGGAGGGGAACGGTCCCACGCCCTGCCCCAGGATGGCCAACTGGGTGCTGGCGCTGCCTAACAAAGACACCCCCGGGGAGGCCCACGAGCCCTCAGCTGGCTCCTACGGGGTGGTCATCAGTGGTGACAGGGACGGGGAGGAGGTGGAGGAGCTGAAGCCGCGGAAGGTGCCCCTGTTTGAGAGCAGCATCAGCCTAGCTGAGGCCAAGGACAGAGGCTATGTGGTATGGTTCGTAGACGGGTCCAACTACCACGAGGATGGGGTGCCCTACACAGGCTATGCCGCCGTCAACCGGGGCACTGGGGAGGTGGTCAAGGGGAAGTGCCTGCCGCACTCCATCCAGGCCGCCGAGCTGGTGGCCGTGACGGTCGCCCTCGAAAACACGCCGGCAGACCAGCCGCTGGCCATATTTTCAGACTCGGGCTGGGTGGTGAGGGCGGCGCTGGAGTGGTTGCCGCTCTGGAGGGAGAGGGACATGCAGTCTGCCGATGGCAAGCCTGTCACCTATGCCAAAAAGCTGCTGTACCTTGCCAAGCTGGCGGAGCAGAGGGCACACCCGGCTCAGATAATTAAGGTCAAGGCCCACAAGAAAGGGACGGAGGAGGCCAAGTGGAACAAGGAGGCGGATGCCAAAGCCAAACAAGGGGCTAAGGAAGGGCAGATGTGGAAGGCCAGCAAGATCTCGGAGAATGGCCCCTTGTTGGTGTCTGCAGGCAGGAACAGGGAGAGTGTGGACCTGCTGGGCTTGCAGGCTCAAGACCCAAGCATCCGGGAGCTAGCACAGGGCAGGGAATACAAAGGCTGCAAGGTCTGGAAGGACGTCTCAGGGCTGGTCCTGGCGCGGAGAGAGGGGGCAGACTTCCCGGTATGGGTGGTGCCTGAGCTTGTCCGGACAGAGCTGGTGGCCCTGGCTCATGAGCAGGGGCATCTGGGGACAGACAAGACCTTGGCGAGGCTGCAGGGTGCAGGGTGGTGGCCTGAGATGAAAGAGGATGTGGAGAGGTACGTCAGCAACTGCCTCACCTGTGCGGCCAACAATCCCGATGCAAAAACAGCAAAAGCCCTGCTGGGCCACCAGAGGATTTCTGGGCCATGGAGTAAGTTGCAGATGGAGTTTATTGGCCCTTTGCCCCAAACGGCCCAAGGGAACAAGTATTGCCTGGTGATCAGCGACAACTTCACCAAGTGGGTGGAAGCGTTTCCAGCTCGAAACAACACAGCCAGCGCAACTGCCAAGATCCTGGTAGAGCATGTCTTCTCACGATGGGGTGTCCCAAAGGAGATCGACTCGGACCACGGCCAACGCTTCGTCGGGGAAGTCTCAAAAGGGGTGTGCCAGGCCTTGGGCATTAAGCAAAAGCTTCACATCACAGGGCATTTCCAGAAGCCTGGCTCGATGGAGGGGCCCAACCAAATGCTGAAGACTGCGCTGCGGAAGCTCGTAAACCAGCAAAGGAAGGACTGGGATCAGAAACTCCCCTTGGTCCTGATGGCGTTGCGGGGAGCCGTGGCATCTCATGCGCCTTCTCCCCAAAAACTGCCTCCTGCAAGAGACCCGAAGCTGCTGGAGCACTGGTGGCAAAGAGGGGAGCCTCCAGACGAGCTGCAGCCCCGCGTGCTGACAGACAGGTGGGTTCAGGATATGCTGAGGACGGTGTCGGCTACGTACCACCAGCTCGCCTTGGTGCAGGAGGCCAACATCCACAAGATGGATAAGCAGCTGGGAGCACTGCTGCGCCCCATGGAGTGGAACACGGGGGACCTGGTAACATATCGGGGGGTTAGAGAGAAGAACCAGGTGCTGGGACCCCAGTGGATGGGGCCGGTTAGGGTTGTGAACAAGGCCAGCCCCTCCATGTACCAGGTAGAAATCAGAAAGGGGGCGAAAAGGCAGGAAAAATGGTTCCACTCTTCACAATTAAAAGCATGGAAGGGAAATTAACGGGGCTGGAAAGCCCGCTTTGCTTATGTTTTGCAGATGAAGGAAAATGGAAGGCGATTGTGACCAGCGGGAAGGGCGAACTTCGCGGCATCACCAGCCCTGTTTGTGCTGCGGGGAAAATGCTTTCAAATTTGTGGTTGCAGGATTTGCTTTGATTTCTGGTATGTGTATAGCGCTGCGCATGCAACACGCCCAACCAACCCACCAGCACCTCCAAGAACAAGTCAGCCATTCCCACTTAGCAAGACACCCCAACAAATGGGCCGCAGTCCAGCACAGGGTTAGGCGGTACACAAAAATTGGCACGGATTGGCCTTGGTCTCAAGCTCATGTAAAATATACGGGAAGCATGGGATTAAATTCTAACAAAGGCTTAAATTTGTCAACGGTAGTTATGCATGGGACTGAAGTGTATTTGGAAAATGAATGGAGCTGGGATAGCACAAGCAGGCTTCCGCAGCTGCTTGGAAAGGTGGGCCAAGAAATAAAAGTAGGGTGCAGGGTAGTTAATGGTTCCACTCATCAGCGGGTAACTCAAATCTCCGTAACTGAAATAAAAACCAAGAAGAGTCAGAAAAAAAACTGTGCCATGGAAAATTTGGATTGTTGGTGCAACTTTACTCTAGTCCAGCCAGTATTTGTGGTCTGTCTCTGGGCCCAAAACAGCGTGGGACTGTCATTTAAATTTAAGATTAGCACTACGATACATTCATTTGCTGCCCTTAAGGTCCCAAGGTGCCATTTTTTGGCCTGGCGTGCAGCCCAGTACGCTGAAGTGGGGAACCAAGTAAAACTAGAAATTAGATACTCTCAAGGAAGTGTAACTGACCCAACGAAAATTAATGGCACCACCGTGACTATCACTGCCCCTAATGGCCGTAAGTGGGTCGTGTTATTAAATTGCCCCCATGAGAACAAAATACTCAGTAGATCTGAATTAAAACCAGAGGCCTCATGGTATAGTCAGGATTATGGATACTGCCCACACCCGCTCATAAATCTCCAGGTGTGGTGTCAAGGAAACCTGAGCGTAGAAATATCCCCCGAGCTTGGAGGAAAGTGGTTAATAGGAGGCCCTGAAGGATTTCAAAAAGAGTTCCCCATCTTTGCTGTCCAGCGTCCTTTTGTTTCAAAAATAGGCCCGTACATAGTCAAGCAAAATCACATCCAAGAGCTATTGACCAGCCCTGTCCGGTCGTTGAAGAAGGTGGTGCTGTCCCTGTCTACGGTAAATATTTCATCCATCAGACCGCACTGCACCCCCTTCCTGTCCACCCTCTACACTGGCTGGCTCGCCTGGCTTCACAGCCGCTCCATCCAGGGGGCCCGGGCCAGGAGAGACCTTCTGGCCACGGCGCTGGGAGGAGGAGGCGCCGGGCTGGGAGTGCTCAACAGCATGAACGTTGAGGTCCTGGCCAACAAGCTGGAGGCTGTCACATCAGGCGTTCAGGGCCTCCTCAGCCCCCTGAACTCATCCCTGGCCAGCCTGGGGATGGGGCAGTGGCTTGTGTCGGAGGTGTTGCCCACCTGGGAAAAAATAAGTGAGAAAGACCATCAGCTGCTGTTGCAGGCGCTGGGAATCGAACAAAATAATGTCTCCCTTGCTCTGAGTTGCATCCAGGCCCAGATGTGGGTGCAGAGTGTCGTTGCAGGTATCCTGAGGGACGGAGACAACGGCGTCCTCCCCACTGAGATCCGAAAGATCGTGTGGGACGCGGCCACGGACAAGGAGCGGCAGCTCCAAGCCTGGTGGAGGCTGGTGAACTTCACCCATGACCAGGTCCTCGATGCAGTCATCGCCTACGTCCTGACCGTGGCGGAGGCCCGCATCGAAAAGGTCTACCCCATCGTGGCCCTGGGGATTAACACAAACGGGTCCGTGGTCTACCCGCTGGACCACCGCATGTGGGCGAGAGTGTCAGACAAGAAGTGGCAGTCGGTAGATTTGGAAGCCTGCATTTTGGAGCGGGGGCTGGGGTTCATTTGCGAAGATGACGCCCTTAAGGCAAGCGATGTTTGCTTTGACACCAGCGAGGGGGTGTGCCATTTTGAGATCAACCCGCAGAGCAATAACAAAACCGTGTTAGTTTATGTAGGGAAAGGGTGTGTGTGTTTTAGAACGATGTGTAAATACGTGCAAATTAATGACATTTACAATCAGACCGTATTCAATGATTCAAATATGTGTGCTTGCAATGTAGCTATCATTAGAGGCTGTGATTTTGTGTATAAGCCGCCTGTGTTCACTAGCCAATTGCTAATCAGAAACTATACCCTGTATCGTAGTATAACCCCGACCCCGATCGGTATGGATTTGTCGCTAGTCAAAGAAATGTTAGAGCATGCAAATTTACAGCAGCTTTTAGAAAACGCTAAGGCAGAAGCTAAAAAAATCCTAATTACTGTACACCACGATGGCAATGTTATAAAGCAGGTAATAGAGCGGATTAAGAGGGTGGGAGAGCACCACTGGTGGGAAATATTCTTTGGCTGGTCCCCCACCGCCACCGGCATCTTCAACGCACTCCTGCATCCCGTTGTGATCATCCTGCTCATGCAAGCCTGCGTGTGCTTTGCCATGGTGGCCACTTGCTACTGGATAAGGCAGGTGAGGCTCTGCATTGACAGCCAGCTCAACCAACTGGGGCTGGCCAAGCGCCTCCTACCATAGTCAAGGGCAAGACTGGGTTGGCCTCTGTGTTTGCCACCAAGAAGAACCCTTAGCTCCGCTGTTGGCTGCAACCCAGTAGGCGTTGAGCGGTGGGGACACATGCCATACCAGACCTTGATGTGAGGGGTGGCCTCCTCTGTTATAAGAGGGCCTCCCAGGAGCGGCGGGCAGGCCAAGCAGCCTGCGGTTGGCTTGAATCACAGAATGGTTGAGGTTGGAAGGGACCTCTTGAGGTGATCTGGTCCAGCCCCCATGCTTAAGTGGGGTCACCCAGAGCAGATTGCCTAGGACTGTGTTCAGTTGGGTTTTGAGTATTTCTACAGATGGAGCCTCCACAACCTCTCTGGGCAACCTGTTCCAGTGCTTGATTACCCTCCCAGTAAAAAAGTAAGAGTTAGCTTAATAAACTTTTCTTTGAATGTCCCAGCTCCAAACGCTAATGAGAAGAAGCTGCTCTTGTGTGGTTTAAGACTCCTTAAGCAGAGAAGAGGGGTTAGGGAAAGCCAAAGACAGTGTCTTTGGAAGGAAACAGAAGGGAACGTAATGCCTGAGTGCAGAAAAGCAGTCACTGAAGATGGCAGAAGTGTTACCAGCCAGCCTCAGAGACTTGGAAAAGTGATGAAAGCTGAGCAGAACAAAAGACCCTTGGACTCAAAGGAGCTGAATCCACACGGACCTTTGCAGCGACCAGCTCCAGGTTCCCAAGACTACCAGGACGTCTGGCCAACGGATTGGTGAGATTTTGGGTTTGGAGCCTGGACATCACCTCTTTGCTTTGCTTAAGCTTTGCTTTGCTTAGTAGTGCATGTACCCAATAAAAGTGTGTGTTAGAGGACCAACTGCCTGTTCAGTCTCTGCATGTTCACTACCCAGGTTTATAACTTTAGCTACACTGGTAAAGAGAAATTCTGGTAAAAGCAAAAAAATATGCTGTATTCTTCCCCATTACCAGGCCAAAATGACTCCTTTGCTTCTTGTCTTCATTCACGGAGACACAAGGATTTCTGCCGTGAAGGGCTCTGAGCTGGCATTACAGCTCACATCCACACAAACACAGTGTCCTCTTCATTCTGCCTCTCCTGTCCTGCAACCCCTGCTTCTGAATTAGAAAAGAGCCTTCAAATATACAGGGGGGAGGGGGCTCAGGTTACTTTAAAACATTGGCAATTCAAAACAAAACAAAACAAAAAATAAAAATACATCATCCATCTGGTTTCCAGCCCACGTGTCCAATGTCACCTCGGAGGTGCTGCTTTCCCTGAGGATGGGGTGCATTGAGAAGACAAAAAGCCCCTTGCAATCCAGACTGAAGGCAAAAGATTAAAACACTGCCCTCGAAGCCACCAGGCGTCTGCTGGGCATGGTCACGTACATCCCCTGGTGTTTTTGCCCCTGTGCTCTGGAGCAGAGGGGATCTATGCAGCTCACACAGGTTCTGAAGATCAGCAGAGACTTTCCAGCCTGTGTGCCTGCCCCGTGAAAACCAACCAACCAAAAACAAAGAAACAAAACATTCAATAATTTGGAATTATTATTATTAATTTTATTTTCCCTTCTGAAGCCCAGCAGCGTTTGGACCAGTGTCACTCTCCTGCACCAACTTTGCCTTTCAGCCTCATGGCTTAGCCATGGCTCTCCTTCCCCCACCCTTTCCCTTTCTCTCACCCATCTTTTCCACCTGTAAATTTTATCCTCTTCCTTCACTGTGTGCTTTCCACCCTCCCTAATGCCAGCCAGACACTAACCCCTCATATTTACAACCTGTAAGTTTACTGCAGAGGTGACCCAGGGTAACGGAGCAGTAAGAGGGGAGGAGAAAGGAGAAAGCCCCAGGGACAGAGCAACACAACCAGACGGTGATGTACCGCAGCGTGCTGTACCCTGGCTGGTCACCATTTATTCGGTGCTGGCAGTATTGCCTTCCTCTACGGGCATGATGGAAGAAAGGAATTTTAGGAGGTGGAATAAAGGACATGAGGATTCAGAGACCCAGTGAGGAGAGCTGGTTGGAGAGTTTTTTTCTGCTTTGCAGAGTCCCAGAGAAATTCTGTGACGTGCTGGCACTCAGCGTGAAGGAAGATTTATTCCTTCTCAGCAGCCTCGGGAAGTGATCGGCTATACATCAGCCTGCCCGAGAAGGGACCATACATAACTCTGTAGGGAGTGAGTTTACTCTTTGGCGTGGTGAAATGACTGAAGTTATACCCTGCAGAGGGAAATGCAGGAAATTCATGGGGGTTTGCACTTGAAAAATAAAACACGACGGAAACAATTTTGAGTTTTGAGAGAGATCATTGGCATGACTTGAGGATGGCAAAATTAATGCAAGGCTGTGTAATTAAGATGTAGGCCTTCTACAGCAGGGGGCAATCAAAACGTCCTTGTCCCCCAGACACTGTCAGCAGCTGGACCAGTGGATGAGCATCACAGGTACCTGGAAAGAGAACAGAAATGCATGAGGTTACTTGGAACAGTGCAGTCTAGAAGAAACAGAGGAAAAAAAAACAACCAAAAAACCCACACTCACAAATGTATTTCCTTTTTCTCCCAGCATCTCTTGAAGTTAAGCAAAGCTTATTTCAACTGCGAAGCATGGACTTGGAGAACACAGGGACTGTCCCCTGCATGCCTGTAGGTGCTGCACTGCTCTGTGCATGGTCTCCAGTGCTGGACGGATACAGGTCATGGCTGCAGCCCCGTGTCGTACGTGTGTCACCCCTTCCATAACCCAAACAGGTAAAGCCTCGCCCAGCATGGTTACAAAGGATCTGGCTGATGCCAACACAGTGAGAAAGGAAAATGAGGAATAAAAATTTCCTGTCACTGGCCATATGCAGTCGGTGCTGTAACATAACTTTTGTTTAGCTTCCTCATGCAATGCCAGCAAATTACTGCAGTGCCGTCCTTCAGAATGCGTTCCAAGGATATGTACAGATTATTCTCTATACTGAGCTGTGTATTTTATGTAGGATAAAGACATTTTGGCTCTGCATGCAGGACTTAAGCAACTATTTTCATAAGCCCAGGTATGATCGAGCATTACTGGGGGACAGAGGAAAGCAGCAAAGGGCAGACTCACCGCCCCGTGTCATGCAGCGGGGCGAGGGACGATTCCAAGCGCTCCCCAGGGGGAGGTGGGCACCGACCTTGGCAGACTCCCTGAGGACATAAACAAACAGAATGTGCCATCAGGTATTTTAATGAGTGCTGTGTTTCCACAGTTACCCTTACATTGATTAAATACCAGCAGTTTCAAACCTGGATGCATAACACAAGGCACCGAAATCTCCTTTGTAGACAACTCATTCGACTGTCTTTGATTTTTAGTGCCTGGAGTCAGAGGTGCCTCACAGGGCTACAGGTGCTTATTTACTAGCATTTTCAAGGCTGTTTGGATGGCGCTGGCCTAGGCTTATATTTGCTGATCCCCTCTGAAGGCTCTTTTGTCTTATCCGCATTGTTTCTGAAGCATAAATGCAACAAATCCATCACGCTGGGGTGCTCCCGTTGCATTATCCTCCCTCTGCTAGCAAATGTCGTGGTAATGCTACAAAGACGCCTGCTTCCCTGTGTTTGCCTGTCCAAACAGCACCAGAGCACCCTACAGACACTATTAAAATAGAAAAATAAATGGAAAAAATAAACAAACAAACAATGACTTGTTTGCCTCCACAGCATATTCACTAATGAACAAGAAATGATGGCCACGACAGCATTGCTGTGTCTGTCCTTGCTTCTTTAATGCTCAATGCAGCCCTGACTAATAATCTCAACCCAGCCAGTTTCTAGGGGTAACACAGCCCCGTGTGGCCACGTCATAACGAAAGGTGACGCAGACACGAGGCGAGGAGGTGGGTGAGCCTGCACGGTGGAGGCTGGGGTGGACACCAGCTCTTGGGTATGGTCTCACCCTTCTCCTCTCTGCTAACTGCTGCTTCTTGCTGCATTGAGCACAAGGGGAAGATGAAAGGCTGTGCCCAGAGAGCCCCCTGCTCGCAGATGTGCCGCAGGCACCATGCACGGGTGGCATGCTCCCAGATGAGTGCGGTCTGAGGTCTTCTTTTACCAAGCTAGAAAAGAAGAAAAAGCTGTAAACAAAGCCGAAGGCAGGCAGCTAAGCACCTGGCCTGACCTCCTGTGTCAGGTGTGAGATGTGTTCTTCTTAGAGCAAAGCCCTTTCCGCACAGTTCTGTCATTGTGAGGGAGACTCTAAGGAAACGGGTGCATAACGCCTGCTTGCTCTGGGCTGCGAGGGCAGGCAGACTCACAGAGAGACGCGAAGGGGCAGGGAAGGGACACTCATCCCCAGAGTCACAGATCGCAAGCACCGACACGAGTTATTTGGACCAGGAACTTCATGGTGCATGCAGATGTTGCAGCCAAGGCTCTGTTTGAGACAAAACCCACGTGCGCTGAGGGCATCCTGCATGGTGCTTGATGCGGACTTGCACAAAGCTGCAGCAACAACACCTCTGCCGACCTCTACAAGCCAGGTAAAAGAGCCAGATCTTGCACGGTGCTGAGAAGTCTGACATCCCAGCGGTCACCCAGCACTTTGCCCAGGCGGCTCCAGCCTCCTGCACTGCAGCAATGTGGGGCAGCACAAAGCAAGAGACTCGATGCTGGGACTTGCAGGCTCCTGGACAGACCTACAGACAATGCCGCAGCTGGGAGTAGAGAAAGCACACTGCATTCGTGTCCTCGTTCCCTGCCCTCCTTTGCAGCAAGGCAGGGAAAAGCTGTGCTGTTTGTACTAGCTTCTTGCTTATCCACAGGCAACTTTTATGATAATGAATCAAGTATAATTTAGTTTGCACCTGAAGTCAAACAAACGTAAGGCTGCAGACCTCACAGCATTGATTAACGCCGTGAGGAAAGCACGTATGCGTACCGCAGTACTTTGGTGTGTTATTTACTGCTGACGTTACCAATGCAAGGGAGTGAACACAAATAGAAATGGTGATTTCTACTGACTTGTACACAAAGGGAAGGTTCTGCCACTGCAGCTCAGAAAGAGCATCATGAGGCTGGTATAATGCAACTAGAGAAGAAACATCTCAAGGAAAAAAACATAGTTCTGCACAAGTACCCTATTTAATTTACTATTTCTCATACAGCTCTCTACTAACAATAAATGTACTTGTACTTGTGGAGCTAGAGTTTATAATGTGAATGGTTTGAAAGTGCCCAGCAGTAAGCTTTGAGGAAAATGACTTTATTTAAATTGTTTGCTAAGTGCCAGAAGCGCAGCACCACCAGCAGTGCCCAGAACACTGCTTTAACCGGCATCATTCTGAATTCTAAGAAATCCTATTTCCTTGTAGAGGTCTCCTTTGAATCACCCCTCCTGCCCACGCATGGACTTTCAGTTTTCCCCACAGATCTTGCAGGGAAAAAAAAAAAAAAAAACAACACATCACTTCTTTCCCCTTTCTGCCCTCGATATTTTAATTTTATTTCAAGCTTCCATGTCTTAAGTAGAGAAAGAGCTGGGACTTGAGCCTGTGGGTGCAAGAGAGGGAGGTCCGTAGCCCAAGGGTCTGTATTTCTGGCTGGTGGTGCTGTGTATTGACCCTACAGCCAAGCTAGGCTGTGATGCAAGTGGTACTCAGCACCCTGTGCAAAGTAGGCTCCTGGAGGGGTTCAGGAGTTGGGAACCCAAAATGTCAGTCACTTGTAGAAATTGAGACTTATGCCCGAAGAGCAGGGATTGCAACACGCACACAGTAGCAATCCTGGGCAGGCATTTTTCTGGAGCTCTAAGAAAAGTGTTTGATAGGAGCTAATGCCTAAATCTTCATGAGAAATAACTGGTGAAATAGCACTTCATTGCTTTCAGCTGGAATTGGTCTCTCTGAAATAAAATACAGAATAGCGTTGCTCTTTTATTTTTCCCCTGTAATTTTCCTGCAGAAAGATTT
>CM021734.1:90678295-90813329 GCA_011075105.1 Heteronetta atricapilla
CTATATATATATATATAGACTATATATATATAGACTCATTTTTGTGCTACCTGCATTCTGCAGCAGTTCAGGTGCACAGTCAGACCTGCTACAGAGGGTCTGGGTTAAAAAGGATCCTGTGCCTAGCTGCTCATCACCTCACTCTCAAAGTACCAGGAGGATAGAAAGTGGGCACAGCTGGAACAACACGAGCACACCTGGCAGGGCTGCAACCTCCAACCCTCAGGTTGTTCCTACTGGTGGATGAGAAGAGCAGGCAGCAGCTGTAAGATGCTGAGGTTAAAAAAACTGCAGCTGGAAGAGCTCATCCGGCACCAGGGGCTCAGCGAGCCGTTAGTCACACTAGAAGCTTGTGGAAAGGCTGGGAAGAGAAAACCCAAATCCCTCAGCCCCCAGCCTGGTGCTTTAACCTCAGGGCTCTGGCTGGTGAGCACAGCCATCAAGCACGCTGTCAGCTTCTGTAGCGGAGGACGGAAGTGCTGGCCAACAGCTCTGTTCTGAAAAACACACCTTAATTTAGTTAAACTGCTAATAGTCCTCCAGCCAGCTCAAACACCGGTTGTACACTGCGACCTGATTCCATAGGAAGATGGTAAATGGGAGATGTAGCTACAGGCATCGCACTCACGTGAGTTACCTGGTTTTCAACTGAAACACTCTCAATCTTTGGAAAAAGACCTTTGGACAACTTGGCAGCTGGGGGGTGATGAGGGGATGCCTCAGAGGCCAGGGGTAGGGTTAGCTTGGCAGGTGGCAGCGCTCTCAGTGTGCCTCGCTGAAACCACAGCCAGCGTTCAGGGCATGCAGGGTGACTGCAGCAGGTCTCCCTTTTATCTCAAGGCTTGAAACAAAATCCTTCCCCGGTGAAACCAACCTCTTGCTCGCTTTACGGGACGCAGAAAGAGATGTCCTATTTCTGTTGTGGTCTTTTTCAAATGTAGCTAGATGAGGATCTCACTATGAATGTTTTCACATGCTGCTGCCAGTCACAGAAAGGAAAAAAAATATGTAAAAAATAAAGTCATAAAAGGGAAACCAAATAATTAAAAAGTGACGGTATCTTACAGAAAAGCACATTCATACCACTCTTCATAGGACACTGAAGCTGACAGCTGCTTTCAGAGGTGAGCATTGAGGCTCCACGTGTTTCATTGAACAAGTGACTCCAGCAGCTTCAGGCATTTCCTGTTACCCCTGCTCCAGCAGAAGGCTGCCTGATGCTCGCTGCCCTCATCGGGTTTAAGCTGAAGTTTGCTGTGAGTGAGAACAGCTGAGGGACGGCAAGGATGCCCCAGGGATGGTAAACTTCAGCGGGCAGGAGGGGAAACGAGCAGCAGCAGTCTGCTTTGGGGGCAGTGACATACGATAGGATAGAGTAGTTGGCAGAGGGGACCCACAAAGATCATCCAGTCCAAGTGCCCGAGCACTTCAGGGCTAACCAAAAGTTAAACTGCATTACTGAGGGCATCGTCTATAGGCCTGTTGAGCACTGCCAGGCAGGGCATCAGCCACCTCTCCAGGAAGCCCGTCCCAGTGTCTGAGCCCTCACAGCAAGGCAGTTTTTCCTGACCCTCCCCTGGTGCAGCTCCTGCAGAGAGCCAAGGTCACACCTCAGCCCTCTTTTCTCCCAACTAGAGAAGTGTCCTCAGCCTCTCCTCACAGGACATACCCTCCAGCCCTGTTACAGCTTTGTTGCCCCCTTCTGGATGCTTTCAAGGCCCTTAAAATCCCGCAGCCCAGAACTGCACACCGTCAAGGTGAGGCCACACTACCACTACATACAGGGGACAACCAGCCAGCTGGCTACGCAGTGTTTAACGCACCCCAAAATGCAGCCTGCCCTCTTGGCTGCCAGGGCATGCTGCTGCCTCATGCAGAGCCTGCTGTCACCGGCACCCCCAGGCCCCTCTTGATGGCCTTGGAAGGCTTCATTCTTGGAATAGTAAGTACTGGATCCAGGTGAGCTGGTGATCTAGGAGCAGAACCTGAACTGAAATGCAGGAGTCTTCACTTCAACCCTTGCTTTACCCAGCAGATCACGTCTTTATGTACTCGGTTATGTTTACACATTTTTAACCTAGTGACAAAATCCTGATTTCAGATCAAATGTCTGCCAATCAGGCTTTTTTTTTTTTTTTTTGGACAAACAGCAGCCCTTTTGTAAAGTCAAGCAGAACACAGGTTTACTAAAAGTGGAGACAGATCAAGTTTTGTGCTGTTGGGACTTACAGAGGAACCCTCGTAGCTGTGTAAAACACCACCGACTCCAAAGGGTCTCCAGACAGACCCGCAGGTCTGCTCAGACGCGACAGAAAGATCTGTGACTCCATTTGTTTCTCAAATCAGAACTGGAATGCTTTGGTAGCTTTAATGAGAAGAACAGATGAACAGAATTAGCTTTCACTATACACAGAGTTGTATTCCTTTGCTACCAGGAAGTGAAAAAAAAGACATTTACAATAAAGGGTGAATTAAGCCATCAATCTTTGCCTAGTATTTTAAAATGCCTAGCATGTAAATAGATATTGGCACAAGTGTGATAGGCTAGGAACAAGCCAATCAAGAAACACATGAACAATAATCATTATTTATGACTTTAGAAGATTGGATATAACTTACCTAATTTAGAGCTGTATGTCAGTTGTGCTAGGTGAGACAACCCACTAGGTCTCATTTGCAGCATTTACATCATAGATTAATCTTTGTTTCATCAAAATATGGCAAGAGCACTTATTTCAGGATCTTACTGTCTCATGTTTGATGCTAGGAAGCTTTGTTTAGAGCTATTCTTCGTAGTTTGTACAACTACTTTCTAGTGGGTGGGGCAGGAAGGTATGGAGCCCAAATACAGACTTGGGAATGATCAATGAAAGAAGAAACTCCCAAACCATGCTTTTCCTGTGTTTTCAGAGCTGTCCATCTCCCACTCCTGACTTTCAAGACTGCAACTCTTATTTGAAAAAGCAAGTAAACTGGCACGCACTTCCCTTCAACAAATCTGTTCCTTGTGTACAAATCTGTTCCTTGTGTACATGCAGAATACCACATCATGGCCTTACCACCTGCTGGAGGTCCACTTGTTTCCTTAGACTGACTTCCTAAGGAAAGGAAGAGCACACGACCACACAGAAAAATGGTTTCCTACTAAGACACAGGCCATATTTGTACAGTCCTATCTGTCAGAGTAGCAGAACTATCAAAGATCTTGCAGTGCCCCAGAGCTGAAATGGGTGTCCTGGGAGAACAAGTCATTATTTGTCTTACATGGGAAGCAAGCTGCAGCACCGCTCAAGTTACTCCCAGAGCCATGTTATTCTCAGAGCTTATAAAGAGAGAGTGCTTGAAAACGTCCTCAGTTGCACTGCAGGCCACTGCAAGCAGCCTGCAGTTTGCAGTTTTCAACAGCTCCCAGCTATTACCAGCAGTTAACATAACTTACGATTGAACTTGCTCTCTTCCCATATAATGAGGAAAGCAGTTGTTATTGTGTGACCCGAGACTCCCTCGTCAGAAGGACAGGGGTTAAAGAAAGCCAAGAAAGAGTCCTTTGAAAGATACAGAAAGGCACGCAATTACTGAGCAAGGAAAAATAGCTACCGGGGAAAGTAAAGGCATTATCAGCCTCAAAGAAGGTTAGAAAAGGGGACCAGAGCAAGGGCTCTATATACACCTTAAAGCTGAAATGTCATGGACTTCTGACACCACATTCCTGAGACTCCTAGAATAAACTTCTGACCAGAAAATTGTTATGGGCACCTTCGTGTTCCTGCTCAACTTTGTATGGCTGCGCATGAAGCTAGTTAAGCTTGATTGCTAGAGGAGGGACCGAGTTACCTGACAGCTCAGATGCCAACTGCTCAGATTTATAACAGTACCAAACAGCAATCCTAAATCCAGGATTGCAGCCTACAAGTAAACCAATACTTAAGAAAAACACAGTACCTTATTCACAAGGCTTTTCAACCTACTTCTTCCTGCAAAACCAAAACAAACCAGACAGAACTCAAGGCTTGAGGGCCCTGGTCTCTACGCCACCCCACCCCACAGCCACCCACAAGAAGATTCAGTTGGGCAGATATACCAAAAGCAGCAGCTCAGCACAGGTGCCCCTACAAACAGACTACCCAGTGGTGCAACTTGACAACGTGGGGCTTTCAGATCCCACATCAAGGCTAAGAAAAAGCTTTCTTGCAACCTGAAGGCACTGAGAGGAACTACATGGTGTCTTGTGACACTGCTTTTAAATACATAGGACAGATGTAGGACATCGTTTCACATGCCACATTAAGGCAAATCCGTATTATGAACGAAGGTCTGATGACACTATTTAAAACAAATAAAAGGTGTTACTGATTCTTCAGAGTATTATTTGGGGCACAAACCTGGCTTCATTCTAACATCCCTCCAGTAAATTACTTTGAGTGAGCGAAGCAGAAAAGAGCCTCACATTGGCTATTATTTTTGCATATCGCACCTTTTCTGGGTTTTCTAAATTAAAATAAGAATCAGGATTACAATGAGAAAAACATATTAGATGTAAATCTGACAACTAGTTGCATGTTTAATAAACTTTTTTTGCTCTCAGAAAGGTGTGGAAAAAAAAATAACAGTAGCAAATAAGAACTGGATTCAAAAGCCTTTAAGAGTTGTCAGTGAAGTGTTCCAGATGTAGCTGGCAACACCGTAATGCCCTTACTTATCGTGCCGACCTCATTTACTTTCCTGGAAAAATAAAGGAAATCTCTATTAGTATTAGGACAAAAAAAACCTATAAATTCTGGTGAATTTCCAAGAATATTCTGTAAGCTACTGACCCTTATCTGAGGAATATTCCGGAAGAGATTATAGACTTTCAAGCTCACATCACTGCAATGGCTGCTGGTGTACATGAACAATGAACAACTGACTCATACCTACTACCCAAAAGCCTGTTGCAATTCTGGCTTTTCCTCTCTTCCAGATTGGAACAAAACCTTTGTTTTTAAGCAGACAACAACAGCAAAACAGCACAAAGTGCATTAGAGAAACTATAACCAGAATCAGCTTCTTAAAGCTAAACAAAACCTTTATCAGTGTCCAAAGACAGATTCATCCCGAAGTAGCTCTTCTTCTGTTTTGCCATCTGCCTGTGGCTTCTGTTTATCCTTTGTGCTTCCTGCTCTCTTTCTCAGCAGGGTTTTCTGTAAGTCTTTTGCTTTTATAAAGCTTTGATTTCTTCTCATTTACTAAGTCTATGTCAAATTTCATTCGCTTTTGCCTCTTTTCTTTTCCAAAATCTGCACCTTCACTATTTTCCTTCCTTTTTGGTGTTGTGGCTTCTTTCTTACACTTCAGCTCTTCACTAATGCATTTTTCCTCCTCACTATGTTTTATCTGAAGTTTCTGTTCTCTGTAGCAGCTGGTAAAAGTTTCATCAACCTCAAGTTTGCAGTCATCTTTAGATTCTGCAACTGATAGTCTAAACATTTTATCTCTGTTGGTGGCCACCTCAGATGCTTGCTCTTCTGTACAGTATCCTACGTTACAGTTAAGATTAGGTGTCTTTTCTAGCGCATGCTCACAAGTTGACGGCCAACTGGGTGATCTCTTTTCCACAGTAATTATAGGTGACTGGGTTTCTGAGAAGATGTTGGAGTGACAGCCTTCTTCACACTTAAAGGTTGAAGATACAACCCCACCGAGGTCACTTCCTCCTTCAGCATCTTTATTTTGAAACTCTTCTTCCTCTGCTCTTCTCAAATATGTTCTCTGCTCTAGACCTGTGGCTTTTGGAACTTGAATGCAATCTGTTAATTCATCTGGAAAGGAGTCATAAGTTTTCTTTGACTTCTCCACGAGATTGACAACCTTTGTTGCTCTGCATAAATTGGATAGAAAAATCACAGTTATTAATACCGATCAATTTGCTTAGGATTTTTGATTTAAAAAAAAGTCAGGAGGGCAGAAAGAAAAATCATCTTATGCCGAACCTAAGATGCATGCTGATGAACCTTTAAGGCAACAGTCAGTGGAGACCTGGCCCTTTTCAGGATTAAGCTCTATTTGCTCAGCCAACAGGAATCATAAAACCATTTCCTTCTAGGCTGACTAAGCACTGAGGGTGCTGTGCCAAAATAAGTGCTTCTGTCCCCAAATACGCAAATATTTGGGGATAGTAAAATAAGTGGGAAAACCACAAGGTTCAGGACCTTTTTTGTGGGCTGCCACTGAAGATGCAGCTGTAGGAACTCCAAGAGTGAACATCAGTCATAAGCGTGATGTTTAAAACAGACAGTGACCCTTAAAGACAATAAACCAAAACAAAACCAAATTAAAACAAACAATAACTAAAGAACAAAAAGTCCACAAGAACAACAAAACCAAAAACCACAATAACTGGTCAAAGTCCCTTAACAGCAGCCAGCCGGGCTACTGAAGAAAGCAAAGTCTTTAGTAGAAACTTGAAAGTAGAAGCTACAGAGGAAGAGTAACAAAAAAGACTCACTGGCTTACCTAATCTGGTGTTTTTTCCCTTGCACGTGGGACTGGTACGTTTCTATAGATGAAAGCATGATATTACAAACACGGCACGTGTAAGGACCACGCCAAACCACAGAGAATAAGGTATCTGTAGGTTAGAAAGACTGCAAATGAAAGGCAAAACTCATCAAAATCCCCCCCGTGCAAGAGTCCTAACATGATGTTCCCATAATCAGCTCCTACAGACATATTCAAAGTCTCTGCTCAACATCTCTATTTTACACTCTTACATTCTCTTCTCTTTTAAGCTGTTACTCATAGACATAACTATATAAAAATAATAAAATTACAAGAACACCAAGTAACTGCTTTCCCCATGTAAACCCAAGAGTAAAACACAGCGTTAATTCCAATGCTTTGCATCAAAATGCACAATTTTCTTTAAATGATAGTATAATTTATTGAACAACAATAACAACAACTTGAAACGACTTCTGAGTATCAAGTAGGATTTTGAATTCTTCACAAAAGGAAGGATCAACAGTTCTGTTGCACAAGACCAGGTGATCATCAGTTCTGTTACAGAAGACCCACTAAAATAAATGGAAGTTGCACTGGTACAACACTAGGGCCTTGGACACACTGCTAGAGGTGGAGACTGTCCTGATGGAGAAAGCCATTTAGGAAACAAATATCCTTATGTGGAAAGACTGAAGGAATTACAGCAATCAGTTTGGTGAGCAAAAGATGAAGGGAAGACATTATAGGAACTAAAGTTGTCAGAGACAAAGAATTCCAGCATTTCATTGACTAAACATACATAAATAAATTAATTTGTTGTGCAGCAAAGGAGAAGGCTACCATTTCCTTGCATGAATCCGAGCAGCCCCTTGCACAAATCAGAGCTAACTATTCAAGCTGTCCCCACCTGCTCACGTTCTGCTTACCATTTATTCTGGATTCTGCAAGGAGAGCTTCATCTCCCAGCTCCTCCATTATTTTTGTCCGTGCTATGTTTCTTCTGTGTTTCTTACCAACATAATGCTGCTGGGCCGAGAACAGATCATCGAAGGGAACACAGCAGAGGCGGCAGTACTTCGTATCGTTCAACTCCAAACTTGTGCTGGAGGTTGATGCAAACTCCTCAGCTTTTGAAGGCAGCAAGGGCTTCTCAGCTGATGGCTTCTGTAAAGCTGGAGAGACGGAAGCAGAGGATAAGCCTGCTGATGGCACAGCAAAGGAAGGGCTAAACCAATTGCATCGAGCAAAATACATAACTGCAGAACGATGGAGGTGGAAGGGCAAACAGCCTGCTGGGGGCCGAACTGCTTGCCAGAGCCTGTAAAGTACCTTAGTCCTTACAAAGGTACAAGAGCATGGTGTGATAAGGAGCACATGGAATATTCAGAAACCCCACTGTTAGATACCAGTATATTTTGAGCAACTGTAAGCATCTTTTATCAATTAAAAAAAATCAGAAATACTTGCCTTTAGTTAGAAAGATAAAGAGTTTGAAAGAAAGGTTCCCCAGCTTCAGAGTTTCACAGGGTATTTTGTATCTTTGTTTATCTACCTAGGGAGCTACTACTCCACAGCTCCATGACTTCGGCAGAACAGAAGGCGTAGAGACATGCAGGTGTAGGAAGACATCTCTATTTGTTTCAGAGAGTAACAGGAAAGCACATGCAATGCAAGTTATTTAGTTCTTACCAGAAACAGGCTGCGTGCTCTGTGCTGCCATCAGGACTTTGTCTCTTGATACTTGCTTCAGCTTTTTAGCGTGGATCTTTCCCAGGTAGTGAGACAATGCAGAAATTGGGGAGGAAAAAATCATGTTACAGAGACTGCAGTATTTGTTTTTATCTGCTTCACCACTCCCATCCACCTGAAAACAGGCAAGGGCAAGCTCAGTCATAAGCACTTGCTGAAGGACAAGAAAACAGTTTAGTTAGCCACAAAGAGGAATGGTCACCTGAAAATTAATATAGTTTTCTTGGTTTTGCCATGCTCCTGCCTCTCATCCTTCTTAGCGTGCATTTGGGTGTAAAGACAAACTTTCCGAGCATGCTTTTTGCTCTGACAAGAGATTGGAATTATTATTGTTTCATTAACAAGGGCCCAAGCAGTGGTATATCCAGCGACTGGGATTTCATTCATCCAAAATTGCCTTCAACACTTGCCAAACTTCATTTGCATAAAGCAGAGCCACAACCAGACAAAGGCCAGCTCACGTAACAAGACCATTCTTTAATCAGCAATACAGTATTTAGCACTACTAACATTTTGCCTCAGGCAGCCCTCAGAGTCACCTACTCTCAACTCACTGGGGAACCAAAAATCCTTACACGCCCTCCTACAAACAAACACTAAAACAGGTATGGAAGGGAGCGTGTCCAGGCCACTGAGCAGGTCCAGCGTGCTCCTTTAACGCTACACCTGGTGGGTTTGACATCAAAGCCACCCTGAGTGGCGGCACAGAGGACTGACAGGCAGCATGACCTAATTTACCTTCTTAAAGAAGCCTGGTCTCCCTGTACAGTCAGTGGAGAGAAAGAGGTTTCCCTGGAGAAGGTGACAATCTCCAACTTTGAGCAAGTCTATGGAGATTTCTACTGCGGATTCATTAGTCCAGTAATCTCAAATCCCATATTATGCATACTTCCCTTGTGTGTGATTATTTTTTAATTCTTAGATGCTTTCTCAGTGCATAACCTTTGGACTCCTGCACTTAAAACATCCTTACTACATGCCACGCTACACACTGCTAACGCACAAAGTCAAACAAGTGGCTTGTCTTTTCTAATCCGATGCTTTCCAAGTGGCTGTTAAGGATTCTGAGGAGCTACACAGGATATCCTATCAATATTACCAAAGACAAAGAGGTCCTATCACACCTGGCTAGACAACACAAACAGAACTGAGGAGAAAGAGTCAGTTACTTCCATCTTGATTCATTTTGCAATGGTGAAGTCAGATAACTCTGCAATTGCATCTTTTATCCTCAACTGGATTTGGATCCTAGAAAGAGAAACTCAAACTGAGTCTGGACTCTGAAGCTGTGACACTACAAGTGTTGCTTAACATAAAGTAAGGAAATACTACACCTTGCAAGACCTGAATCTTAATTAATAACGTGAGTAACAAGACAGACACCTGAGAGCAACTCACATTGTGAACTAACTCCGGCAAAAACATAGAAGTGTCCGCGCCTGCAAACCGTCAGTATCAAGTTTCAAAATACAGCTCAATTTCCTGTGTTGACAGCAATATCCCAAGGTACACACTTGTTCCAAGAAGCTCCTTCAGCATGATTCATACAACCTGCCTCATGCAGACACCTGCAAACAGAGCAGCACCTGTGTGTCTCTGGGTGAAGTGTGAAGGCGCGTGACCTCTCCCCTCTATAGTTAGGGTAGTCCCATGCTGTCCGTATGTTCTGGGCTCGTGTGGTGTAGATCTGCTTCAATCCCAGCATCGCTGGAACCTGCTCAATTCCTTCTGTAATTGCCCTGCAATCCGCAGGTAACTGCCCTTCAATATCACAACATTTAAACCTGGTTAATGGTTAAGCCTAGCATAAGCTTTAAGAAAGACTATGAAAAGCCCTAAGTAGCCTTTTATAACACCATACAGAAACACCAAAGAAACCCAAACCCCAGTGCTTGCTAGGAGCCCTCCCTTCCAGCCTACCTTGTGGTGGGACATCCTTTGGGACTCAGACTGCAGCACTGCCCTGCAAACCTCACAGAAGGTGTCGGTGAACAGGTCCTTCCTTCTTGCCTCATCTAAAACATCTTCTAAACACACAGAGCAAAAGACAAAAACAAACAACAGTCAGTAGACAGGACAAGATATATTTGTATGTCTTTGCTTACTCAAAATATCGACCACTTGAATATTCATGCGCAGCAGGAGATGAGGGAGCCAGTTTTCATCCACTCAATCACATCATGCCTTGTTGTGGCTGCAAAGCCACCCAAACCTTCCTGCTCACAGAGGTATTGCTTTCATGGACTCCAGTATTACACTAAGTGTACCTGGACTTTAAAAAGGAGAAACAGAGTGTCTTCGTCGGGTTTTCTGTTCACTTCAAATAGGGTATACTGCCAGAAATAACTAGACTAACGGCCTGAGAAAAGGCTTTTAGCTGGACTAGGTCACACAGTTAGTTAAATATGGGAATATTGTTTAGAGAAGAGATGTAAAGGAAGTCTGGGAGCAGCTCAGTACATGAGAAAGGCCAGGAGGTATCAGGAGCTTCCAAAGGTTGTCAGAGAAAACATTTTATTTTTTAAGTTACATGGAGAAAAACCACTCCAATGGTTTGTTCTGATTTTCTTGCCCTGTTCCCCCTTAACTCATGGCATGTACACACTTCAGTTCTTACTAAGATTGGCCCAGACTTAAAGCTAATCCTGAATAATTTTACATGAAGGCAGATTTGATCTGGGGGGACACCTTCATCAGCACTTAAAAGCAGAGATCATGCCAATCAAGAGCATTAAAACACTTCAAACGAGCATAGCTGTGTAGGCAAAACCCTCGTGAAGATAAAGCTACAGCATCACCCCGTCCTTTCTCCTCTCGATGAAGTTTTAATTCATTAGGGGCACCAGCTTAACTCATGTTGCTTCCAACACTAAGTGGCAGGGGCAGGCTGTGCTCATCCCTGCTGCTAAACGGCCAGATCTTTTTCTGTGCTGCCAGCCTCTAAGGCTACCTGTTTATTTCTCATCCCCAGCGGGTTGCACAGCTGGAATTTCACTTGTTAGCATGCCCTGCACTTAAAAATAAGCCAAAACTAAACCACTTTAAAGCAAATGTAAAAGAAACCATGTAACTACACTGTTTAAGTAGACTGTGCTCTTTAAATGAAATGGAAGTTATGGGACTGTGGTGGGTTGGCCTTGGCTCCTTCCCATGGGGTGCAGCTCTTCAAGAACTGCCCCCGCAGGGCTCCGTACCACGGGGTCCATCCCCCAGGAGCAAACTGCTCCAGCACGGGTCCCCCACGGGCGGCAGCTCCCCCCAGACCCCTGCTCCTGCGTGGGCTCCTCTCCATGGGCTGCAGGGGGACAGCCTGCTCCACCAGGGGCCTCTCCACAGGCTGCAGGGGGACTGCTGCTGCCTGCCTGGAGCCCCTCCTGCCCTCCTGCTGCACTCACCTTGGGGGCTGCAGGGCTGCCAAGATTAGGATTAGACCTCTCCAAGTTTATCCAGTGGATGCTACTGTCTTCCATCCTAGAAACCACCCGCGGAGCAGTTTGCTTTCTGTGCCTTGCACAAAGCCTGGAGAGACTGTGGGATAGGAAAGCAATGCTCCCTGCAGACTCAAGGCTCAGAGCCAAAAAGCATCTAGAAACCCATAAAGACATTCAGACTTCACTGTTATGTTTTAAAGATTGTTCTTTTGGCCACTTGTCCAAGGGAATATGAGAAAGCAGAACTGGATGCTGTGCAGTGTGTCCTATAGCTAGCTAACGATGCTGAGCTGTGGAATGATCTGTTCACAGAGCATCCTGATCCCCCAGGAGGAGACAGCAGCTGCTCGCAACGCCAGCCACAAGCACAGCTACCTGGCACCTCTGATCCACCTTTAAATACCACGACCTGGTAATTTCAGACTCATACCACATGAAAACCATACGAACGTACCCTTTTTCTTATTATTTTCTGTAGAGTTAGCTGACTTTTGGGTAAATATATTTGCCCTGCATCATGTATTTCTTTGCAGTCTTATAATGAACGGCAGGGAGGCAAATTCAGGAATAAATCAATGTGACTCCCACTGAAATCCCAACCAGGCTGCAAGATGTAAAATGGTTCTCAGCCTGACCTGGGCAACTGCAGTCCCCTGCAGCCACGGTGCCTCACGACCATTTGTGACACACAAAAGTGACAGAGAACAGGGAGATTTACGCTACCACCACCTGTGAGCAACTGATGCTACGAATAGTAAGTGAGAAACTAAGCTGTGTTTGTGCAGTAGAGAACTAATTTTATGTATTCCATGGTAGCTGTGGAGTCACAAGGAGAAATGCTAAGTAGATAAGCGGACAGGAGAAGGCCTCACTGTTTGAAAATAAGGCAGAAGCTTGAGAAAAAAAAACAGGATGAGCAGCGTGAGAGTAAAACTAAGATCACAAGCTCTCAAAACATAAGAAAGGAAAAAAAAGGAAAAAGAGAGAAATGAAAGGGTTGAAAAAATAGAAAAATTGTACATATCTGGTATAGAGGAGCGTCGAGCATCTTGTGAACCTGTAGTACTCAGTCAAGAGGAAACAGGGGAGGTGATCAGGTGTCGGGTAATAGGGAATAAAAGGTTACGATTTGTTTACTGTAATGTGCTCCTAATTGGCAGGATGCCGGCTGTTGCAATCACAAATAAAACAGCTTCACAGAAGATCCTGCCTGAAGAAAATTGAGATTTTTTCCTCACAAACTCGAGGTCTTCAGCCTTCAGATTCACAAGATGTCTTTCTGGTAATGAAGAGAAACTTAAAAACCAGCTTACCTTACAGTTTGCAACCATGCTGTCACAAGCTTTTCAGAGATTTAATCAAAAGCAGCAGCCTTACAGGACTGCTGTTTGACCTCATCATTTCACTACCTCCACAATGTTTAAATAAAGATTCTGGTATCCCAAATTCAGAGTAATTGAACAAGCTTTTGGCTATTAAAAAAGAGGGTTCTGCTGCAAAGCAGACCAACTGCTGTTTGTCACAAAGGGGCTGCTCCTTAATAAAAGGATATGGAAAAATGATTTAGAAATACACGACATTTTTAAAAATACAAGATACAGACTGTCATGCCACATGATGAAGACAGCAGAAATAATGTAACTTCTAGGGTATTTTTTCCCTCTTATTTTCATTTTAATGGCAATATTGGTTCACGTCATTCTTTGTAGGTCTTATGGCCTTGTCCTTGCCCCAGTTTTCTCAGCTCCGTTACAAGATCTGTGGTACACGCTCCTGCCACAGCCATGCCGTGAGACTTCGAGCTTTGTGAAGCTCACTGGCATCTCAGAAAAGACATGCCACAACAACAGCAAACATTAACAGCAGCTGGCGTAAATAAAAGGATGCACAACATGAAGTCTCACGTACAGGAGTTTCTGGCAATCACAGGATAAATCTGATCCCACTGAAATACCAAGAAGAGCTTTGCAAGGGACTTTTACACAACCAAATAACCTCACATACATGCCAGCTCCTAGCAGTGTGAGCACAAAGATCCCCCCAAACCCTCACAGTGCTCCTGCAAAGCGTGGAACATTCACAGGGCTGAAAACCAGAGTGCAGTTCTTGCTTTGCAGGTGTCTAGGAAGGATTAGACCCCATTTTTAGCGCATATTGTCATAGAATATAGGGACACAAAGCACACAGTAACATGAGTACATATAATACGGGTCAGACAGCAGCTTTGTTAACTATGACCAGAGCAAGAAGACATTCAGAAGGGGTTTTCTCCCACCTGATGGCAGGGACCTGACTTAGATCCTGTCTCAGAGCAAAGAAAAAGTGAGGAAATAATAAAAAAAAATATTCTAATGTTAACAAAGCCAGCTATCCATCCTTGGGGATGCACTCCGTCAGAAGCTTATTAGCTGCTACAGCTGAGGATACGGAGACATGGCTCCTGGTGGAGCCTGGAGGAGTGGGGCACCCAGTGTTATCTTCGCTCAGAAGTGGGAGCTGGAAAAAATCACAGTTTGCCAGCTTTAAGTCGAAAGGAATGTTCTTTTAGTTAGGATAACCTTCTTAGCCAGACCTCTCAAATCTTAAATGCTAATAATTTTACCACCACAGCAGGAATCCCAGCCTGTTTCAGGTCTAGATTCTTTTCCAGGCACCCTGAAGGTTACCTTAGGTAGGGAGCACCTCCACAAAATACCCAAACCATTCCCTTCCTGGGCTCCCAAATGCCTGCCGTGCTACGTGCTCTCGATCCCAGAGAGCAAGAAAGCTGCCTTCTTCAATAACCCCTAAAACAAGTATACGATCACTGGATTTGCAACATCATGCAGCTCTGACCTAAACACCACCATGCACCAAATGAATGCGAAGGCTGCTTCTTATCCCACTGCTACCTCCCCATGCACCCAAATCGCGCTGTTAATAGCGTGGATTTAAAAACACGTACAGGTATTGATACCTGGGGATGACTGAAACCATGCTGCCTGACCGCAGTGCAAAGAGTTCATTCGAGACCTAAAGATGAGATCAAGAAAGCGAACATCAAATCTAGTTATCTACGGAAAGGAGGCTGTTAACAGGCGTTCAGAGATCTCCAGAGATCTACTTCATGCTGTGTTTTAAATGCAGAGAATAAACCCACCCTAAATCAGTAGGCAATGAGGAACGCATGCCTAAAACATGCTCAGCACGACTGTCTTAGTACTCCAATACTGAAATACTGGTACTGAGAAGGCAATGGGAGAGCAGGAGCTCAGTATCGATTCAAATAAATAAACAGAGGTGGCTTTTGGAAATCTGGCACCAAACAAGCTGCCTAATAGTAAGGAATCAGACTGAGCCACTGTCTGAACGGAAAGCCAGGTACTTGCTACTTGCTTACCGCTTCTCAATTCCCATTTAATACCCTAGAGGCATATGCAGCACATATATATAAGTTTAAATCTTGTTGAATTGCTGTGCCACTGAAGAACTGTATTAAAACACTGATGTGAGAAGGCTTGGGGATATTTTCAACATGATTGTACTTGTCTATTTTTGCTACTTGTAAGAAGTTCCAGGATGTTTGTCTTTTTCCAACTTTAAACCTTTGCTGTTTTCTTACTCTTGCTAGGTAAATTTTAGAGGAGTTTTTGTGGTGTGCCATGTAGGAAAGGCAGGGGAAATAATGTCATCCCTCTGGGCAATATAAAGTTGGTAATACTAATTAAAATATCAGAAGCCAGGCAGTTTAAAAGATAGCCTGTTCAACCTAAGATTTTCTACCACTTGATTAAAAAGGAAACGCACCCAGCCTCAGTCTAGCATTAAATTTTCTTTCTCAGTTCTTGAGGGAAGAGAAAACAGAAGGAAGAATAATGTAGTAAGGAAAAAGTACAAGCTAGACAAATCCCTAAAGGCAAAGGCACCAAGTTTCAATTTCAAGGTATTCAACCTGGAAAACAACAGAGCCAAGTTCTGCCCTAAAATGCCAACAGCAAACAGCATCTTTATGAGAAATAAATAGATAAACACGAATCACGTTCAACAGTAGCAAGTCCTCAAGAGAGAAATACTGACTGGCGTTGTTTTCTTGTTTTACAAGCCCTTTCACAGGGCTGTCTCCAAAGCACGCTCTGCGCTGGCACAAGCTGAGCACATCTTACCAAGCTGCCACCCGTCAGCCTCAGCACAGTAACTGACTGCTAGTGCTAGAACTGTCCCAGCTGCAAAGTGAACTAGGCTCGTTTAAATCACACACACTGCACTCCCTTGGTTTGTTGCACGAGCAGGAACAGCAGCAGCCCGCACGCAGCCCGTTACCGCATCACAGCTGAGCGGCAGCAACTTCATGTGATGTGCAAACTCTGCTGCCTGCTGCTAGGTGATGGTACTCCTCCTAAATAACGGGATGAAAGGTGAGAAAAGCTTGACTACTGGGAGCAGCAGCTGTCCAGAACTGCAGGCAGGCAGCATCACTGGCATCCAGCCGCTTTTGGTCACGCTGCAGCAGGCAGACGTGGCCACTGTGCGGTGGGAATCAGAAAGCAATCTTAGAAATTACCCAGAACAGATATCCATGAACACCACCTCGGAAAGGGCAGGCGAAGATAACAGACTTTAAAACCCTTATCAAATACACTCAGGCGTGGCATTACAGAACTGGATTCCTGGATGAGAAGGGGAGGCTGAACCAAACTGATTTCTATTTCTGCAGCTAGGTAAAGGCATTTCTCCAAGGAAGCAATACTGTAGTACTAAACGTTAGTCTTCTCAAGTGAGTTTAGTCCCTGAATATTCTTCTATGTGATTTTTTTTCCCCTTTTGAAGCTCAGGTGATTGTAAGACAAAGAAATAACAGACTGGATTCTGCTGTTTGAAAATGAGAGCTGTAAAATTGAACTTCCAGCACATTTCATAAACTAGATTCATCACCCAAACTGCAAGACTGGCTTTTTATTTCCACAGAACACCACAACAAGACAACCTCCAAACATTTACACACGTCTTCAAATGTGTTATTGCAGATTTCTGTATTTCATACCTACATGCTATCACAGATTTGACTCAGACACACGCCTAAGCCTGCACACAAGCACAGGCCTTTGGAGCACACACCACCACCACCACACCAGGGGTTAAAGTTAGCATTGCCCAAACTTTCTGAAACTAAATCAAAACAGTGCTAAAGGCCTTTTATGGTCAGATGGATCCACGATCTGCCCTGACACACAACACAAGGAGCTTACAACTGATGGGAAACACAACGCTCACCCTTTTGCCCAGGGCAAACCGTAACAAGACACTTTGTCAGCTCTCTTAGGCAGTGCTCTGAAGGAAACAGAAAATGTTTTAAAGCGTTAAGATGGAAATACAATATATCAATCGCTACTAATAAAGTGGAGGTGTCCACTTCTTGCAACACAGCTCCTTGCTTTTCTTCATTTTTCTCCTTCTTGGCCCAATTCCACTACCCTGTCTCTGACCTCTGCTCCCCACCTCCTATCACAGCCAGGGGAGGCAGATCAGCATCTCACAGCTGAAACACGTTGAAATCAGCTGTTCTGCCTTTTTTATTTTTAAAGAAAGGTAACTTTTTAGCGTTAAGTATCAACTGATTTTTACTACGGTAAGTTGTTCAGGATTTCAGAAATCATATCTTTGATTTATTTTATTTTTAAGTCTCTATGGACATATTTAAATCCAGCTGTACTTTTTGAGAGGCAGTCAAAACGTTAATAGGGTGCAACAGAAAGCTCATTAAAGTCTATGCGGGGAGGCTGGTTCCTTTCAAAAGCAGACCTAATGCATTAGACTTCTTAAATACTGCAGCATAAGTTGCTATCTTCCTTGCCAGTCATTAACTTATTTCCTTACAATAACAGAACCATTTCCCTATCCCCTCCTTGGGTCTTAAGGACACATAAAAAACACAGCCCTCACTCCTCACTCTGTAAATGCTCTGAGGTGGGTTAAGACAAGTTACTTACCCTTCAGCCAGGTTCTCGTCTGACAGATAACTGCTCCCATGAGATTGTGGAGCAGTTCGTGCAATGTTATTTCTCAGCCTAGTCTCAGTGTTATTTAAGAGGAATTGTGGAACGCTGGGTGAGAAACGTGAGATGTGAATTGGTACCCAATTCCTTTTATTTCTCCTCCAGTAGGTGGAAGATGGAGATGTGCAAAATAAAAAGGGAGGGAGATGGGAAAGTTAGTAATTTAGAACACAAGCACACGCTACATGTTAAGTCTTGAAAAAGGAGATGTGTTTGTAAACATCAGATTAACTACACTCTTGCAGGTACCGAATGTTATTATCTTGTTGCTACTGAGCCAAAAGAAACCCCTAAAGATAAAACACACCAATAAAGCAAAATTACATATTAACAAATGTATGTATGTCAAGAAATCAGCAAGAACTATTGCCTCAGATAGTTTTCAAGGCCAAAACTTACTGTTAATTTTGTATTTAAGAAAAGGATACCTACCCTCCCTCCCTTAACAAGCTTTAAAACCACAAATCGACAGTAACGTCCACTTACATTGCTCTGCTTAGCCCAGACATGAACTGGCCATATAACCAGCAACCCTTGCTGTGTCTGGCTAACCACAAGACTTGTGCCTTTTGTGCACTAAAAGTCAGGGAGTGAGCTACCTCTGGCCAGTGAGGAGTTAAGAAACATTACCCTCAGGACCCTTAAAAATCCCTTGAAAATGGAATTCAAACCTAAACATAACAAGAGTGTATTCATAATTTGCCCCAAGTACACTTTGAGGAGTGAATGTAATTACATTGCTTTTTTCTGCCCCAGAAAGGTGACTGCTTAAAATAGTTGTCAGTTTCTCTAAACAGCCAAACAGCTAAGAGTGATTAATTCCTCTGGAGTTATTTCTGTTTAACAGAGCACTACTAAATTTAACTGACAATGGGGAAATCTGCTGCTAGTAGATGTTTTACATATTAAACAGAAGACCATGTTGATGCATTGCTAAGTTTGTGGCTAGCTTTTTTAAAAAATACAAAACCAACCAAAAAATACCAACCAACCAAACAAAACCCCATAGAACAGACCAGTCAATGACTACAAAAACATGATCCAAACCCTTTCAACGTATGAATATTTTATAACCATTATGAATGGTTTGGCATTCCTGGAAGTTCAACACTGTTTTTAGCCGCTTGCTAGCTTTTTAGGAGGATGTTCCTTCACAGGACAGATTGTATCTGGTAAGGAGAGGACATGGAAAGTTCCTATCCCTCCTCAGCCACAAAAGTAAAATTGATTTTCTGAGCCCTGCATCACAGATCTGATGTATAAAAGTAATCCATTTGACATCTTACTAGCCCAGAAGTACGACATTAGTTTATGAAGAAAAGAGGAAAGCCTCTTTGCGCTGTATTAGATGTATGGCTAGCTTTCAAGAGCTCAGAATCAGAGTTTGGACCCATATTTAGATATCCTACCTGCTCCTCACAGATGTAGGAAGACATGTCTCTTATTACATTTTGCTCCTTATTAATTCCTGCCTTTGGCTTCAGAGTCCTATTACTTTTCGACAGTGATATCACACCAAAACTCTCTTATTTCACAGAGGACACAGCACAACCGCGTTCCTGCCACTTCCACCACCACGGCAGTGTAAATGTACTACAAACCATCCAATTATTTCAGTTCAAAGACATTACAAATCCTCCTCCTCCTCCTCCTCCTCCTCCTCCTCCTCCTCCTCCTCCTCCTCCTCCCCCCTCTCCTCGGGGCCACTCACCGCCACGGCCGAGCTGGGGCTGTGGGGCCGCCTCCCGCTCCCAGTCCCCCTCAGCCGCCACGTCCCCTCAGAGCCCCTTAAGGGCACGGCTCCGCCGGCAGGGCCGCCTTGACCAAGCCCTGAGGGCCGGGACACCTCAGCGGGCTCCTCCTTTGGCCCACCCCGGCTTCATCCTCGTCCCCTGCGGGGCCCAGCCCAGCCTGCCCCGGCCTCCGTCTCCCCTCAGGGCCCGCAGCCTCTGAACAGCTGCTGCAGGCCTCGGCCTGGGGTCTCCTCCCTACACCTGTATCCAAAATATCCCCAAACACAGCACACCCTCCCTTTGTCTTAAATCAGCCCCAAAACCACTGGTCCTCCCTCTTCAGGGCATAAATCCCCACCGTTCAATCAGCCTGGCTGGTGTGCGTCTCCAGAGGGAAGGAAAAGCACATTTTCCCCAAATATTCCATGCTTTTGCCTCAGAAATGGGTTTAATTGGGAAAGCACTGTTGATACTGCAAGGCCACCCTCACCCTGAAGGGCTGGGATCACATAAATGTTAAAGCAGAATTATAATTGCAGCCCAGCTATTAGCTAGACAGGATGAGAGAGCAAGCACAACCAGCCTATGACAGTATTATTATTTCTTCTTTATTATTTTATTTGTCTTTTTCTTTCTAATTCACAACTTGTTTGAGGACTGTGTTCAGCTCTGCACTGAGCAGAGGCTGCAAGGAGGAGGATTCAGCGGGGACTAAATTTGATAACGTTTTCATTTGTATAAATGTTTAGAGGGCAGCAGATGGTGCTGTTTGTTCTCCCAGTCGGAGGACAGGCCGCTCATCCCTGCACCCTGCACCAGCCAGAGATACATCCAAAGGAGAGAATAATTCACAGTTTAAGAGTCTGTCTTTCTCAGTACTCCAAAATTGACGTGGCTTTCCAGCTGGTTTTGAAATGTCATGTTTCCCAGGGGCTGAAAGTAGAGCCACCGCTCCAAATGGGTGTTTCAGCAGGACTCCCCATTACCCAGCCTGTCTCCAGCTTTCCCAGAGATTTTTCTTTGCAATGGACATTTTTACTATTGTATTTTAGCACACAGCTGTGCGTGAAACTGTGGCCTAGTGGTATTTTGATGCTCATCCCAGGTAGATGTAACGTGCAGCTGGATGGCCCATCTCCCCTGCGACCCGTCAGGACACACCGCCATAGTATTCACCAGGCTGAAATGATATTTATTATCAATTATAATATGAAATGATATTATCAATTATAGTACGAAATGATATTTATTATCAATTATATATATATATTTTTTTGACAGTGTGAAGGAGTGAGGGGTGCTTTGCACTGAATGCAATGGCAGTCCGTGCAGAGACCCACTCTTGTAATTCTGTCCTAGAAGGATTTTGGTCTTCTGGTTTTAGTTTGCTAATTTCTAAAGATATAATTATATTATTTTGTTTTCTGGGATTCAGAAACAGTGTATGTTTACTGTGCTTAATGAATGGCTTCAGTATAGCCACATTCCAAATCGATTTTGCACCTAATTTTGAGGTGCTAAAGCACTGCTGATGAATATATGTATCTAAAAGGCACTTAACGCCCAGGGGAATTAAACATGGGTAACAGGTGAGGCCAGCACATCCTGACATCACAAAATGTGGTACACCAAAAGATGATTGCAATTAAAATTCTAATTGCTTTTAGTGGCTGATTGACTCTAGGGACTTTTCTGCGCTGCACAGCATAAATGCTAAGAGGTTTGTGCTGACAGCTCTATGACAGCTCTGGCCATCCTCAATAGGAGTGGAGCAGTCTGGTTGTTTGGGGAACATTGCTAATAACCACATGAACACCCAGATCACTCTGACTTTATGGAGTTCTGGATTGATATCGTTTGTGCTTGGCACACTCAGGCAAACTATAAGAGGATATTTGAGCTGAAGCGTGATGGCATACTTCATTTGCAGGAAAGGAAAGTTGCCAGAAGCTTTCATCAGAAGATGCTGAGCAGTTCTGAGACTGTCTTAAAGAGAACAATACTTCCCACCGCCTTGGTTAGGTAAAGCATGTCCTTTGCAGTCTAGGGATGTACAGGAATTATCCTCCTTATGTCTCTGCACTTTACTTTCCCTGTCTATGAATCAGACAGGTTTTTCTGTGCAGCAAGGAGGTGTGGGAAGAGGTTTGCAAACAGTGATGTCTGTATGGTGCTTAGAGATCCATGAGGAAACAGAATCAGCTTTCTTAGCAGTGGGAGGCTGAGATGGTAGAGAACCAGCCACACAAAATGCTATTAAAGGATAAAAAAATGCTGAATGACAGTCTAGGCTAGGTTGAATTTCCATAGCAAGGCTCACTGTTATACACGGAGGCCTTCCTTTGCATCACTCTGAACATGCTCTAACTACTGGAGACAGAGGGCAAAGAAAGGGACTGGATTCTCATGGGCTTGATCTCTCTGGTTATCTCTTCACCCTCCTTTACCCTAGGTCAAATTCTGCCTTCTCTTCTCAAGGTTGAGAACTGGAAGTGGGGAGAGCCCTCAAACGTGCTGCTGTTTCTGAGTTTAATGCATCCCAAATTGTGCAAATATCTAAGATGTTCTGCTTGCTTTTGCAGCCCATGCCAAACTGCTGCTGCCCTTCCAGCTCCTTCCACACTGCTTTGTGTGCTCACCGCCGGCATTTGGGAAGCGACGGCCCTTTTCCAGGCTCCAGTGGTGATGGAGGAGGCAGAGAATTACAGGGCGCAAGTCTCTCTGCTCTCCCTGCCTCTAAATATGCCGTCCCATCTCCTGGAGGGTAAAAATAAAGCAGCATTGTTTAATTTCTGGAAAAAGCCAGATGACAGTGGAAGGGGTCAGAAATATGCATACCAGCCCTCCCCGTCCCACTGTCTCAGCTGTTGCTTCCTGAGAGACAGAAACATGTGGTTGCTAAAAATACCCTTGCAAAGAGAATACATTCCCTCTCCAATGGGAGCGTATAAATTAATCCGGGTCCTAACATATACAACCACTCGTGGCTGGGAGCAACAATTCCAAACGTGGGTTTTGGAGAGGGGTTTCCTAATGCAGCAGAAGACCCAGCCCTGCACCTTCTTCCCTGCGTAGGCTGCCAATATCGCACGGGAGATCTTCTCCTTCTGCCTTTCCTGCTCCCACCCCCTCGCCCTCCTATGGGAGACGGTGTGGCCGGGGGTGGGGGTAGGCCAGCCCTTTTATAAGCGTGGTCCCGTGGCAAGGCGAAGTTGACAGGAGTGACGGGAGGTTTGGCTCGCTCTGAGATACCCTGGGGGTCCTGGGGATGACTAAAGGGGGAATGGAGTCAGTCGAAGTGTTCACGTCTGAAGGCAAAGGCAGGGGCTTGAAAGCGCAGAAGGAATTCCTGCCCGGGGATGTCATCTTTGCGGAGCCAGCCTACGCTGCTGTGGTTTTTGATAGGTAAGAGGAAAAAGTACTCGTAAAACCGAGATCGAAAGTTGTCTTGATGCAAAATGTCATCTGGCTGGGAGGGTGAAAGTTTGAAAGTGTCTGGATAGCATCAGAGAGGGGCGTGAAGGGAAGTCAGAAGCACTTCTGTAAAGGCACATCCATAGCTCCCAGTGAATATCCTTCCCGGGGCTCAGACCTGCTTTTAAACTTCAAATATGGCATGATCTTTTTCCAGGATGTGACCTTGCAAGGTGCTCGGTGCTGTCAGCTTTTACCAAAGGCAGTGAAAGCTGCGTGTGCTCGGTGCCTCACGAAACCGGACCCACGTTACACTGCAGTGAGCTGCCAGGAGCGCGTGTAATTCAGTTACAGACAGACTTTGCTGAAGCCTCCGATGTAAAATGTGTGATAAAAGTGAGTTACACTGTGCTGTGCTCACGTGTATTAACCCCCCCCCAGCTCTATATACAAATTCATAGCCAACTATCTTCAAACCAGAAGCTCGTGGGGACCTGCAAGTGGTATTGTCTCTCTTCAAGTAATTTTATATTTCTAACTAGCTGAGTTAACTGGAGACTGGTTTCTACTTTCACTTGTGCGTGAGAGTAGTTTTAACCTTTTGTTCATGTTGATACAGCTAGAAGCTAAATTTTGGTGCAGATGCATTTTTCTTTTCTGCTGCTTATTTTAAGGATGAACAGCATTTGGTCAGCCTGCTCTGCTGGAGTGGCAGTGGCTGGTAGGTGCTCACTTCTGCCCTTCAAATCAGTGGAAAATTCACTTAATTAGCCTGAAAGCTAAATGACACGAAGAGACAACTTCTATGTTAATGTCCTTTGGAATAAATTAAGCCTAGAGCCTCCAACATGAATGGAATTTGCTCGACCTTATCATGCAGTAACTGAGAATTTGTGCCCCCCCCCCCCCCGGGGGGGGGGGTTTTTTTTTTTTTTTTTTTTTCCCCAAACTGCCAGTGCCTTTAGCAAATGTTCTGCACATTAACTAGGGCAGTAAATGATCCTGCCTAGCTGGGTTTTCCCTGCTTGAATCAGTTCTGCTAATGGAGCCTGGGATTCAAGCAGAGCTCATACTTTTGTTTTAATGCTGGTCATCCTGGAGCCTTTAAGTTAAGTGCTGTAGCTACAGCTGGTATGTGCTACTGTGTGATCCGGCAATAGCAGAGAATTAGGGATCAAATAGTAGGAAATAATTTATTTTTTTGTCTTTCATTCACTTTTTCCTTGCCATTGTACTGTCAGTGGATGAACATATTTGTGAATCTATACAATAGCAACAATTACACTTTTTTTTTTTCAGTTTTTATTTTAATGTCTTTTAAAGAGCTCACAATTAAAATGCCTTGTTTGTTTGTTTGTTTTAGAATGTTAAGTTCCTGAATTCTTATCCCTGAGCTCCATTACAGTAGTTAGTGACAAAAACCCCTCTCCTTGACGTGTCCCTCTAGCTCTCACACTTCCGTTTCATTGTGTCACTCGTTGGGATCTTGCTGTGATACTGTGCTTGCCTCAGAAGTTCCTATGGACGATGACTTCTCCCATATGCCTTATTAACAATACTAATCAAATCACTGAAAACATTTTGCCTTTTGATTGCTGGTGGACAATTTTTGTTCTTCTACCTGAAATGTTGTGGGAATGATGCACGTAGTAGAGCAGCCCAGGCTGCAGTAGGCTTAACTTCCAATTGAAAACATCAGATGGGGAGAGATGTGCCTCCCTCCTTAGCCAGGCTGTGTTTTTTTTTTTAACTACCAGAGCAGCAAAGAGGTAAGCACATCTCTCCTCTGTGACTGCAGAGGATGGGGATGGTTTCAGTCATTCTTATCTCTGCTGCTTCTTCATGCCGCCGTACAATAGCAGTGGGCTCTCACCCTCCTGTGGCATGTTTCATCCCACAGCACTTTGTCTGTGTCAGTGGTGAAATCCATTCCCAAAATCTCTGAAGCAGGCAATGCCAGCTGAATACTTGTCAGTTAGCACTCAGCAGGGGATATCCTGGGCCTGAGATATAAAGGGAGCGTTCATTTTTCTCGTGAAAACTGTTCTGACATTTTTCACATACACACAGGGCTTTGGTTTTGAAGGTGCCTTGCACCACTCTCCCAGGGTGTTCAGTTGCATACAACTCCAACTGAATTGGCTGAAATAGAAGGATCTAGATTTATTCCTGCCTGGATCCTTCTAGGACCAGCAGGAATAAATCCACACTAGGCCATGGTGCTTTTGCCCTGAGGGAAGTGCTGTTACCTTTGCATCAGTGAAGAGTCCAAATGAGTGGCATGTGTTTTTCCACATGTTTTTTTCCAGGTCCTACATTGGTATTGAGCCTACAATAATAAAAAGGTGCTCAACCTGCACTGGGACACTCAAAGTCCAGTCCCTCATCCTAATTACCATCAGCATTTTAGTCTCTTGGTGAAAGCAGTGTGTTTGTGAGTTATGTAAAGCAAAATCAAATATGAGTGACTGGTAGGTTCAGTTTTTTGGCTGAGGTCCTACCAAATAGGAGACTAGATTTTCCACAGAGCTCAGCTTTCGTTTGCGTATTAGGGAAGCACAAGAGTGCAGAGCACTTTGAAAATTTGGTCTGTACTTTGCAGCTATTTTAGGAGCTCAGTTCTATGGGAAGTCCGGTCACAGGGTGGGTGTTGAGCCCTGGTTTATGCTGGTGAAAACCAAGTTCTGTCTGTTATTTATATCGATGGCCATAATACTATAATGACCATGCTGCAATATTCTGTATGACTGCATGCAGTGTGGCAACAGAGTAAGTGAAGTGAAGGCATCTGGATTAGTGGGAGCAGCTCTGCAGAGGTACAGCATTGTTTTCTTGGTGTGGCCATGCTACAGAAAATGATTCCACTAAGATGGTCAAAGGGCTGGAGCAGCTCTCCTATGAAGACAGGCTCGCCTACCTTGGTGAGCCAAATGGCTTTCCAGACCCCACTGAGTGTTTTGACTGGATCTCTACTTAGCTAGGGCACAGATGCAGTGTCTAAACATGCAGACTGCATCTCACCCTGGAAACCCCTGGAGGTCCCAGGGACCTAAGTCATTGAGGCTGTTGGGGGCATGTCCTCTTCAACCCAGTGACAGTCATCTGAGCAGCAGTGCCTGAGACTTCCAAAAGTACAGCAAGCTCACACTGAAGCTAAAGAAGGTTCCTACAGACATCGGCCAGCTCATCTCAAGGCTGACATTTTGCTTAACACCATAGTTACGTGGCGTTGACTCCTGCATCAAGCCCAGTATTTCTACCTGAACTAGAGCAGACTGGAAAGATGGTGAATACTGACTGAAAGGGGGCATAGGTCTCAGTGTGATCTCCTGCATTTTGCTGTTTGGATAAAGTGCGGACAAACTCTCTGATCTGTGTTTGAATCAGCCTTGAAATAGCACTCAGAAAACAGCAGTCAGTGGCAGGCCCTCTTTGCCCTAAAGTAGATGTAGAAGGTTGAAAATATATCTTTGGTACTCTACTCTACTGTTCTCTACAGTTCTCTACCCTACTCTGTTCTGTTTTGGAATTCTTTGCCTTCGTGGGGTCCTTTTTTGATTTGCAAAGCCACCGTGCACGGCTGGTTGGCCATTACCTCCAACTGAAGTTTGTTCTCGTGCTCTGCTTATGTGCTGAGGTTTAATCCTTCCGTCCCTCTTCCCTCTCTCTTTGAAAGGTCTCCTTTCCTCACAGCTCCCCTCAGGACGATGACATTCCCATTGCCTGGCCTCAATGTACAGTATGTGACCTTCTCCTCTAGCATGCACGTTGGCTCTCAAACCTGTAAGAGTTTACATTTCCTACCGGCGTGGGGAGGCCCGATATATTTCTGTCAACCTTCTCCCGAGGGGTTTGCTTTTTACCCAGTGGGATTTGAGAGAGAGTAGTCAAGGTAAACAGTGTCATGTGGTAGAAAGCCAAGATCACTTGAAGATCTGCTTGATGAGTGATGTATGAAGCAGACATTTTCCAAGGGAAATGTGGGGAGCTCTGTTATTGTAGCTGGGATGACCTAGGGATAAAAGAAATGCAAAATTTTCCATAATAATATGACTGAAAATATTATGAAAGCAATTTTTTTGAGTTGATAACAATAAAAACTGAGAGCTAATGTGATTGGATTCCCATTTACTTTATTTTTATTTTTCCCCCTGGGCTTTGATTTTGTATTCTTAGTTCAAAAGCTTAAGTAAAACTGGGGAGAAAGCTCAGCTTTTTGAAAGAAAACCACAGCCACACCTCTTTAAAATGAGGCTGATAACGCTTGTAATGAAAGACTATAAATAAGACAGTCTAAAATAAATCATTCACTCAAATCAGATAAACTACAATGTGTCATCCCTGGCTTTTTGAAGATAAAAGTACTGAGCTCCAACCCCTCATTTTTAAAGGAGCAAAACTGTTCTTGCACTAATAATTCACCATTATAAGTATCTCCAGGAGAAGCCAAGTATTGAATACGTCCCTTCTTCTTTCCTTGCTGAAGAGGTAGGTGGATTTCCTTAGTCTGCTGTGTTTAATGCATTAAGACCCTGCTTTGAAAGCCAAATTGACTTTGCCTACACCTCAGGCTATTCTTCTGCTGTCCTCTGTAAGCTGTAGAGGAGAGGGATGCTCAGCCAGCCAATAATAAATACGAAGCAGGTGGACTTAGGTGTTATTTATGTCATCCGTGTGTGTCATGTCGTGTACAGAATAGAATAAACTCACTTTGAATAGTTTGTGAGCTTCTCATCATGTCCAGCAGCTAATCCGTGAGCTCCTCCTCTGTCCCTGTGCACGGCAGCCATCCCACGTTGCCTTTTCACATCAGCGCATGAGATGCTCTGGGGGCTGGGTGCAAAATGGCTGGCAGATAGCTGCCTTGGGCATGTTCCAAAGACAAGGTGAATGTATTTCCTACGGCAGCTCTCTGCCCTTTGACCTGGCAGGTCCGACGGATCTGAATGCATCTGAATCCAATCCAAGCAGTCTCTAGAGCTGGTTGGTTTTCTGCTCACTGAGAGCCGTGCCTGTGGGAGCCATGGTTTAGCTAACAGTGCTCTGTCACCTCTTGCATTAGTTGGCTGGCTTATTGAATTACTGCTTTTGTGACAGTAGTAGCTGTGTGTCTCATCCACGTAACAGCAGAGCTCACGAGCCCCTCAGAGTTCAGCTCAGCTGGAGCTCGGGTGAGAGGCCAAGGAAATGTGAGGCTCCCCAGAAAGTCATTTGGTGAGTCAGCCATCTGCCCTCCAAGTCTGTCCTAAATCCCTGACCTGGCAAGGCCAGGATGGGCTGAAGAAATCACTGTGCTAATGAAGATCCTGCCTTTGGCCAGGATAAAATAAAGATGTTCTCACTATGTGCAGTACATGGGCACACGGAGGCAGTGAATGAATGGCTGGAGGTCACCCTACAGGCCACGGTGTATACTGGCACAGCAAAAAGCAGTCTCATTGTACTCTCACCGTGTTAAAGCAAAGCAAAGCACTCAGTCTTCAAGGGTTCAGACCTCCAGAGCTCCTGGGCAGGTGCCACACATCTCTTCAGGAACCTTCAGTGCTGCCTGCCCATGCGGCATCCTGGCCATGCAGGAATGGGCTGCCTTCCCTACAGGGAGAGGAAGCTCCGTCTGGAAATGTAGAGACATAGAACGGCTTTGTGTGGAGGGGACCTTACAGAGGAAGGTTGTGGACCACTGCAAGCCTCTGGTGCTGTCTACCTCCAGAACAAATGGCATCAGAACCTGTCATAAGGCCAAGCCAAGGGACCAAAGGAGAGTCCCTTTTTGCCATCCTCCTTCAGGGCATTTGTCTCTGAGCACCTCTGCCACGGCAGGGGCTTGCAGGACTCGAGCTGGGTGATTTTGGTGCTTACAGGGACAGGCAGTGATTAAGCAATGTTTGTTGAAGATTTAGGCAAAGGGTCTCAAATACATGCGTCTCCTGATTTATTTTTTTTACAGCACCAAGAGTAGGCCCCTGGAGGCCTGGCACATTATCAATACATCCATTCTTTTTTTAAAACCATTTCTGAAAGCTGAGGATCTCATGAGAGTTTTGTGAGAAATGTGGTATTTTTTATACCTGCCAGCCTACTCAGATTACTATGAATAATCGTATCTGCAGTTTCACAGCCATATGAACTTTCTTTTGCTTCCTCAGGAAATCTTGTATAACATTTTTTTTTTTTTTTTTGGTGCATTTCTGCATCTCCTCAGAAACGAGGTCTTGCCAGGGCTGGCAGTAAGCTCCCCCAGTTGGGTAAGCTTTGGAAACTCTGGACACCCTATACAATAAAAGCAAAATGCAGAGACAATATTTGGCATTTTTTTCATTCTGGGAGAGGGGACTGGGGGGAGACAAGCCCCTGTTTGCGGACAGGGGTTCTGCTGCACCATATTCTCCTCCAGCCTCTCACTGCTCTGTGCACGGAGACTCCTTTAGCTGCCTGCTCACTTGCTGACTGTCCCCAAAACAGGCGGGCAGCAGGAGGGAGCCCCGCTCCCCGCAGGAGATATCTCCCCGTGCTTCCCGGCACAGCTCATCCATGCGGGTTTTATCAGCTCCCTGCCTCTCCTTTGCCTTACAAGGAGCGTAATCTCTCTTGCACCTCTCTGCCCCCCTGACTTGACAGCTGACAGAGCCCAGCCTTGCATTTTTCACCACCTCCCAGCTTTTTCATTTGACTTAATGGAGCAGGCGGCATCCCCCTCCCCGGACACATGCTCCCCCCTGCCCCGTGCCAACTGCGTGCCTTGCATCGGGCTCGCTCTGTGCACCAGCACTTCTCCTATCATTTCCCAAACCTAATTTTTACAGGTGGTGCTGCCTGCTGCAGGTCATCCTGCTTTAAATCAATGGCCCTCTTCATCTTGCAAGAGCCAGCGCACCGGGCGGGTTGTGTCAGCAGCTTGTGCAATAGTGCCAGAGGAATGAAAATGCATTTTAAGCGTGCTGGGATAGATATAAACATGCATACATATGTTTATATATATGTATATAGAGTGGAGAGGCGGGACAGTCTTGTGACTGGGACTCTGGGGCTCTGGGGCCGATTCCCCCTTGTGGCACAGCCTTCTCGTGTGATTGTCAACACAGTTTTTTTTTTTTTCCTCGTGCCTCAGTTTCCCCACAGTGGGCAATAATGTTCCCCTGGCAATGAAGCCTCAGTGCTCTGTGGGCTTTCTGCAATGAGGAGAGCTTTCCTTCTGGGGCTGGCAGTGTATAAGCAGTAGGAGTTTGAATCCTCCCCTCCTGTCTAGCCTGACTGGAGGCAGAAGTGAAGTGTGCAGTTGCTGGACAAGCTAATTTTGGGGGGCAGTGGATCAGGAAGGGAAAAGCCTGCTGTAGCAGCAAGGGAAAAGTCCCAAAGGGTCTCCTCCTCCTTCTCAATAAAGCAAATGGCAAGAGGAAGCAGCTGGGCATGTGAAACGGAGCACACGGGAGGTTTCCCCTGATCCAGGACCCTGGGCGCTCTTGGGGGGAGGATGTTGCATTAGTTTTCATCTGTGCCCTCTGATACATTCCTCCCCCTTGGTTATAATTACATACATACAATTGTAGGATCCTTCTTGGAAATCCAATTTGGACACCCCCGAAGAGGAAACCCACTCCTTTTGAAAGCTGTTTTCCAGCTGCCCCGTGGCCATCTAGCTCACAGTAAACCACAGGAGCCGGAATAGCCAGAGAGCAGCATTTGCTGCTGGCACCAGAGCTTTGGGATCTGAAGGACAAACTGCATCACCAGCCCATCTGCAGGACAGCTTGAAGTGGCCTGAAGAGCACAGTGTTAAAACTAATGCCAGACTAAACAGGGAGGGCTTCATGCCCTGAGAGCAGAGCACATCCTCACAGGCTCCATGCTTGTCACCTTGCTGTTTATGGGTGACGTATCCTGGGCCACTGACCAGCACTAAATCACTGATTTTCTCAGCTCAGCACCACACTAGTCTTGCGAAGATGAAAGATGTGTGATCCCTTGAATATATTAATAAAATATTATGGTGGTCATAAATGCAAGTACAGCTCCTTAAACTCAATATTTCAGTCCGCCCCAGGTCCTGCCCCAGCCAGCGCTCCCACGAGCCATGGAGAATTCATCTCTGTCTTCACCTCTGTCTTCAGCTGTTTGACATTGCTTGCCCACCCTGGGCAGCTAAAAATCCACTCGAACCTTAGCAGTCGTGCTTGGGGGATGCTGAACGGCCAGGAGCCTGCCTGGGACCCACAGACCCATGCTAAGCATTTTCTGGAGTCCCCAGGGCCAGGAGAGCCCCAAACCCACCAAGCCTGGAGCTCTGTGCTGCCGTGTCCTGCTGTTGGGCAGCCACAAGACGTGCTGTGCCTGCAGGAAGGAGGAGGAGACATAAAACACCTTGGGATGAGGAGATGGACCTTGAATGAAGCTGTTTTCTTGGCATCCTTTTGTCACTTCCAACACAATGCCAAGTGCGATGCTGCCCGTATAGCTATGGCTCTGGTCCAGTGGTGAAAAAGGAGTGACAGGCAAAGCTGCTTTGTAATCCATGAAAAAACATCTTGGTTTCAAGCAGCACAAACCCAGGGTTTCCCTGTGCAACCACCTGAATCTGTCGTTGCTCTTTATTGTGATACCCCTCTGGCTGCTCACTGTCAGAGCATTTCGGATGCGTTCTTGTATCCCCACAGCACGCCTGTGCCTCAGGAAAGCTTAGGATAGCAGTCAGGACAGCTCAGAGCCACAATCCCCCCTCTTACCTGATGCTTTCCTAAATCCCTTGGACCCGGTGGTGGTTGCTGCTCTGTTTTGAGCCACGGCCCCTGCAGGATGCGAGATGCAGGGCCTGGGATGTGTTCCAGCTCAGCCAAAACCAGAGACTTTGCAGGCAAGTGAAGCTCTCAGGCTGGCTCGCTGCCTTCACATTGTTCCTCACGTTCGCCTGAGCAAGAGATTCATTAGGCATCTGCTTTCTGCCCAGCATATGGGTGGCTGAGACTTCAGCACGGGCCAGACAGAAAAGAAAAGCAGGCCGAAAACCCTACTCACAGCGGCAGTGCTGAGAAGGAGCAGATGAGCTGCAGACAAGAGGGCTGAGAGCTGGGGAATGCTTTATTGCTTTTCCTCCTTTAAACAAAATGTTTGCCTCTTTGGCATAGCCAAGCAGCAAAGCAACCTCACTGCACAAGCAGATAAGGATTAAACCAGGCGGGATGTTTCTGTGTCCTCCCGAAATGTCTGGGGGGGTCCGTCCTGGGTGGGTGGGAACAGCTCACGGGCAAGACCCTTGCGTGGTGGAGCTGCCCGTATCACCAAGATATGAGCCCGTGTGTCCTTCTGTCCTTCCAGCCTGACACACGTCATCTGCCACACCTGCTTCAAACGGCAGGAGAGGCTCCACCGCTGTGGCCAGTGCAAGTTCGCCTACTACTGCGACCGGACCTGCCAGAGGGCCGCCTGGCTGAACCACAAAAACGAGTGCTCTGCCATCAAGAGGCATGGCAAGGCACCCACCGAAAACATCAGGTGGGAGCTGTTCCCCAGGGTTGAGGCTCACCAGCAGGCCTGGGGGTGGTGGGAGAGGATGGGGCGTCCCTTAGGAGAATCACAGCATCACAGAATTGTAGGGACCTCAAGAGGCCATTGGGTCCAAGCCCCCTTCCAAAGCAGGTTCCCTAGAGCAGGTTGCCCAGGTAGGCATCCAGACGGGCCTTGAACATTTCCAGAGAAGGAAACTCCACAACCTCCCTGGGCAGCCTGTCCCAGTGCTCCGTCACTGTCACCATGAAGAAGTTCTTCCGTGTGTTGGTGCAGAACCTCCTGGGCTCCATTTTGTGCCCATCATCCCTTGTTCTGTCCCCACAAACCACTGAAAAGAGATTGGCCAAATCCCTCTGTCTTCCACACTGAAGATATTTGTAAAGGTTGATAAAAGGGTGGTGAGGAAGAGCTGGGTGTCCTGCCTTGGATGGGCTGGAGGCAGGAGCTGGTTCGGGGAAGGCCAGAAGCATCCCTGAGCTCACAGGCTGGGGATCTGGAGGATGATCTGTGGTGTGAGGGGGTTGTGGTCCCACTCTTTTTTGGTGCTGGGCCCCAAAAACTCTACTGCAGCTGAATATGGTGAGGAAAAGCCACCTTGGGCAGTTTAGGAGGTGGGGAGAAGCAGGGAGGCAGTGAGAGGAGTTGGGCTGGTCCCCAGCTTGCCTCCAGGATACGTTGATTTAGATTCACGTCCTGGTAGGAAAATGACAGGAATCCCCAGGGAAATGGGGCTGTAACACTTCTCCAGATGAGAACACGGAGGCCACGGGAAAACCCCACACCTTCCTTTCCTTCACAACTCCTGGATGGGGCCAGCCATCAGCCAGCCAATGCAGGACCTGTCCTGTATCACCTGGCTGCACATGGTTTCCCACCCCTAAAATAAATTTTGGTGTCCCTCCGGTCCCTCTCCTTGTGCTGGGCGGAGGAGCACGTGTCTGGCTCTGCTGGTGCATGGTGCTCGGGGCTCTCTCCTGGCCAGGCTGGCAGCCCGCATCATGTGGAAGATAGAGAGGGAAGGCAGCGGGCTGTCGGAGGGCTGCCTGGTCTCCATCGACGACCTGCAGAATCACGTGGAAAACTTCGGTGAGGAGGAGAAGAAAGACCTCCGTGTCGATGTGGAGAGCTTCCTGGAGTTCTGGCCACCCCAGAGCCAGCAGTTCGGCGTGCAGTACATCTCCCACATATTCGGCGTGGTACGTCCGAGGGCTGGGAAGGCAAAGGGCGGGCTGCTTTGAATGCCATGGGCTGTGCCACGTGCCCAGAGGAAGTCTCATACCAACCCTTGATGACGCCTGACTTAATTCCCTTCTTGCCCTTACGAAGCCACAGCAGTTGGACAGGCAGTAGCAGTTGCAGGCAGTTTGAGTACTGCCACGTTCCCCATCTGCACTCACATGGGGAAACTGAGGCACAGCAAGGTCCATGTCTGGATGTTTTTAACTGTCAAAACATGCAGGCAAGTGACTGCTGCAGGTGCTGCACCAGCATCACAAGTCCCACTCGGCATCTCTCTGTGCCTAAAGGAGCTAAGAAAATCTATTAAAATCTATTTTTAGTATGTATACTTAAATAGAATATAGCAGATCTATTTTAGTGTATTCATTAGTCTATTATATATTGTATACATTACATTTTTGCATATTTATGTATAAATAGGTGAAATATACAACGTGTATTTCATAATATCCTTTCCTAACGTGTTAACTACACATTTTTGTCCTAAGTGTAGCAGAGAGGGAAATTCCCTGAGGTCAGTTGAGACTGAGCAGCTTTGCCCCCAGCCCTGGCACAGGCTGGTACATCCTGGGCTGTGCTAACCCCATGGGACATCGGCTTCCCCTGGGGGGACACAGAGCATCCTTTGGTACCCACCCCGCAGAGCAAATCCAGCCCACTGGGCACAGGGAGAGCCATGTGCTAGCGACCGGCACAGCTTGCCCACGTAGCAGTAAGGCACTTTGGATGAAGCACAGCGTTAGATAAGAAAGGAAATAAAACTATTAGGGGATTGAAGCAATTAGCAGCTGAGTTAATGATTTCCTTTGGTATATCCTAACGTACTTGCTTTTTGCAAATTCTTTGCTTGTTTTATGTTTGTGACTCAAAACTGTTCCCCGAACAATTCAAATGTGATAATAATGCATTGTATAGAAAACATAATCACTCATTCTTGGTGTATATGTCACCCCAAAGTAATCGCTTTGAAAATTCATTGCCTGGGACTCATACCAAACTGCTGCAATCAGTTTTTGTCAGCTCCGGGGGCCACCCAGCAGATGTGTGTCCAGGCTGAATGCAAGGTTAATTTCTGACACTCACTCCTGGTTTTCAAGTGTGAACTTTGCTTTCTGCAAATGCTCTGCTTAAATTGCCTCAACTTCATTCTCCTGCGGCCTTTTCCTGAATTATTTGCAGAAAGCGAGTATAAGGAAAGCAAAGCACAGTCAGACAAAATATATCTTAAACACCCTGAGTGAGTATTGACAGGCAATATTCTGCAGCATTACTCAGCCCTGCTCTGAGCTGGTCCATCTGCTGGTGTCCTGCATTGCATCTCTTCTTCTGATGCTTTATCCCAAATAAATATGTCATTTCTACAATCACCTCCCACAGGATGCTAGAGATGCACCTCTCCTAACCATCAGCAGGAGCTGAGACATCTTAAATGTAGCTGAGCTCAGCTTTTTCTCCTTTAATGCTTCTTCCTTCCTGTGTTTTGGGACTAGATCAACTGCAATGCCTTCACCCTCAGTGACCAAAGAGGACTGCAAGCGGTTGGTGTGGGAATCTTCCCCAACCTCTGCCAAGCCAACCATGACTGCTGGCCCAACTGTACCGTCATCTTCAACAACGGCAAGTGAGTGGGCTTCTTCCCTCGGGCACAGCGGGGATGCATCCTAACAGGCAACTCACATAACAGACTGCTAACCCCAGAGCACCAGATCCCCGCCCCAGAAAATCTATTAGTTCTCATTTCCTTTTCTAGTCCAGAACCAAAAAAAAAACCAGTTTTTTATTCTTTCTAAAGAGAAGCTGTTTTCTCTCTCCTTGTTATTTAAAAAAATTGCTGTCTGATGCGCCAAACAAATGCACGCAACTTTATCTGCAGGGTTTGACCTCAAATCCAGCAAACCAGCAAGTCATTTTCCCTATGCATCTTGAAATCAGACTCAAAATAGACAGATAAAGTGGTAAGTAGCTGACTACATCTCTTTAATTGAAGTTTTATTTATAAACAGTTAAGGAACAGTTTTGGTTAATGAATTATTAAAGATTACATTGAGTCCACAGTCCAAGAGTTTTTCATATCCGAAGCTTGCAGTCAGCTATATACCACTGTTACTGATGTGCTTATAGCCATCTATAACACAAGTCCTCATCCTTATGAGAGCGTACAATCTCTATTAATTACTGATTAACTATTTAGCAATGGGTTCTTAATGGCAAACGTGACTGTTATCAGCAAACTGAGTCACGTGTGAGTGCAGGATACCCCAAGGCGCCGAGCACTCCCCAGCTCCCCTGTAAGAAAACATCTGCAGGAGGTGTGAGATGGGAAGAGGGGGTGAGGCACGGGGGGGAAAGCATGGAAGCCCTGGAAGAGCTGGGAGCAGAGGCTGCTGCTCTCAGGGCTCGGGGCAGGGATGGGAGGGATGCTCTGCCCTCTGCAGCCTCCTCCCAGGGCAGAAGGGGCGTAAACCGCAGCTGATCCTGTAAATGCATCATGTGCGAGACATTAGCTGCGGGGAACTGCTTGCCAAAAACTCCACAGCCACAGCATTTCATCAACATTTTCTGTTCGGTCTTAAGATTTTATAAATTCCTGTCAGCAATTCCGGTCAGCAAGCTTCAGTGCTGAGCCTAAAAGGTGACCCCGCAGCCTCCTCTTCTTTAATTAGTGCATTGCTTGTGCACTCCAGTTCTCACTGCCAAAAAAAAAAAAAAAAAAACTGAAAAAAACTATAAGCTCCCACATGTGGCCTGTTACTGACTTTAATAAACCTTAACGGTCTGGTTGGGTTGTGCAACTGGCCAGGTTTCTTGTCCTTCCGTGGAAACCTGGTGATAAGATCAGCTACTGCTGCGGCAGCTGAGCTCTTGATCAGTGCTCAGGGCACAATACCGAGCTTGGGGACCCAATAAACTCATCACACAGCGCAGCCCTCATTGCTGATATCCCAGTCTAATTTCCATTTCATGCTATGCTTTGTAGAGCATGAGTACTGACGGTGGTGGCGATGTTTCTGGTCTGTGCAGGAGAACTAGCCCCAAACAGCAAAATGTCTGAAGCGGGTTTTGCTCATCCACTGGCCGACAGCACTCCTAAAATCACGGTGCAGGACAGCTGTCCCCCAGATCCGCTGTGACAGGGTTACAGCAGCTGTAGAGGAAAAGCAGAGCTCTTTGTGCCCTCATGCAGCGAGACACGAGCCAGGCGCCAGGAGCCCCATTGCCCCCAGCCCGGATGAGCCCAGTTCGCCCAGTTTCTTTGGTTGTACTTGCACCTGTGTAAACTGCAGATGTCTGTTTTGTCTTTCAGTCATGAGGCTGTAAGATCAATGTTCCACACACAGATGAGGTGGGTCACTCCTGAGAGCATCCTCCTTCCCCTCGCCCTGTACCCCTCATGCCCTGTGTTAATGAAGCTGCAAACAGCACCGAGGGGCTCCAAAAGCCCTCTGTTTGCAGACAATTTCACCTTCTCCTTTTTCTGAACTTCTACTCCTCCCCTGTGTAAAGCCCCACTAAACCCAAACCTCACTTAACTCTGCATTTTGTGGTAAATTAAAACAACAGTGGTAATGCCTCCCCGACTGCAAATTCCCTCCCTTCCCTTCCAACCTTCCCCGTGGCTCCCTCCCTTTCAGCATTTCCCTTCCACTTCTCATTTCTCCCCCCCTACAACTGCACCAAGAGCATGAAAGTCAGAGCAAGGTCTCGCTAATCTTAGACGGCCCAAAATAAAACCTTGCATACTACAAGATGGGAAACGGCTGCATTACTGACATACTAAACAGCCCACGTTTCTTGTGTAACAGACAGTGCCCTTTGAATGCACTGACTACAATAGCAATACCATGAGGTGTAGGCTTCATCCCTTTTTTTTATGATAATGCCTGATTAATGTTTTACCCTTTCACCTTTTCATGATGCCACTGTTACCTGATCCAAGCATTTCACTTTTGATGAAGAGATCACTGAAATGTGTGCAAACAAACAAACAAAAAGCCAAATTTTCTGCTTATCTCACTTCACCTCGTATGTTATGTCAGTCGAGTTAAAGGGACACTGTTGTCTTTAAACTTTAATTTCGAACAAGCAGGCAATTTCCTCAAAGAAGGGGTGAAACACTTTTGCAGAGCCTTTCCTCGCCGTTGGCTCAGAGCATTACAATTAGGACCATAAGAATGGGCAGATACATTTTACTTCTGATTAAAGTTCCTATTCCTGAGTTTTGAGCTCCCTGGTGCTCGCAGTGCCCGTGCCCACACCTTTCAAGGTCCGAGGGGCTATCTCGGCCGACAGTGTCTCTTTAACTGTAGCATTTAAAATATACCATCCGTGTCCAGGCTTGTCTTGAAATGCTATCAATCCCCTCAACCCAAGGGATCACGGCTTAAAATACGCCTACGGTGCTTAGGCTACCAGGGGCATCATAAAAGTCAAGGCTTGCTTCTGCTTCTCTGGTTGCATGACTCACATTAACGAGGATCCCGTTAAGTGTGAAGGGAGACGTTTCTGTGTGTAACTTTCTGATGGAAATTGCTCTGATCTGTGCACTTTCTCCTGGAGAAGCTGGTCACACCTTTCGCCCGGTGGCATTTTCCCGTGGTTATGGCAGAACTAATAGCTGCCCTTCGTGATGATGGCATGTTCGGTGATAAATTTAGTACAGAATATGCTGTTGATATGACCTAACGCCCAGAGAAGGTCAAGACCATCCCCAAAGAGTAGTTTTCACAGCAGCTTTAGCACAGCGGACAGATTTAGAAGCATGCCCCTGGAGGGTTTCCTAATGGGAATTACAATGCCTTTACAGAAATATCATGCAGAAGTTCGCCCCATCCACCCCAGAAGATGCACCTGGGTATGTCTTTGGTGAGACCTTCACTGGGTCCCACCTAAAGGACCTCGTGTTCAGGTGGCAGCCAGCAAGCCTCCAGCTAGGTCACATAAAACATACCGTAGAGTGCAGCAGGATCAGGCCAGCAATTGTGGAAGACCCCTGGGTGACTCATATCCTGGTGGCCTCACCATCCTTGAGCTATGATGTGCCACTGCCATGCTTTTAGCCACCAGCCTTGCTTTGGTGCTCAGTCCAAGCAGCTCCTTGTCCTGGTTAGGCAGCTGGGCATCCCCAGGAGCCTTCCCCTAAAACACAGAGCTGAGCTGATACAAACGTCCTGGCTTCTGGATGAGCCCTAGAGCGAGGCACTAGAAAGTTGGGAAGCAGATGGATATGGAAACACCGCTCACAGTTGGTGTTTCTGGCTTAATTCTTCTTCCCGCGGTGCTTATCCAGACCTCGTGGTGGAGAGGTGGCCCAGAGTAACTGAGACATTTCTCTTACTGGAGAGGAACCTCAAGGGCATTTGGGATGTTTTACAGGTAAGGAGTTGAGATAAAGGCAGCTGCAAAGATCTGGCTTTCCAAAGGCCTGTCATCAGTGCGAGGGTTTGCCATGGATTTTTGTTTGGTAACAGGCTGGTGATTTCCTTGTGTTTGACATTGGCAGTAGGCATCAGATCAAATGCCTAATAATACAAAATAAACCATTCCCAGTGAACTGTTCCTAAGGGTTTGTGCAGAGATGCATGAAAAGGCCTTGGAGCGTCCCTTTCCCAGTGCCCAGAAGGAACATCTCTGAGCTTTTCCGACTGAAAATGATACCGAAAGCAGCCCGGCTCGGGATCTGGGAGTCTGGCCAGAGATGTGCGAGCAGAACACGAGTGACGCTTAAAAAAGCCCCAAAGTCCAAACTCAGCATTTTGCAAGGCTTGTCGTGTACTTCTGATCTCAGGCTTTTCTTCTGGCAAGATCCCTTGAAGCATAATAAGATTTTATGCCTAAATTTACCCCTCTATTCACCCTGAATGGAGGACTTTCTGCTTTCCAGTGTATCCCAGCCAGGGACTGACAGAAGGGCAGGAGAAACTGGTGTGACTGTGTTTTCACTCCCTATTCAGTTAACTGACTGCTGCACATACCTGCATTGCTAAAGCAGTACCTAAGGGCAAGGGCTGACCTCTGGGGCTATTAACAGGATTTGTCCCTGGTGCCTCAATGGTTGCATTCGGTTCTCCAAGTCCACATCTTGCCTTCTTCGCACCCAGAATCGAGCTGCGGGCGCTGAGCAAGATCTCCCCGGGGGACGAGCTGACCGTGTCCTACGTGGATTTCCTCAACGTGAGCGAGGAGCGGCGGCGGCAGCTGAAGAAGCAGTATTACTTCGACTGCACCTGCGAGCACTGCAAGAAACAGATCAAGGACGACCTGATGCTGGCGGTGAAGGAGGGGGACAACAAGGTATGGCCCTGCGGTGCCCACACCCGGAGGTGGCTCCATCTCCTCCACAGCCTGGGGACACTCAGGAGCAGCAGAGGCAGGTTTTGGCAGAAACCCAAACCGTGCTAATGTGAAAAATGAGGTCAGAACCGAAACATTATTGAGTGCAATGCCAACTCAAACACAATGTGCTAGGTTGGTTTAATCCCTACTGTGCAACATGCATACAGCTTTTCATTTTTAAAAAGCTCACAGAATTTGCCTTTAACTCTAAGCTAACTGTCCAGCAACAGGCAGAATGCTAAGATCTTCGAAAATGAGGTCTAGAGTGGATAAAAATGCTGACATTTAGATTGGGCTTTTTGTGAGGAGATGAATGAAATTGAAGTTTTGAACAGCAGAACAGGGAATAATATATTATTATGATATATGTGTATTATATATATATGTATAATTTATGATGACAGGACTAACTGGCCCTGCTGAAGCTGTGGTATTTGTAAAAGATGTACCATCACGCTGGCTCTGGGAAGGTGGGAATCTGATCCTCCAGCCCTCATCGCACCAGCCGGTCACTGCGAATTCGATCTTTCCCCTGGCATTCCTCAGTGCATGGCTGCTTTGGGCAGACTTACTGGGAAGAATTAGTGTGTTGGCCCATTCATTTTCCAGTCACCTGTGTTTTCTCTGGAGGTCTGGCAAGGCACTGAGTGGGAGGCCTGTGTCTTGCTGTCAGCTTTAGGATGTGTTGCTTGGCCAGCAGCTCCAATTTCTGAGCACGCCGGTAGCTGTAAGATCTCCTTTTTGGATCCTCTGCCTGGGGATATAAGTACTTTATTAATTAATGATTATTATTAATAATAATAATAATCTGTGGCAGTGTTAGTTTAGTGGGTTTCTACTCCTGCAAGCTTTACAAAAAGCAAGCTATTGCAAAAGACATTGTTATATATTCCCTTTTCCAAATTATCAAGCTTCATTTTAAAGCTAATCTTTGCTACTGAAACTCCCCATGTCTAATGTAAAGCTGCCCCAGAGGTAGAAGCCCTTTCCTCTGAATTCCTCTAGAAGTATTTTTGAACAGCTCCTGCAATGAGCTGCATAAAAGGATCCCAGCCGTGCTCTCAGGAAAATCTCAACACCTGCTACGGCGCATTGAGTGGCACTGTCCCTTTTTCGTGATCATTCCAGGTGCCCTGCAGTGCAGCGGGAACACACACACGTTCTGATACGTGTGCTCCACCACCTAAAGCTGTCATAGAAAAAAAAAAACTTGTAACTATGCCAGGTGCGTGATTTCAGCTATTAAAAATACCCTCCCTCCTGGACAATAAGTATCCGGACTGAGCTCACCCGCAGAGCACGCCGGCTGTATCGCATTCCCCGACCCCAGGCTCGCTCTCCTGACAGCAGCAGCGCTCACAGCTGTGTGGAAAAAGCTCCCTGAATGTGTGCAGGATTGACACCTCGCATCCTCAACAGCTGCTCTGGCCTCTGGTCCGTCACCCCTTCCAAAGAGCAGCATTGTTTATGATGGCAACAGGATTAGGGGGCTAGGAAATGCAGGAGGGGGCTTTTATTAGATAAAGCCGCTGTGGAAGTGGTGTTGAAGTGCCTATTCTGGGAGTCTTTGCTCAGACAGCAGAGCGATATGATTTGTACTGACATTAACGTTGCCTTTAAATGTGCTCTTGCCACTAGGACACCCCGTGTACTGCTCAAACAGCTGCTACAATCTGATTAGCTGTGATAGTTCCGTCTAATAAGATATAATAATAAATCATAACACGTACACATCCATGAATATGTGGGGCATATAGCTCTGAAAAGTTACTGGTTTTCTTCTGCACTAAATTTTCAAGAGTTTGAAAATCCAGCTTTGAACAGCTCAGAAAAGCAGAGGATAGCTGATGGTGCTGGATAAAGTTATATTTCAGCATTAAATGGAGGGTAGCTAATTAGGGGCTGGTTAGTGTTTGGCCAGGCATGCCTGGATGTGCATCATGCCGGGAGGGCTTCCAATACACGGTGAAATCCAAACATCTCTGAGGTATATGGGAAAACACGTTTCACTCTCTGGATGTGACTGAAATCTGAGCTAACCTGTCTTGGGGTATTTAGATCTAAAGGGAGCAGAATAGGTAAAATTTAGTAATATAAGCTTTCCTATCCTTATTCCACCTTATTCCACCTCATTTATGCCAGGCAGATGCGTTAGGAGCGCCTGGTACCCACCGACCGGTGGCTGTTCACCTTCTCCCATTTTCACAGCCTCTCTGGTGTCTCGTGAGGTGAGAGGAGAGAAGTGCAGGAAAAAATTGAGGAACCATGCCAGATGTGTATGGCTGCTGCCCTGATCGGTGCCCCAGCCATGCTCTTGCTGGAGCCAGCAGGAGCTTCACCCCACGTTCGATTACGGGATGGTTTCAGGCCAGGCCTGGGTAGGCCTGAGGAGGCACCCCAGCAAACCCAACCAGCCTCAGGAATGATGCGTTTTCCTCACTGGGTTTCCTAATTTTGTCCCCAGCCCTCTGCAGAGACGGTGAAGGAGGTTATCCAGTTCTCCAAGGACACGCTGGAGAAGATCAACAAAGCCCGTCTGGAGGGAGTTTACCACGAAGTGAGTCCCCGTGCTTTTGTACACATGGTGCTAGGGACAGCAGGTCTCGTCCCTCTTTGAGTCAATGATTTATGGGTGAAACAAAGCCCTATCTCTGTAACTTGAACGGATATCCCCAAGTGCCTCCTGCCCTCTTGGCAGTTTGAATTGCAAAAGCTGGCACTGATGAGAGATGGGCATGGGCCAGTGCGTGTCTGCAGCCCCATGGGGCGATCAGGAGCATTCCTCGCATCAAGTGTGGTAGGAGGTTGGGTGGATGGCATGGGGGGTATAATCACGTCTTCCTCACCAGCAGATGATCTGGTCCCCAGCCATTTTGTTAGACTGATGTTTCTGGACAGATAAAAGCATATCCTATCTTCCCCAGCCTTCACAGAGTCTGACTTGGCCTCTAGGGCTGGTGTGGACCACACAAAAACACACAGGGCTCTGGGGGTTGGATTTGGGCTGATGGTGCTCTGGCTTTATTTCCCTGCTTCCCCTGGACGTAGGTTGTGAAACTGTGCCGTGACTGCCTGAAGAAACAGGAGCCTGTGCTGGGGGACACGAACCTCTACCTCCTGAGGATCCTCAGCATCGCCTCCGAGGTGCTCTCCTACCTCCAGATGTTTGAGGAAGCAGCTGACTATGCCAAGAGGATGGTGGACGGCTACATGTATGGCATTGCCCTAATTTTGGCAGCTCTCTGTGGTTGTGCAATGTTAGGCAGTGTGTTATAGAAATTATCTTCTTAGTCTGCAGTACTGACATTCAGATTTGATCCTGATTGTATCAGCAGGCAGAGAAAGCTCCTTCCTAACTGCACAAGAGCTCCCAAACACCTCACTTTTCTGACTTGCAACTGCCAGGTGGTTTGGGTCCTCTTTCATTAGCCTCTTTGATTTGTTCAATAGCATCTCAGGGCTGACCTGGTAGAAAAGCACAGCGCCTGGGTGCAGGACATAAAGACCAAAGAGACAGGGTCCCCCAGTGACCTGCGGGAAGGAGAAGTCGAAGAGAAAAGAGAAACTGTGTCAAATGGCTGTCACTCACGATACCCCTTGAATATGTGGATTTGAGCCTTGGCTAATGAGAATCTGATGATTGTTGCATTCTCAGTTCAGGCCTTCATTAAACCTCTGATTTTATGTTTTGTGCCATCTGGGCTGTAGGATCAGGTCTGGGTTTTGTCTGTGCCAAAATCCTGTGGAATGGTAAACCTTGCTAATCTCCAATTCAGATGTCCAGCTCACACTGTCTGCAGGTTGTTCACCCTCTGTCACAACATCTCTTGTCCCTGTGTAACTCATGCCCTCCTGACCCTTTTTAAGTGGGCTGCACATTTCAGTGGCACCAAATTCAATAGGGACTTCACCTGAATACACAGTCTGCTCTTTGGAAAACGTGTCACATCGTTGGCAAACATTTGGGAACTCTCCTGAACTAAAATTACTCAATGCTTTTCCAGGAAAATATACCATCCCAACAACGCGCAGCTGGGGATGGCTGTGATGCGGGCAGGAGTGACCCACTGGCACGCTGGCCTCATCGAAGCCGGCCACGGCATGATCTGTAAAGCCTATGCCATCCTCCTGATAACCCACGGTCCTTCCCACCCCATTACCAAAGACCTGGAGGTAGGTGTCAGGATCTCCCTTCTTGTCTCTGCTATCCACCCCGGTACAGTTACATCCATGATCATGTTACAGTCTGCTGGAAAATGCACATTCCTTCCTAGTGGAAATTTTCATCCCTGAAAAATAGCTTTTATCCCGCACCAGGCATGAATTAAAAATAGCCAGTGAGCCCCTGAATCTTTTTTTGAAACTGCTGTGGCCAAGGACAGAGGCTCCCATTCTTCAAACAGCCTGATTGCATTGCTCCCAGATGGATGGCATTACAGTATGACTATATCAAATTACGTATGGGGGTCCTGTTCCCAGCTTACCAACCAATATTCTTTGTCATATATTGGTGACCATTCTTCTTTATTTACCCCTCCCCAGTCCTTCTGGGCTGCAATGCATTTTTATTCTCAAATGACCTAGGTTTAATGATAGGTCTATACCGTAGCTTAGGGCCAAGACCTGCAGACCCCAGGGGAATTGTGTCTGCTCAGCTGTGATGAACTCCTTACAATTGCATCTGGGGATTGATCATTTCTTTAACCTTTATCTCACGCAGTGTGACCTGCTGGCTTTACAGAATTCTCCTTTATTAGCCAAAAAAAATTACACAGCACCAAATGAAATATTTTTTTGATGTCTTAGTCCCCATTACAGCAGAGCTATAATCATAGTGCAATTTTATATCATCAGAAAAATAATTATCTTAGGCCTGAAGCCAAACTATCTGTTGGCTGTGTGCCTATATGTATATATATCAGGGGGTGAGACTCCAGCACCTCCATTTCCCTTTCCACATTCTTCAGGATGAAAATAGTGGGTATATGACACATGCTTACTTCTGTTCTCCTAAAGGAGTTTGAAGAAACTCCCAGACAGGTGTAAAAACATTTCCTAAAATCCCTTCTGAACCTATGCCACAATGCAGCACTGTGAATGACTGCTCATGGTGAATCCAGGGATGTTTCGAGGCATGAGGTTTCCCTGCAGAAGAGCTGGGTGCAGGAAGAGCTGATGCCTTCTTCACCTTCATAGCTCACAGAGAACCAGGACTGAGAAAGTAAATGTTATCTGTGTCCAGCCAGCTTTGTCCCTGCTTTTGGGACGCCTGGAGCAGGGTGCAGCAGCCATTACATGGCCTAGGACAAGCCTAACGGCTGGTCCCCACTTTTAGGCTGTGTGTTTTTCACTTGCTTTGAGATCTGTGGCATAGGTCTTTAACCTGTTGTGTCCCTCAGGTCATGCGTGTCCAGACGGAGATGGAGCTGCGCATGTTCCAGCAGAATGAGTTCATGTACTACAAGATGAGGGAAGCTGCCCTCAAAAACCAAAAGATCCAAGTCATGCCTGAACCCAGCAATGAGACCGCACCCAGCCTCTTCCACAAGAAGGAATAGACCCTGAGCTTGACACAGTCATGCCTGTGGGGCATCATCACCTGTGGCACCTGGGGAACGTGATCTATGAATGAGACACATCCATAAGGATTGTTTCCAGTGGCACCAGTCTGAGAGCATGGACCTGCTGGGGGAGAGTCCTGAAAAATCTTCTGAGGGCTCAAAGCAGAGGAGCTCTTGGCAGGAACAACATCCTTTTTCTACCACTAGCATTAAAAATCCAAGCAAGAAACCTGCTTTAAAATTCTTTACATTCTTATTGAAAACCTGTTTTTCTCTGATCCTGAAGTCCTTGGTTAATTTTTTAATAATTTCTGTCTAAAGTTTTTTCCATCACTTCCTTGTGATGACATCACTTCTTCCCACTGATGCCTGTGGGCGGCTGACCAAGGGACGGTAGAAGTGAGAAGTTGGTTCCAAGAAGAGCCATGTATGCCTGTGGGCATTGAGTGCAGAGTGGCTAAGGCCCACAGATTGTATTTTGTTGAAAGTGATGTTCTTCTGATGAAAAAAAAAAAAAAAGTGATGAAGAATGATTCTGCAGCTGACACAGAATCCCTACCTGCTCCTCAGCAGAATAGCAAGGAAAAAGAAAAACAAAACAAAACAAAACAAAACAAAACAAAAGGCTTTTCCTCTTCTCAGAGCTTTTGCTGATGCTCTCCAGCTCTAAGACAAGCTTGCTGAAGACCAGCATATGCTCTTTAGGCACTGTTGAGCTAAGTCCTTCCATCTGTCCATGGGCTGCAGAAGCAGGTGTGGAGGCACTGGTGGTGTTTTCCTAACAACAGCTTTGAGTGGCTATGAGAACACCATCCTAGATAAGCACATCACACCAGCAAAACACCCATTTCCCAGGCAAGTTCCCAGTCAGCCTCCAAGCACAGGGCTTGGAAAGGGCAGCTAAGAAGGAAGAATTTCTACTCTCCTGCCTGTCAGAAATCCAGGTCTTCACAAAACCTTCGGCAGCAAGTGAGAAAGCTTTGGTGCTGCTGGGTCTCTGCTGTGCACAGCCAGTGCTGACCTCTCCTGCCAGCAGAGAAAACCCCAAATTTCACCCCAGGAGGAGTTCAGTGCCAGTAACCCAATTTACCAGGCATGGTTCAGGGAAAAACAACACAGAGATGTGGTGGTTTGACCGTATTAGGCAACTGAACACCACAACCGCTCTCTCACTCCCCCTCCTCAGATGAGGAGGGGAAGAAGTAAAGGGAAAAAAACAACTCACGGGTTGAGATAAGGATAATTTTAATAAAGAGAGAAATATATTATCAAGGAAATATTATATTAATTAAACAATTATTAACAATATTATTATTATTAACAATATTATTATTAATTAAACAATTCAACTAAAGGGAGGAAAGGGAAAAGGGGAAGAGGAAGGGGGAAAGGGAATAACAAAACAAGTAAAGGCTATGTGGAAATGCAGAGGGGAAAAAAAAAAAATTACTCTCTACTTCCCACAAATAAGCGATGCTTGACCACGTCCTTGAAGCAGGGCCTCAATGCACGTAGCCGGTGTTCGGAGAGGAGGACAGACGTTTTCGCAACGAGAGCCCACCCCACCCCTCTTCCTCCTTTTCCCACCTTTTATTGCTGAGTGTGACATCATATGGTATGGAATATCCCTTTGGTTGGTTTGGGTCAGCTGCCCTGGTGATGTTTCTCACTTTTTGCCCACCCCCTAGGAGGGCTAGAGAAAGTCCTGATGCTGTGCCAGCACTGCTCAGCAGCAGACACAACAGCAGTGTGATACCACTGCTGTTTTAGCTACAAGTGCAGAGCATAGCACTGTATGGGCTGCTGCAGGGAAAGTTACCATCCCAGCTAGACCCAGTACAAGAGAACATCTGAAGGCTGTCTGGGGCCATCCTGCTGGTGGGTGGTGATGGGGTGGGTGATGATGGGGTGGCCAGAGCCTGTAGGGCTGGGAGCTGTTGTGGGGGGTGAGGGTAGGGATGGCAGCTGGGATGCCTGAACTCCCCCAGTGCTGGTCCCTACCCCAGGGTGGTTTTCCAGGCTGGATCACCCATTTTCCTCGTCCCCAGCCATCTATCACCCTCCACCACCCCGTCCTTTGGTCCTGCCAATCATCTCGTGGCCACTTTGGCCAAATCTTTAAGAAAAGGGGACAGAACCCTTTCCCTGGTCCTGGTATTACTCCATCCACCCAGATGCATGGGTACAACCCGCCGGGATGCCCCAGGAAGGATGCTGGTGTCAGAAAGGGGCTGGCAGAGCACTTGTTGGGGTGGAGGACATCTGTGCTGACAAGTGAGCAACAAAGAGGGTCACACGCTGGCTCCGAGCCTCCTCCCTGGCCCTGCTCATTTCACCACCATCATCATGGCCTCAGCTCAGCTTGTTGCCCAGCTGCTACCATGGTTTGTGTGAGTTTTGAAGGCTTGCGCCTCTTTAAAAAAAACACTAAAGAGGTTGATGATAATAATGAAGAGGTTTTAATATAAATTTTACTTTAATGGACACATTTTACACAGTAAAATGATAGGTGTGCAGAGGGTCTCTAGATTCTCTTGCTGATTCTCTTGCAGGTGAGGTCTCCTAGGGTCATTGTCTGAAAAATAATGGAAATGGTTAACTTTGCATAGCACTTGGCTCCGGACTCTATTTAGAAAGGATCTCGTCTTGCAAAACAGGACTGGTCCCCAGTCTACCACCCATAAATCAAATTTTTAAAGCTTTGGATATATTCATGACTACTCCAAAGCAGATAGGGATCATCTGACGTTGGCTGGGATCTCTCTGCTGCACACCTCTTCTTTAAAAGGTTTAGGCCCTGCCATAAACCCATGCCTCTGGCTGAGAATGTGCCCTCGTTACATGTCACTTTGATCAGCAATGCCTACTGGGGTCTCAAAGGGTACTCTGTGCATCACACTACACCTCCAAAATGCCTTAATTGCCTGGCCAACTAATCAGCTTTGGCTCCCAGCACTACTGGAGGCTTTGTAGGGCCTGGTCCCAGTGGGAGCCCTGCAGGCAGCTGTACGCACTGCTACTCCACTTACATGGGTGATGGTGTCTCCGTTGAGTTCGGTGACAGATTTCAGCCCCTTCACAGTCGCAACCAGCTTGTTGTTGCCCTCCATGTGAACAACAGTCTGTTGAGAAGGGATGAGACAGAGAAGGGAAGAGAGGTCAGGTTAGCACTGCACACCGCATCGCCCCCTGCATTTTGTCTTCCCCCTTTGTACTGAGTTGCCACCATCTCCTGTGTAAGCTGTTAGGACCAAGCTGCTCCCCGAGCGATTTTGGCTTTCCCAGGAGGAGGAGGGAGGGTTGTGCTGGTGATGACTACAACACCCACAAGGGTATGGCTGTTTACTTTGGACCCTGCAGGCCTCCATGACAGAGGTGCCATTTTGCTGCTGCACCTACGTCTCCCCCATTCCAAACTGGGACTCACTCATGGCTCCTGCACTGTTATATGCTGCGAGCCACGGCATCACAGCTAGACCAGGAGGACCTGCACACATCCAGGCAGAGCACTGTGGAGCCACCTGAGCTGGGCCTGGGTCTCACATGAGTACCACATCTTCTGTCCACCACCCACCCATTGCGCATTGCTGCAGGACACTCCCATTGGGGTGGAGGGTTGGGGATCTGAGGTATGGGGCTGGTGTGGGTCTCAGTCAAGCTGGGAAACAACTTCAAGAGCTTCTGGAAACAGTCATGACTGAGAGGGTCTCAGGGGGATGGGCATGTCTGTTGAGTCTCTGCCCCCCTGGAGCTGTACGTATAAAAGGGCTTCAGACAGCACTGACACCCCCAGGGCAGCTATCATTGATCACTGAAATTACTCAGACAGCAAAACCCATTTCTGTTCATCTGTCCAGCTGCAACACATCTTCATCTGCCCTCAAGCTGCTGATCTACGCAAGGTAGAACTGTTCAAATAGCCCCTCGTTTCTGAGCAAGGGACCTTGGTGATGCTGGAAATCATGCTAGGGCAAGTACCAATCTCAGAGTGGGGCATTTCTTTGGTGGTCATTCCTCCTGGGCCCAAAAGTCCCTGCAATATCATCTTCTCCCAAGGTAGAGGTGAGAGGCAATATTTGCCAGCAGTGCCATCCTGACATTTTATGAGCCATTGTAAACTATCACCCAGGAACTGGAGCTGACCCAATTTTAAGGGTGATAAATCCTCACCTTGCCAAATCATCTCACCCAGTGTAAACAGAAGCAGTGGAAAAGGCTAGCAGACAAGCTAAGAGCCTCTGGGACTTAAAAGGACAGTTTTATTGGTTTATGATTCATTGGCTGCCTTTCCTGTGCTACCTTTGAGCCAACAAAATGGGGGGGGGGGGGGGTATGTCTCGCGTTGGAGCATGACCAAAAGTCAACCGTTTTCCACCTTAAATCTTTCAGATCTGTTGTTGTCAGAAGGATTTACTCAAGCCTCTCTATTCCCCTTTTCCAAACTGGCTATTAAAACACCAACTTCCAGTGTTTTCCAATAAAATAGCTTTAGAAATGCAAAGCTTCATCTGCAGAGGTGCTGAGAGGGGAGCTTGTACGGTGTCTTGTAAAAGCAGAGGGGAGGCGAAACCTCAGAGCTCTGGGTTTCTCAGGAAGGTCACACACAAACACAGTCATTTTCTGAAATGTGTCCCTAGGGGACTTGCTGAGGACCCACGAGGATCAGGGCAGTGGGTGTCACACCTGCAGGCTTGGTTTCAGCAATCAGCCCCTTCCCATTATGTTAAATACCACTAGCAAACTGCCAGAGATGGGACCAGGCTGGCGAATTTACCCAGGTCTTTTGCCCAGTGTCAGATTTAATACACAAGATGTGGTCGTTCCCTTTATCCCAGGCACAAGGGGGATGGCTTAAATGGAAATGCAATGCCCTGAGCCCCTGTAGCCCTGGTGGAGAGGGAGCTGGTCACTCACCTTGGCTTTCTCTCCTGTCAGCATCTCCATCTCGCACTCCTCCCCGATGGTGAACTCATTGCTCAGCACTTTGGAGCCAGTGGTGACAGTAACCTTGAACTTATTCCCATCCTGCACGATTTCCGAAATGCTCTTTATGTCCTTGCCCTTCTGGATCTGGTCATCGGGAAGCCCTGCATGGGAACAGGGATGTTAGGATGGGCAGGTTGCTGCTGCCTAATGAACGCGGTGGGATTTGGGACTTCCACAGCTGGCAGGATCCCGTGTGGGAAAGCCCCACAAGGCTGACAGTTCCCTAAGGGCAATGTGGCCCTGAGTCTGGTGGGGAGGGGGAATAACAAATCATGTCCTCCTGGACGTGGTTTGGAGTGGGAACGAGACTTCTCCCTTGTCCCACCGACGTGGCTGGGAGCAGAACAGCTCTTTGGCCAAGCATCAGAGGGAAGGAAGAAACCCAATTTTCCTTCCCTTTCTGAGAAGCAAGCAGAGAAAACAGAATAAATCAAGGCAGAAGGAGGGAACCAAGTGTTTTATTATTACTATTATTATTATTATTTTTTAAAGGGAGATCCAGGGTCCCTCAGAACCAGGTCACCAAAGTCTTCTCACATTCCCTGATGTTTCCATCACAGCCACATTCATCGCTAAGCATTTAAAGAGCCTGACTATTTTTCTGATGAACAGTGGAGCCTGAGCTTTGCAGCACCACCGAGCAGCAGCACGGCGGGCTGTCTACAGCTGCCCTGGGCTGCCTGGACCATTTTTGTGCCAGCTGTGTAATTTCACCCTGTGTCTCTTGATCTCTAACCATCATGAAAGAGATGCTTCCCCTTCTATTTTGAGGTCACATCTCCATGCACACATTTAAAAAACAACAATTGCAAGGTCAGAAATGTAAGAAAATTTTCAATGCACAGCATCAGCATGTCAGCACAGATGGGTTATTGCAGATATTAGCACAAAGTGAGGAAGCAAAGCAGCACCCGATGCACGCAGGCACTTACCAAGGGCTTTCATAAAAGGCTCAAAATTTTCCTGGGACTGGAGCTCGTACTTTCCAGTGAAGCTCATGATGAAAGGCTCTCTGTGCTCCCAAAGCAAGAGAAGATGCCTTGCCGGTAAGCAGAGCTTGGTTTTATAAGGACCTTTTGCCCTAAAGTTGGTCAGAGGTAAGATGATGTAATTCTTTTATTGCCATGTTCAAACATTAACATAAAACCGGGCAATGGTCAGCGATAAATTGCTCGACATCTTACGGACCTCGATTTACAGCGTGGGGGCAGAGAAAGTCCCATAAATGGGTTTTATGGAGGTGGCAACGTGGCATCCATAAAGAAACTAAATAAATAAAAAAAAAGTGGAAAAAGATTAATTATCAGGGTAATGAGCCAAATCACCTAATCAGCTTGCAGAGCGGAAGTGCACATCTGGAAGAGGAGAAGGTGGGGAGAGATGATGGTGTCCCCTGGGGCTGACAGCAGTGGGGTTTCTGGTGTGTGCACCAGGTCTTCAGCATGGGCAGGAGGCTGTGTGCTGGCAGGGGGCAGCCGGCTCCCTCCTGCAGATGCCTCGTGGTCCTTTGGTAAATGGGGTTTTGGTGTCATCCAGGTGTAGCACTAGTCACAGAATCATTGTCCCTGAAGGATAAAAACACGCCTCAAATTGAAATCCTGGGTTTCATGCAGCCCAGCCTGAAACTCAGCCTGCATCACTGGGACCTTGTCCTCATTAGGGTGCCACTAGTGATCAACCATGGCTATTGCCAGGAGCCACTGCAAAAAAAAGACCCTTTCCTCTACTTTCCCCAGAGGAGCCACAGTCCCTTGTGCCCTGAAGGAGCATCCCAGGCCTTGGAGCTGCATTTCTCCCAAATCCTGCATCAGAAGCAGGACCAGCGGCAGCCTCCTTGCTGAGCCCAGTTCCTCCATCCAGGGCAGGACTTGGGGCTTGGGCTCCTCTCCTGACATCGTGCCCTGGGCTGGAGAACATCCCAACAACCATCCTCTGGGTCTGGACTCCCCGGGCTCAGCTTCTTCCTCTCCCTTTTCCTCCTCTGTCCCAAAGTCATCAGGTTTTTCCCCCTTTTCACCCACATGCCTTCTCCTCTTTGTGATTCTTTCATTCTGCCTTCTCTCAGCATCTTTGGCCCTGTTTTAGTGAAATCATGGATAAGCATGGGAAAGAAAAGCTGTCTCCCTCTGATTCCGAGATGCTACCATAAAACAAAAACACAAACAAAACCCAACTTTCTCCTTTTTCTACCTCTCAAAATAAACCACAGATAGCTTTTGAATGAGTAGGAACAGCATCCATCCCCTCCAGGACCAGAGAGCACTTATGGCGGGTTGATTTAGGGCGTCCATGACTGAAACCTCTGGCTGTTTCTCCAGACAGTCCACGTCCCCACACTTACATAATGGGGAGAGATATTCAGACTTGAAAAAACACCAGAATATTCTTCCATCCAACTCATTTTGGAGCCCAGCACTCCTGACACACTGGGCTGTGATCGCTGTGGGACAGCTCCAGCCTTACACAGCTCATTTTTCCACCCACCATCGCTGACTGGAGCATCCTGGAGTTGTTCATTCATTTTTCAATGGGATCTCTCTCGGACTAGCCATGTCTGGCCACATCCTGCCACCAGGGCAGATGCCTGGTCCTTACCCATTTCCACTTCAGACATGCCAGGCCCATGCTCACCCTAGGAGCCCCATGCCAGCTGGAAATGAAGCTCAACCACCAAGCCTAAAACAGCTTAATGGGGCCTGAGCCTGAGACAGGATCCAGAAAAGCCCACCAGGTTTTGTCCCACAGACCTATGAATGGCTGTTGTGCTGAATCAGGGTAGCTGAATTAATTAGTCAACCTCTGGGAACTGCCATACAGCCTGGATGTCTCCCCCCAGATGGCAAAAGAAGAACACAACTGTTCAGGACTCTCCTGGTAGGGGGCAGAAATATAAGTGATCAAAAATAAAGCTGCTTCGTTTTGTTTGCAAGTGTTCTGTTGGGCTTGTGTACTTTTATTTCCTCTACTAAAGAAATGGTAAAGTTCCTATTAAGAAAATAAGAAAAAAAAAAAGAAGAAACCCTTACCGAATGAAATTTGGCCAGGGTAATTATTATCTAGCCAAGCTGGCTGAGCAAACGGTAGGTGAGATAAACTTAATCTCAATAGCAAAGTTCAGAATGCCAGTACATCCCCCTACCAGAATACAGGATCTTTTAAAACGTGAGATCACTTTAACTTTCCAGGGCCATGAAAATGCACCTGGCTTGCACCAGCAGAAGGCCAAGTCAATTGGCCATGTAATTAAATCTAAATCCATGGCCTAAAACTTGGACATGGTTTGTAAAACAGAAAAGGCAAGGATTATTTTCAAAAAATTATTGAGGAGGCGGTCTTGTGGAAGGCCAGCACGTACTTAGCTGTTTAAGTTGCCTTGAAAATAATGCTTAGGACTTTAGAAGCTTGTCTGAAAAAAAGGAAACATTTGTCTCTCTTCTCCTTTTTGCACCTGAACCAAAGATACGGATACGCAAAACTTCTCAGCTCCTTCCTAGCCCTGGAGGTACCCGAATTCTCTGTGTCCCGAGGTGATGAATCACAGAAATGCCGGCTGGGAGGGAGCAATGAAGGTCTCTGATTTAATGTCTTTCTCAGAGCAGTAACATCACCAACACCAACGAAGGTCAGCCATGGCTTTGGCCACGTCTCAGAAATGTTCTCTGCCTCTCTGGTTACCCATCCTGGACCTGCACCAAACACCTCTCAAGGAAGAGGTGCTCAGCCCCAACCTCCCAGAGAGCAATTTGTGGCCAGTGCCTCTTGTTATATCATCTGCCATAACCAAGAAGAGTTTGGTCCTGTTGTCTCTGTAAATGCCCTTGGAGCAGCTGCAGGCTGCCATCACCTTCCCTCAAACCTTTCCAGGGATTCCTGGTCTTGTCTCCCATGATTTAAACACTTCTACACATTGTCTGCCAGGGAACTGGGAACCCACCCTCTTACACACACTGCTTCTTGGTGACTTGGACATTGTGGTGAGGAAAAATCCTTCTCTGCCTCCTCCAGATCGAGCCATAACTCTAACTTAAGCTCCAGACTCCAAAAAGGACTTCACAGAGTGCTTTGTGAACACAGGCACCTTGCTCCAGCCCAGCACGGGGTACCTGGCAGCCTTGAAGGAGTCTTGGAAAGTATTCATGCACCTCCAGCTTCTCTTCTTATCTACTCCACCTGCGACCCCCCCCAGACTTTCTGAAGCCTTTTCTTTCACCTCAATGCTTTGGGAAGCTGGGGCTGGGCACTACGCTAGGGTTTTTTTAGCCAAAATGGGAAAGATTGCAAGCCAGCTGTTGCTGGTTCAGTCATGGCTTCCTTTAATGCAAACCCAGTAGGGAATCCCAAAACCATGTTTTGAAGAGCTTGGTCATGAGCTTGTTAATCACCAATCCCCATGTGGGTTTCCCTCTGTCTCAAGCCATATTATTCCTTGGGCCATCTCTATTTCTGCTGTGCTTGTACCTGGCAACTTGGCCGTCTGCCCAGTTTTCACATCCTTGGTTTGGTTATCTCTAACCTTGAGGAACAAAGGTTTCTTTAAGCAGGCCACATGGCTGTGTTGCTTCAAAAGGCCGGACAGGATGGGAAAAGATGCTTCTGCTGCAATAAACTCCCTGTCCTTCTTGGCATTCACCAGGATTTCTTTGGGCTGCATTACCAAGATGACACTAAGATGAAATATGGCACCTTTCCCAGCTTTTTTTTTTTTTTTTTTTTTTTCCTTTTTAATGGCCTTGATGGTCTCCTGGAATCAACATCAGGCTGGCCGGCTCCAGGCTGTACCTTCCAAACCGTAGACTTGCAAGCGCCAGTTCGAATTGCTGTAGATTAGATACGCCAATATCAGAGCCTCGATAAGACTGCTGAAAGCGGCAGCTTGCACAGAGCGCTGCCGCTTGATAACACTTCCCATTAATGCCGAAATTCAGTGAAGGGCAGCCCTTGTCATCAGCCGTGTCCCTTTAGGACAAAGGTCCCAAAGGGAGCAAAGTCCCAGTATTCTCCAGGGACAAGGCAGAGATCCCCATGATAACACAAAACCTATCGCTGCCTCACTTTGGCTTGCCAATGATCCCCTGGGTAGCAGGGCGCCCAGAAGAGCTGGCTGTTGCTGTTGGTGGTACCCATGGTGGGATGAGGCTGTCCTTCATCACACCACCCAGTTTAGAGAGTCAAGGAACAGGGACTGGAAAGGGTTCTCACTGCTTATCCAGCTAGTTTGTGCCAGGGAAGGGAAAGAAAATGTTGGGAGAGAAACAGAGCCATTCACCATTATGTGCTTGAGTGAGGATGGTCTGGAAGAGCCCCTCAGAGCAGTGAATATTCAATCCATGCAAATGCACTTCATCTCATCCCATCACACATCTGCAGTGCAGGTATCTCCGTCTGGTCTGGGTGCACAAAGAGCCCCTGAGACAGAGTGGGGATAAGCGAACCTGTGTCTGACCCGGTTGTCACTCTGAGACAGTGCTCACCCCTCCAGCTGGCCTCGATCCTGATTTATTAAACATGGTGGCTTGCTTAATGAGTGCTCACAGTGGATGGCAGCAATTAGTCAAGGAGAGCTTCTCAGGCCCATACGGCCGTGAGTGCTGAGGCACCACGCTGCTGTGAGGAGGGCAGAGCGGGGGGCTGAGTGTGGCCAGAGAGCATCCCAGTGTGCAGCAGGTTCACGGCCGGGGAGACAGGCCACGGGAAATGACCACGGTGCCAGTGAGCCCAGAGCTGTGGACAAAGTCCAGAACTGCCACCATGCCCGTCCTGCTTAGTGCTTCTGCCACATTTACGGTACTCAAAGAACCTCCGTAAGCACAGGTGCTTGATGTGCATGATGCAGTGCACAGAGACTGAGTGTCTTTCCCAAAGGAGAGCTGATAAAGAAAACGTGCTGTAACTGTGAGGCTACTGCAGCATCTTCCTCGTCCTCCTCCTCCTTCATCTTCCTGCCTGGTTGGCAGTGACAGAACCCACATCCCGTGTGAATGCAGATTTGGAGATAAAATTTGGCCCTATTGTTTAACGCAATCTTTGGCAGAGCAAGACCGGATTGCACAACCTCCTGGAGAAAGGCAAGGGTGTCTTCGGTGTCTCACCATGGCAGTGAGCATTGCACAATCCCATCCTCACGCTCCCCTTCTGCTCTGTCCTTACGAGTGGGTCCTGCACTTTGGTCTCTTAAGACCCAAACCACAACACAGATGTCCTTGAGCCCGTTGTGAAACACCTCGCAGCAGGAAAGAGTCACACCTAGCCGTGGCGAACGGGTCAACATGCTGGCTGCTCTTGGCACCGCAAAATCACCACGGGTCAGGGTGGAAAACTGTGTGTGTGTGTGCACAGCTGTGTGCAGGGACGGGTGTCCCACGTGGAAGTCCTACCTCATCTCAGCTGAGATGCCAACAATTCATGTTGGATTTAGAAAGAGGGGAGAAGAGCCAAGTTTACCGGAATAGAAGTGCAGCTCCTAGCACTTTGATTCACTTGCAGATGTATATTTCTGCCTTGTGTCTCCTTGGCGTGAGGCTTGTAGATATGAGTTGTGGTATGTGCTTGTCCATGAACCTGCAGACACTCTCTGCATCCCTCCTACCTCCCTTCCTGCTATGGATCCCAAAGCTCACCAATATGTGAGGTTTGGGACTGCCACGTCTGAGAAAAGGCAAAAATTAAATATTTTGCTTTCTGGCCCCAAACTTACAGATTCTACCCCAAAACTCCCTGTTTCCTCTGTGAAAACTCAAACTTCTGTGCCTGAGAGGGGAGGGGATGCACAGCTTCTTCACCTACCTCCAGCGGCCGGCTTACACATTTTTTCCCTACAGGGACGTACTCTGGTAGGAAATGGCATTGCAAAACCTCAGACATCCTTATCAGCCATTTGTTGGATCTGCTCAGCATTGCTTGGGTTGTTTATAAATCTGAAAGCTTTTTTTGTGTGTACAGTTTGCAGGCATCAGCCAGCTCATGGGCAGAGACAGGACTAGGAGAGAAAGGGATTTTTGTGCCGTTGTGGCTGAGTTGGTGTTTTTTGATTAAATGTGGCACGTTTTGGTCCTGGTTGTGAGTTGGGGTGCCCCCTTCTGAGTTTCTGCCAGGCTGTAGGCTGCAGAGACCCCTGGAGAAGAGAGACCGTGCTGGAAGAAGGGTGATCATAGAATCATATTTTACAAAAAGTGACAAACCCCAAGGACCCTCAGGGAGAAAATGGGGTGAAGATGAAGAACATCTTTCCCACCGTAGAATCATTTAGGACAGAACAGACCTCTAAGATCATAAAATCCAACTGAAAACTGCAACACGTCATTGCATTTGCTCAGGCCACCCAGCTCCATAGCCTGGTCTCCTGCTGCAGGACATTTCCTGTGCCTTCCCTTCCTCAGCTCTACAAAATGGGGCTCTTTGGAGACGCGTTGCTTGCTGCTGCATGAAATTGCGGCTGAGCACACATGGGCTGGGTGCAGTGAAGGCGAAATGCCCTGTGTGAGCTCGTGTCAGAGTGAGCGCAACCAGAGCAAGGCGGCGTTTGTGCATCTCCTCCCTGGACGCAAGGCGTTGCCGCCATCTAGTGATACAGGATTCATCGGTGGCTCTGGCAGAGCCTGGGGTCTGCAGCTCTCCTGGGCCTGGGGATGCTTTGATGGAGTTATAGAGAGGTACCCAAGCCCAGCTCCTCAGTGCTGTATATGCCTTTCTGTTTCCTCGCTCCTTGCACCTCTTGCGGGTAGAGAGGCTGAGGAAATCCAATCTGGAGGGATGGAAACCGATGCAATGTAAAAAAAAAAAAAAAAAAGCTGGAAAAGTGATACGGTAGCTTTAGCTAGTGTTTGCAAACACAGCTGATTTCTGATAGGCAAGTCCAAAGAGCAACTGAGCACCCATGAACTCCTCAGGAATATTCAAGGTCTAAAGTGTAAGTGCACAACCAAGCAGAAATACGGAGGCACTGGGCAGTACCAGGTTAATCAAAGGCTGTTACATCTTCCAGATCTTGGGTCTGCTACCGCAGCTGACAAGGAAATGATAATTTCAAAAATTAAAGCACGGAGATTGCAGGGCAGAACATGGGAAAAGTTCTCCCAAGAAATGGCACTGCCTAGATGCCCCTTGTGCTCACCTCTGGCCGCCACATAAGCAGTAGTTAACTCATCCCCAGCTGCAGCAGTAGCAAATGCTGACATCCACCACAGCATTAACCCATGACCTCGTTAGCAAGAGCTATCACCACTGACAGGCACAGGGCATAGATAAAGCTGCATCAGCAGCCTTGGGGCCATTTGTTTGCAAGCACACAGCAGCAAGTGGCCTGCTATTTTTATTTTTTTTTATTAAGGGGTCCTGCATGCACTGCATTGTAAGCTCTTTACTTGGAAAAATACTTTTAAATGAAGCAGTGAAATACCTCATGCAGCTAATTCATATGTGGAAATTATTAGGTATATATGAGGCAAATGCCTGGAGGCATCAGTGGTGGAAGAGATGAGGTCCTATCAGGGTGACCCTCCAGGGCCAAGTCACTTGTGAAGGTGATCATATACATGTTGGTACTATTAAGTTATGTTGGTAATAAGATCAGCTTGTGTGGATTTCCCTAAGGATTTGATCCTTCCCTTCTTCTGCTGAATGTTCTGCTCAAACTGTGCTCTGTTTCTCCACGAACCTGAAATTCAGCATGCTGTTACAAAGGGAGAGATTAGGGTAGAGAAGGCAAGCCATGTATCCCTGCAGCTCTCAGTGTTTTCTTCATTTCTATCATTTTGCTATCCTGTCCAGAGATGCTATTTATTATTTATTTATTGTGTGTGTGTGTGTGTCAGCTGCTGCTGAAACATGATGGAGAAAAAACCCTTCCAGAGCTAGTAAACAAGTGATTAATAACTAACCGAAGCATGTTTAATAGATGACTTACCTCCTGAAAATGCACAGAAAATGAAAATTTATGGGACTGAAAGCATCTATTGACACTACTGTGGCACTACGGGATTTGCCCCGCATGTCAGGGCCAGCTTGAGGTAAGTGGCCCATGTCCCCAAAGCAGGGTCCTTGGGTGACCCCAGGGCTTTTGGTGACTCTGGGAAGCACTGGGGGTGGCCCTGGGGAGGTTTCACAACTGACTGAAGCCTGAGCTGTCCCTGGAGAGCCAGGTCCTGCCTTGCCAATTCCAGTCCCCCTATGAACAGGCCTGGGATGGGGACGGACCCTGATCAAAGGGTTTGGGAGCCCATAATGTGAAACTCCTGTGGTGAGGAGGTGTGGGCAGGTTGGGTGATACAACTTAATAAATACAGAGATCCTGGCTTCTGAGATGTGGGGAACATGGAGAACATGAACATTGCTCTGTACTGCTGGGTAGCCTCACTTACTGGTAGCTGGGCTGGTTGGGGAGGTGATGTGTTTTGGGTCAGTTTCTGGTACTTTGGAGGCAGCGTGTCCCTTTTGCCCCATGAGCTTTCTGACTCACAGCCGGTGGCCATCTGGCACTCTCTGCACCTTGCCTTACTCGAGTCCTGGCACTTGCTCCAGATGGGCACACTGCATGGCCCCGTACAGGCACTAACTTATGAGAACCAGGCAAGGAAATAAAGTAAAAATCAAGAAAAGGGATGCACAGCCCTTCCCTGCCTCAGTTTCCCCATGGAGGGACTGGGCTGCTCCATGTCCCAGCCCCCCCGGGTGAACTGCACGGTGGGAAGCCACTCATGGAGCTTTCTGACCCTTCTTCCAGCAGATTTAACCTCAAATTTAAACCTAAACCAGGGCTTGTCCGGCTGAGCTCCGAGCTTTTCCCCGCGGTCGTGGAGGCCCCCCCGCGCCGGGCCGCCATTTCCCGGCCCTGCTGCCGCCTCCGCCCCCTCACGGCCCGGGAGCCGTGGCCGAGAAGAGCCGGGTTAAGGGCTGGTTGTTTACCCGAGCTGGAAGGTTTTTTTTACCATTTTGCCTGCTCCTGCGGGGCAGCTCTGAAGGGTAATTGTGTGTGTGTGTGTCGGGGTACGGATTGGTTGCTTTTGTGTGTTTTGGCAAGAGGGGAAACGTGGAAGGAAAGAAAGCATTCTGCACAAGGTGCTGGGGCTGAAAGCCCCGCAGGCTCAAAGCCCCAAACCTTGCGGATACCTTTATGAAAAAGAGAAAGGGGGATCCTGGAAGTTTTGCTGTGCTTGTCATGCATTGAGTTAAATCCTGTCCTTGCTTTCACCATCTTGAACAAAATCAGGCTGCACTAGATGCATAATCCCTCCCCGCTTTCCTCTGCTTTCTCTCTCCCACTTACTCCCCTCCCTATTTCCTCCTTTACTGTTTTTTAAAGAGATATATATTTGCTTATTATTTTAAAGCTCCAGCGTTTGCACGTTGCCTGCAGGGGATGTCAGGTGCAGTCACGGTGCCTGCTGCAGCAGTGGGGACGTGTCCGGGGCAGGGAAACCGGACAATAGGGCTCTTCACAGCCACCTGGGTGCAAACCCCACGCAGAGCTTCCACCGCCCACAAAACACCCCACAACGTTGCCCTCCATCCGAGTGTGTCCATAGAGGAGGTGTCTGGGGGGCCCTAATGGGGTGGCTGCTCTGGGGTCCTGAGAGTTACTGTGGTGTCCCCCACCAGCACCCATGGAGTACGTCAGCACGAGGGGAGGCTCAGGGGCAGTCGACTTCGAGGGAGCCCTCTTCTCTGGCTACGCTCCTGATGGTGGCCTCTTCATGCCACGCAGCATCCCTTTGCTGGACAGGGCCACCCTGCAGCGCTGGAGCCGCCTCTCCTACCCCGAGCTGGTGAAGGAGCTGTGCTCCCTCTTCATCGCGCCCGAGCTGGTCCCACAGAGCACGCTCAACGGTGAGCCTCAGCCAGGTGGTGGGAGCTATTAGCAGGGATATGTGTGAGGATTTGGGGGTGTTTGGATGCTGCCATGTGCATTAGCCCCATCCTCTTGCAGCCCCCAGAGGATGGAGCCTGCTGCACCATCACATGATCTGTTTTCTGCCCTCTTTTCCCTTGCCTTCCTGGGGCTTGTTACCTTCTGGACAAGGTGTTCTCTATGTGCTGGTGGGGACTGTGGTGACTGCAGCAGCAGTAGCTGGTGCTGTGGCACTGCTGACTGCTGGGGAACTCTGCTGTGCTGGCTCCAGACCTGATATCCCATCAGGGTTTGCTGCTGCTCCACGCTTTGTAATGTTTTTAAGCCATCCCTTCCACCAGAGGGCAGCTACAACCTCTGTCTCAACAGTGCGCTGTAATAAAACTTGGGTTTCCTATTTTTTATGTTTTAATGCAGTTTGCTTTGATTGTGTCAGGTTTTCCCTGGGGGTACTCACTGTAGAGCTACTGAAGGCAAAAGAGCATGCCTGTTTTCCTCCTAACAGCTAAGAATAACTTGTTGGGTATCTGTCACCTCTCCAGCACCTGAGAGTCTTAGGCTTTGCAGAAAGCTTCCCAGGAGCATAAAGAGCGCAGACGGAGGAATCCACCGACCAAAAAAAGTAGTTCTCTACCTAGCCTGACATCCTCTTTAATCCTTTTCCCTCTAGATCTGATTGACAGGGCCTTCAGCAGATTCAGACACAAGGATGTTGTCCATATGTCCAGGCTGAAAGATGGGCTGAATGTTCTGGAGCTCTGGCATGGGGTTACTTATGCATTTAAGGATCTGTCCTTGTCCTGCACTGGGCAGTTTTTACAGTACTTCTTGGAGAAAAAGCAGAAGCACATCACTATTCTGGTGGGTGAGTATTCCTCTTTGTGGGGGGTAAAACTTCTGGGCAGGTCTTTACCTTGAGAGCCATCATCCCACGGCCCACCACATAGATGCCCCAGGGTGGTACTGCCTCGTGGGTGGCTGGTGAGCGATCTCCAGCCAATGCCAGAGAAGCTCCTCTCACCAAAACCATCTCATGGAGCATCTCTGCATCTTTTTCTTAAAGTGTGGTGATGCAGGTTTGACTGATGTCTCAATGTTTGCTTTTCTTGGTTCTCTGCTGCTTTGAAACAGGGACTTCGGGGGACACAGGGAGCTCGGCCATCCAGAGTGTGAGAGGTCAGCAGAACATGGACATCTTTGTTCTGCTGCCCAAAGGGCTCTGCACGCAGATACAGGAACTTCAGATGACCACTGTCATTGAAGACAACGTCCATGTCTTTGCTGGTTGGTATCACTGTTGGACTGTCTGTGTTGAAACGGTGGCCCCGAAAGTCTCTGGGGGCTGCAGTTTTTGCAGCTGCAGCCAGCCAGGTCATTTCTGTCGTCGTCACTGTGCCCAGATATCTGTCTAACAGGAACTCTTAGCACGTGTCCCTAGTTTGACAGTCAAGTGGTACAAGGCTTCCTTTTTTCCCCGCCTCCAATTAGAATCATCTCCATGCAGGTGTTTGGTGTTCAGCTGCACTGGATTCAACACTGTTTCTTGGAACTAAAAGGGTCGAGGGTGACCCCTTCCCTCACCTTCGTGGGTGATTCACACCCCTAACTGTGCCCTCCCCATGGATCAGCGTGAAGTGCTTGAGCTGTCCCATGAACTTTTCCATTCAGCCAGGTCTCACCTTGACATCTCACAGGAGATGCAGGCATTTGCCTTCCTAACAAATACGTACCGATGTAAGCAAGAGACTGCAGTGTGATATCTGCAGCTGGTAGGGACTGAGAATATATGTCAAAACCAGAAGCTGGATGGTGTCCACACTGTGCTACTGAAACCCTGGTTCCTACAGCCCCTGAGACAGACAGCTGAGGATACCCCTGGCTGCAGCAAACCCCATGGCTTGGGTCTGGTCTTATTTCTGAGCAGAAATGCTTTGTGCCTGATGTGCTGATGTCAGCAGATCTAATCTTTCCTTTCTCTTTCTGACAGCTCATGGGAACTCCGACCAAATCGATGAGCTGATCAAGGAACTGTTCGCTGATGTCGACTTTTCCAGAAAATGCAATCTGATGAGCTTGAATTCGGTCAATTGGTCAAGGATTATGGTGCAGATCGCTCACCACTTCTATGCTTACTTTCAGTGTGCCCCGTCCCTGGATACCACCCCGCTGCCAGTGGTAGAAATTGTTGTGCCAACAGGAGGAGGAGGAAATATCACAGGTGAAGGGAAAAAAGATGGGTTAGATAGGGAAGAGAGAGAGTGTTCTGTGACCTATGGACTAAAAGCGCTTTGCAAATGCTGGGTATTGCTGTTTATTAAAACACCCACTCGCTGGTAGGATTTCTTCAGAAGCCTTTACATTTATTACTCATATATGGTTATTACTCATTCAGGTGTCACTGATGATTTGCAAGGTGCAGAAAATCCCAAATCACCCATTGAAGGTGACCATAGCAATCTTGAGGATGCGCTTATTAGAAGAGGGTAGAATGTGTTTGGTCCAGAACAGAGGAAAAATACTGTAGCTCCTGGTCCCTAAGTAAAAGTTGAACAGAGCTGTGGGGTCCTGCCTGGTCCTACTCTGGTTTAGATGGTAGTGCACATTCGAGAGAACCACTCCTAATTGCATAATCTGACCTTTTAAATTCAAGTTCTTGATTGCCTCCATTCTGAAATAGGTGCACAACCGTTTTACTGAAGCACTGAAGGATTTGCTGCGTTCAACTGCATTCAGTATATTTCCAGGCCACCCCTCAGAGGCAGCATTAATAGGCTGCAAGAACCCCACAACTTCATCTCTCTTGCTTGAATGGCAGATGCCTGACCCCTCAGTCCTCTGCTCATCCATCTTCAAATCTGGAGATTTTCCTGGGCTGGCTTGTTAGGAGCTTTGTGTCCCAGGATTTTATATTCGGGGGTTCTACCAAAGCATTTAAGACAGGTGGCTGGGAGTTTATTAGGGTCTGTTGTTTGTGGCTACTTCTGAACTAGATGCCCAATCAATTTATACAGTGACTTCTTCATTAAATCTCCTTTGAATGTTTCTTTGTCAAATGCATTTTTTCACCTTTTTTGTTTTGAAGCTGGCTGTATTGCCCAGAAGATGGGTCTTCCAATTCAACTGGTTGCTGTGGTTAACAGCAACGACATCATTCACAGGGCTGTTCAGCATGGAGACTTCTCAGCATCTGAGCACGTGAAGGCTACGTTAGCACCAGCCATGGATATCCAGGTACATAATGAATTGGTACAAATGGGAAAATACTGAACATTAAATATTTTCATATTTTTTTTTCCTTGTACTTTGTTATCCGTGGTTTGTAAGACCATAATTCTGCCACTGGCAATGCCTCTCAGTGATGCGTTGAGAGCTGTGACTCATACTGAGCATTTATGCTGCAGACTGCTGAGCTGGAATACGCCACCTTAGTGTTCAGGGCTTGACTTTGTAATCTTCCTTGTTCAATGCTGGGTTTCTAGGGGTTCATTGTGTAAGCTTAGAGGGAAATTTTCTCAAAAGCTCTGTGACACTTAAATATATCTATCTATATATACAGATATATAAATCCTGTTACATACCACGGGTTCTGTTAGTGCTTCTGAAAGGCTCCGCCAAGAGCAAGAGAAGAGACTGGCAGGGAGGTAGAGTAGCCCAGGAGAAATGCCTCATCTGTGGCTGTCTGCAATTTGTGCACAGCAGAACAAGTCCCAGCAGGCAAAGGCATCAGAAATGAAAAGTCATGGAGGGACAGAAAGCAAATGCCTGGGAGCAAATACCAGCAAATAATAACAGCAAATACTCTTTTATACCTACCCTGTGATCCGTGGGGTTTGGATCTGCTTCCAAACAAGTGACCAAGGTCTGAAATACTTGGTGTTTTATCACTGTGCCCTTAAGCTACTTGGATTTTCCAAAAGCCATTCAAACACACTGAGAGGACCTGGGAGCCTGGAAGAACTGCCATGCTTTGCAGAGAATAAGTTATTGTGCCCCTATCACTGGACTATTGTGGCCTACAGCTTGAATTTCATCCTGAGGCATGAATCTGTGGGGTTTCTCAGATCTCAAAGGGTGGCTGGGCTCCTCTCTTGACATATGTTGGGGGTGGTAAGGGGAGGTGGCTGGGTGAGGAAAAGTCCAGAGGTCCCCAAAAAGCTGAACAGCTCTGTTCCTCTGCCTGTCCTTCTCCAAAGCTGCATGGGATGTCATTTTCAGCTCTGAAACATCCATGCAAACTTTTCCATAGCTCAGCACATCATGGGGTAGTTCACGCTGGAGTGGACCTCAGGTGGTCTCTGTCTGGGACCTGCTCAAAGCAGGGTCAGCTCTGAGGTCAGACCAAGTTGCTCGGGGTTTTGTCCTTCTGTGTGTTGGGAACCTTCAAGGAAGGAGGCTACACAACCTCTTTGGTTGCCTCTTTGGACTAAGTTAAAGCATGAAAACTTTCTGTTTAGTCGCTAACTGGAAAGGTGAAGCAGAGAGTAGAGTGTGGATGACCCTTTTAAGGAGCAATTCCAGGAGAATCACAGCAGATCTTGGGTCTTTGCAGTGCCTGAAGCCAACCGGTGTTGGTCAAGGCTCCCACTGGTGTCCCAACCCATCCTGACTTACTAGAGTTTGTGTAGAAATCTTTAGTGAAAACCACAGACTGGTACACATGGAGTGTGAAGGGTAGGTTCTGGATGTGGGGAGTAGCAGAAGGAGGAAGGGAAGAAGGGACAGCAGGAGAGCGATGCTGGAGGCACCCCTGGTAGCAGGTCATCAAAGTCCTAGCGTGCTGACATGTAGCTTCTCAGGACACCCAGGTCAGGAAGCAAAGGACAGCCCAAACCAGGGGACAGCCTAAAGCAAAGGGCAGGCTACACCCAGGCTACAGTGAAGATTACAGGCTGAAGGCACTGGGAGATAATGGTGGGAAGATGAAGAACAGGAATGGAGCCCTAAGCCACCCTGATAAGGACACGGAAGGCTGAGTAAGTCCTAATCACTCGCAAGGTAGGACAGGATGGAGAGACAAAAGGTCACAGGTGCTGTCAGCTCTTAAAAGGTGTAAAGAACTCGTCCAAAACCAGCACTTGGCTGCAACCTAGGAACAACCCGAGACATGATGAGGACACAGTCTGGTGTCCCTTGTCCTGCTGTCCCTACAAGATGTTCCAGCAAAACCACTTGGATGCTTGTGAGCATGTGGGAATGAGAGGGGGAGCAGTGAAATTTGTTCAGGACCCTCCTGAATGGCCTTGCACTGAGTTCTGCTGCGGTGTCGCAACGCTGGTTGCTACATAGCCATACAGACCTGTCAGGCCCAAATGTGCCTTACATGTTCATAAAGATTATCGGTCAGCCCCGCAGGGAGCTGAGTGTCTCATTAAGTCACACAGGAGCTGTGTGATTCATAGCAGCATCTGCAACACTAAGTAAACAGCTGGATATTTCTGGTTCTCGAATGCATAGTGTGTTATTAGCTTCCTTTCCTCAAGGTGATGATACTCATGTAGTCTTGGTGTCAATTTATCAGTTGTCCCCTCATTATTATTATTTTTTTTGATCTGATGGTCACTGCCAGAGTGCTCTGACAGGTCAGAGGTCTGAAGGATCTCGAGTTCCCAATGACAAGGCTTGGGGGATGTAGCTGTGCAGGGAGAGGATGCAAAGCCCAGGGAGAAGACGCGAGCCTCCAAGAAAAAGGTAGCAATAGGACCTCAACCCTAATTAGACATCAGAGAATCCACACAGCTCCTCTCTCTGAGACAGACGGACACGTTTCCATACTCACCTATCGCCTTGTCATCCCAGGAGCCTTGCAATGTGGAGCGGATCCTCTGGCTGCTCTCAGGCTGTGACAGCCACCTGACGAAAACGCTGATGGAACAATTCACCGCGTCGAAAAGCCTGAAGCTGCCGGAGGATCTGCACAGGAAGGTCAGTCCTCGTGCCCCCGCCTCTGCCTGTAAGGAGAGTTACTCTTGTCAGTTGTTTTCAACTCATTTTCAGAATTAAAAAGAGTCATGCTGGAAAGTTTCCAACCTAAAGTGGGAGTTTTAAGACGGAAGAGCTTTATATCAGTGCACGTGCATGGAGATGTTAATAAAAAGGTGGTTTTTATTTATTTTTTTCTCTTAAAAGAAACCTCTTCTGTATAAAAATAATTAACAAAACAAAACACCTACAATCCTTCAGGTAGGATATGAAGCCACCACCCCTTCCTTGGCCACGCCAGTGTTAGCTGTGTGTCGAGGCAGGCCTCGCTGGGCTGGGCAGTGGGCGCTGGCTCAGACTGAGCGTGGTGTTGGGGAATGGATCTGCTGGATCCACGATTCAGCACTGTTGCAGTGAACGGGACCACAAGCACAAAGCAGAGCGAAATACAAGAGGAAGGTGAACGTTTGAATTGTGAGGCTCCTTAGGCCAGATACAAACTTCTGCCTCGTCCTACCCGATGCGTGCTGTCCCCAGTGCAGTGTCCTTTGTGCAGTGCCTGGGCCTGCTTGCATGGCAGAAAAATAATATTAAAAAATACCTCACTGCATTACGCAAATAAAGATGCAATATATTCACAATAGACATGCAAAATAACATAAACATACATTATTATAAAATTGGGAGGGGGGCATTTTCCAGCAGCACCTTTCCCCAGGTGCAACAGCCACCCCTTTTCTTTATTCCCTGAGGAAAGCCCCACCCCAATTGCTGCCTCCAGCCTCCCTAATACTGCTTTGCTGGGTGCCCAAGGCATCAGCTTCATCGAGGGGAGTGTGCGTGGTGTTGATGCCCAGTTCAAACTTGTTTCCCTTCCTGCAGCTCTCCAAGACCCTGCGCTCAAGCTCGGCATCTGACGAGGACATCGTGCGAGCCATGCAGCGCTGCTGGGAGGAGAACCAGTGCCTGCTGTGCCCCCACACAGCCGTGGCTGCTCACTACCACTACTCACAGCTGGACAGCTGTGCCAGCAGGTAGGGGCCTGCGCGGGGACAGCCACGGACAGGTGTGGTAGGGACCAGAGCATCTTCCCCACTTGTTCCTCTTGAACCTCCAGCTCGGGGCTGTCTTGCATCAAAAGCTTTCTTGCTTTTCTTTCCTTTTCAGCACTCCCCGATGTTGCTTAGCGTCAGCCTCTGCTGCCAAATTTCAGGATGCCGTGCTGCGAGCGGGCCTGGTTCCCCAGCTCCCTCCTGAAATCACCGCCCTGACGGCGATGGAGACCCGGTCCACTGCCCTGCAGCGGGGGGAGGACTGGGCACAAGTGCTCCGGGACCGCATTGCAGCCGTGGTGCGGCGCTGGGAGGCACGGCGGGGTGGGTCAGCCCCCCTGGGAGTTGGTGGGCAGGTTGTCACGCACGGCTGAGCTCTGGGGATGTGGCTGGTGATGCCTCCAGGGGCTTGTTCTCCATTCCCAGGAATTTTTGCTCCTGTATTACGCTGGGTGAGGAGCCTACGCTCTCCATACAATGAATTATTTGCAGAACATACTTTGCCACTGAATTATATAAACTATTTCACAAATTTTTTGGACAATAGCTCTGTAATTATAATTAAAATTATCCACAATCATCACCTTCCTGAACATTACTCAGTGGCGCTGAACATCTTGTTCTAGACCCACCTGAAGGAGTATTGCCAGGTGTCACTGCCGAGCCTTCGTGGTTTTTTCCTGAGCAGCCTCTTGGTGGAAGTAACAAACATGTTTTCTGTTTCAGTAAACACTGGAGGTGAGCTGTGGGAATTACATCAATTAATTACATCAGTCTCCAAGGAGAGATGTCCCATGGGAGCCTCCTGGGCACTGTGGGGACCATTGGCCCTACAAAACCTGGGGTTTTGAAGCTGCAGCTCTGTGCTGGCCTTGGGAATAAGATGCTTGCTGTGGCCTTCAAAGGGACTTTTTGTAAAACAGATGACATCAGGGAACTGGATTGAGATAGGCACTTTCTCAGTGCTGCTCAGTAATCTTGTGCTGAATTACGAGCTGTGTGTTTACACTTTGGAGAGGAGGCTGCTGTGCCACTTGTGGAGCTTCTCACTTTCCAAAGCTCGTGCAAAAACTTAAATGCTCAATGCAAGCGTGAAGGGCAGAAATGGGTGGCTTTTGGGTAAAGTGGATGAGAAGGAAGTGTGGGACATGTGAGCCAAGCTGGAATTGACCTCGCAGCGGTGCACACCTTGCAAGGCAATGCACTGGCCTTGGGTTTGCTTGTGTTTCATAGCCCAGCAGTGTTCAGAGTGGGAAATGTGCCATAGCTGCTGGAAGTGAATCCAGGGCTGGAGTGGATCTGCTTGCAGGGGTCATCCATGACCATGGAAACTTAATATAATAGTGTTAAATGGTGGGTGTTGTCCCTGGGCGAGGTTATTTTAGGGGTGTCAGCCACCAGGGCTGCTTTTTGGTGCTGTATCTTGCAGCTTGGGTCCAAGTCCTGCTGCAGGTTCTTCCCGGGCAACTTCCACTGAAACAAATAGGAAATGGGAAATTCCCCTTATCTTCAGACTGAAACTTCTGGTCTTTCAATACCACGTTCCCGTTCCCATTGTACACATATAAATATATAAATACCTTGTGTGGGAGCTGCCTCCACAAGTCATGCATCTGGCAGGAATCTCTTGTGCCTAAAAAGGGAAAAGAAAAGATGGGAATAATTACACCGGGGGGAAAAAATCCCCTTTTGCCATCAAAAAAAAAATCCCCTTTGACATCAAAGGAGGTCCTGTAATGGGAAGGTTAATTTGAAGGCTTAGTGGCATGTAGCGGGGTAAAAGTGAATGCTGTGAAGTGAATCAGCACGGGGTTTTGCAGAATGTGCGGGGAGCCTTGCCTGGGCTGCGAGCCGCTGTGCTGGCACCCGGGCTGCCTTTTCCTCTGCCCCTTGGCTCAGCCCGATGCTCCCTTCCGCATGAAACCCTGTGGGAGGGAAGGAACCTGTGCCTCTGCTGAGGCTGCCCCCATCCCAAAAACGAGGTCCTTTCTTTTTGCTGCAGGAACCAGCTTATTTAAAGGTAACGCAAGAAGGACAGCAAAATGCCTCTTGTTTGAGAAACAGCGCAGCATCACCCTCGCTTCTAACGATGGCTTGGCCTGGAGGCTGTGCAGCAAGTCACTGTAAATGACAGTGGTGAAGGCGAGAACCCCCCCATCCTGTCCCAGCCCCGTGGTCGGCTGCTCCTTGCGTTCTGCTGCACGTTGTTCTAGTCAGACTCCACCACCTTGTGTAGTCGCCTCCCCAAATCTTGCGGTTCTCGGACAGGGCCGGCTGCCCGGCTGTAATTTAGCTCTTAATCATAGCTTTAGACACCCCGTGAGGGGGGAGAGGCCCGAAATTGCAGGCAGCTCCGCATCCAAGCGAAAGGTTGCAAATCCGGCCGGCCGGGAGCAGCGGGAAGGACGGGGCGAGGGGGGCCGGGCTTGCATCCCACCAAAGCCTGGTGTGTTTGTGAGCAGAAACGGGGCAGCGAGAGGCAAGCGTGTCCCCTTGCTCCTCTCCCATCCCTGAAACATCCAGCTGGGGAGCAGGTCTTGGGTGGGAGGTGGAAGGGGGCTTAATTCCTAAATACCTTCTAAGGTGGGGGTGCAGTTCCAGTTATTTTGAGGGCAGGACACTCCAAAATTTAGGGCTCTGGAGGCAGGAAAAGCCTGTTCATCTGTGGATGGAGGGGGAAGGCGTGCAGGGATGCTGCACCCCTGCAGAGGGCAATGCGCTGCCGCTCAGCTGGGTCCTGCTGCGGGGACAGGCTGGGGACAGCTCCCAGCAGGTCCTGCGGGCTGCTCGGCGAACTTGGTGCTCCCATACTGGGGCGTTTACTCCCGTTTTGGACCCAAAATGAGTGCTCGGAGCTTAGCTCGCTCCTCCTTGATCTCTGGCTGAGTGGCAGGGAGTAACCGTGCAGGAAAGCGGATGCTGCTGGCTTGGTGGTGCCTCCTCGCCCGCCTTGAGAGGTGCCGAGAGCAGCTCAAAGTGCTCCTTGGGATGGCAAGGCATCATTTCTGTGCCATCCAGAGCTGTGTGCAAATCCAGGCCAGACCTGTGAAATAATTCATCTCATCCATTAGCCGCTCACCCTGATCTCCAGCAAAAACACCGGTTTTGAGTCCCACACCATGAGCAGACCTGACCTATGAGTCCAAGCAGACGATGCCCACAGGTCTGCGGTCATCCTCTGGGGGGACCAAGAGTCTCACCAGGGATGATCACCAGAGACTGGGACACACAAGGGAGATGCCTGGGACAACTGCTCCTAAACCCTGTGTACCTCGTGGGGAAAGGTAGTGTGTTGGGATGGAGTTGCGATTCATCTCTCCAGCCATTAAGGTGCCATTAGAAGTGCAATTAATTAATCAGGGCCATGGGACAACAGGCTGTTTGCAGGGCTGGCTGAGCTAAAACGAGGGATGATATACAAGTCCACAAAGGGCTGAGGATGGGGATACTATTTCCCACAAACAGAGCAGTCCAGCCTCTGTCCATCCCCATCCACCAGCTCATGGGCACCTACCCTGTTCCTCCTGCACACGGGACTGATTTTGGGGCATTTCCTCACCCGAACGGGGCGTCACGTCTTCCCCCAGCGTTCCCTTTATGGGCTGGAGGGAGGAGCCTGCAGCGCGGTGAATTAGAAGCCAATTCTTTAAAACAGCATTCTGAAGGTTTGGGAGTTGAATTATTATTTATAATGCCCTGGGGGCGCTGTGTAATTTATGGACAGGTATGAAGACAAGTAGGCGCTCAGACATGGGGATGAGCCCGGTGTAAATGCCGAGATAGAAAGATAGATAGATGGATAGATGGAGATAAGCTTCTTGGCCAGGAGAGCTGGAGATTGAAAAGCCTGCTCCCATAGATCTCTTAGGGTAATAGCTACTATACCAGTACTCCCACTCCATAGAAAGTCATCTCAAATCTGGTGCAAATGGTTTGTTTACTCTTTTTTTTCCCCCTTAAATTAATTTATCCCAAGTGCAAGAAAAAAAAAAAGTTGCTTTGTTGTTGCAATTTGCTGCTAGGCATTCCTATGTGTGCTAATGATAAGTATTAATTAAATAGCTTGCTGTTGTCTTTTAAATGCAGTTCTTTCAGGCTGTAATTAAAGACAGACACCCAGCCCTTTCTGTCTGCATAGAAAGAGGCAGGCAGGCCTCGGGAGCTCTGCACTTCTTTCCTTGTAGCAGGAGAGAAGTGGAAAATGAGGCAAAACCAGTTTCCACTGAAAACTCACCACCCTGTGCATGTCCTTCACGGGGAAAGCAACCAGCTAAAGGAAATTAAAGGAATGCGACTTCCAAGATACCAGCCCTGCAATCAAAGTAAGTTTAAATGCCCTTAAGATTTTCCAGCTTCATACATTTTAAAGGTGGAGGAGATGGCTTTGCTTGATCTCCGGTGCAAGGCAGGCTGCTGAATACCACGCTGCCGTGTTCATCGAGCCCAGCAACTTGTTGGCTTGTGAACATCTTGATGTGAAGATCTGGAGATAAGAGTCCATCCCTCCTACTGGCTCGGTAGTTTTTTTTCTCCCTTGCTGTGAAGGAGCAGGCAGTGGTGTAAGTCCCTGTCCTGGCGCTGCTCCTGTGGTCAATACTGATCTCGCAGCTTGGGGTGCTGGGGAAACCCTCTTGCCTCCCCAGCCTCAGCTAGAAACTCAACCCAAACACCCTGGAAAAAGCAATTAAAAAGTCAGAGGCTCACAGGAGAAAAGGCAACCCCCAAATAAAACTCTCAAACCATCCACGGTGTTGAACAGCACCTCCATCTAACGTTATTGCTGCCCTTAAAGGCAAGCAGGCTTTGCTCACCTAAGATGCTGCTGCTCATCAATACACACACACGAGGGGATGCTGCTGGTCTTATTCACAGAGCGGAGGCTGGCTCGGGGACGAGGACACAAGCCATGGGGCCTGAGGGAGCCTGAAGCTGCGCAGCACAGACAGTGTGGAAGATGCAGCAGCTGCACGTGTGTATTTGTATGAAGGCAAACACAGAAAGCTGCATTTGTGTCATTTATAACCTGAGGTCTGTAGCCCCCGTGTGACAAAGCTGCAGGTAATGTATGACAGCCACACTGCCCGCCTGCAAAGGTGGCCTCAGTCTGGGATGGTGATGCTCCTCCATCCCGACAGCTCCCATCCTTTCCAGAAAGCAACCACAGCCCTTTTGGGTGCCAAGACTGACTTTTTGCAGCTGGGTGAAGCCAAGGCTGAATTTGCCATGTGCTTTTCTGTGTCCCCAGCCCCACAGCTTGGTCTGCCCCCAGGTTTCAATGCCACTGGACAGGCACAGGATGGGATCTGAAGACACAGGGCGCTGAAGAAGACTTTTCCTTATTCCTTCCTTCCTAAAAGGCGAATAGAGAGAGAAAAAAAGAGAAAGAAAAGCTAGCTTGCATTTAGAAATTATATGTCTAATTGAGAAGGAATTTGGATTTGTTTGGGTTGTAATAAAATATTTTTGTCCACCCAAAATAAGCTGGTTTTGATCAGAAAATAAAAAATATAATCTGAGCCTTCCCTTTCCCCCCCCTCCCCTTCCAATCTATTTTTAAGCTCCAATGACTCACTTTTAGTCAAAAGGGATACAATTATGTTTAATATTTGGGAAAGGAAGCCAAGTGGATTGTTTAGAAAGTTTGGAAGTGTTAGAAATCTTTAAAATACCGCATCCAGGAAAAGCAGCGCCTCTCCTTGAATGATTTTTTACTTCCTCAGGTCCACAATATCTGACTGGGAGAAAGGGTGATGGGGGCAAAATGTGGGGCTTTGCTGGAACAAGGGGGCTGGTGAAGAGAGGAGGTGGACTGGAGAATTACAATCACCTGGCTCCAGGAGGGTGATGCTTTCAGAAAAACTGAAAAAAAAAAAGATTCCTGTTAAAAAACAGAGTAGGAGGGGTGAGTGCAGGAGGACAGAGGTATTTCACGTGATTTCTGCTCTCTCCATCTCCTTGCTTTTGCTTTACAGCCTGGGTGTTAGCACGTGAGCATGAAACAGCGGGGCGCTGCTCTCAGGGACGGGCGAGGCAGAAGGATGTGTGTGAACGCAGCGCTACTGGGGTATGCCATGGTCGGAGCAGGACATAACCATGCTAGACCCTGTCTCGACATGGAAAAATGGCATTTTCTCCACCCAAGTTTACAAGCAGAGCTTTTGGCAAAAGCCAGGATGGGGACGGGGCCCTTTGCTGCAGCGGGGATCCCTCCTGCTGCCCGTGGCACCGCTCGGGCTCCGTCCCCAGCTCCCCGCGGGGTGCAGCCATCCCAGCCTCCGGGATGCTCGCGGGGATTAGCCATGCTGTGCCCCCTCAGCCCATCACGTGCATCCAGGAGTCTTAATTGTTGCCTTTAAGATAATTACAGGCTGGAGGCAGCGAGCAGGAAGAGCCCCGTGGATTCACACCAGGGCTTGAGCGCACCGTTGTGCACGGAGCAGATTTGTCCCGGAGGAAGTGGGGTACCCCACGGAGAGCACCCCCCAGCCTGGGGGCAGGGTTAAATCCCTTTGCAGGTTTGTCCCCGATCCAAGATGTCACTTCCCAGCCTACCGACTGGTCAGGGTGGGCAGCTGCAAGGGGCGAGGGTACCTTCGCTCAGCCCCGGCACTCCCAGTGAGGTGAACCATACAATTTTAATTTTTCAAGGAAATTATAGTTAATCCTGGTCCATTTCTGGCTATCTATCCTCCACAGCTGGAGAAATCCTCTCGCTGACTTTTAAGGGAGGCAACCTGCTTGTTTTTGAAATCTCTAGCCAGTGTGAAACCCAGCAAGGGGCTCTTGTCCTCACATTTGCGGTAGACGCTGTATTTTAAAATGACGATGAGATTTCAGCCAAAGACAAGAACTCACTGTCCTTCAGGCTGCTGATGGCAGGGTGCCTCGTGGCACCGTTTTGGGGACCTGCTTAGCACTTGTAGAGCTACAGCTGTGGGCCCTGTGCTGGATCTAAAACCCACCCAGAGCCAAATCTGGGCATCCTGAGGGGCTCCCGTAGGAAGGGCCATTCACTGCCTGCCGTCCCTGCCATGGGGTGTGTTGGCAGAGGGGTGACACGCTCAGCTATCGCTGTGTTACCTCCCACCCCTGCTGCCCTCACGGACACCCGTATTTCTGCAGACGTTTGTTTTGCAGCTCCAGTAATGATGTGCTCGCCCCCTGAGACAAAATTGCCGGGCCTGGCATTATCTAACAAACTCATTTTGGCACAAGTGTCTCCTTACCAGCCTTTTCTGCCTATTCCTGGGATTATCAGCCATCTCTGCAGCCAGCCCCAGCCCTCGTCTCTCATTCCTAGTTAATTGGTGTGAAATTGGAGTAAGTTCTCAGGTGATAATGTGTTTGCATTTACTGCTTCACTGAACCACCCTCGCCACTCAATCCCAGCTTCATTAAAGCCTCAAGCGGAGCTTTTGCTCCTGGCTGTGAGCTTCAAACCCTATTTCCTGCGCGGCAGACACACAGCCTAACACATGTCAGCCCGACAGCTTCAGCAGAGCTGCCGGTAACGAGCAGGATCTGGCCCTGGGCACCGCTCCGGGAAGATCAGCCTCACATCGGAGTGATGCTCCGAGTCCCCACCACGGCTTTCCGCAAGGCTTCGCGCCGCGCCGGCTGGCTCCCGTACTTGGGAAGGTGTATTTTGTGCCCTTTAATTATCTTTGATTAATGAATTATTTTTTTTTTTTTTTTTTCCTGCAGCGCTTTGAAGATAAAAAGCGTTCACCTGAATTCCGTGATTAGTATTTAAAGACTCAAACGAAATATTTGTAGGCAGAGAAACCTAACCAAGGAATGCCGGTGTTCAGACACTCAATGGGGCCCATTCACAGGGACGGATTCCACGGTTATTATTAGCAATAGGGTTATCTTTGGCATCATCTTTTTATGCACAACACGCTATTGGATTCCACCCTCCTGTTCCGCGCGGGCCTCGGGGCAGGAGGCATACAAATTAGAGTGGGTTCAAGCCTTGCAAGTGTTTTTCTTGCAACCGGGGTTGAAGTTTGGCGAGATCCACCGCGGTTATATTTAGGATCATTCGGGAGGGTTTTGGTGCAATTTGGGCACCCTGGGATGCTCGCAGCCTGGGGGGAGAAGTGCATGCCCGGGGGAACGTCAGTTTCACCAGAAAACCCTTTTATCTCAGGTGACAAGTGACAGAACATGGAAAAACGGTCTCAGGTTGTGCCAGAGCTGGCTCTGAGCATCCCCTCGGTGTGTGAGGCTGCACAGGTCCAGCCACAGCCCCGAGCAGTGACAGGTCTGGACACGGCAGGGATGGGGACACCCAGAGGCACACATAGGGCAGCCGTGGCTCCGCTAGCACAAGCATCTTTGTGCCAGGCTGGATGTGCCAAGGGGTCCCGCCTGTCCCCAGCCCCGCAGAGCCCGGCACAGGGCTGGTGGGGATGGCTCGATCCGGCATGAGAGCAGCTGCTGCTTAATTTGATTGCATTTCTTGCTGCTGGGGAGCTGAAGGTAGGAGTTGGGGTTGTGGTGGTGGTTTTGTGTTGCCTTTTTTTTTTTCCTATTTTTTTTTTTTAACAAGTGGTGGGTGTGATTTTCAAACGCGCTCCCTGCAGCACGTCTCCACCAGCGATGCCCACAGCCACCTCCCTTTGCTTCCCGCCCCGTCCTTCTCCCCAAATCCAGCCACGGGTGGGAAGAGGCGAAGCCAGATTCAGCTCAAGTCCCTCATCCCCCACAGCTCGGGCTCCCTGCAGCACCCCAGCCCTGTCAACAACCCCCAAACCCTCCCCCAAAATCCCAGCACTCATCGTCCTTGGTGCGGGCAGAGCCAAAACGCATCGAGGTGCATCCAAGGCTGGCCGGTGTGGCTTTCAAACGGCACGGCCTGTAGCCCTGTAGCCTAGTTTTTAGGGAAAGTATTTCATAGCTGGTTTTTCTCTTTGTGACTAAACGCCCTGAGTGCATCATTAAACCTGTTATTAAAAGTAAACGCACTAAGCAGAATAGACGGGCGCGCAGCAAGCTCGTCCAGGACGCTGGACCCTCTGGAAAAGTCATTACCATTTGTATTCAAAGTGAACCTAGTTAAGAACATATTGGGCTAATTCAGGGCCTTAGAGCTATTGAAATGACTGCCATTAAAAATAAATATGTTAGGCAGAATGTGCTGCATAATTAGGATTATTACAGTGTTTACTCTGATTGTCTCGTATGCTGGCCTCTCATTTAAGAGGCTATTTGTATTTATATAGAATATACATGTTATATATACATATACATTCCTGGTAATGTTTCTAACTATATATATTTGGTTATCTGCTGGGTTAAAATGTCTCTGCAGGAGAAATCTGACTTCCTCGTTGCAGGATGAGACAGAGCCCTGGCGGGATGAAGTCTTGGACAAAACCGTAGGGGAGAATAATAAATAAATCCTGGCTACATAAAAGTTTGTGGCCGCGGTCCAGTGTCCGTTGAGTTCAGTGGGAACCTTCCATTGACTTCGCCACGCTGGGTCAGACCTCAGGAATGTGCTTCCTGCTTTGATGGTTTTGCTATTGGAAGGGCAGCTCATAAAATCAGAAGTTTGGGAGCTTTGCTCTCCACGGGCAGTTCCCAAGCTGAGCACCACCAGGCTTCCTCGGCTCGCATGCTGACTGGGTTTCAGCCTGGGCTCTGTGACTCACACGTCCCCAGGGAGGTGGCGGGGGTGGGATCATGTCTCTGACGTGGAGCTCTCCAGACTGGGGTCCTGGGGTCTTCCTGCAGCTGGGATGGAAGGGTGGGATGCTTTGTCCCCATAGTTTGGGGTATGGGGGTGATTTTTGCCTTGCTGGCTTCTGAGACCTCTGTGTCTCAGGTCATGGTCACCGGGTGGGAAGGTGGCCTTGGTGCTGGACCAAGTAAGTGGGACTGGTCTCTCATATAATACCATATAACATAATACAATCACATACTTACAATGTATCATACATATCATGAACAGAATAAAGCAGAACCCAGCAGAAAGTCAGGGCTTTCTTGCTTTTCAGAGCTCACACAGGGACCAGCATGCTGAGTGCAGTTGTCTCCTAGGGACCTGTATGGGAGCTGAGGTTTCAGGAGGCTGGGAAGAACCTTTACAAGATGCCCCAGCCCCTGCCAGCCAGGCCAGGGTACCTTCTGCTGTAATTCCTCTGGGAGTAGCTCCAGCACCCCTCAGCACCAGAGGAGGTAGGACCAAAGATCAGGGAGGGAAAACTATACCAAGAAGCAGCATGGGAGGGGGGATAGCCCTTGAAAAGCAGCCTGTACGAAGGGTTCAGCTTTGTTGATTAATCACAGCAAAAGAGGCAAAGGTCAATTAAATTCTGCTGGCTGGCAGCGAGCAGCACCTTCCCCTCCAGCCCTTCTCCCAGGGGTGCTCGGGGTCTGTGTGCCTGGTGCTGAGGCCACCCCGCCTGCACGCTGCAGCCAGCGGGTCACCCTGGATGTCCCCGGGGGTCTCGGGTACGCCAGCCTAGCACATGGGTCACTCGTGGGTTTGCCCCACCGGTGTGGCTCCACGGGCATTTCTCAAGCTGGCATGACCCCAACAGCTCACTGGCGTAAGGGAGAGAAGCATCCACCCCTCGCTTTCTAGGAACAGGGTTAGTCGTGTCAGTAGATGGCACTGTTTCTTCTGCGATAAATGCAGGTGGTTCCCACTGCAGCTCTGAGCCGCCAGCGGGGGCCTGGCAGGAGAAAACACAGAATCACAGAATGGATGAGGTTGGAAGGGGCCTCTGGAGGTCGTCTGGTCCGACCCCAAGCTCAAGCAGGGCCACCCAGAGCAGGGTGCCCAGGACCACATCCAGAAGAAGCACTGGGCTGAAGGCAACTTATTTCCCAGAACCATCTTCAGCATTGAAGATCCAGAGATGTGGAGGGCCCAGTGGTGGTCTCGGTGCAGGGCCATGGTCAGCCAAGGCCAGGAGCCAGGTGGAGGGTCTCCATGGCCTCCCTGCAGAGACCCATCCTCTTGGAGGTTGCCTTTGTGTTGGGTTCGGTGCCCGACAATGAGCGAACCATCCTCAGCCCAAACCTCAGGCGGTGCTGCCAAACCACGGCGCTGCTTGTTTTCTATCAGTTCTTTTTTTTAGGATTGAAATTCACCTTTTGCAGCTAATTCTCCAGGTGGAGTGGGAGGGGAGAACAGTTTCTGCAGCCCTCCCTGCTCCCCTTCACCTGTACCCAGCTCCGGGTGTGAACATCCCTCCATGCTCTTGACCGGAGAAATGCCAACATCAGTGGGTTTCTATTGGAGAAGACCCAAGGTGGGGCTCACCACCCTTGTAGGTTGCATAGACCCCTAATGTCAGCTGGAAACCCCCTTCCCCAGCCCTGCCCCAGCCCCTGGGGAATGGCAGGATCCTGGGGCCACTGCCTGCTGCCCCAGTGGCTCCATCTGTACCCATGCCATGCCGCTGGCTGGCCGGGGGTCACCCTCCTCCTCACTGAAACAAACTGCATCTCCCAGAGGTGCTCCCGAGCCCATGTGAGTATTTAAATAATAAAACGAAACCCTGCTGGTGGGAGTACAGCTGCTATTACACTTATTATTTAATTGTGGCGGTGTTTCAGAGCCCTAGGCGTGCACCTGGACCCCTCGTGCTAGGTGCTGTACAAACAGGACGGAGGAGAAGACTTTGGCGTTGAAAGGCACTGAGTCATTCCTTCGCCCTCTCATCTGAAACCTCAGCTTTGTCTAAAACCTTTCGGATTTTGTTTAATGGGCGCAGCTAATGGTGAGGTAATCAGGGAGCCTTTCGACACAAACTGAGCAATCAGTGGGTTGGATGCCTTTTGATCTCTCGTGGCGGAGCAAAGGCATTGCGAGGAGAAGCCACGCGGTGGGGTACCAGGAGATGCTGAGCTCCCACTGCAGCGCAGCAGCCGCACAAGTGGGTGGCTGAGCCCAGCTCGGGGATGCTTTTCCCATGCTGAGACCCTTATGCCAGGACCTATCCAGGGAGGATGTGTCCCCCTCACCCTGGTGCCACAGCTCCGTGCATGTCAGGGCTCCATGAGGACGTCCCCACCACCACTCAAAAGCCACCCAAAAGGAGATGAGGACCACAGAGGTTTGCCATTCTGCTCCTGCAGATTTGCAAGAATTGCTGCTGGTTGGACATCAGTTTCACTCTATTGTCCATAAATGCACCCAAACCAAGTGGTGGGTGCAAGCTGTGACCTCCAGGATGTCCTACTCCCATCTGGCCTACTCCGTCTCCTTGCTTCCCAGAAGAAAACCATGGAAAGAGGAGAAGGTCCCCTGCAGCTTGCCCTAGAAGAGCAGTGGTCAACAGAGGCCCCGGGGAGGGGTGGCTGGCCTCTGCTGGGGTGGTTAGCACAGGTTGTCCCTCCTGTGGTCACGCGTGTCGTGCAAAGCCAGCCCAGGGCAGGAGAAGTCCTCTTGGCTTTTCCTCTCCTGAGGATGACCTCAGCTTTGCTGTTTGTCAACATCTGGTAGGGGTGTGAGCTGGGGCAATGGTTCCGCAATGACAGAGGCCCGAAGGTAACTGCATGGAGTTATACTTGTAGGTACATTCTTTTGCACTGATATTTTGCCTGGCAAGCTGGTACAAGCTACACCTGCAGGACTCCTTTCCCTTCCTGCCGGTGTGAGCTGGGCTTCCTCAGGAGATCAGTGCTGGCGTGAGAGCGGTGATGGTGGGACTCCAAGGTGGTATTGCTCCCCTCCCACCATCTGGCACAGGCACCATGTTGTACAGGCTCAGGGACCACATTTGCAGCCCCCAAGGTACCAGCCTTGCGGAAAGAACCAATTTTCAGCTCAGTTTTATAACTGGGACCAAGCCCTGGCAGCTCAGTGTTCAGCTGGATGAGCCACTGCATGGTCACGAGGAAGGGGATGAAGGACATGTGGACAGGGCAGGGGACAGCTGGGCTTGGTCTGAGCAAATACCATCCTTCTCAGTGCTTGTGCTAAGGTGATATCCTTAAAACAAACAAACAAAAAACAGAATTTGAAGGATTGTGCTTAAACGTGCTGCCCTAGAAGCAATGGAGTTGAGGGGTACCCCCTCCTTTTCATTTGTGGTCAACTCCTTGAATGGGGGTAGATGTCTGGTGGAGGTAGGTCTAGCCCTGCTGATGTCAGTTAAGAGGCATCATTTTTAGGAGGTGTAATATGAATAATAACAGGTCTCACACCTGGCTGACTGGCGTAAATGATAATATGGATACACACGAGTTTTGTCATAAGGAAATTGAATGAAATGGATAAGAGGAGGAACCGACTGGGGATCATGGCTATAGCTCCAGATGAGCACAAGAGCCTCCTGTTCAGCACCAGGAGGGAAGCTTTGACACTGGGCTTTGAATTAAATGTCTCCCTAGGCCTGTCACCGGGTTGGTGGGCTGAGCTGGTGCAGTCACAGCTTAGCAAGGTCCCAAATTGATCTGTCTTGCTGTGTCACTGCGTGGCAGTGCTGAGAGCTTGGGGACATGCCACTCACCCCATGGGTTGGCTTTAGGTGGAATGAGGATCTGGCACTAAATGCCCACACTGCCTAGGAGCACCAGCATAGATCTCATCCAGTCAGGGACACTCCTGTGGGGAATATCAACTTTTTCACCCCCCAAACCCCATTTTATGGATCTTTCACTCCGGTTCCAGCTGGGCCTCACTTATCCTGGTTTCTCCTGTAATAAAGTAAATCCTTATCTCCCCCAGCTTCAGCCAAGCACATCTAAATGCAGACAAGTAAAAGGCCTATAGGTCTTGCTATGCTCCCTTTATAGTTGATGGAGATCTAATCTGTACGGTCAGTGAATGGAGGGTACAGCTCATCTTGTCTTAAAGCAGTTGAGAGCAGACGGGGTGAATTGCACTTCTGTAGGGCCTTTGGCGACTACAAAGGTTGCTGAGGTACCTGCTCAGCTCCAGGAGTCAGCAGTGCAGAGCCTGACTGGTGAGTGACACGAATGCCACCCTGGTGCCACCTGGGTGCTCCTTCAATAGTGAGGGGAGGAAAAAAACACCCACAAGGTGCCTCCTTGTCCCAGACACCTCAGAAGGTGGAGCAGGATGGTCCATCCCGGCTGTCCAGCCTCTTGCTTTGAACCACAGATGTGTCACACATGGAAATTAAGAGGTAAGTTAGGCGATGAACATCCTCCCACCAGACCTCTGGAGAGCTCATGAGTGTGGGCCCACCGCTGTAGCTGCCAAAGGACCATGGCAGGGCAGAGCAGGCCAGAGCCACTCCTGCCTGCCCCCTGTGCCCTGCCAGCACATCCAGGAGAACCCAAACAGGGCTGTGGCTCTGGCCTGGAAGGCCTTGGGACCACGGGAGAGCCCAGTTGCAGAGACAGAGCTTGTGGCTCAGGGCCAGGCGTAAACGTGGATGGTTTAGTGGGTGACATTAGTAGTAGGGTGATGGCTGGACCAGATGATCTTGGAGGTCTTTTCCAACCCTAATGGTTCTATATGGCACTGGGGTAGGAACCCAGACCTGGGGGCAGGGACTAGAGTAGGGCCCAGCATCTCCAGCAAAGAAAACTTGGGGACCAGGACGTGCTTGTGGGAGAAGGCATCTTGCACCCCTTGCGTTTCCTCTCCCTGGATCCAACCAGGTGATGCTTGGGGAGTTTCTGGGAGCTACAATCACCTTCTGCTTCCATGCTGGTGTGGCCACGGCAGTGGTGTCCACACCTGGAACCTGCCAGACCAACAGCAGTTCATAAGTGTTCATGAAGGCTCTGCTCTGAAACACTGAACTCATCCTTGGCTTTCATCACCACCAGCAGGCTTTGGGCCAGCCCTTCATATCAGGACTAAAAAGACACCTTCAGAACCTCCCAGCAAGGGATAAATGCCCCAAAATGAACATGTCTGGGCAGCGAGATGTTTCTCCTGCCCTCACGCTGGCTCTCCCAAGCTCAGCATCTCCTGCCGAGATGAGGATGAGGTGCCTCACAAGTGTCCCGGTGCCGGAGCTCCGCTCTGCTGCTCTTTATCTGCAGATCGCTCTATGCTAACGAGGCACACGTACAATGTTTGTGTGTGCATGTGAGAGATACAGCTCTGACTCCCGGCCAAGTGAGAAAAATCATTAGTTACAGGCTCTGCAGGACTGAACTTGATGAGGAACTTGGGGCTTTGCCCCGACAGCGCTAGGCGCTGGTGCATTATTCAGTTTGTGGCTATGTTGATTTGCAGATCTAATCGCTCCAACAACACATACAGAAAATTAATTTGGATGCGGGCCCGGTTTCTAGAGAAAGTTGGACCTAAAGGCGGGAGGTTGGTCGTGTGGCTGAGGCAAAGACCCAGGCCAGGGAATATCTCCTTCCCAGCTCTTGAGCCTCACGGAGGAGATGGGATGAGGATGGAGTGGAAGGAGCTGCTGAGGTTAGAGGCACTCAGTATGTGATAAACGGGACTTCATCCCTGTTGTGTCTCCCTAAACCGATGCCCTAATCTCTCGGTCCTGGCGGTGTTGATGTCTCCTGTGTTGGGGAGGGATTAGGTGGGTGAAGGAAGGATGCTCTCCTCTCCCCACCCTAGGGATGTCCCCCAAGGGTTGTCAATTCAACTGACTGGCTGGTGTAAATCCTCTCTAAAAAGACATCTGGTGGGAAAAACATTGCTATGGGGAACCTGACCCAATATTTTTCGACTGCTGGAGCCTTCATCCCCTTTCCTCCTCCTTGCCTCACTCCTTGCCTCACTGACTAAATCAGAAATCAGCCTAGTGAAGGAATTTAGGTTAAGCAGGAGGGGCTCATCAGGCCTGGGGAGGGGGACACATGGGTTTGGGGTGCCCCCAGCAGCTGGGGGATGCTCTCTGCCCTCCAGCCTGCCTGAGCCCGTGCCACAAGGGCTGGTGCCCACCTTAAGCACCCTGACCATCTTGAATTACCTGGGGAGCACTCTCCCTCCTTTTGATCACAGACCCCTTAACGTTGCCTTCAGCCAGGGCTGTCTCAGCCCTGGGCGTGCTGTATAGCTCCCTATTTAAATGGGATTTAAGAGGGCATTAGGGACTAATTAGGTCTAATCAACAGCAGTGGCTGTTTTAGACCTGGTGCCTTCAGTTGACATCAAAGAGTGGAGGGGATGGGGTGAAGCCGGAGGAAGCGTTATCAGCAGCAGGAAAGATTTAGACCCTGCAAAATCCTCCCTGGCAGGGGGCTTTGTGTCCCTAATCCCTCTGCGGCCAGCGGGCAGGGAGCTGGCGTGGTCCTCTCCCGCTGGAGACAGACGGGATGGAGAAGGCGTGCTGGGAGCCCAGCACCACCACTGCTGCCTCCTGGGGGTTACCTCCTCTCTCCCAGCCTTCACCCCACAGTGGGAGAGGCTGGCGATAGACTGGGGCACCCCAGGATGTGGAAGGCAGGATGGGGCTCCCAAGGGAGGAGGAGAGGATCTGGCAGCAAGAGCAGCAGCAGAGTAGGGCACGGGGACATTTTCAGAGCTAGGGGAGGGAGCAAGGCACATATTTGCCTCCCCCGCTGGCCTCCTTGGATGCGGGCTGTGCTGCTCACGCACAAAGCTGCTCCTCAGCACTGTGATGTGCATCGGATGCAGGACCCTGAGCAAGGCAGGACTTCTTTGCCCACAGAGCAGCATCAGAAGCTGATGCTCTGCAGTGCAGCCGAGCTGCAGCGTGCCTCCAGTCACTTGCAGCTTGCCTAAAACGCAGAATTTCCTCACCTTTTTCGACACGTACGTGTAAACTCACTGCACATTCCGGAGTGCCTGCCTCTAATTCAGAGCAACGCCAGTTATCCCTCTGCTGCAATGACTCGGGTGGTTTCGCTGAGGCCGGGAAGCCAGGGGTCAGGCTCAGCACTGCAGGAACCGCTTCGTGCCCTCTGATGGTCCGGGATGAGAAAGGAGCTCGCTGCCAGCTCCCCGCCAGCCAGATTGCATCGACCAGAGGTTTAGACAGGGGGGGATGTTATGGCTATCAAGTCTTTTTAATGGCAAGTCAGATCTCAGCAGACAGCGTTTGGGAGGGCGCACAGAAAACAACAACTATTTACAGGGTTATGGACACAAATGCCCTTGAATGATACAAACCGTCTTAAGGGGAATTTTTGCGGCTGATTAAGCGTAACCGCAAAGCTTCAAGAAAACATGTGTTTATTTTAAGTAAGTAATGTTGATTACTAATGAGAATACTTAGTAGATATGATCAAAGGTAGCTGAAGTGCCGTCATGATATCAAAGACTGGGATGGAACGCTTAATTTAGATGTTGAAAAGCCAATCTAAGGTGAGCGTCTTGAAAGTAAATATCATTAACAGTATCTAGATTAGACCAGGGTATAAAAAGAGTTGGAGGTAACAGCTTTCAAATCTCCCGTATAAACAGGCAGGTGATGCTGTAGCTGGGGGAGGCGAGTCGGACCCGGTGCCCGGGGTAGGGGCTGGATCTGGCACGCTCAGCCCCCAGCCCTGCTCCTGGCTCTGCCCATCAGCATCCCAGGGTGGCTGCCTGCTGCTCCACCTCAGCCAGGGAAGGGGTGGAAATGGGCCCCCCACCCTGAGCATCTCTGGTGAAGGGCTTCGGAGGCCAAGGGAGGGCTTGTGCTGGGAGCCTGGGCTGGGGAGGGGATGTCCCCCTGTCCCCAGGATGGTAACGCTGTTGGGATGGCAGACAGACAGATGGATGGACTGGGACAGCAGCGCAGATCAGTGCTCTGATGCTCAGCATCCAGGTGTCTTTGCCTCCTATTTCTAGAGCCTGTCTTAATCTTTCACCCCTGTCTTGTTCCTGAAGTCAAGCCCTGATGGGATTTGGGGTGGGCATACCCTCTGTGCAGTGTGAGAGGGGTTACGTTGTCCATTTTCCCCTGTGTTCATCCCAAGCACCTGAGCTAGAAAAGCAGCCAGCATAAACCAGGAGAAAACTGAGACCTGGCCTAGCCATACTCAGTGCTGTCCTCTGCTAAAAATGGGGGCCAGGCCTTTGTGCTGACCACCTCCCTCATGGCTTTGGGACACGTCTGTCCCCACTGCTCCCTCCCCAGGGGACCCCTAGGCCCCTCACTCTGCCCCTCACTCTGCAGGTTTCCCTTTAGATGGAGTTTTGAGGGCCTCTGTGCGTTACTTTCAAGCCTGGACTGAAAGCCCAGGCTCTCAGAGGTGGTGAGCATCATGACAGTGACGTGCACAGGTCCTGCCTAAAGACTTCTCACTCCCAGGCTCTTGAGCTGTAACAACAACAACAACAGAAGGGCACAAAAGATGGTGATTTAAATAGCTTGAGAACAAATCACTTCCCTGTTTGCTTGAGTGTCACCTGCTCAGTGTCTATTCCATGCTGTGAATTTGCTGTTTTCTCTTGAGCAATAAAGATCTGCATTTCTAATACCCCAGAAATAAAAACAAAATCTAACATGAACAAAGCGATTTCTGGCCCTCTTTGCATATTACAAAGGAGCGAGATGGGCACGGACCCAACCCCTTTGTTCTTCTCAGATCTTTGCTACTGCGAGCAATATTTGTTGGGAGATTGAAGACAGCAGATGAAAAGTGCTACCTACGGACCGGGCGTTAGTACTGCTTTCAACTCGCACCCTCCCAGCCAGCTGGCTGTCCTCCTTCACAGGGAGGTGTGCGGCCCAACAGGTAGGACAGACACTGTTTGCCAGGATGCTCCGGGTCCTGGGCTTGTCCTCACCGCCCGGTGCTCGATGGCCATGGGCAGTTGGTGGGACCCTCACCATTGTTAGCCCTGTGGTCACAGCAAGGAGCCCAAAACCGGGGTGGAGAGATGCTGAGCAGCATCTTGGAAAGAGCTGGAGCCAGGCAAGCTACTAAAATGCTGGTCCTGGTGGGTTTAACAGCAGCACGGGGCCGCTGCATGAGCAGGGGCTGGTTGGCAGTGAGCAGCACAGCCCCGGGGGGATGCGCAGGGAGGATTTCTCCTCTCACACCATCGCTCGGGTTGGAAAAAGCTGAGCTGAGCTCACCGCAGCGCTCCGTGACCAACGTGCGAGTGCACGGGGAGGGGGGATTTGGTTTGGTTTTTCGGTGCCACCTCTGCCCTCCCGTGTAAAAGCAAGCAGAAGAGGCACCCAGGGCTCAGCCAGAGCATCCTGCCGTCGCACGGGGCTGCAGCCGCCAGCAGGATCCTTCCCGGCGGCCCCACAGCGCTGACAAAGAGAGCCCCATCCATGACATTACATTCTGCACAACAGCAGCTTGGATTAAGGAGGGTTTTCTTGTGCTGGAAACTCCATGAATAAGAATGTTAGGAATTGGCTCAAGCCACCAGTGACATAATTAGAAGGCTTTTGATATGCCAATTTGGCTGATCTCAGTTACTTCCCCCTGGTGCTGGGGAGTGTCAGTGAGGGATTAGCCTCCAGTCACTTCCTGACACTCTGCTAAATCTTCTCCCTCTTTGTTCTCCATCCAAGACAGGGGGGAGAAAAAAGGGGAAAACAGGGAAGCAGCTCGGGAGATGCTGAAGCGAAGCAGCGTGCGCCGAATCCCTGACCTGCCTTCGGTTTACACTGCGGGCTCTCCTTACGGGTGTAATGCAATTACGGCTATAACTGGGTGCTATACATTTTAATCCCATTAGAAACAGCCTTTTAACAGCTCCTGACTGACTATAATATGTAATCTCATTAGAGACACTACCTTTATACCTCGTATGAGAACATCCAAGCAGAAATCAAAGGCTGGCGTATGGCTTACGCTGTTTTCTGTCCTTAAAAGCTTTCTCCCTGGCATTTGGGGTGTTGGTGCACAAGGCAGGCACAAAGGGCTTGGTGGGGCCGGGCTGGATGGGGTTTCGGGGACACCCCTGGTTCCCTCCCCACGCCTCCACCAGTGCCCGTCTGTCTCCATCACCGCCTTTGGAGGCTCCCACATTTGCTGTGTGGGGACATGGAGACATCCTCACCGTCCTCGGGGCTGGCTCCACACAAACTCGGGACAAATATTGACCAAGGCCGGGCCAACGCTGCAAGGATTTCTCCTGCCGGAGCGTGTTTTGCTGTGCTGCCTCCCACGATAACACACGCTAGGCTGACCAAAGCCCTCGCGTGCGGGTACAGCTGTGTCTACACCACGTCTGCTTGTGTTGCTCTGCCAAAGGGGGGAAGGAGAAAGGGAGGGGTGATTTTTTAGCTGTTTTCCTCAAGGGTCTATCGTCTCTCAACCCTCTCCTTCCACAGCAACCTTTGAAGCATTGGGCCGACTTCAAGGAAATTTGCAGGGGGGAGGCAGGCTGGAGGACATTCATTTCCTACGTCTTAGGTGAAAATAGACTCCTAGGCAGTTTGCAGGTAGGTTTGACCTTGGTAGAGATCACCAAGATCTCTCTCTGTGCGAGAGAGGCAGCACAAGTGTCCCAGCCATGGGTCAGGCGTGGTGGGGTTGTGCTGCTTGTTAGACACCTGAGAATCTAACCTCCCAGCCGAGCTTCTGGGGGGCGAATGTCACCGTGGTCCTGGTCCAGCTCTGGTGATGTAGAAACAGCAGCTCAGACTCCAAAACCAGAGGGAGAGCGCAAAGGGGTAGTGAGGAGGACAGGCCAGACCTGTTGTAGGGCAGTCCCCTCCCCACGGCCCCAAAACCGAGATATTGTAGCTGAGGACAGGCAGGACCCAGCCCTGGCCTCCCGCTTTAAGGAAATCGTCTGTCCCTGGCTTAGACTGAACCCTGGTGTGAGTCGGCATGGACCGGGGTGACAACCAACTACTTGGGCACAAAGCTATTTAATAAATGCAGAAAATATAGTGCCATTAAACTGAGCCTCGTGTTGGTCTGGTGTTTGGGGGTCGCTGTGCCTGTCCTCCAGATGGGACTTAAAAGAAGAGATCGCGATCTTTGGGACCTTTAAAGACTGCAGAGACACTTATTTTTGCAAGGGGGAGATGTTAATCCCAGCAGATTCAAAGGGGCGATAAGGCACTTTGTTTCATGCTCTACAGTAATTGCAACTTCTGACAACTCTGATAAACTAAAATGAGGTTCTCGAAAGCATCCACCCAAGGCTTTGTGGGGCTGCAGTCAGGGTTGTATTTAAATGCTCCTAATGAGTACCTACAGCAACTGGGAAAGACATGCAAATCAGACGTCTGATTGAATGGGCCTTTGAAGGAATATCCCAAGCCGCTGGGTAATTGATGGGTTATCTTTCCACTGGCTTGCCTTGATTGCATCTCCTTCCGCATTAGTCTTTCCTCGGAGTCTGGTTTGACAGGAAAACTTGTGCACCAGGATGAAACGCTGATCTCCTTCACCAGCCTCAGCGAGGACGTTTGCCGCCCCGGAGTACGACCCTTTTTCAAGGGTTGCGTCATTAAAATCTCTCTGCCCCTGGAAGACAGGTGTTTCTTCCGGGCATGGAAGTGCCTTATCATCTGTCATTTGAAGGTTTCACTCAGAAATTCTGCCTTCCTACCTGCTTTGCACAGTGGAGTCATGGCAGTTGAAGTTGTTTTCCTGTTAGGTTTCTTGGGTCCACTTCTCCAGCTGGTGTAAATCGACGTGACCGCCTTCATCTCAATGTGACAAAGCTGATTTGAGCTACAAAATGAAATGGAAATGAAACCCATCCGACCCATCGACTATATTGTCTTGTGAGGATTTACCGTCGCGTGTATGAATTTTGTTTTGTTTAAGACCTTGAATGCTGTGTGTCCAAGGGCCAGTTGGTGGCCAGTTTCCAACCAAGAAATCTGTCAGCTCAGAAGCAAGCAAGAAACAGATTCGTTAGCTGGAGCATGGCATTACTCTGTTCTTGCTCAAGGTCTGGTCACAGAATTGAGGGAAAAATCCCCAAATTTGGGGGTCTTTCTATAACAGTTATCCTGGCCACGTGATCTGCCTCTCTAGCACCTGCACTGACTCCAAGGGCTGAACTTGGTTGACCACACGTGGGCACCTTGGGACACCTGAGAGGCACTGGTGTGTCTGGGACATCCCCGTGGGCTGGCTCATGTGCCCATGGGGGGCTGCTGCGCTCCTGGAGCAGTGTGGGGGGGTTCTTGGGGGCACCCCAGCACCTCTCTTAAGGCAACAGATTTTTAGCTAGAGTTTGCTTCTCAGCTGAGGCTAAAATGACTTTCCTGTTGTCTCTGGTGATGGCAGGAGGAGCAGATTTCAGCCCTACAGCTTACAGCTTTCCTTGTGCGTGTTTCTATCTGTTCAGAAGAAGTCTTGGGATGCTGAGCCAGGACAGTCCCTGACACTGAGTCGATCACTCTTTTTATCTTTAACCTTCAGAAAACCTCAATTCAACCCTCCTGTACACCAACACCACCTTTAAGCTCCCACTAGAAAGCCAATACCAGGATCCTGGCTGTGGTTTGTTGCATTTAGGGGCACGAACACATTCACAGGCATTCCTGTGAGCCCCACTTTACTTTGTATTCCTCCTTCTGCTGCTCAGGCCTGGACCCATGGCTTGCCTCTGCCTTCAGCTGCCTTTGCTATTTCTCATAGTAAATCATCCAGATTCTGGCTATTCTTGCCCACTATTCATTGTTCCTTTCTAGTCTCTGCATAAATACCATGCTTTGCCCTTCACCTTTAATAAACCACACCAAAATGTTAATACTGCAAAATATTCATACTTGCAGGTTTCCCAGACCCAGACTGTGGATTAGCAGCTCTGCCTTTCTGCATTCCCCCTCCCAGCCCTTTCCAAAAGGCTTCGCTCCCCAGGTAGCAGCGAGCATGGTTTGCAAAGCCCCTGCCTGCGTCTGGATGCTGCGTGCTGGGTCTGTCCTGGTGCCAGCGTGGTTCACAGGAGCCAAAGCACCGCGTCCAGGGGCATGGGATGGAGAGCGTGGATGCACGGCATGCAGCACCCTGCGAGCTGGGCAGCAGAGAGCACCACGAGTACGAGCTGAGCAGGGCTTGCAACGCAGGAGCTCGGTGGGAGCGACTCTCCCGGTGGACATTCCCATGCACATTCTTGGCACCATCTCCAGCAGCAGCCCTGCTCAACGGTGCTGGCCAGCTTCTGCTCTCACTGCTTCACTCGTTGCTGTTCAGCAGCCTCTGCACCGCTGGCCCCTTTCCTGAGGACAACTCTTCCCACGCAGCTTTGACTCTTCCACCAAAGCGCTCAGCCCAGACTGTCCACACACAAGCCCTGCGAGCCTGGGTTAACGCTCGGTGTGAACCTGGCCCTGTGCCTGCCTGGGCATATAGGTTACAGCCTGGGTTTCGCTTTAAAGCAGGCTTTGACCTGTCTGCTGTGCTGCTAGGATGGAGTTAAAACCTGGAGAGAGAAACTCTGTGTTGGGTAGCTCTCCAAGGGTGGCTGCATTTCTCTAGGGCTGCATTTCTCACCGCTGCACCTATTCCCTGCTTCCCAGGCATCAGAAGTTACGTGCTGTTTTCTGCTGCTAGCCCAGGGCTCCATCTGGAGATGGGTCTCAACATGGGCAGACACATGTGGTGGACTCCAAACCGCAGAGGTGCCTCCCAGCACCTCTGCTCTCATGAGGGGCATCTCCAGCCTGGCGGCAGCAGGTCCCCCAGGTCAGAGGCAAGGTGGCCCAGCTATGGATGCCTTGAGGTGAGCTTCATTTCGCAGAATCAGAGAGGTTTGAGTAGGAAGGGACCTCGAGATCATCAGGTTCCAACCCCGCTGCCATGGGCAGGGACACCTCCCACTGGATGGGGTTGCTCATTTCACTTTCTTTTGAACTCTTTGTGTCCAGCAGGATAGAAGCGGATACCTAGAAGGGAAGGAAGGGAAATACCATCCTCCAACACTGAAGAAGTTGAAATTCTTCCTGGCTAGGACAGATGAAGCAGGGACTACAATATTACATGAGGTCCAGAGGCCTTGGAGGAGTCATTCCCTCTTCCAGATTTGCCATGAAATAAATGCCCCTCAGACACTAAAGCGGCACTGCTGGAGACCTGAGGATGGATCATCACCGCTCTGTCCTAACTGGGCTTGATGATGAAACTTGAAATCCCTACTGCCGTGAGCTGGGGACGTGCCAGCAGCCAACCCCAGGCTGGTTAGCCATCTCCTGCAGCCACCTGGGGTAGCCAGCTCCTCGCCGTACTGCTGTGGTCTCCCGCACTTCCACGTCCCGGCACCGTTGTGTGACCATGGCTTCCTAAAGCGGGTGGTGCAGTGACATGGCGATGTCCCTGGGGCTCTACGTCTTTGTGATTGCTTACTGTCTTGTGCCCTGTCCTGCACTGTGCGTGCTTCTCCATAGGGAAATCCACTTCTTGGACCAAACATCATTTTTTTTCCATTGTGGCTTGCACGATGCTCTCCGGTGGATATACAGCAACAGTTACTATTGCTGCTTCCTGCTGGAAGGCTTCATTTCTGCCATTAGTTTTGGCCATGGAGAAGTCAGACACATACTTTAAGTGGAGCAAACTACCCGCTAGACCCTTACTCTTTGCACTGGCTATAGATTGGGCTTGGACTGCTTTTGGATAGGTAATGCAAGGTCAGAATGGATGCCACCCTAAATGTGTGACCTTGCCATCTGTGATCTTCATTGCCACCCCATTTCTGATGTCCCTGTCCTTGGAAGTAGATATTTTTTCTGGACTTCATAACCTTTTCCAGACTGGTGATGTCTTTCTTCCCTCTCCCACTTTGTTCCATCAGCTGATTTATCAGCATGTTGCTGGTTTTTTTTTGTGCTGAAGCCACTTGGGAGGATGTGAGATGGTTTCCAATGTTGATCCTTAGGGAACGCTGTTAATGATCTCCTTCATTAATAAGATTCCCTTCAGTTGATCTCTTCCCTTGCAGGTCACTGCTTGCTTACCTTCAGCTGGGTACTTGTTCCCTCCAGCCCATGGCAGCACCCATCTCCTCCACAGGAACTTGCCAAGTCCTGTGTGGCACCGTGAAGCCTTACACCATTTTTTCAAATCTCAAAAATACGGAAGGAACATACTTTCTCTCCTGGTTGGCACTTGCCATGATGTTGATCCCAGACCAGATGGTTTAGCTGGACAGATTGCTTTTCTCCCTTTTTACATATAAAGAGACCGGTCCGTTCTTCACTTGTACGTCATCTTCATTTTTGCCTGCCCTACCTTGCGAGCTTTTGCAAGCAGCAGAGTGGACAATTTACTTTCCTGGAACTGGGCACCTCACCCCACTTCTGTGGACACGGTCCCTTTCTCCCCCAGACTCCCTTTTACCCTGTGTCCCACATTTGCTCCCTGCAGGGACCTGAAGCAAAGAGTCACTGGATGTCTGGGGATAGCTTGAACCATCCTCTTTACCTGTTCCTCACTTTTTTCCCCTTTTCATTTAAGTGGTTAAATAAATAATGTTACCAGTTGCTCCCTTTCCAGTACCTCTATTTTTTTTGTCTGTTCTTTTCTTTTCTTTTTGTTCCTTTAAGTTGTACCTTTCTTTGTTGACCTTTCTCCTTTTTCTTTTTCCCCTTCCTTCCTGTCTCCACTTAATATCCCATTTCTCCTAATGTACCTGACACCTGCCCATGGGTTCCTGCAGTAACCGGGGAAGTGCAGCATCGAGCCTACTTTTGTTTGAAGGTGAAATGAAGCACCGTTTCACCAATAAAATGTTCTGACTGTCAAGCAGTGTGTTATTCAGGGCTGATGAATAACTTAGAGGAGATCAAAAGATATTAAGGTAGAAGAATTATTATACAGGAGCCTACGGGACCACACAGATCTCCCGTTCCAGCTAAAAAAGTCCCAAATTAACCCCCCACACCTCTCCCCCTGAAAAAAAAAAAAAAAAAAAAAAAGCGTGTGTGGTCTTGAACAGCCAAAGAAGCAAGCCATTATTTGTAAGTCTGCTATATAAAGCATAATTATTATCCTTTTTATCATCCAAGTTATGGGGCAGGCTTTTCCATCTTTACTCACGCCAAGTAGCACCTCGTGTCAGAAATAGCCTCGCTGGTTTGAAGGGGATGAGTCATCCCGCAATCAGGTAGGAGGAGAACAAAGATAGACACGACTTCCCGGACTGGATCACCCCACCGCTCTCTTCGATGCATGATCTCGCTCCACGGCATCTATCAAAGAAGAAGCGCCGGGAGCGTTCGTGCGGGCGTGCCTTCCCGATGGCCTGCAGGCTGGATACGGCCCACCAGAGCAATCCATCTGGTCCGCAGCTCACTCCTTCTCGCTCGCCTTCCCGACAGCTCCTCAGATGTGGGCAGGAGCACGCTGTGGGCTGTATGAACTGTTCTGGCAGACGGCGGTCCCACTCCCACTTGCCTCCTTTCCCATAGCCCCACAGCCGCCGTGTGGCCATCGCCTACTGGGAGGACTCCAGTTGGGTACCTGACAAAGTGCCGCCTCTCCAGTCATCGGGGGGCACCGATGTGGTCCCACCATGTTGGAGAAGACAGGCATCACTGTTCTGGAGGAAAGTGAAAATAAACAGCTATGCCAAGGCTCAAAAATATATTAGAAAGTCCTCCTCATGACCACCACTGGTGGCCAGGAGGTGCCTAGGAGCAGGAGCCTGTTTTTGTCAAGGACCCTGACCTTGCTCCAGCTGAGAGCTCACACACGCCCTGCAACCAGGCTTCAGACTTTCACCCTTTTTGCCGTCTTTTTAATGAACAAAGGAATTCCAAGGAGGAAAAGGGCTGGTTGTTTCCTCCTGCTCACCCTCGCTGTTACAATTTGAAACCTGCATCTGGAATTCAAATTGTTGAGAAGAACTCGGAGTGGATTGGGCTGGTGAAATGCCCTGCGTTTTTGGGGGAATTAGCTGTTTGCCCAGATGCTCCAGGATAGCTCTTTAATGTCCTGGGGAGGATAACACTACTAAAGGAGGAAAACCCATCAGTGCACGTCTGCTCTTGCAAGGGCTCCTCTGCTCCTCTAAGGTTGAGACCTTACACGTGACTCCAGAGTTGGTGTGGGTCTTGCCTCAGAAGGTTCTGAGAATGAAATCAGTGGTTTTAGGGCAACTTTATTCCCAGCTACCCCAAAATGTCTCTCCAGCTCTTGCTGGAGTCTCTACCATTGATGATTAGAAGTCTCTCTAATTTAATCAACCGGTCTGTTCACTGTGGTAAGTGCCGTGCTTTGAAGCTACATTAGAGCACACGTAGGGAAACACTGAGTAATGTAGGAAGATAAGCAGCTGTGTTTGAAGCTGGGGATCCAAGGAGCCATGAAGGAACACAAAAGGCACACACACAAAAAAGTGGTGTAATCCCTACTCCCCGAGGGAGTCCCCAGGGCCCAGATCTTCTCCCTCCAGTAGGCTGGCTGCTTCAAGCTCAGAGCCTAGTGTGGCCTCCCTGCATTAAACACAGCGGCTTTTGTCCTCCTCTCCATCCCTCCCCTCTTTTGATGCTCCTCAGCTCTATGGCGAGACCAAAGGCTGCGGCCTCCATTTTGTCTCGCGGCCTGTTTGGGTGGAGGAGCGGGTGAGAGCGCACGGAGCTGGTTCCTTGTCTCACGTAGTGCCTGCCTCTCCTTGCTTGCTTCCTCGAGCTCATTGCTTAGCAATAATGTCTTTACTAACAAAAAGCAGAGACCAACCCAGTTTGTCTCCACATGAAGGAGACAAATTGGATACCAAACCCTTGGCTCCTACAGGTTCAGAGGATCTGCTAGATTTGAAGCTACAATAACAATATCTAACATAGCTTCAAAGCTCAGCTACACACCAGTGACACTTGGATGTTATAGGCATGTACCTCAGTGTAGTAAACTGGACAGACTACCCAGAACATACCCAAACACACGCAAAAAACATACCTTAACCCAACAAGTAGGGTGTGGGGTCAGCCATAGGAACAACTCTATAGACCCTTCTAGAGGAGGGGTCACCAGCGTATGATCTTTACAAATTATATGTTTTTTGGCTCCCTCCATGGTCATTTTCCATGAAGAAATACAGAACCTAGTTTTGTACACAACTCGCAGTTCAGTCCCTGCTTCATGTCAATAGAAACAGCAAAGAATGGGAGTCCTGGATCTAAGGAGGGGAAGAGCTCTCAGCCTTGTCCCATAAGCACCAAATCACCAAAAAAATATCTATATAAATAAATAAAGTGAGGTTCATCTTCACCTAGAGAAGTTCAGGTACTAGCTCATATTGCAGCACATCCCGGAGCTCACGTAGGACCTCCAGGCGGTTGTCCCAGAGGAGGCAGCCAGGACATCTCTGAGAAGCTCCCTGATAGAATAAACATCCCAAAACTCATGAAAGGCAAATCGCCTCCTCTAATACCTGGGTGCTTTTTCCATGTGAGCAGGTGCAGATGTTTTCTGGCTTGTGCCTGCCACCGGGCGTAGGTTCTGCAGAGCTGTTATCTCTCTCATCAGATGATACAAGTTTGCAGGCTCATCTCCTTCCAAGAATGCAACTGACTTAAAAAGAGTTCAAAAGAAGATTAGGTTTCAAGGTAACTGGAAGCTATTCAGTCAAAGCCAAGCTGCATAAAGCAAGGGGAATCCTCCTTCTACCTCCATGGCTGTGAGAGGCAAGTGGGAACATGAGAACGGAGCTGAGAAAGTGTGTGTCTTCTTCACAGACACAAACAGGACTGCAAATTGGAGACAACCGCTACAAATTTAGCTAAAGATGCTTTAGAAATTGCAGCTTGCCAATGTTTTGCTTATCAAGCTGCAGTGTTTGCCGTCAATTATCTCAGCAAAGCTAGCACAAACACAAACACGCGGGATCTCATCATTAGCGCTCCCTCATCAGCAGCAAAGGCGGCACTGAGGATGGCACCGGGGGACTCAGTGGCCTCGGCAGTGTGAGCAGTTGGGTGCTTGGATGGTGAAAAGCCCCCATCATGCAGCTGCAAGGCCCACAGTGCTGTGCTGGTGGCAGGAGGGGAGCTGCGGGCTGGGGACCCCCTCCATCAGTAGCTCTGGTGGCAGGACAGCCAGCCCCACTCTCCTAGATGTACCACAACCCTTCTGAGCTGTCTCCCCTCTTCCCATTGCAGGAGAAGGTGCCTTAACACACCGCAGACTCTCACCAGTTTTGGTTGCCCAGCTGAGATGCCTTGAACCAGCTGCGGGTTGGCCTCTTCTCACAGGTAACTAGTGATAGGACCAGAGGGAATGGCCTCAAGATGTGCCAGGGGAGGTTCAGGTTGTAATGAGGAGACATTTCTTCTCAGAAGGAGCAGTCAAGCGTTGGGACAGGTTGCCCAGGAAGGTGGTAGAGTCACCGCCCCTGGAGGTGTTCAAGGAAAGGTTGGGCCTGGTGCTTGGGACAAGGTTCAGTGGGTGACAGTGGTGGTAGGGGGATGGTTGGACCAGATGATACTGGAGGTCTTTTCCAATCTTAATGATTTTATGAAATGATTTGGCCTGAGAGTCAGTGAACTGAATGACAAGGGACAAAGTGGAAATGAACACCCAAAGGTGGGGATGGCCATGGCTGGAGCCTGGCTTGGAGGTGAGGTGCTGTGCAGGTGTCCTCCTGGCTCTACTGTACACCCTCAGGATGTAGTGGGACCAGGTTCTTACTACTGGGGACAATAGTGCCTGATTTCTGGTGGAATCCCATCCATGGACCTTGGCATTACCCCTCCCATACCTCCATTATGCATCATTTGTTATATGAGACAATCATGTTGCCCTGGCTGGGATGGCAGCACCATCACATCGAGAGGCAGAATGACTCAAGCCACGTCTGGAAGAGTTTTGGGTACAGCTTTATCTCAGAGCACAGATCACAGAGCAGGACAATTCTGGTGGAAAGAGACCTCCAGAGGTCACCTCATCCATCCTCAGCTCTCCAAAGCTTAGCAGCAAGCCCTGGGGCAGCCGTGCTGTTTGGAGACCTGCAAAGGATGGTTTTGCTGTGCACCACAGGAGACCTTTGGTCCTTCCTGAGCCTCCAGGGCTCGTCCACCACGAGGGTACCCACCGCTGACTCCGTCGCAGTGCAGGTACCCGCTGCTGAGGGCCGAGGACACAGCACAGACCTGTTTGGGCAAGCCAGGCCCTTCCATAAGACGAGTGCCAGAGAGCTGTCCACACCCTGGGTTATTTTAAAGCTCACTCGCCCACCACCACCCGGCCTCTCCAAGCCCTGCCCCAACCACAGAGCACCTGGCGGAGGAAAGTTTAATCCCACGGGGCTGGACAGGAGGAGAAAGAGCATTTGGTGGATCAAGCTGAGCCATGCTGCAGAGCTGCTGGTCCAGCTGATGATACCCAAGCCACCAGGCACTGCTGGACCCTTCTGAGCTGCTCCACACCTTGTTCTGGGCACGTGGCTCTGGTGGTCTCTGTGCATCCTTGGTCACACCAACACCTTGTGCTGTTTTCATGGCCAAGCACGTAGCATCCCCGCTCCTCTTTCCTCCCCCAAGACCTGATGCCAGGGTGTTGCACGGCCAAGCCAAAGGGACCAATACATCTGAAAGCCCCCAGAAATGTTGCAGAGCCATCCTGTAGCTGTTAGGGTCACCTCTCTCATGTGAATGGCCTTTTTCTTCCCTTCCTTCCTCCCCTCCCCACCCCACCTTTGCTCCCACCCCACCGCAGCTCACTCTGGGCTGCTTTTTGGGGCTCCTTCCCGTAGCTCCTACAAGACCCTGGCAGCCTGTAGCGATGCATGGGGAGCGCCGTGCCCCTGCTGCAGCGTGGTGCATGCAGCAGGAGCTCTCATTCTCACTAAACCTGTCATCCCAGGTTTTCTTTTAATAATCAGGCTGCAGCAAGTGATTCACTTCTTGCTCATCTAAGGTTTGTTTTTCCCCCATGTAACCAGCACCAGCACTGCATTTCAGGAGGGACTGATGGGACCAGCCCCAGATTTCCCGTTTCCCAGCGCAGACCATGCTGGTGGAGGAGCTGGATGTGCCTGCACAGAGGACAGCATCTCCAGCACCCAGCTGGGGGGTGCAGAAACAAATCCACCACCACCTGCTGTGTACAATGAGGTCCTGCTCATTGGGGAACCATTTCCAGCCATCTCAGCATGTTTGACCCCAATTGCTTCAGAAATTCCCTTTCAACCCCCCAAAAAATAAAGAATAATGAAGGTTTCACTGTCATGGCATGCAAGCCCAGCACCTCTGCAGCTGCCTTTCTCCTCTGGAGGAGCCAGGGATAAGGAAAAGGATTCCACCCGCTATTTGTGTCTGTTTATTTACAGTGTAAACAGCTTCTGTGCTGGGGCTTTGAAGAGGCACCGCATGTCTCTGCACCGAAATCCCTCCGTGTGGTTTTCTCATGTGGTCCTGAGCTGCTGGGAGAGGAGGGTTTGCTCCTCTGCCTCCACCCAGAGGGGATGGGGAAGCCCAGAGAGACGCAGAGCTGACCCACTGAGGGGGAAAGACTCAATGAGGGAGATTTGGGATGAATCGTCCCGTTTCTGGGAACGTGATGCAGCTCAGCAAATGAGCAGTGATTTGTTAAATGCCCATAAAGCTGCTGCCCATGAGCCTGGCTCCCACCAAGCCGAGACAAACTGCAGCAGCAGAAACAGTTATCAGCATGGACCGAGAGGTGGCTTTGGATAACATAGATAAAAATAGATGGATAAATAGATAAAAAGATAAACAGATAGATAACAGACAGAAATAATGAAATATCTCTCAGAACTGCCTCTTGAATTAGTTGTGCAACAGTTATTTAAGGTGCTAGAGGGAATGTTATGTGCTTGCAGAGAATCACTGCAGAACCAATCATTGCTGAAACCTCTTCGCTAGACGTAAGAAAGCTGTCTAACAAAGTGAAACCACGACAGCTTCTTATCACATTCACAACCTCTCCGGTCTGACAGAAGCAATGATGGATGTCAGAAGTCTTATCTCAGCAAAACAGCTCCTAACAATGCCCTGACCCTGAGCGTGATTGTTATCCGCGCCTCCGTCTGGCTGACTTATTTACTGTAAGCTCTTTGTATGACCGGGTGCCCCGTGATAAACTCAGGCTACTTCGTGCCATTGGATAGATATTAGATTCACATGATCTCAGAATCACGAAGGGGATTTTGGTCGTCCAGTAGGTAATTACCAAAACTTGGTCTTGGGTCTTGTGTCTTGAAAGATTCGGTGTCAGCACGAGTGTGCTCCGAGAAGACTCGCTGCGCCAGTGGGCATCACTGGGTGTTTCACATCAGAAAGCCAAATTTCTGGGGCACATCATCACTCTCCTGTGGCGTTGCCTGTCCCAGGACTCATCTTTGCCTTCCACTGTCTCAGTTACAGCCTGGCTCAAGCCCTCTGTGGTGCCTTTAGGAAGACCCCTGGTGATGGACCTCCAAGGACCTCTCCTGCAGACCCACATGGGGCTCTCCTTGCCCCAGCAGCACCTGGCTTTGGGGATAGTGGCTGGGCAGCCCCAATGGTGGAGGTGGCAGAGGCTCGTGCCTCGCTGGGATGGGCATAAATAATGACGATGTACCCCAGCACCTCTGCTTCTCCTTCCCAAGCACAAGCACCCGATACTTTCTGTGCTCAGAAGAGAAACCCTGCAGGAGGAGACGGGGAACGAGGCGTGCTTGAGGGACGTAGCGCTTTTGGGATCAAGGGCGACGGCTGCTGTGTGTGGGTGAGGCTGCCGAAGCCTGGAGACTGAGCGGTTAATTTGTTTGTTTCCTTTCTATATAGGATATTGTTACCAAAAAAAGAAAGGGGGAGGAAAAAAAAAAAAGAAAGAAAAAGAAAAGAATAAGGAGGCTGAGGCCAGATGATGAAAAGCCCTCTCTCCTGCAGCTATGAAATCACACCCGGAAGGCGGCGAGGGGAAATGTCTTCCAGCGGGGTACAAAGCGAGCGGCGGCGCTTTGAACCTGGGGGAAGTCCCCGGTGGTGCAGAGCCCCAGCTGTGCATACCTCGGCAGCAGCTGGAGGCACCAGGGGCCGCATCCTGCACCCCTGCACCGCGCGGGGCTGAGACGGCGCCTGGCCGGAGACCTGCTGCAGGAATAGGGGGGTTCAAAGGGCGGGCAGCACCTTCGTATGGCCACAAACCCCAAAGTCCCGTCTTGTTTTGGGGTGGGTTGTCCTGAGGTGATGGTGATGGAGGGAGATGGGTTCTGGAGCATGGGCTGTGTGGCCACATGGGTGCTGCTGTCCCCCTCCCTGTCCCCTGGTAGAGGACATCCAGCTCTCAAGTGCCCCCTTCGTGATTCCCATTTTTTAGGATAATTTCCATTAGGATCCCAATGTTTTAGGACCCAGTGTATTAGGATCCATTTCCATCAGGTGCCAAATGCACCCAGTTCCCACAGGCACTCCCAACGAACCCAAGTGGGGAAGGTTTTACTCAAAAATAGTACTTTAACCAGAAAACCAGGATCTGGAAAGGTTCCCAAGCTGCTTGAGGGAATTTGGGCAACTATCCCACAGTGCTTTTATACATATATATGTATTTAACAGTTTCAGAACAACATTTTTCCCATCTCATTTCCAAGTGAAATACTTGGTTGCTAAACCAAGGAAGGAGCGTAAAAATGAACTGAGCTGCCTCAAAATGCAAGGAGTCCTCTTTGGGATGGGCAATAGGCTCTGGGTGGGGTTGGAGGAGCAGTGGAGCTGTCTCGGCCAGGTTTTGTCTTTGACCGAGATGCCCCTCACCCTGCCATCGGGCCTGGCTGGGCCCCTGGGGAAATGTGCATGAATCTGTGGCCCCAGATTTTTGGGGTGAAGCACAGCTGTGCCAAGCTGCCCCCTGGGATGCTGTGAGGTGCGAAGCGGCAGAGCATCGGGCTCAGAGCATCTTCTCCAGATCAGCCCGAATACCCTCAGCGAGTCTTTGCCCTGCTGCAGTGCTGCAACGCTTCTCTGGGAAGGATGGAGGAGATAGGAAGGGCTTTGGGGTGCTTTGGGGCTGTTGGTATGGCTGGGGCTGAGCCTGTCCCGGTGTTGGAGCTCCTGAAGCAGTGCCACCAGGTAAGGGAAGTTCTTGGAGCAGACCCACACCCCCCACAACACCTGTATTATTCTGGATGAGGGATGAAGGGATGAGGGATGAAGTCTGGAGAGCCTGCATGAGATGGGCGAATGGACCTCCGGCCTCTGCAGCTGGATGCAAACCCCAGCCCTGTGCATGGCTGCTGGAAAACATCCTCCCTCTGGCATCCCTGCAGGGCACCCTTGAGGTGTCCCGGGAAGGAGGGGATGTCCTGGCACGGCTCCTCGCACCCATCAGCTTCCAGCATCTCCCTCCCATCGATCGTGAAACGATGCCATCATCCGAGCAGGGCGGTGTTCGATGAGCTTTTACTTAAAGGAAAAGGGGGCGGTGGCGGGTGGAAGGAGGTGTGTGTGTGGGGGGAAGCAAAGCAAAAGACCGAGAGAAAATCCCCTTTTCTCGGAGCGGAGAGGGACGGTGCCTGGGTGCTGCGGACCGAAACACCTGCTGCCCGGAGGGAAAGCGAGCTCCCAGGAAATGCAAGAAAGGCACTTTCCGAGGCGGAATATGTTGAAAAGCAAAGAGGAGGAGAAGGGGGAGGGTGGAACGGCTGCGGAGATGCATGAATATTAAAACGATTATAGCGCTTAATAAAGCACCGTGCAGGGGAGGAACAATAACAGGTATTGTTGGCAAGCCCGATGCTCAGCTTCCCCTTGATTTGCCGGGGCGATAACCATCGCAGTATCTCTTTAATGATCCCTGGCTCCGTATCTCTCGCAGCCCGGCAGAGCCACACGCATTCCAGGAGAGACTTTGATGTCTCTGGCTCGGCGTGGATCTGCCAGCCCTGGGCAGGCTGCGCCGCGCGGCGGCGAAGGGCCGTGGGTGGGGGGACGGACGGAGGGGGCTGCAGGTGGTGGGCTGGGGAGAACAGTGAGGAAATGTCCTTGGGAATGGCCTGGAATGGCTGGTCTCCTCTTTTGGGGCACCCCAAGAGCTGAAAGCCCAAGAAAGTGGGATGCTGGATGCCACCGTCCTGTCCTGTGCCCGAGTCCTCCATCCCCTAATCCTCCATCTGCATGTGGGATGGACAGAAAGCACAAGCATAAAAATAAATAAATACATGAAAATTTGGGGATTTTTTAAAGGTTGGGCAGCTCAGCTCACACACCATCAGGTGAGCAGGGTGAGGGGCTGGTTGTGTGGGTGAGGAAGGCTGGTCCCAGTGTAGGGCTGGGACACGCTGTGGGGTTTCTGTTTCATTCTCTAGGTGAAGGTTTGGAGCCAGGGATGCATTTTGGGGGGCTGGCAGAACAAGTCTCTGTGCCCCCAGGGGTGAACCAGAAGTGCCTCAGGCAAGCCAGGCGTTTGGCCACGCCAAAGGGACCAGCCAGTGGCCCTAGCACAGAAAGATGTGGGTGCATGTTTTGGATGACCCTGGGTTTGGAAAAATTCAGTGTCCGGGACCAAAAAGGCACCGAACATCCCCTGGGAACTGAGGAAGGGAGAGGGTCAGGAATGGAAGGGGTAGCAGGATTTTCTCCCTCGTGAAGCAGATGTCCAAAAAGATGCTCAACAAGGACAGGTGGTGCAAGCCCATTCTTGCACCTCCTGTGCCTTGCTCCCTCTATCCTCTGGCTCTGAAAACACTCTGATTTTGGGGCAAGGCTGCAAGATTTGGAGCCCACTAGTTCTGGAGATGGCAGAGCAGAGCCACAGCAGCCCAAATGCTCCAGAGGTACAGGATGAGAGCGGGGAAGGTGCTGCAGCATCCCACACACCAGCTCCAGGGGGTGTCGTGCGACCAGCTCCGGGGCAGAGCCCAGCCATGATTTCTATCTCATTTCCCCCTCCCCGTCCCTATCCCCGGCTCCCTGACCATCCCTACGAGACAAACTTTCAGGGCTCCCAGCAGAAGTGCTGCCTTTGCTGTGTCTGAATTAACCAGTAGCTTAGACCTCACACTTAATTTGTTTTAATTGTTATTATTTTTTCGAAATTTAATTATTGGTTTCTTGTTATGCGTGGCTTCAGAACGCAACAGGAACAAGAAATAATGTATATTTTTCCCATCCTTTTTTTTTTTTTTTTTTTCCATGTGTTTTCTTTCCCGTGGAAGGCGGCCGCGGGTCCGGCTGGAGAAGAGGGGAGCCCAGAGCCCGGCCCAGCATCGCGGGGCTGCGGCGCAGCCAAAATTCGGGAGAAGAGGCCTCGATGCCTTTGATGCCTGCTCTTCCCCCCCGCGAGGCCGTGCCGATAGGTGTGCGTGTCTCGCGCCTTGGCTCTGCCTTTGAGATTTGCCCCTGGTCATTTGTGCTGGGAGGGAGCTGAGGTTCGCGCTCTGATGTGGGTGGCCCAGAGTTTGTTACCCGAGGACAGCCGGCTTACCTCTGAACTCCTGGCTTCCCAACGGTTGTTTCTCGGCTTGTGCCTGCTTGCATTTTTGCCGTGTGCCTTACCGGTACGCCTTGACCAAGCTGGGGCGAGCGCCGCGGATTGGAGCTGCTCCCCGGGGAAGGGGCGGTGGGAGCATCGCCCACCCCCAGGGCTTGCATGGGGTTTAGTCTGGGTAAATCCAACACCCCAGGCAAGCCAAAGGGATCTGGGGAGGAAAAGGAAGACCCTCGAGGCAGAAAATGTGCCACGGAGGCAGGAGATCAGAGAGAGGTGATTAAAATACCCGAAAGGAATGGTTTTACCCCGGTCCAGCAGAGTCCCCAGGAGCCCCCCTGCTGCAGGTGCAGATGGGGACCATCCCCAGGGGCCCCATTAGCACATATCAGCCTTCTTGTAATTTTTCACAGCTATGCAACATGGGGAAAAACAAACAAAAACAAAAGGAAGCGTTATGAGGATCAGAGGGTTTCTTGGGGTGAGGCTCAAACTGTGCCGCTGCTGAGCCCCAGAGAGGAGGGAGGGCGAAATCCCTCCCTGACCCTGCAGGCCACCAGCTTACACCTTGGAGCAGAAGATTTGATTGCCTTTAACCATGAACTCTGCTTGTGTTGGTACAAAGAGTTATAAAAATGATCCCCCCCACCTCCCCAGAGCACAAAGGCACAAGGGCAGCAGTGAGCAGCAGCCCTGACGACCTGCAGCAAAGGGAGGGGGTGAAAAACCCGGAGGAACAGAAGAGATTGACCCAATATCACCCAGGCTGCAGAGACGTCGTTATTCCATTTAGAGCCACCGAACAGTGCCGCAGCAGGGAATCTGTCTGTCTTGGTTAGAGGTCTCGCTGCCAGCCCGCCTTTGGCTGTGCCAGCACTAATCTGCAAATTGCTGCGAGCCCTAAAGAGCTCTGGACCGGGATGCCCTTCCCCAGCCTGGCCCTAGTAAAACTCCCAGGCATGAAAACCTCCTGCCGGCAGCCCCGCTGCAGTGGGAAGGGGATGTTTGCCACCCGAGGGGCTTAGATTCAGCCCAGGGCAAGCTCTGTGTGCTCTGATCTAGACTTGTGCACATCTTTCCGACGAGCATCTTCCAGCAGGTTCCCGCATAGGCGCTGACTCCCTCGTCCTCCTCTGACCCCGCCGTTCCCATTCAGAGCCTGTAGCTTTTGCTGAAATGCCTGCTTTTTGGCCTGGAAATCTCTGCTTCAACCTCTGGTTCTGGCCAGGAGGAGAGTTGTCACATGTGCTCCTAGACTAACAAACGGCGCTGTTCTTCTGAGACCATGGGTAGCAATAATTCAGGGTCAGTGGAAAGGGCATATCTAATAAGAGGGCCTGGTCTAGAGGGTAAGAAAAAAAAAGGCAGGAAAAAAAAAATAAGAACTGGCTGCGGATGTGGAGACCTGGCTGTGGTGTTGGTGATGGGCTGCACGATGATGGAGTGATGCACAGAGAAAGGCTGGGGACACTGTCCCTTGGGGGAAACCTGGGATCGGCCGTGTAGATCACAGCCCCTATGTGATCCTAAACGGCTGGTGCCTTGAGGTGGACCCTAAGGACAGCAGGTAACCCACTGGCAGGGTCCAGACGGTGTCTTCATACGATGCTGATTCTTGTTCAAGGCATACAGTTAACCCTAGGACAAGCCCCGAGTCCAAATCTAAGAGCTGACAGAGGTGGTAAACAGCTATTCTTAGTAACCGTACTTATTATTAAAAATATCAGAGCGAGCAAGGCGAACAGCACATTTAGAGGGATATGAATTCCTTTTGGCAGGAGCAGTGCAGGCAGCCAGGCTTTAGTCAGGTTTTTTTGAGGTATGCAGGAAGATGCCAAAAAAAGCACAAACACCCTTCAGAGCATTAAAAAAAAAAAGAACAACAAAACCGAACAAAACCTCCAGTCAATCATGAAAGGGGAAAAAACAACGTTACTATAAAAAAAATTGCACAGTGAAAAAAAAAAAAGGCTCCTAGAGCATTATCCTGAAGTCATGTAAAAATGAAAAAACCACTATGCAAAAAACAACCTGCCTGCACAGAGCCTCGCTTATGCATACGACTGCAGCGTGTGCCTTTGCTTGTAGTAAACATGCCCTTTGCCTTCCGCTGATGACATGACACTGGCATGTCACAGCTGATTTATAAACACAATTGGATTTTCAATCTCCAGGTCTGAATTCATTGCAGCAGACCCCAGCAGGCAATGTATCTGTGTTTATCTGTAAATACTGGTTACTGTGCTTTCCTGGATAGAGGCAGGTACAGTAGGATGTTGTTTATTTTTACTTGCTTGCAAGAAGAGGAAACGGTGTTTGGTATCAGTTGTCATCGCGAGCTGCGTGGCTGCAGGGCTCTTTCGAGGGCTCTGAGCTGCATAACCAAAAATGCAAGCGGTGCTCTGCCGCGAACCCTTCAGCTCTCGTGGGGACCACGGACCGAGGAAGAGGAGGAGGGAGACAGGCTTAGGAAATCCAGGCTCAGGACTGGGATGTGGACCGCAGATATTCCCAGACCTCGGGCAGATGGGTTTGGTGGGAGCTGCCGTGTCCGTGCACCGAGGTTCCCAAATAGCCATGGTGTGCTTGGGGTGGGCGCCTGGGACCCAGCTACACAGGGGCATGCAGGGGGTCTGGGTTAATTTGGTTCCTCCAGCTCCAGATCACAACATCCACAGCCACAGGACCCTGCAAGCCAGCACTGTAGAAACACATCAAATTGCTCAGCCTCAGTTGTTCCCTCTGTGAGGAAGATCTGGGCTTCAGCAAGCATTTACGGGCCAGGAGCAGAGGGCTAGGCAAGCAGGCTGAGGGTGCAGCTCCAGGCTTTCAGCCTCCCTGTTGCAAGCCAAGAGCCAAAAAGCCCTGGGACCCTTCTCCCACCCCTCAAATTAACTGCCTCAGGAGGCTCCAGACATGGGCTCCACACTAAGGCAATATTTTAAAATTCTGATATCACCCTTTTGTTTGGCTCAGGGAGGTGCTTGGTCCGGAGGTGCCCATCGAAGTCTGGAGGAGCCGAGCTTTCACTGGGGTTATACACTGGTTACTTGATAGGAACAGAAAAGGCTAGATTGGGCTTGAAAGAGGCTGAGCACAGAGAGAAACAAAGCTGGGAAATAGTCCTGTGAGCTATTTAAAAGGGGCTTAAAAGGATTTGGTTAAATAAATAAAAAAAAGACAACAGATAAGAAACAAAACAAGAAGTAACAGCTAAGTTTAGCAAGTATGGATGAATCAGCATGAGCATCAGCAATGATCAATATCCAGGATGGTCTGATTGGGAAGGGAAGAGGAAGGAAAAAGAGAGGAGAAAGGTAGAGGTATTTCTATGTTTAGTGTTCAGCACAGGTCGCCCACGGAGGGGCTGATCCTGCTCCTAGGACAAGCAGAGGGTCTGAGTCCACGGCAGAGCCTTAGGTTAGATGGAGCTGGTGCCCACACAAGTGCCCAGAGGGATCCAGGACATCCTGAAGACTGGCTTCCTCGGTGGCTTATTGAGGCTTCCCTCTTCTGCCCCAAAGTCCCAGGAGCGTTCCTGGGCCCCATGACTCACCAGCAGCCTACGGAGGAAGGAAACCCAGCCGCTGTTTAGATAAGGAGAGCCCTTATCGAGCAGAAAGGAATTGTTAACGAGAGCTCCCGCCGGTGCTTCCATGTTAACAAGCTTTTCCCATAAGCAGTGACGTTGGATATCTGAATGTTTTCTAATATCCTAGCGTTCCCAGAAAACATGTTTGGAATCAGCCAGAGGTCCTCAAAGCCTTGCCAGATGGAAATTAGCAGCAGTAACTGCCTCGGTCTGAGAGAAACTTCGAAGCCTCGGTGTCTTCTTGTCTGTCTCCTGCCAAACTGGGAGCGTGGACGCAGGGCAGTGTGAAAGCACTGCATGGGGCAGCACGCTCCTTCCTCAGGGATTTCATGTATAGCATGGCACGGCTTGGAAGAAAGATGGAGGGACCGTTCCTCACTCTTTCCCCATTTTATTAAGTGATCCCGGAGACCTGGGGGGTGTCCCACTACTTGAGGTGATCTGTCTGGGTCATCCCATCATTCAAAGTCAAGTTCAGCTTCTCCTGATCCAGACTCAGCACCAGCGGGCTGATGATTTCCCTGTGGATTAAGCTCTCCTTGGGCTCATTCCCCTTGTAGGTCACTGTGACACAATGCCTCCACTCTGTATTTCCCGATGCCATCAGACTCTCTCTTCCCAGATAAAGAGACCTTTACCATCTCAAGGTTTGGTGAGCTTGTAGAGAACCTCTCTGGGAGCTACGGAGAGGTGGCAGGAGAGCTCAGGGTGTCCCAGAGTCTTCACCTCACCCACCTGCACTGGTCCTGGTCATGCTGGTGGCTCGCTCATGCCCTGAGCAGCAGGGGCCAGGAGAGCTAAGCTGTTCCTGCAGGCTCACAACCGAACGAGCTGGCATCCAAGAGCGGAGCAGGCCGGCCCACGGACTGAATGCAGGCAGAGAAAAGCTCAGCAGGCAAGCTGCACACAAACAGCCCGCACGGCAAACAAACAAACAAGCCGAGCAAAGGCCGTGCGAGCGAGCCAGGAATCACCGCTCGGCGCACAGGGTGCTTGGGCCAACGGCCTGGGGATGTGGGAGAAGTTCATCTGCCTTGTCTGTGGGGAGAAGCGGTTGAAGTTGGACCAAAGTGGGGTGTGGACAGACACACGGAGAGCTCTGCATGGACACTTGGAGACTGGTGTGCAAGCCAGCTTGGGCACGCAAGCGTGATAGTGCAGGTTAGGGGCATCTTGAGCCCAATATTATTCGCCCTGCTCCATGGCAAGGGGGCTAATAATTTTGTTATTGGGTCAAAGAGGCCACGGAGAGGCTGAGCCTGACCCAAAGCTACAAGAATGACCCTCTGCATCTAGGAGCAAGGCTGTGCTCAGTGGCCTTGGGTTGGACTGGAGAAAGCCGAGCACCAGGGTGCCCATCCAGCGGTGCAGGCGGGTGCAGGCTGAGCTCCGCGGAGGTTACATGAGGGCAGCTCGGGGGATGCTGTGCCCTTCGTGCTGCTTACCCCCGGGGGGACACAGGTTTCAGGGCGAGGGGCAGGAGGCGGCCGTGCCTCTCGATCACGTCGCGAGGGCGGGCAAGCCGAAAGGGGAGGGCTGGGAGATCACAAAAGGCTTTTCAACACTCGGAGAGGGGAATTTTGCAAAAACACCCCGAGCTGGGGGAACGTGTGCTGTTTGGGTGTAGGACTGGATCTCAAGCACGTTCACCTCTGGCGGTTGTTTTGGGCCCATCTCCTCTCCCCGGGGCCTTGGGGCAAGCAGGAGTGCCATAACGCGGAGCCATGAAGAGAGCGCGGCCAGCCAGCGGCAAGGATTTTGTTAGCGTTTGGAGGAGAAAACAGGGAATTTCCACATATGGAAAAATGTTCCTTTAAACTGTGATTATGTAAAAATACAAAGCCGCAACTGATAATATCTCTCACTCTGGGGAATGATGGAGAGTGTTTGTTTCTTTAATTGCGTTTAATACTCATGAAAGTTACCAGCTTGCCACCACTGTGAGCGAAGCTCGTTTGTTGGATTACAGCACACACAACACCAGCTTCCTTTCTGTGCTCCTTCAGCGACGTATTTCACTCTCCTTATTAAAGGACAGCTTCTAATTTGCCGTGAATGTTTGATCGCTGATGTTCAGCCTGCAAATCGCCTGTCGAGGTGCTAACCGAAACCAGGCATGGGATGAATTTCTGAGCACGGACCCTTGGCTGTTCGAAGGTGGGCTGGCTCCTGGAGCACAGCTGCAGAACCACCAGCCAGCTCCTGATGCCTGCCCCGGGCAAGTGACTCATGTCCAAGTGGCTGCAGACCTTCTCGTTATCGTCCTCATAATTGTTATTCTCAGTCCTTGTCTTCTTGAATCTTGCCCCGTGTTTGGTCTCACCGGTGGGAACCAGCCCCACAGTTTCACCAGGGTCTGGGTGGAAAAGTATTTCCCCCAATGGTTTTGGATGTGCCACCTTGGAATTTCACTTTGATGCCCGTTCAGACGTTCCCTATCCTCCTTTCCCTCCCTCGGTATGCTTTTATCCCATCCTCTCCTCTGTGCCTCCTCGCTAAGGTAAACACTTTGGGCTAGGCTATAAAGGGATGCGGAGGAAATTCATAACACGGGCAGGAGCCTGTGAGAGCTGACAAAGGCTACAGTCTCCTTGCTTCTTAATTCATCAGCACTCGAGCATGTAAAACCAGGACAGTCACTGGAGCTGCAGCACATGAATCACCCTTTGAAGGAAACGTGTCTCTGCGTGCTCCGACAGGCCCTCCTTTTCAAAGTGCCATCGACAAGCCTGGCTCGCTAATAGCGTGGATTTAAAAAGCTTCTCGCTGCAGAGGTAAATTATATATATACTGATCCCTGCCTGGAGTTTGGTGCCGTGCCAGAGAGGTGCCGAAACCTCCCAGTGAGCCATATAAATCATAGACCAGGCCCCCGAGGGAGCTGGATTAATACCGGATCAATGCGAACGTGCCACAGAGTTATTTGATTGCTACAATGCCGGTATTGACTGTTATACACCTGTTGTATCATCACGGATTACATCTGTTGTAAACAAGCTGTTTGATGTTGCAGGCTGCGCTAACCACATGCACCATAATCACGGCGTGTAGCTGCCGTGGTGGCCCCGACATGCCCGAGTGAGGCTAATTTTCTTGTTGTGTGGGGTGGCCCAACAAAAGAGGCTTGTTGAGGGTGAGCTTGTGCAGAGGGAGCGGGAGCGTGGAGGGAATTGGGAGGCAGAAGGAAGGGGATGGCTGTCTACATGGTGCTGGAGATGGCCGGGGAGGAAGGTGGGGGTGAAAGTAATGACAGACCGTGGCATAAAGCAGCCGAAGGAGGGAGTTGCCAGGTTCTGGCTGAGCTTTATGACTGGAGTAAGATCTGAAAGGGTGAAAAAAATCAAATAAGGATGGGGAAATGGATGGACAGGCTTGGGGCAGGGTTTAGCTGCAGGAGAGGTGCTTGGTGATGGGTCGGAGAGAAGCCAGGTTGTTGGCTTGGGGTTTTACGCCATGGTGGGGTGGCAGAGCACACTCACTGCCACCGATGGCCTCGACAATCCCTCCTCCAGCAGCGTGGGCCTGCAATGTTGGACCTTAGCAGAGCACTTTTGAGTTGACACTGGTGGTTCTCCAAAAAGAGTCAAACCCTTCCTTGCTGGGTGCATTTCTGTGATCTCTCGTTTGGCAACCTGACACTTCCCTAAGCCTGCACGACGAGTTACCTCATGCCAGCATCCTTCCTAATCCTCGTTTCTCCCCATCTCAGACACCAGCTTTCTCCCCCTTACACCTCTGCTTCCCCTCCCCAGGAGGAGCCAGGCTTCCCCCAGATGTCCCGTGTGGGACGTGCCACCGTCAGGACTGGGAACCTGCTTCTCCACCTCCTGCTGCCCTTTCAGGAGTGTCTAAGGCAGGTGGAGGATCTCACCTAACCCCCAACATTTATATTAGCCACTCTGTGGCTTGAGGGTGATGTCCATGTTCCAAGGCTGCAGAGTAGGACCCCTTCCACCTTGTACATTTGGGTGAGGGGGAGGCTGAAGGGCACACAGTGACTTCGTGGGGGACATGCTCCTGGTCTCGCAGGGAGCGTAATGCCATTACAATAAGAGGGCTCAGTGAGAGAAAGGGAGGGTGAAACATTCAGGTTTAGAAATAGTGCCTCCAAAAAACAACCAGGAAAGGCCTAAGTGGTGTGTTCTTTCCTTAGGCTGAAAGTCAAACCAATATCTGTCATTTCCTAAATTCAACCCTTTCTCTCCCTTTTGGTCTTATTTTTTTTTCTTTCTTAAAAATATCCTGGGCTAACACAACACCAGATGGAAAATGCATCTAGGGGAGAAGACAATATAGCAGGAAATATTCCCCAAATATTTCAAAGCTTTTGGTTCATGAATTCTAACCAATCCCAAAATATTATTTGCCTGAAACTGAAGAACAGAGGCGATGCCAAGACTTGTGATCTTGCAGGGATAAAAAGACCGTACCATTTTTCAGCCCTCTCCTGGAGATAATTAGAGAAGGGTCAGGCTGGCTGCCTGACACATGGCCTCTCCAAAGTCGTGCTGGAAATAGGGTGTCTGGGACTTTCTGCCCAGCCCTAACCCCTGATGAGCCTGGCTGAGAGTCAGAAGCAGCCGCTGGGGCACCTCTCTGTGTCTGGAGGTCAGCTGGGATGTCCAGCATCTTGGAGGCTAGGAAGAGAGGAAAAAAAATGATATTTTGGAATTAGTTGGGAAGAAGCAGGTGGGGAGAGGAAAGGACACCCAAACAAGCTCTGGCCAGGAGAAAGGTCTGAGGCTGGCAGCAGGTCGGGGCTCAGGGCAAGCCCTGGCTGGAATATTTGAAATGCTCTGTTCAGGCTGGGAGGAACGATGGATAAAGAGCATGAAAGTCCTTTTTTTCCCTCAAGCTCTCCAAATGTCTCAACACTGGAGCAAGAAAGGCTCTGAGTGTGTGAAAAATGATGAGAAACCCCAGGAGCTGTGAAGAGCACTCCATCTGTCCTACCATCATGGGCAAGTGTGAGACAGGGATGGGGACAGCACTTGGCTCTGACAGCCATGGGGTGCAGGAGCATGCAGGACCATATCTCACCAGGTTCCTTTACACCATTCCTTCCATCTCCTCCTGCACCTCTTGACCACAAATTAAAAGGCATTGAGTGTATACATGAGTCCAGGTTGTCTTTTCTGGACTTTACCTGAGAAATCCTATTAAAGTAATGTCCTACAACTGTTGTGGTGCCCTGGAGGTACCACCACAGCCCTTTCTTCAGTACACTGATTTTTTTTTTTTTTTTTTCCCCAAAACAACAGACTGATGAAGCTGGCATGTTTGGGCTTTTACCCAGCATCTCCCCAGTGGGTACAGCACCCAAATATTGCACTTTGAACCTGCCTTGCTGTCATTAGGAGGAAAGCAGGGCTTCCCAAACTTGGAAAATGAGGATTTGGGTGAGTGTCACCCTGCCCCTGCCCTTGTCCTGAGCTGCTCACAGGAGGCAGATGTTCAGGGCACGTCCACCTCAGCTCTGTATGTTACTAATGCAGCTTGGATGCAGCGATCACAGAGCTTGCAAGGGGAGGTGGCCCAGCAGAAATGTCCCCAGCTGGGTTGTCACCTACATCTCTCCTGGCTGGGGCTCCAGGCTTGCCCTGCTCCTTCCCGGGTTACAACCAAGTGCTGCCCCAGCGAGGCACAGGCATAATCAGAGCTTATCAGAGCCATGATCACAGAGAATCAGCTCGCACCGACCCAGCCGCACCAGTGCAACATCCAGCCTTCGTCACCCAGCCGGGTATTACCCAAGGAGAAACCGCCTCGTTGGGCAACTTCTGGGGCCCTCTCTGCTTGTCCAGGCAGTGCAGGAACACTCCGAGACACCTTCCCGGGGTGCCCTGGGCTCTTCCTCCAGCCAGGTCCTGACACACGGGTAGCATGTAGCAAAGTGGACGTGCCCCTGCCGAGCAGATGGAGAGATGAATTGCTTCATGTCAGGAAAGGCATAGACAAAACCCTCACTTTATGGGAGCATTCCCACTCCGGGACAGCAGTGTCCACAGGGAAACCACCTGAGACCTCACCACAAAGCTCCCCATCTGCCCTGGCACCCCAACAACCCTTCCACATCCACCACCCTATTCACACCCCCGGGGAAGCCAGACCTCCATGCGCTGCGAAAATGACCATGGCCCCAAAAAACGCATTCCCATCTCCCCCGTCCTTCTTCTCCCCTGTGTCCCAGGCCCCCTCCCCCCGACCTGGGGATGAATGAGATGCTGGCTGTGGCTGCAATATATCATTCTTACTATTTGTTATGAGGTTTTAATGAGTGCGGAAGATTAGGATGTTTGCAACAGCGTAACAATAAAATACATATCTCGCTCATTCCTTGCCAAAAAGTACTTACAAATAATAAAAGTGAGGCTAGCTGAATGCATAAATCTCCTTTCACAAGCCCCCACCCACTGTGCAATAATTAGTACAAAGTGCAGTGCTAATAGATCATCTTACTTGTGTGGGAAACTTGACATTATGCTTTGTTTATATTATCCTTTTGGCAAGAATCTGCATGGCAAATCCTGGCAGCCAGCAAACAAGAGGCTCTCAAGGAAGGTTTCCAGACTGTCGTGCAGAAAAGCAAGCCACAGAATTGCGTGCCGGTCAGGATGCCGAAGCCAGCTGGGGAGCTGAAGCGTTAGAGCCAGCCTTTATGGAGTGGAGCTACCAAGTTTCCAGCTGACTAGGAGCAACATCCTGAGACTGATTTGCAAAGGGCTGTTCCCACCCCAGCCACAACAGAGCAGTGTGAACCTTGGCTTCAGGATGGTGCCCTTTGCTTAATTATATATTCAGGGCCCAATTTACCGCCTGGGCCTCCTGATGGGAACAGACGGGGTTGCCCAGACTTGAGGCAGGCACCGAATACGGCCCCTGTGGTCTCTGGCTGTGTAAGTAGAGGGTTTTCAGCCACTGCCCCAGCAGCTCCAGCTCCTGAGCCCCTTCTGCCCCTCTCAGCCCCTCTGGAGACCTTGGCTGATGGGAACATCACCTCCACGAGGACACTGGGCTCTGTTCTGGGGGACAGAGCAGTTGCAATACAGCTTGTCTGGAGTTTGAGGGGTCCCAAAACGCTGCCTGTAGGCCCAAGGGCTCTCTTCAGCTCCCTGATGACCAAAAAGATCAGTAGATCATTGTGTTGGCTGGAAAGCCAGCCTTCATTCACCATGCTTGCAGCTCTTCATCCCACAGCCCTTCTCCCTCTTGTTGGGATCGAGTCCCTTCTCTTTGCTTGTTTCTGCTTCGCCCAGGGAGAGGTGGACAAACCAGAGCCCAGTGCTTGGACGTGGAGATGCATTCCCGCCTGGTGAATCACAAACCATTAGCACCAGAGGTCAAGGTGTATTCGTGGGAGGGAACATTGTTAAGGAGGAAAAAAGTGTTGGTTGTTCTTTTTTTTAAGACCTTGTCCTAAGGACGCCTCCCAGCAGTGGCAGCCCCGGCTTTCAAAGCCCTTACAGTCTTTTTCCCAGCACTTTCCTCTGTTGAAGGTCTCCCCAGCCTCAGTCTCAGTCTTCCTAATGGGCTTTTTTGCCCATGCTGTGGGTCTGGACAACGACAGAAGTCAATGATGCCCAGCTACATGCTTCCATGTGGGATTTTTCTCTGCGTTTTCATGAACTCCTGCACTACAAGCTCCACCAGGCTTCTGTATGTGGTTCTGGAGCACCCATCCTCGACTTGAGCTGGTGTGGGGCTGTGCTGAGCAGGAGGTCCTCAGTACCTCAGCACCATGCCTTTCCTCTGAAGGGTATTTAGAAAGACTGCCCTGAGAGATGAGCCCGTCTGCTCGACAAGCCCCAGCAGCCTTCACAGCGGCAGGTGTGGCTTGGACTCCACCTTCTCCTGGGCTTTAGCTGTGCATGTCCATGTTCATTCCTGCTCTGGCCATGCCTCAGCTCGGCCTGGTTCCCTGCTTCCTGGTAGGACACAAGTGGGCTGCTGGTCCCTGCTCTGCGTTAAATCTCACCCACTGTTCTTGCTCAAGCGTGGCCTTCAAATGCACCGAGGTTGTCCTGCTTTGTGGCTGGGGAACGGAGACAAGTGTCTTATCCAGCCGGAGAAATGACTCACCCGCCTGGGAAATACGTGGCGGAGCCGCCTGGTGCTGGCTGCCCTTTGCCCTTCTACTCAGGCACTATTGCAAAACCAAGAGGAAAGGGAGAAGGTTTTGACCTGCGCTCCCAGTGCACATGTTCCTCGGCAGCTTTACACCCTGCCCGCCGTGCCTTCACCCACGGGTTCATCGCAGCGTGCTCTACCACGGGGAGAAACCTGAAGACAAATTCCTGACTTTGCACGGTATTTTTAAAGCTTTTAAAATAAGAGTTGGCAAAGTGGCTCCACGTGGAAATGACAAAGAGTGCCTTTGGTAAGACATTGATCAGGTGGAAAAAATACTGAAAAGGCATGTTTTTCCACACAGGACCCAGCTTGCTGGAACCACTGCGGACAGATTTATTTATTCTTTTTGTGTGCTGGAGGGCTCAGGGAATTCTGGTAACGTGCGAGTAATCTTGAACAAAGTGAGAAGAAGGGACACGGCATCGCCCTGACATTTCGGTGACTGATGAGGTTATTTGAGGGGAAAACGTTCGGAGCCCGGCGTCCGGCAGCCAGAGTCAGCAGCAGGCTCTCCCGCTACCCGTGTGGCTCAGGACAATGGCGAATGGGCTGAAACATTGACAGTTTCCCCACAGACTCTTCCCAGAGTTACTAAAATTAACCTTTTTATTCCCCCCCACTGGATAAACATAAAGGTTTTACTTCCCTTAACCTCTCTTTCCCACCCAGAGGGCAAGGAGTTTGTCGGATCTACAGTTAAAATAATATATTAAGGATTTCCAATGGTGCAAGTCAAACTTCACATTTCCTAATGATTTCAGATGCCTTTTTTGTCCTTGGACATTTCAAGTTAAACCTCTATGAAACTGACCTTTTGGCTTGTCATTCTTGGTAAGGACCCTGGAGATGAAACACTTCTTTCAGTCTGTCACTACTGTCCGCAGCCCGCCCTCCCCTCTCCCCCCTCCGCTATTTTATCAGCAAGGACCCATAATTGAGCCCCTTGACAATAGCGGGACTGTGCATTTCTTTGTCAACAACAATGGGCCGTCCAAGTTCATTACTGGAGATTGTTTAAAAATTGATTCATGGGCCAGTAGTAGTAGCTTATTATACAGCATAAGTGACAGTGTGATCTGGATGGAGGCCGAGTCATTCTTGAGCAGTCATGTCCAATTAGAAAGAACACTGCACACATTCCTGTTGGAGCCACATTAATGAATTAGTCCTACCACAAACTGAGAGAAGCTTGCAGGACCCTAATACCTTTTGTTCCTCGGGATAATTCGGTAGTTTATAAAGAGAACAGTGCGGAGTGCATTAGGGAAGGAATAGTAATCTCAGGATTCAGATCGTCCTTACACTCATCCTTCCTTTCCCTGCTAGGGAAGAAACTCCTCCAGATTTCTGGGGAGCTTGCAGTCCTTGAGCTGTGTGTTTCTCCATGTAGCACAGCCTGGCCAGACCTCTGACAGCCACCTTTGTGGCTCCCGGGGTTGTGATTGCAGTGCTGGTGGTTGCCAGGGCTGCTAAGCTCACAGCCCAGCAGCTTCACCTGTCTCCTGAGCTCGGGCCAACATCTAGCGTCCAGGTTCTGCTTCTCAGGATAACAGAGCAGCTCCAGAACATGGTACATTGTCGTAATGCAAAAGTCACACCCACGAGCTTTAATATACCTTGGTGCTTCCTCCTTGCTCTGCAATTAGGCACTTGTGTAACTCACTGTGTTGGAAGGGTTACACCTGCACCTCGTAAAACATCAGAAAGGAGCATTCAAGGCACACTCTTCAAGCTTGGGAGTCTAGAATTGTTGTGTAAGCTCTTAAATCATGGATCTGATTTTTAGACATGCTGACATCTATTTAACTTGCAGGCAGCAGCTCCCTGGGACCAGGTAATTTGGATGAATTTGGGAGCCACGCATCAGGCACTCACTGCTGAGGATAATTGGTATGCAAAAAGTCCTTGCAAAGGCTGCGTTAGGGGGAAAGATCACAAGAGGTGAACGTGTCCAGCTTGCCAAGTGCTGACAAAGTCCTTGAGTGGAAAGTAGGAAAGCTGTCAGCTAGAGGGATGCTGAGGAATTTCTTGGGTAGGTGCAAGGGAACGCAATTAATGGATCGAACTATTTCAGCAGAAAACACTTGTACTTCCTTACCACAGGAACTGCAGGGAGAGCAAAAATAGGAACGGTATCTCTCAACAGAGAGAAGGTTATCAATCGTCTCCATCACTAAATCGGATCCCAGGAGGAGGCCCCGTCTGTGGGGATGTTCACAAAACATGGTTTGTGCTACCCACTCAGTGGATGTGATCACTGGCAGATACTGCCTCCACTGCCCTTTAATACATAACAATTTTTGACATAGAGCAGATTCTGCCTATTGGTGAGCGTACAACAGAAATGCATCCATGGTTGGTCCACAAGCCCCTAAGTACCATTAGTGGCAATACAAATAGTAGCAGTACTGTAATCACCTTTCTAATGACGTAACAGCATTGGGCCTTCTAAGATCTACTCGAGAAGATGAAAAATAGGCAAATTTTGGACAGGGGTACCAAGCTATCATATTTTAATAACTATTAATAATAATCAAGCTGTCCTTGTTGTGGCAGCAGAGCTTATAAACAGTCACTGAACAGCCTGTGACATTCTAGTGTATGTAAGCTTTAAAGACTTGTGAGTTTTTGTTGCTAACAGTCACTGATCTCCACATAACCTGTTTAGGAAAGGTTAAAAAAAGTGCAGTTCACCATATACCATACCCATATGTCTAGGTCATACAGCATTAAGTTTGTGTACACAGAGAATATAGATATGTAAATGTGTACATAGAGAACGCAGATATGTAAATGGTAGTTAAATTTGCCAATATCTTGAAGAACAGAAGAAATACCATATAACTTTACTGTAATCTTAACACAGCCGTGACTAAAAATGTATACAGTTAAAAGTTCAGCGATGAGTCATGCCACCAAAAATGTATTTACGTCTGTTCTGAATGAAGCCTCCATCATCCTGGAGACAGCTTTAAAAAAAAAAAATCTCTTTAGAATGAGAAAAAATACGTGTCAGAAAATAGAAAATCCAGTTTACTCTCATTACTACACCATTACCAGCATTGAAAAGAGAGCCTGAAAATGAGAGAGTACGTAAACAAACACATTCATAGCCCAGGACTGAGTACACACATATGCTGAAGGTTTACGGAGCTGCAGGATTATGTTGTTGTTCACCACTTTGATAGCACTGGAGTTTTCTTTTGCATTTTCTACTTTGTTCAAGCTGTTTAATTTTCCATGAAAGGTTCAGACTCAGAACAGCCACCTACCCTTGCCTGTGACTTCATCTGGTGACTGAAAAGTTCACGTGTGCCTGCAGGTTAAAATCTTCTCCTGAGACAGCAAAGAAGAGTTTTGCCCTCAGAAATGTGGCTTTCCTTTAAAACTGCCCAACACAGTTCAGCTGTACCTTGGGAGGTACCTGCGTGTGTGGGGAAGGGGCATTGCTCTGGGTCCTTGTGGTTCTCTTTGAAGGATCTTGTCCATCTTCTCCTTACTATTTGCCCTTGAGTCCTGGCTGACACAACAGGGGCTCGATGGAAGACTGCAGCTCCTCTTCAAATTCAGAAACTTACAGGTTTATACTGTGATTCTTATAAATTATTATTATTATTATTTTTTAATATCCTGGACTAGCAAACTCTGGTGCACAGGCAGTCGTAATGCCATTATTTTGCTTTTCTTGTGATCAGAATTGTGAGCCTGGAGGCATGAATTCTACCGCCTCCCGTTTTAAAATGGTAGAAAAAAAATGTGTGGAGAATTAGAAATCCAATTCTCTAACTGAAACCTCAATTTTTGGCCTCGCCATTGAACTAGAAGTAACCTCGGGAAGTGTATCTCCACACACCGCGGCTGTCCCGCAGGTTGGGTACCCTCTGTGAGCGTGTCCAGTCAAGCAGGCAGTCCAGCTTGCTCAGCAAAGTTACTGCACCACTTCCCGTCCTTACAGTCAGAAAGGTTTCCTGAGGGCTAGGCTGAATTCAGAGACCATTCCTGCTCGTGCTGCACTAGGGACACGGAGAACAAACTACTCCCTTCCTCTCCACGACAGCATTTCATATATTTGAAGGTCATTAGCATGCTCCTTCTCCACTTAAGGCTGAGGAATCCCAGTGCTTTCCAATCTTTCCATTTAGGTTTTGATGGATATAGACAATTTTTTTATTAACAAACTCTGGTCTGTCTCCAGTGGCCCACATCTTCTTTGGACCATCAGGCTGAGAAGCCAAAATTGTATTTCAGCAGATCCCCACTCGTGGTGAAGGGATTGAAGGATTGCTTCGAGGAATTGCTGTTTACACATCCCAAGATGGTGTTTGCTACGTTCTCAATGCTAGGTCCTGTTCTGAAGAGGGGACAACAAGGGATCCTATATATTCACAGTTGATGGCTCTGCCTTGAAGTACATTTTTAATTTTTTAATTTTTTTTATTTTTTTTTCTCCAGCCTGGATCTTTGATTTGGCCAGCTCCTTCTGAATCCATTTCCTCCAATGTGCTGGTGCTCCCTCACACTTGATTCTTGGTGGTGAATCTCCACGGCTGTCACTTGACACAGCATCCCCTCGGTTAAAAGGAGAGCAGACATTTCTGAAGACCTGAATGTGGACTAAAAGTCACTCTTCTGGTGAGCCAATACGTCTTATGCTCCATTCATGGACTCAAATTGCTTTCTGCAAGCTCCTGTCCTTATAATCCAGGAAGGCCTTGGTGAAATCAACTGCTTTGCTTGCAGTACTGAATCCTTCCTAGCATGTCTCATGCCCAAAGATCTTCCAAGCTCCAAAATCCAGGGATTAGTTCCTTTGTGCCTGAACTCAGACTTGTAATTAGATCTTCCTCCAGTAGGTAAAAAAGAGGGAAAAGGCAAGTTGGTGACTGCATTCAGATGTCACCTCTTAGTTTTACTACTCTGTTACCTACAAAAGCTGCAAAAATCAGGGGGTGATCTGAAGTGGGGTCAATTAAAGGGGGGAATAAGAAGTTATTGAGTGCGGTCTCTGCAAGTCATCAGACAGCCACCATAATGGTTATTTATCTGCAGTTAATTGTTACCTGCATTTGGATTTTACTTTGTTCTTCCTGTTAATTTTCATTGTACCCTGCATGTATGTTCTGTACCAAATCATTAACAAAATTGTGAGGATCACAATGAGCAGAACATCTCTTTCAACATTTGCAAAATTGCATGTGAAATAATATCTACAGGGTTTATTAAAATTATAGGTAGAGTCATCTTACTGCCTCTGAAGCTTTTGGGAAGGGAGGCTATTTGCTTCTCAAGGGGAGCTGTTGGCAGTCTCTTGTGTGCTGAACGTACACAAGATCCTGTCTTGTACAGAAAAAAATCTATGTGCTGGGACTTTCACTCTCTGGATGCCTGGTCGTCATTGTGTTTAGCCCCTTTTCCCTGCCTTGTGCCTCCCACTGAACAAATATTTCATTTTTACCAATCCAGTGTATTTTAACAACTGACAAATAAACCAGAAGTATATTTCAGGGCTGGTCAGATGCTTCCTTGTCTCCCAGGAGAAGCATTCATTGTAGGCAGTAACCTCCCAGTAACAAAATGCTGTCTCAGAGTCTTTGCCCACGTCATGGGGAATAAGTGATTATCAGGCTCATACAGCAGAGGAACCTCCTGCTGGGCTGAGGGCTGGCTCAGAGGGGAGGGGGTACAGCAGTGGCCACAGGGGCTGAGCAAAATCACATTCCCCCCTGTGATGATTCTTTTGGGTGTGAAAGTTCCCATAACGGTGAAGCAGCAGAGAAACAGTCAAACTCTCATCTACCTGAAAAGAAAAGTCTATGAGCTGTGCAGGTGTCTGTGGGATTTGGAGAGCTACTTTTGCAGTAAAAGGTGTCGAACCATCTGATCACTTAGAGCAACACACATTTTCCATCGCATCCTGGCCAGCCTTCCTATACCCATCCCTCTCTATGCCAGCCTCAGACAGTTTTTCTTTTGCAAGATCATTCCCATACAAAGGCTAAGGGATACTGTGATATGGCTGATGTTCTTTCATAATGCAGAAATCCATGCTGGTGGCAAGACAAATCTCTTGAACACCTAAATGTGAAAGTAAATGCCAGAAATCTTACTCTCTGCTCTGATGGATGAGATGATTCCACAGTTTATTTCCAAAAAATATTGCAGGCTATTGAGGTGTGGCATGATCACAAACAATTGAGTTAATTTTATAGGGCTAGGTATGAAAAATTAAAAAAAAAAATTGAAAACTTACAAAGTTCAGGAAAATCTTATAATATGTATGAAGAAAAAGTTTTGGAGTGGGAATTACAGTGCTACTCCTTGTGAAGGAAGGGAGGCAATGCAGAGCTGGAGGCAGGAGCCTCTTTAGCCAGACTGATGAATCCAGGAGAGATGCTCCCAGCCTCCAAGCAGACTGTGAATCTCAGGCAAGATCAGAAGCAATGTTATCTCATGCACCTTACTGCCAAATCCTCCTTTCCCTTTCTGCTCAGGGAAGTCTGTCCAGACCCTCTTCATTGGATGGGTATTGGGACTACTTACGCACTACGAATGCTGAGTTTCTGCTGAGCTGATTGAGGCTTTGCCAAATCATGTTTTGTTCCCTCTTGGCTAGTTTTCTTTCAGCTTTACAGCGAAGATGTCACATCTTTTCTTTAGCTGGGTGTGTTACATTTGATTGTGTTAAGCTATATCTGATGGCACTAGCCTACAGTAACATTCAAAGTCGTGCAACATGTTCTGGCACAGACAGCATTATGAATTTACACATACGGTTGTTTAGATCTTGTATCGAATATCCTCTGGCATCAGATCTGAAATGAATTGTATATGGCAACCAAAGACACTCTCTCTGAATAACAAAAAAAAAAAAAAAAGAAAAGAAAAAAAAAAGAGCTCTGCTGCTGTATCACCAGCTCTGATCTGGACAAATGGCAGGCATCCCAGCCAGCAGCAGACAGCAGACAGGCAGCCCCACGTTGCTTCAAGCCTTGTCCCGTGCTGCTCCCACAGCTCCTGCTCTCCCCTGACACCTTCCTTTCATCTCTCCTCTCTGGACTCCCTTCATACCATGAGGAGCCTTCCAGTCCCTCCGGTATGGGAGCTCATCTCCACCTTCTTGTGGTAATCTTGTCCGCCACCTTCCCCTGGTTTGGATGGCGACTCCTTTGGCCATGTCCTAGGCTCGTTCAGCAAGACCGTAGGCAGGTCTCTGGTGCGCAGGGGTGCTAAGCTAAGCTGCTGTTAGGATTTGCTGAGCAGACATCTAGGGGCACTGCAAGCAATGGGTTTCCAGCCCTTTGGAGCTGTTTGCAATAAAAAGAGCACAAGGGCAAGGAGAAGACATCACTAGCTAGGAGTCCTTTGGGAACTTAGGTCAGAGGTTGGACTCGATGATCTTGAGGTCTCTTCCAACCTAGAAATTCTGTGATTCTGTGATTCTGGGAAGTCAGATGAGCCAGAGTGGACTGCGATCTGGAAGAAGCACGAGGACACAAAGAGCTGCCTTGTCCGTTCACCAGAAAATACCACCAATATGGTATCTTTTTGAGTAGAGAGGTTGCTTCTCACCCCCAGCCCCACAGGGGTCTTTGGCTGCTCTCAGTGACGCAGGGTGGTTATAGCAGCTTACTCCTGCTGTGGGTCTGTCTTGAGACTTCAGCCTGTGGTTCCCAGGGCAAGTAGGGTTTCCAAAGAGGAGTTCAGCTTGCTCACTTGACTCCCTATTACTTTCCCAGTCCATGTTTCAGAATCCACTTCTTGCACTGAACTTCCATTTCCACCTACCATGGTCACCTGTAAGGACCTATATGCCCTGGTACCTGGAGCCAGACACCTCTGCCTCACCAGTTAACACTGGAAAACTTTAAAAGCCCTGGTCCTGTCCCCTCACAGTAATGAAACCAGGTCACAGGCATGAGGGACTGGACCTGTGTCCACCTTCATGGCTCCTTCTATCTCATTTGAACTTGTCCATCATCACAGCAGACCAGAATGGAGACAAAGGAAAGAAGATCCTTGTGACCCTTCATTCTGCTCTGCTATGAGCTTTGAGCAAGTCAGGAATAGGCATTTAGGCACTTAAATCCCAAGAGAAGTTGATTTCAAGGTGAATTAGGTGCTTGAATAGAAGTAAGGCACTGACATTTTCAAAGATGTTAATATGTCCGCTTTTGGGTGGATAACAAAGGGAAAAAAAGCTCTTGAATACTGTGGATAGAAGTCTCTATGAATGCAAGAATTTGCGTGTTAGTGGTCCTTTCTGTGTAGGGGCACACGAGTGCAGGGTTTGCATTCCCAGGCTGGGGGTGCTCCCCCTTAGTGGTGTTACAGGGAAAGTGCTGACTTAAACACAGACAATAAATTGGGTGAATCCAAATTTCTCTGTGAGTCCATAGTTGGAAAGATCTTATTCCCTCACCCCCTCACCCCCATTAAAGTGTACCCAGCTTTGGAAGGAGACTGGGATTTTACTTCATCTAATCACTGTGTACCTGTACATACTTTTTTTGTGTAATGCCATGAATTCTATGAACTCACTTTAAATCTCCCCAGTGGGAGTCTCTGGAGTGGAAGGTGATGCGTAAATGTATAACATCACCACGGGCCTGTTTGTAATGATACAATGGAGCATTAAATTTTTGGGTTAAAGTTTCTGAATATGATTCTAGACAGCATGTTAAAGTCACTGGGTCATTGCTTTGATAGCTCTGACTGTGAATTGCTCAGGTCTGCTCAAGCATGCAAACCCTTCATGAGCCACTCTGTGACAGTGCCACAAAACACTGGTTTCACATCACAGCTTCTCCAGCTAGATCAGCCACTGGCCAGCATGTCCAACGCAGAGACATTTCCCACAGAGGAGCCCCAGGTGCCTGCTGTTAGCTGAGACCTTGTGAGCTCATGTCCCTCTGCTTCTCCTGCAAGGGTCCCAGCCACCCTCTTAAAGTTGGGACCTGGTTTGTGATCAGCCATCTCAGGTGGCCTTTGATCTCCTCTCCATCCCAGTAAACCACACAGCTTCACGACCATCTATGCCAGCTGAGTATTTGAGCATCTACTGGCATTCAGCTCTGGCTGAGCCAAGGTCTCTTCTCCCTCCAACATGACAGAGGGATGTGAGAAGTGCTGAGAGATGGATAAGCAACTACAGCTTTCTGGCAGTTGTTTTTAAACCGAATTAACTCAGCCCATTGATAACTCCCAGCATCTTGGACCACCATCCTTCCAAAAGTAGCTTTCCCTTGTCCTTGGTCTGTGTTTGGAGCTGTGCTCCATGATGAGGATCAGCAAATTCATGGCCCCTCTGAACCAGGAATTACAGCCACGGGTCAGGCTGGGCCAGCTCCTCGACCAAGCCCATCTGGGCATTGCTGAGGGCAGCACCGTGTCTCAGAGAGCCAGATAAACCAGAAAGTTTGGAGAATCCCAAGAGCAGGTAAAAGAAAGCCCTGTTAAATCATTGCTTTTCAAAGAACCTACCCCGGAGCTAGCTAACTGATCCTGTTAGATCTTTCCTAAGTCAGATAAGAAAAATAACCTGGCAGAAGTCATCAAAGGCAGAACGATGCATTAAAAGCCCATTGTGTGGAGACCCTGGAATCAAAGGTAGAGGGTTTTAAGAGAAGACTGATGGGACTCAGGAGCACCCATGGAAATTTCCACTCCCTTCCTGTTTGTTAGGAAGGAGGGCTTGCACTGCTGCCTTTGACTGAGAGCTGCTCTTCCCAGAGATATCAAATGCCTACTGTCTTCCCCGTCTCACACAATGAGTCATTTCCAGGGAGATGGGGATGAAGCAAGAAGGGGATGACAGTTATGGGAATAATTAATCATTTATTATTATTCCAGCTCAATGGGAAACAAGTGAAGTTTGCATAAAGGTAAAGACAAGGGTCTTTCTTTATCCTGATACAGCTTCCCTGAGCTTGTGCTCTTGGCCTTGTTGGAGACAGAGTGACGATCTGAGCCAGACCGGATGCTCTTATGTTCTTCCCTTTCCTGATGATAAGAAAAATACCCACTTAAAAATATTACCTGTCCCTCACACTACCCTTTGAGGTGGATAAAAGAGGTAAGCACCACTGTCTTCATTTACTCTATGGGAAAATGGGGTAAAAAGGTTTTGATATGCAGTATCTCCTGAACAGCTTGAAGCAGCATGGCTCTTACCTGTGGGCGTGTGTCTAAACAATGTCCATGTCAAAACTGGCCAAGGAAAATTGGGATCCTCTCTTTGAAGACCTAGAGATGAGACATGAAAGAAGAAAACAGGACAGAGCAGCAGAAATGGGAGCTGCACAAATGCAAGGCGTTGCCATAGGATCCAGCCCATGTCTTGCCAAAATGCCCATAAGCCAGAGATCTTGTCTTATGTTGCCATATGTCACATGCTATAAATAAATCAGATTGGTTTTGGCTGGCTGCTATTCCTCTTGTTATAATCTCTTGTGTATCTTTCCATGTATAATTAAGAGTCAAGCCCTTGGAGGAGAGGGAAAGTTGTTAAATGACCTGCTGACATTTCCTTTGAACAGTAAATACATCTGCCACTCGAGAGGCTAGAGAAAGACATGGAAAAAAAAAAAAAGAGAAATACAAATAAGGTGGAGAAGCTGCACCTCCAGGCTGAAATCTAAAGATAAGCAAGCATTTACCTTTTGACTCCATTACCTACCTGTTTAAGATTCAAGTCCAAAATAAAAAATATTGCATTAAATAACACCATTGGTGAGGAGGACATCAAGGATGCCCAGAAGAAAGACTTTGGGGATAATCATCCTCCCTTCCCTTTCATTTCCTCAGAGACTTCAACACTGTGTTAGCCCCTGCCAATCTGCAGATGACCATGGCACTCAATTCTCGCTTCACAGTTGTTCTGGGATGTCATAGTTGTCCACACCCAAACTGAGGGTGGGGTTTCTGGACATGACCTGAAGAGGGTCACTGTGCAGGGTCCATGGTGTTCCTCAAGGATGTCCTATGCAAACGGGGATGAATAATGCAATGTATGCACGTCAAGCCCAGAGAAAGGTATAGTATTATTGACCCCTACAACATTTACCTGGATTTCCCCTCTGCTGTAGCTTGAATTATATCCATACCAGGGTCCCTATATCTTTGCTATTAAAGGAGTTGAATCCTCACTTCAGTTGCATGCTGAAATGGGAAAAAAAAAGCTTGAGGAAAGGTGCCTCACAGTGCAGATGTTCCAGGTGCCAAAGGAATGTGATGGGCAAATATGATGGGCACTAGGAGCTTTCCTCCTCCTGGTCAAGGCTTGCACATTGGCTGGTGTTTTAGTGGTTTTCCAAGGAAAAGGAAGAGAATTAGCCAAATCAGTTACAGATAAGAATGACTCATTGCAGATGTCTGCATAGTAGATGCCTACTCCTGAGCTGTCCACCCTGCCTTTATACCTCCACAGTCAACAAAGCGAAGGAGGGCATGTTTCATCAGCCAGATGCAGGTGTTGAATTAAAGACTGATGGAGTCAGGCTCTGAGAAACCCTGATCCCCTCCCGTGATGAGAAGGGAAGCCCGGGGGCTGGCTCAGACAGAGGAGCTGGCTCGGCAAACACCTACCTCTGATCAGATATGTCTCACTCATTTGGTCCCTAAGCATGCTGCACCTCAGCAGGAACTCCATCGGCAGAAATATTCTTCAGAAAAAAAGATGAGTCGCTGGATGTAGCGGGGGACAGCCCAGGAAATCTTGCAGCAGTGTTGCAATAGTGTCCAGACCAGTCCACACAGTTCCAGTGCAATCTTACAGTTCCTGAAGCTGGCAAAGTCCAACCTGCAGGAGTAGAGACTGGCAGGGAAGGAGATGAAGCAGCTGCAAGGGACCAACAGGGCCATTGGCATTAGCATCTACTGCCATCCAGATAAGGGGGTTGTTTTTTTAATGAGAATTAGTAAAAACAGAAACTTTTCTTCAGAAATATTTATATTGTTCAACAGTCATTTATAAGTCCCCTTTGAAGCTAGTTTGGTTCTACCTCTCCATTTTCTCCTCTCAGAGTTGTCAGGTGTAATTATCAGTTTTAAATACATTTCTGATTTTATTGTGAGGAGAAAAAAAATCAAAATAAAAATGAAACATTTTTTCATGAATTGCTATTTAGAGCATTAGGTCACTGATATTCTGGAAAAAAAATCATATTCTGAATATGTCCACTTCTTGATATTTTCAATTTATGAACATTTTCCAGAGTGTTATTTCCAGGAAAAAATGATAGTGTTTTGGCTTTTTACTCCAGTTTTAGAAATAAATAATTGACATTCCCTTGTGAAAGGGAAATTCTATTTTTCTGAAGGGATGTATTTAAAACTGAACCAACTACTTTGCAGAAAGCCATAGTCCATTTTCTGTAATGACCCTTGCTACAGAGACCCAACACTACAGAGAAATTTATACATAATTATAATAAAATATTCTCCATCATTTATAACATGGACTTCATTGTGCTGTGAAAAGAGCTCTTAGCATTTGCTGAACTAAGGTGTTCTCATTTTCCATTGCTTTTAAATATCTGAACTTATTTTTTGCCTCTGAGGGAAGAGATTTTAATTATCAACAGAAAATAGAATGATTTTTAAAAGACTACAATTGTTCCAATGATTGCTGTTCACATTATTCAAGACTAGCTTCTTAGTTGAGTTTATATTTACCAAACTTACTTTTTCTTGACCTATGCTAATTATGAGGATTAATAGATTAGGTATTTGGAGGCTTTGTTGGACTGTTTGTTACCAAACAAGGTTAAAGTATCTTTTAGAATATTTGATAATGGAAAACGAGCTACTAACTGCCTTACCTAGAGTTGCTGACATCGCTTTGTAACATATCCTGCTTTCTTACCCACTTCCAATTAACATGACCCAGAGATTAGATTACAACCCAACCAAAGACTAGAACCCAGTCAAAACATTTACCCAATGCTTTTTATAGCATTTCATCTTTAAAGACTTTGAAGCCCAACTGGGGGATTCAAAGATACTTTTTTTTTTTTTTTTTTTTTTTTTTTTTTTGATTTGAAATTACATTTGCTCCATTCTCAGGGTAGAAATATTCCAAAATAATCTTAAATGCACACACGTGGGAAAATCATTCTGAAAGTGTGGTGTTAATACTTAAAAGAGGAACAGTTTTTGCTGTCATGATGTGCAATGAATCAAGGAAAGCTTCACCGTTGAAAAAAAGTCAGATGGAGATTTTCCTTAATCTGTTTTTATATTATGCAAAGCTGAGCAAGGCTTCTCTAGACCTCCTCTCAGAAGCATTAATTAGAGTAAATGCAATTATCACCCCTATTAATGCGACAATCTTACATCAATCAGTAGAAGTTTTGCTAAATTAAAGGATTGTCTTAGGTCTTCCCATAAAACAATATTGACTTGGCACAGGAACCAGAAGAATAAATCTCTTTACCCACAGAGAAAATGAACAGAATCTTGAAGTTTTAGCAGTATTTTATTCTGTGGTAGATCTTACCTCCCTCAGGCAATTGTTGACTTCAGTTGACTTTGAGGGAGTTTCTCATTGGGCTCATCTGCTGATGGGGACTTCATCCATATTAGCTGTGTGACCTGAACTTTGAGCATCTTTAGTGTCCCAGATGAAGTTCTTCTAATCTGGAGGCAGAGTGATGGCCATTTGAACTACCTTAACGTACTTTGCAATTTACTGAACATAAAGAATTTTGTCATTGATAAAAGTGCCCTCACAGGGATTTAATGCAAGTTAGTAAGTCTTTTCTGAGGTGACATCAGACTCTGCCTGCATGCTTGTCCTTATTCAAACTTCTACTTTCCCCAGTTGAGAAAGCAGGTGAAAAACAGGACCTTGCCCCATCTTTAGATTAGGGTGATATCTTCAAAGCACTCAAAGGCTAGCAGTCCCCTAGCACATTTCATGGAGTGCTGCAGGAAAGCACTGGGTGAATGCACCTGCTTGGTGCGCACACCATGGCCTGGCTGGGCTTCATCACAGACTGGCAAGGGAGGCCACACATGATGTAGCTCCAATTCCCTCAGTGTTGCTGCCCAAATCAGAGGTCTCCATCTCCTGCCTGCAGGAATAACAAATACTAAGTCTGCAGAGAGGCATGGTGGTGCTTTTCTTCAGAGCCCTGGCAGCCAGAAGGGCCAACAGCATCCTAGGATGCAACAGGCACAGCATGGCTAGCTGGTCAGGGGAAGGGATTGTCCTGCTCTGCTCTGTGCTGGTGAGGCCTCACCTCGAGCACTGTGTGCAGCTTTGGACGCCACAAAGTAAGAAGAACACAGAACTATTAGAGAGTGTCCAAAGGAGGGCTATGAAGATGATGAAGGGTCTAGAGGGAAAGGTGTGTGAGGAGCAGCTGAGGTGCCATGGTGTGTTCAGCCCAGAGCAGAGCAGGCGGAGAGGAGGCCTCATGGCGGCCTGCAGCCATGAGGGGAGCAGGCGCTGAGCTCTGCTCTCTGGGGACAGCAACAGGACCCGAGGGAACGGCATGGAGCTGGGACAGGGGAGGGTCAGGCAGGGGGGTTAGGAAGAGGTTCTGCACCTAGAGGTGGTCGGACACTGGGACAGGCTCCCCAAGGAAGCGGCTACAGCACTGTGCCGGCTGAAGTTCAAGTGTTTGGGCAATGCTCTCAGACACACGGTTTTATTTGTAAGCAGTCCTGTGTGGAGCCAGGAATCAGACTCAGGGATCCTTGTGGGTCTCATCCAACTCAGGATATTCTATGATTCTGTGCTTCAATGATTCCCCCAGTCCCATATTCCCTTGCTGACCAGCAGATGTAAGATTGCCCTCAGTGATGAGGGCTCGTGAGGACATACATGACTTTGCATATCACACTATCACCTGGTTGGAAGGGAACACAGGACATCTCTAGTCCAACCTTCCACTCAAACCATCTTATCCAGTTGTATAACCAACAGAGTTGCCAGAAAATGGGATAAGTTCCCTGCAGTTAGCTTCTAGTTTAACTTCCTCTGAGAGCACGTCTCTCCTTCCTGCCTTCCAAGCAGCTAAATCTGTTATTAAGGAGATGGCCTGGCTCCAGCAGGGTGCTCCTCATGCATAGGCACTTGCCTTGAGGGTGCCAGGATCAGCCTGTACAAAACTTATTTTGGGACTGGGGTCTGAGCTTGCATTGCTCTTCTGGCACATGTAGCTCCTCTCTGCAACTTCCCATGGAGACCAGCAAAGAGCAGAAGTAAACGGGGCACTCTGATGTTTTCACCCAGTTTAGGAAAATAAACATGCATTAACAAATATAGATGGAAAAGTCTGGTTTTGTTCCTGGGGTAATAATGTTCTTGGGAGCCACTTGAGGGAAAGAGAAAATCAACTCGTGTGCGTGTGTGAATCTTACAGTGGAAAGGTCCCTATTCCCTAAAAGGGTTAATGCAACCTCTCTTTTCCCCCAATAGCTCTGTGGCCCTCACAGTTTTCATTGTGAAATGGGTGCAGGTGTGGGCTATGCTTTGTTGATCACAATCCCTTTTGCAGAGGAAGCTTTGAATATGTTTGACATAATCAGCTCACAGCCTTTGCCCGCACTCTTTCATAAACAGGCCATTTTCACATCCTTTTCATGGGATCCGACAAGCGGAAAAATAATTAATGTTACCTCAGCCTAACAGTGACCCAGCTTTGATTCCAAAAGACGGCATGTTGCATAAACTAACCATTTAATTGAGTGATAGAAAAAGCCCACATGTATCAATTCTGCCTCTGCGTATTATGATTTGTGGGGCTTTGCAAGGATTGTGCTCCCTTGGTCATAAAGCAGAGCTTAAATTCAAGCCCATGAGGTGCTTTCAGAAGGACTGAGTGAGCATGAGCCGGGGATTATCCATGTTTACTGTGGCAGGACATGGGAGCAGGGGAATATGTGGGTGCCTAGCCACCATGGCTCATATTCAGGTGAAAACCAAGTTATGTCACATATCCTTGTGAATTGAGAGTGGGCAGATATTATTCAACCACAAGACACTTTGGATGCTGAGGGCACTTTGCCACCACATTGCCATGACCTTGGAGCCGAAGATAACCCATGCATACCACAGTTAGGTACCGCACCTAATATGAATAGGACAGAATCACACTTTAAGTGATCCACCATGAAGAAATGTCCAAGATGAATCTCAGTTACATTCAGATAGGGTCTTGAGGAACTATGGCTCCTCTAAGGAACTGTCTCCTCTTGTGGTTGCAGAAAGACAGATGTTTCAGTAGAAGGTGAACCAAACCAGGAGCCTCTACTGCTAACCACCATGAGTGACCATGAGTGCAGTTTGGTGGTGTCCAACATCGATGGAGTTGTGCCCACCAGAAGTGGTTCAACACAAGCTAATCACTGGCTTACTCAAAGACGGTGGTGGCGATCACTCATATTTTTTTGGTTGAGGAAACCATGCTTTGGTTTGTCCAGGAGGCCACAAGGAGATGTCCAGGGGACTAGCAATGCACTGAGGAAAAGGGCTCTAACCTTTTGCTGCAGCTGGCCAAAGATCAGGCCGTGTACCTTCAGGTGGGGAGACATCCAGGCTCCACGCCATGTTTCAGGAGGAAGTTGCCTTCACCTTTGATGTCCAGCAGAGTCAAAGGGAAGGCAGAGTGAGGCCATCTCAGCCATCATGAGGAAAAGATCCCTGAATAATGCCACCTTCACAACCAAGTGTTGAGCCCCTCACCTCACAAAGCTCCCTGCCAGCAACTCCAACATATGTACAAAAAGCCTTGCTTGCTTACACAAAACCAGAGGTAACCCCCATGAAACAGGAGGGGAAAAGACTGTCCTTTCCCATGGTCTGAAAGCCCAGCTACAGCTAGGCCAGAAAAGCACTTAGTGAGGCAAATAGATCAATACTTGTGAAGCACATACCCAAGGCTTTAGAAGATGCACTGGTTTGCTGGTGTAAGGCTCCTACACTCTGCGTGAGCACAGACGAGGTGTATGAAACGAAGGCAGTGCATCTTCACAGCTACTCATCCTCAGAAGGCAGCTGCAGAAACATCACAGCATTGCAGGCTGTTTACTCAAAACACCAGGCAGCAGGTTGTCACTGATGTCAGGTGCCTTCAAGATTAGGTCAGCTAGAAACAGTTATAGAAGCCACAGATCCTCAGAAAGCTTGTGTTCCCACAGTGGGGAATGTTGTGGGGTCTGTAGCAAACATTATTCTAAAAGTAACATAAATTTTGGAGATGCAGGAGCTAGGAAGCAACCTAGGAATTTATTCTTCATCACAGGTCTGTGCTGGCTTTAGTGTCTGATGCTGTTTTGTGCAGTGTGAAGTGGTTCAGTCAGTGAGCTTTGTGTTATCTTTGTCTCTCAGTAGCTCTCCATGTTAGCGTCCTCTTCCCCTGGCAGCTTGCAGTGAATGATGTATTTCAGCTAATTGCATTTAGTTTCATCCCCATTAACACAATCTTCTGTATTTCTAAGTGTCCTTTGACTCTTCATACCAGCAGGTATTGGTCATGCTTCTTGCTTGTCTGCCATGTTATTCACATTGAATTACTCTCCCTGTCACTCTCAGCTTCTTTGTTGGTCTCCTCTGAATATTTTTTTTCACAGCTGCCCGTGTGTTTTACAGGTCCAAGTATCACAGTCTGACTCAATGGAGAAGGCAACCCTGAAGAAGAACCACTGACCTCTGGCTGTTCACCAGTGGTGGTGATGGTAGATGTGGTGTAGAAGCCACGATCTTGTTCCTACAGTGGCCACCATGGAGGAATAAAGCACCACGAAGGAGGCCTCTGCTGTACTTCTCCAGGAAAAGCTCGATGGCACCACAGGAACCAGACCTAGCACTGGGTGCTTCAGCTCCCACATCCACGCTCAGCTGGGGATGGGTGAGCTCCCCGTGCCCTGAGGACATGATCTTCCACCTTTAGAAGCTTACCACCTGTAAAGTGAGCCTGCATGGAGTGGTTTTTGCTTCTGTTATTTGAGAGAGAATGGTGGGCATTAAAAAGACCAGGTGCTTCCCAGCAGAAAGCTGAAGGTCTGGAATTCTGTTTCAATGTAGGGAAATTCAAAACATTTAGGGAAGAAATTGATCAGCAGTTGTAACAAAAAAAAAAAGCTCTACAGTGCTCCAAAGAAGGATCTTAATAAGATAAAGGAAGGCTTAAATCCCAATAAGAGCCCTAGAGACAATCCTGCTGCCTCCCTGACAGCTCTCTTGTGCCTGATCCATCTCCATCACGACCTAGCACACACACATTCTCCAAGTACCTCACTATTTTATATAATCAAACACTGCCTAATTCACCTTCATTTGCATTTTGGAAGTCAAAAGGCTACAGACTAGGTGCATAATTCTGCCCTTAGAGGAATACAGCAGGGATAAGACGGGCAGTGCTGAAATACTCTGAGGGACACAGGCAAAGTGCTGGCCCTGGTGAAGTTTTATCCTCTGCTGGAGCCAGAATGCGCTTTGAGGCATGAACCGCACGAGCTATCTGAAAGCGGTGTCATCACTTTCACCTTTATTTTGGAGGAGGCTACAGATTTTGCAGCCTGCGGGGATGGCAGCTTGCTCGAGGCTCGATCCTGCCAGCCCTGCTTACAGCGGGTGTTACCTTCCCTGCTTGTTCATTCCCGCAGGAGCCCTGATGGAGTGGGATGCTCTTCAAGATGAAGGTGTGCGTGGGGTGGGGGGATCAGCCCTGGGTAGAAGAGTTTTAATGTGAAATAAGATCAAACATCACTGCCACACCTCTACCTCCAGCGGTTTCAGCCTACACAAGAAAGTGGAACGTGCAAAGGAGCAGAGTACGAGTACTTGTGTTACTGCTGGGAGCATTTGGGGAGGAAAAAAGGAGAGGAAAAAAGGAGAGGAGGAGAGGAGAGGAGAGGAGAGGAGAGGAGAGGAGAG
>CM021734.1:90813429-90825626 GCA_011075105.1 Heteronetta atricapilla
AAGAAAAGAGAAGAAAAGAGAAGAAAAGAAAAGAAAAGAAAAGAAAAGAAAAGAAAAGAAAAGAAAAGAAAAGAAAAGAAAAGAAAAAAAGAAAAGAAAAGAAAAGAAAAGAAAAGAAAAGAAAAGAAAAGAAAAGAAAAGAAAAGAAAAGAAAAGAAAAGAAAAGAAAAGAAAAGAAAAGAAAAGAAAAAAAGTTAAAGCCTTGCTTTCTGGTAGTGCATTAATGTCTGGAGCTGAAAAAGCAAATTTGGCTCTGCACTAATACCCATGGACCTAATTGGATTTACTGCCTGAGTGCAGGAAAAATTGAAAAGATTGTGGAAAGAGGAAAGAATTTGAGATTAACACGTACAGTACATTTCAATACAGGTGGTGGAACAATTAGAAATGTAGTCAAGACTTGGAAAATCTTTATAAACTGGAAGGGATTTAAGTCTGACTGTCATTTGGTGTAACCCATCATCACTGGTGTGCCCAGTCCTGATTTTTCTAGACCAGACAGATGTTGGAAGCACAGTGTGAAAGGATGGTTTTGCAGCTGAAAATATGGAGGAGGGGACAGAAGACACAGAGGACACTGTCCCCACTGGCCCCTGGAAAGGGAGAAGGGAGATTTTCCCTTTATCTCCTAGGACTAGAGGTGATGGACTTCAAGAAACAATGCTGACCGCTGCATCGGTCAGAAGGTAGATGCCTGTGTCCTTCCAGTGGTGTTTCATGCCCTGCTTAGGAGAGCTTGGTGGTAGAGTGAAGGAAAAGGAAAAAAGACCGCTTCCATGTGCAATGAAACTAATGACTGGTTCCTGGTGGGTTTGTCTTATCTCCCCCAAGTCCCCTCTCCCTCTGCATCCCCCCCTCACAGTCTGAACATGCAGCAGCGTGGTCTGAAGGCCAGGGCTGCTGAATTACAACAGCTTCCTTGGGGTTGGCACTGATTTGAATCCCTGCTCTCTGTGCCCTTGATGGCTTTCAAGACAGTACTGCGGGGAATGAAATCTAGGGAGCAATTCATCCGTGCCTGAAGGAGACCTCAAAGGGCAAATCAGGTGCATGGCACCGATTCCTCTGCTTCAGCTCAAAAGGGAGGCAAGGGTGACGAGCTCAGACGGAGATGTCTGTGCTGGAAACACCTGAAGTTGGTGAAACTGATCCCACCCTTAGCAGAGAGGTGAGGAGTTTTGGTGGGGATCTGACAGCCAGGCGTGTAGGTGGGCAGGGAGGGCAGGACGCGGCTCGCAGGTAAGAGACTGAATCGTACGTGCCTGCAGGTGGGTGTCTGCAAGTGAGCGAGGTGTCCAAGTCCTGCAACAAGCAGGAAAATTATGCTCTGTACAGGCAGAGGAGTCTCTGAGGCAATCCCTCTGCTGCAAGTTGATGTGTTTTCCTATTGAACCAATATCTCCTAAGAAGTAAGGATCTGGTCACGGGGGCTTGGCCAGGCAGAAACCACTTCCAAGGCCGGTTCAGAAGTCACCACCCTTGTGCTTCCAGCATCCTTCCTGCAGTGGCACTGAGCATCGTTTTCTGCTGGTGGAAACTGGATGATAAATGACTTTAACATCCAGAACATGCACATTGCTCTAGGTTTAGCACTGCTCACATATCCCGTAGCAGCAAGGGGCTCATCCATCTGCCAAAAACTGGAGGAAATAGCTCTGCACCCCTCTGAGATCAGGGAGAGCAGACCCCAGCAGTGTTGCTGCAGCTCTATGGAGGTGCACAAGTGCAAGCAGCGTGTGTTCACGGGGAGCAAGGCTGCTGCTTGGAGAGAGCTCAGACTGCGTTGAAGCAGATCCGTATCACTCCTGGATGCAAATGTGGTTGTGCTGGGGGTACAGAAGGGACCTGAACTGCTGCAATGAGACTATCAGATCTCCTGAAGAGGGTTCAGGTCAGAACACACTTTAACTCTTTCTTCTAAGATCACGGTGTGCACACTAAACGCTGCTGCTATAAAACCCGAGCAGATTGAGATGCATGGGAATGGAGCGCCCAGCTGCTGGTATTAATTCTGGCAGGTTCAGCACATTTCCAGTTGCCCCATGGTCAAGAACAGGGTTTACACACTATGAAAATCCCCTGTGACAGAACCAGTCCTTGATGAGTTGATTTCTGTGGTTTGGAGCGAGGACAATTAAATGCCACTGGATCCCCTAGGCAGGAGCAATCAGCATAGCAGCATCCGTGCTCCTGCATAAAGCAGGTATATGTGAGATTTCGGCAAGAAATGTTGTGGCCCACAGTGCTTTCCTGTAACAACACCAAGGAAGGATGGCTTTCAAACAGTGCCACAGTGTTTCAGGCTGACCTGGCAGGGGCGGGACAGGTTTGTGATGGAGGCGTTGGGAACAGCAGATGTGATCCCTATCTCTGCTGTGGCACGCTGTAATCTTCAGCACATCACTTCCCCGTGATGTTCCTTGACCCCTTGTGGTAAAACAGGGACAGTGACACTTCCTTGGTCATGCTCGTCTCTTTGGATTGTCGTATTTCCAGAGAGGGAAGGAGGCTTCGCATTGTGACAAGCAGCTGCTGTCTGTAGAGAAGCAGCATTCAGGGTTATGATAAATGACTTTAACATCCAGAACATGCACATTGCTCTAGGCTTACCGCTGCTCACATATCCCCTGCAAAGGGTAGTTAAAACAAATACAATCCCTTGTTAATCACAATGAAAACATTCCCTGGTACTTTGAAGGCTCTCCTTGTGTTCTCGTCGGCTCTGCTTCCCTGTGTGCTGCAAAGGACAGGCTGCAAATGCTGGAGAGGAAGAAGACAGGTATTATTTTTTTTTTCTCCACCAAATTATTATATTTTGACAATACCCACTAATGTGTGTACTTATATATTTGTATATACATCCACATTTAGGCTCATGCTGTCTTGGCCACCTAGCTGAGCTGCTCTCCACTACCTTGCTCAGGTTTACATGCAAGCAAGGACAAAGCAATCCATACCTTTACCCTGAGCTGAGAGCTCTGGCTGAAGATCCACCAGGAGACTACGGTTTATTTTGACTTGCTAACTTGTGGGAAAGCCACAAGCTCACGGTGTCTACGCTAGAATCTGATCCCACTTCCCTGAACTCGAGATGAGCTCTGTTCTAACAACTCCTGTTCTCCCATTGCCCAGCAAACATTGTCCAGCCTTCTGCCACCGAGACATCCGACGGTTTTGATGCTATTGATGAATAACAAATTGGGCTTGTGATTTCAAAACTGTTGCCCCAGGTGCTGGGGACAGCTTAGGGTGCAGCAGGGCTGCTGTGCTAGGGGAGGTCTAAAAGCTCGGCCGAAGTTATCTCTTCGGGCTGCCTCTGCGTTGGATGGATAGAAAGAGGCACCTGCAGAGAGCAGCTTGCCTGCACTAATTCAGGCAGCCTTTTGTAGGGTGAGACTGCAGCAGCCAGCTGAGTATCTTCAGTGCTCCTCCAAATCGATGGGGCTGGCCAGAGCTCTGCACTGGCCTGCGCTAAATGGAAACTTGAAACGATGCTTTCAGCTACAAGACTACAAATATAGGAATGCCAAATGGCTCTGTTGGATCGGGCTGCTGATCTCCCTGTCCTGCCTCAAACAGTGCCAAAAGGTGGTTCCTAGGGGAGACTGCACCAGACAGTGGCACCCCCATAAAATATATTCCTGCGCTCCTATACTCTGCAGTCCAGGTGCTTTCTCCCCAAAGATGAGGTCTTTGCATTTCCTCCCCCCCGCTGTGCTCCCTTTTCCTCTTTCAGGATCACCAGCTGTGGTCACCCCGAAGATGGAGGGTGAGGTGTGAGCCCAGGAAATGGCCCAGCAGCTCCGCTGTTTAATGAGATATAAAACCAGCGCCACTTGAAGAGGTCCGGGGCAGATTAACCATCCATCCTGACCTGATTTGTCACCGCCTATTGCAAGCATGGCCCGGCCGCACGGCGAGAGCTTTGCTTTGTCAATAAATCCCAGACACAACGGAGGGCAGGGAAGGGAAAATGATCCTAAGAGCCCGCATGGACAGGGGAGATGCCTTCCGCTCTCCTACAGCAGCCAAGTGCCTGGATCAGGCTCGTGATGTTTAATTCACAACTGTGCAATCTCGAGCTCCTTTTAAGTGTCCCGGGGCAGTCTCGTAGACACCACCTGAAGTATGTTAGAGCCGGGCTTGATTATGGGTCTGCTCCAAAGCCCTCTGAAGTCAGTGGGAGTCTTTCCCCTGACTTCACTGTGTTTGGGGCAGGCCCTGGATGAATATCCCTCGGGTGAGACAGTTTAATCATCCATTCAGCAGTACACAAAGCAGATCACATACACTTTTAGCCTGCATTGTATGGTGTTATGAAACGAGAAGATTATTTGATATGATTCAGAGATAGCTCAGGTATAAGGTAAAAAAAAAAAAAAAAAAAAAAAAACAACAAAAAACACAACACCTTTGATGTTTTACATTAGACTTCAGTTATTCCTTGAGGGGCAAATTCTCGTCACCTTACCCAGGTGAATATTGCACTCGGTAATTTGGTCAAAAACATTCCATCAGCCTCCTTTATAATAGGAAACGTTTGGGGAGGGGGAGTTCAGCTTGATGGAGATTTCTGCCGAGAAGAAGGAAAAAGAAAAGGTAAATCCATGTTTTTCTTCTTTCAACAATCAGAGAAAAAAATAATTGGGAATAAAGGATTGGTTTTGGAGGGATTTTCTAATAGGACAGTGAAACTAGTCTCTTTTTGTCAACATTTTCCCAATAATTTCAGCCTCCACCTGGCACAGACGTTTCTGGCTGATGCTCCAACCACCCATTTTACCACCAGCCTGTTCTGATTCTTATCTTGCCTCACTTGGGTCAAGCCACAAAATGAGGCTTTGTCCCTCTTGTTCCCTGTGCTATCAGAATCAGACCGGCAGATCCACGAATAAGGGCAGGATTTTGGTTGCATTCAAAGCCAGGTGAAATCTGGATGGGCCTTGGCTAGAGAAGTTTGATGATTTTCCATTGCCAGAAATACAGCAGGAACAAGGGCAGGGTACCAGTAGAGTTGCTTTCTTGAATGCTGCTACATCTTTTGAACCGTCCCTAATGATTTCAGGGAACACACCACCCCTCAACCAGTCTACCAAAAGCAAAAACCCTTCTGTATGGGCACAGCATATTGTGGCCAGCTTTCATGGGCTTGATGAGCGACAGCACAAATCAAAAGCCTCCTCCTTCAGAGGAGATGCAAACCGCTGTGCCCGGCCAGTAGCAGTAATTGAAGCCCTCTTTCCAAAAGAGTTGGCGGGCGATGAAACCCAGCGCGGATGGCTGTGTTCTGCCTCTTGAATCCCCTCCCACCGCCCCACAATATATTGGGTTTTGCTGGGGGTGGGGGGTTTAACTTTGCTGGCACGAGAGTTTCCTTTGTTGATAGGAGCTGGGTCTCCTCTAGGGGACGGGGCTGATCCAGCTGTACTGGCAAAGCCTTTGTACTGTGGAGCAGCTCAAGTGCAGACCTGCAGTGGGTGCCTGCCTGAACCTTTGCTGGCACGTCGATAAGGCCAGCGCTGAGCAAAGTTAAACGACCCCATGCTGGAGAAGTGCCACACGTAGGAGCCAGCAAGCATCTGTGTTACCGATCCAGGGCATCTCTCGAAACGCCTTTGGACCTCTTTGTGCAGGAGGACTGCCTTTTGTAGGAGTTGTGTGCGTGCGATGAGCAGCTGGAAGAGCCACGGGCCTTGGCTGGGGCTGTTGGGGGGCACAGGCGTTGTGGGGCAGATCATCACTGTGCTCGCAGTCAGCAGCACAACCATGGCCTCACAGCAGGTATGGCTGTGCTGGCCCGGGTGAGGTGGCATCTTGCTGGCACAGCCTGGAGCCCAGGAGCTCCCTCTGAGCACCAGGCAGCCCTGCTGGGCTGGGCAGGGATGGAGCCTGGCACAGGCTGCCCAAAGGTCTCCTCCTTGGGGATCTCCAGGAGCTGCCTGGACGTGGTATCGGGCACCATGCTCGGGGTGGCCCTGCTGGAGCAAGGGTGGGACCAGATGGCCTCCAGGGGTCCCTCCCCACCTCAGCCATCGTGTGGCTCTGTGAAGAGCAGAGGACCCCAAGATGAGCTCTCCCCAAGGGATGGGTAATTCCCCCTGACATCCCCGTGGCCTGGCGCGGGCTGGGAAGAGGCTCATTGTCATGGAGAGCTGCCCGGCCCATGCATGGCCTTGGCATTTAGAGGGGAGTGGGGACTCCCAGGGTGGGACCAGCAGGCTAATTGCCTTTGTCTTCCCCCTCCTTCAATGGGGGAATCACAGTAAATCCCCCAAACCCATGACAATAGCCCTGCTGCTTTTAAGTGCCTTTCATTAAACTCAATCCTCCTGCCCTCCCTCTCCCAAGACCTGGGCGTTGCTCATTAAAAGAAGAGTCTCTTTTAATGACAAAAGGACACCTAAAAGGCTGCCATTAGCTCATTCACTTGGCTCCCCTCTGCAGAGTAGGTGTCTATTTGCTGAATGCTGCTCTCAAAGCGTCCCTTGGGCAGGTTCCTTTATCATGAGCTCTGCAGCCTCGGGGGCGGTGTGGCCGCCCTGACTCCAGCTGAGGGCTCACTTTCCCTGGAAGGAGGAGGATTTGGTGCTCAGGGCAGGAAAAGTGCCAAAACCAACCCTTCCGTGGCCCTGCTCCGCCGGGTTCTGCCACCAGCTCGTGTGGCAGTGAGAAGCTCTGTTGAGCCATGGAGTATTTGCTGAGGACAGGCTGCTGGATTCTAACAGCGTGGATTTGCCACCCATCAGGGATCCTCAGGAGCAAACGTTTATTGGTTCTGCCTGCAGAAACATCAGCTGATGGATGAGGCAGAAGGAAAATCCTGAAATAAATCTGGGTGGAAGAACATGAGCTGGATGCGTGCCCTGCTTGCGGAGGTCGGACAGCAGGCTGGTGGAGCTGGGAAGGGTGAAACAGTCCCACAGGGACACGGGTGAGGGGTTCCCGGCTTAGCTCAAGGACTCCACCACTCCTGGATCAAACTCAGCAGTCCATAATCCAAACAAAGCTATGCCCCACCTGGCGTGACTGAACCCGGGCAGGACACGACTGACCACCTCGGCATTTTGCTACTGGCAATCTGCCCTCTCCCTCCCATTATCGCTACGGCTGCATCGCCCCAGACACAATTAAAAATCAAGAACGTGGAGGAATTACCCCTAAAGCCAGGGAGATTGTATCTCTGCTGGGAAGGGGAGAGCGAGAGGGGGATGAGGCAGGAGTCGCCAGCCGCCCACTGGTCTCAGCTATTGCCCAAATGGCGGCCGGCCAGTGCTGGGGAAAGTACTTGATCCCGATCCCAAGCACATGGAAGTCATCTGACGTTTCGTCACGGCTTCATTATATTTTGGATCGGGCCGGTGGTTTGCCTTGCATCACTAGCAGAGACGTTATGCAGGTAGCCAGTGAGGAGGCACTGCATCGCCCTGCCAACGATTTTCTTTTCTGAATAGCCTGCAGGGATGGCCTTACATCACGCCAGCTGCACGTATGGTTCAGAGCTGCAATTTCATGCTTAACTTCATCACCGATGTTACGTTCCTCGAGAAGACTTTTATATTTACGCTCTGTGGCCGCGCACAGAACCCAACAAACGGCTTATGCGAACGGCAAGAATTGGGCGTTTATGGCTTTGCACAAAGGATGCGATGGGATGGATCGTCCCCTGCCAGCAGCAGGAATCAGGAAGGATTCTCAGGAGTGGCTGTTTACAGCAGACGGCTCGGCCTGGCCTGCTAGGTCTGACTTCTCAGCTAGCCCGTCCCTTTAGGCAGGTGCAATCCTGCTTGAAAAATGGGTTTTTAAAACGGCCAGAGCCAATGCAGTCAGGCTCAGGCTTCATATCTACCCCTGTTAGCCAGCGCCAAGCTGGAAGCGGCCCTTCCTTCTTTTGCTTTTGCAAGCTTTTATTATTTTGACCAAATCAGACTGAAAAAAAAAAAAAAGAAAGTTGTTATTCAGATCACTGGCAAAAATAAACAAATAAAATAAGCCCAGAGTGCCCACTCTGCACAGTGAGATGTCAAAAGGCTGCCAGTCAGCTCATAGGCATCTCCTTCAGGCCGACAGCAGTTTCCTTTTGTCTTACTGCACAGATGAAATTGTTCATAAATCTTTGCACCTTTTATCCCAAACCACGTGAAAGGAAAACTTGTCTCCCACAGAGCTCCAGAATGCCTCAAACGTACCGAGGAACAACCAGGCAAAAAAAATCTAACAATTGTTAACGTTTTATTCCCAACAGCTGTTCAGCCTGAACAGTTTCATTAATACACTAACGAACAAAACCAACAAAAAAAAAATCAAAACAAATAAAACAACCAAAAAAAAAAAAGAAGGGGAAACGGAGTAAAATAAACTTTAACAAAGTTTAAAACATTATAAATAAGTACAGCTCCAGAGCATAATTTACAAATATAAAACCACATAGAAACATATGTACAGAAGAGTTACATTACATACAAATATGTATAAAAATACCCCAGTGTTTATTCTCGTGCTAAAGCTGCATGGCTAGAGTTATCTTTGGTACTAAGCTCGGGGGAAAAAGATTGTTTTACAAAACATGGCCCTAGCTGTACAATACGCCATACACGGGAAGACCAGAGCAAACCTCTGAGGGGTTCGAGGAGGTTTTGGCTGGGTGTTTTCCCAAAGTATCCTCCTGTGCATTGCATATTGCAGGAGCAGGGCAGAGAGAAAGGGCTTACAGAGGCAACTGCTGGCAGAAGAAATTTTTAATACATTGTACAAGGCACTTCATAAGAAATCTCTTCATTTTTTTTTCCTGTTCTCTTCTAAGACTCACTGGATGTCTACTTGGTTCTTGCTGATATCGTTTAACGGTTATAGTTTTTCAACTTCTTATTCTACATTCAGGATTCGAAACCTCAGAAAACTTGAATTTAGTTCACTTTCATCTGCAGATCTTAGATGGCAAGCCATCTAAAGCACCTAACATTTTCCAGGATGGAGAAAAGACTTTGCATCTGCCTTCTGCTGGTGTTCATGGGGCGTTCTTCTTTTAAAAGGCGAGAAGGTCTGTCTTCCTGGAAGAACTCCTGGGAAGTGTCCACATTGAAATGCTGTTTGCAAAAAGCACACGGTCCTTCGTGCTGCCAAATACGCCTGCATCTCCCATTCCCTTTGCAGCGCTCGCCGGCTGCCTGCCCCAGCGCCCTACACCTCTGTTCCATCCCGGGTGTAGATGAGGCTGTTAACCGTGAAGTTGTAGTAGTGGTTGTACTGGGCTCCCTGGCTGCCGCTGCTGGGGTGGAAGGAGCTGTAGTAGGCAGGGGAAGGTCCTGCAACTCGCTGCAGCTGTTCGGGCGAAGGCACCTCCTGAGAAGAGCTGCTGGAAGGGGTGAAAGTGCCACTGCTCAGCTGTCCCGCAGAGAAGTTCCTGTGATGCAGGTCACTGCTGAGCCCCCCTGTCAGCCGGCTGCCTCCTCCGCTCAGGGAGCTCATGCCGCTGAAGAAGGTGCTGAGGCAGCTGGGGGTGGATGAAATGATACCGGAGGGAGAGGAGCTTTTCGGATGGTCCCTGGCGGAAGGCGAAGGGTCCAGCTCTGGGGGTGGGCTGGTTCCACACGGTTTGCCTCCAGCTGCAATGGGTCGTTCCTCCTCTGTTTTCAGGCCCCCGAGAGAGGAGGCTGCAGACGTGGTCGCAGGGGTGTTGGGCTCAGAGCGCCGCTTGCGTTTGCGGCGGAAGTTCCCGTTGTCAAACATCTTCTCACAGTTGGGATCTAAGGTCCAATAGTTTCCTTTCCCTGGTGGAAAAGAGGAGAAAAAAGAGAGAAAGTCAATCTCTGTGACAGTGAGCCCTACTGCAGAAACATAAGCAATATTTGTGCTTTGCCTGATCAGCACAGCACCCACACCTCTCCTACATCCTTTCCTCCTCTGCCTGTTGTCCAGTACAAGAATCCAAATCCTGGCCTCAAAACATTATCACCTTCTGATGTCCCCTTCCAATGTCCATGAGAACCTTAATGCCACACGGAGAAGAATCTCCCCACCACTGAGATGCCTCAGCCCCCCTGGAGGATCTCCATCTCTACCTCAGACCTGGCTGAAGGGAACACAAAGCAGGGCTCTGGCTGTCTCACAGCAAGCAAGGGCACCCACGTCTTGGCCACGGCTGGTGAAGTGGAGACCTTGCCACAGCTCTTCTCAGAAGAGCGGGTGGAATGTGGGCCTGCACATCCACGTACACCACGGGGACAGCAGGCCAGCAGCACTGAGCTGTGGTGCTGCAGACAAGGTGCCGTGCCCATGACTTTGAGGTGCCATTAGCTGTCCCCACACACCTCTTGCCTGTGGCTGACGGGAGCAGCGACCCCACAGTGTCCCCCCAGAGACCCCAGCCCAACATATCCCCTCCCTGCCCAGCTCCACCAGCACCGTGGCAGCGCACCCCGGCGCTACGCCCACTCCTGGGCACCAGCTGCGCCCCGGGGCCAGGCCGGCGAGGACCGGGCAGGGAGGGGAGCCATGAATCACGGCCGAAGGATCCGCGCCTTGCACAACCGGCACTCCCGGCCTCAGCCCACCCGGCCTGCCTGGGCAGGGGGACAGAGGGCTGGGGCCAGCCGTCACCTCTGGAGGGGCCAGCAACAGGCGTGAGGAGGGCAAAAGGAGCCCGATGTCCTCTACAGGGAACAAGGCAGGAGGAGGTCTCCTCACAGTGGTGGGGACGAGGGCACCCAGTCTCACAGGGCTGGCCCAGAGGAGTACAGGGAAACCTGGTCTCCTCAGAGCTGGGCTTGAGGGGACAAGGGAGCCCTGAGGGGATATGAGAGTCCTGAGGGGACAAGAGACTCCAGTCTCCTCACAGCGCTGGCCGTGAGGTGACAAGGGAGCCTGGTCTCCTCAGCGCTGAGTTTGGGGGGACTTGGGAGCCCTTAGGGGACATGAGAGCCTGGTCTCCTCACAGTGCTGGGTTTGAGGGGACAGAGGAGCCCTGAGGGGACATGGAAGCCCTGAGGGGACAAGAGAGCCCCGTCTCCTCACAGTGCTGAGCTTGATGGTGTCCAGGGAGCCTGGTCTCCTCACAGCACTGACTGCGAGGTGACATGAGAGCCTGGTCTTCTCCGTGCTGGGCTTGAGGGGGCAAGGGAGTCTGGAGGGGACAAGATTGCCCTGAAGGGACTAGGGAACCCTGAGGGGACAAGAGATCCTGGTCTCCTCACAGTGCTGGCTGTAAGGGGATGAGGGAACTTGGTCTCCTCAGTGCTGAGCTTGAGGAGACGAGAGCCCTGAGAGGACAAGGGAGCCTGGTCTCCCTACAGCGCCAACCATGAGGGGACATACGAGCCCTGAGGGGACAAGGAAGTCCTTAGGGGACAAGGGAGCCCTGAGGGGACAAGAGAGCTTGGTCTCCTCAGTACCGGCTCTGAGGAACAAGGCAACCTGGTCTCCTCAGTGCTGGGCTTGAGGGGACAAGGGAGCCCCGAGGGGACATGAGAGCATGGTAACCTCAGTGTCAGCCCTGAGGGACAAGGGAGCCCTGAAGGGGACAAGGGAGCCCTGAGGGGAACAAGGGAGCCCTGAGGAGACACGGGAGCCCCGAGGGGACACGGGAGCCCGAAGGGGACACGGGAGCCCGGTCTCCTCGCAGCACCTCCCGCCGTCGGGGCAGCCGGCGCGGGGAGCCCGCTGTGCCCGGTCCCCTCACCCCGCCGCCCCCAGGGGGGGCTCCGCTCCCGCCGCCCGCCCCCCACCGCCGCGCCCGGCCTCACCGGGGTCGTCCTCGTCGCGGGGCACCTTGCGGAAGCAGTCGTTGAGGCTGAGGTTGTGGCGGATGCTGTTCTGCCAGCCCGCCTTGCTGCGCTTGTAGAAGGGGAAGTTCTCAGCCACGTACTGGTAGATGTGGCTGAGGGTGAGCTTCCTCTCGGGGGCGCTCTGGATGGCCATGGCGATGAGCGCCGAGTAGGAATACGGCGGCCGCACCAGCTTCAGCAGCTCCTCCTGGCTGGCCAGGCTCAGCCAGCTCAGCTCCGCGCCGCCCGCCGACGGCGAGCCGGGGGCCGGGGGGGAGCCCACCAGCTGCCCGCCCCGCGAGCAGCCGTACGAGCCCGGCGGCAAGAAGGGGGCCGCGGCGGCTGCTGCTGCCGCTGCGGAGCCCGGCGGGCCCTGCAGGTAGGGCGCGGGGCTGTTCATGCCCCACAGGTAGCCGGCGTTGGCGGGCGCCCCGTAGT
>CM021734.1:90826026-90974612 GCA_011075105.1 Heteronetta atricapilla
AGGGTGGAGGCTGGGCTGGGGGTAGACGCTGAAGTTCTCGCCGCAGTACACCGCCATCTCGGGGGCTTCCTGAGCGCTGCGGGGCTGAGGGGGCACCGGGGCGGCTGCCGGCGCCGAGGGTCTGGGCTGCGCCTGCTGCAACTCACCGGCGCTCATAATCCCTGGCCATGCAGGGCCGGCCGGAGCTTCCCCCCGGCTTCCCCTTCTTCTGGCCCAGACCCACCCCCTTCGACGAAAAATAAAATTAAATTTTTTAAAAAAATAATAATAAAAATCCCAAGGGGGGTTGCGGAGCGGCTTGCCTTATAGGCGCTGCCCGTGTGCCCGGCCTCCCCGCCCGCGGCCGCGGGGCGCAGCCAGTAGCGCGGCTCCGGAGGCGGAGGGGGGCAAGGCCGGGCCCCAAAAGCGGCCATGGGGGAGGGACCCGGCTGGGCTGGGAGGCCGGCAGGGGTGGGGGGAGCTCCGGGGTTTGGCCCCCGGAGGGATCCCTCCCCTCCCAGCCCCGCCGCCCCCTCCCCGGGGTCTCCGCGCCGAGCCCCCGCACCCCCCGGGTGCGATCGTCCTCGGTCCCTCCGGCCCCAAAACGGGGGGTTTGGGGAGGATCGGCAGCGCTGGGGGTGCCCCGACGGGTGTGGGAAGGGTGAAATTAACTTAAAATCCTAATTTAGCCGGCGCTGAGATCGCGCCTAATGAGTTTTGGAGAAGGAATTGCCCCAAATTAAGCAAACAAACAAACATACAGCATCCATCGCTCGTACCGCGGGAGGAAAGGGCTAATAAAAGTTGATTTTCGCCTTCTGCATGCGGGGGGATTTTAGGGAAAGTGGGTCCTTTTGAAGAGAGAAGCCCATGGGATTCACGGGCTCCGACACCGCGGAGCTTATAGGGGAACCTGCGGGGATGCAAAACCCCTCGTCCGGGACAAACACCAGAAGCACACGGAGAGACGGAAAAATACGGCCGATGGTGCAGGAGAGTTTACAGGGTCTTTGTCAGTCCCTTTGGAGATGTAAATCCCCGGGTCTTAAATATGATTGTTATTCAATTCCGTTTTCTGCTGATAAAAATGGGCAAAAATCCCCTTCCCAGGTACAAGTGCGAAGCCCCCGGGCTGCTCTCACCGAGTGCCTTGATGTGACATCGGGCTTTGGGGCAGAGAAGACCGTTTGGAGAAAGTCCCCTCGTTTTATTTCTTCGATAAAATAGTTTTTTAAAAACACACGTAAAACCCTGAAGCTGGACCGGGGCAGCTTTCCCGGGCTCGCTCGCATCACGGATATTCATTCCTTGAGTGATCTAAGCAGGGATGTAACGACTGGAGGATTTGTGTCATTTTATTTCGTTTTGAAACAAGTGGACAAGTTTGGGGATGGGGGAACACTTAAAAGTGAGCGTGACAAAGAAGTATGATTTTGGTTTTCCTCCTTTAATCATAAAAGGAGGGGTTTTGTTGTCGTTTTTCTATTGTTATTTCGATTCTTTCCCTCTACAACTACTACTGACAATTTTATTTTGTATCTGTTTGGGAAAGACGTTGCCATCCGTATGTGTGTGTATCTGGAGAGTGAGAGCAGCAGGAGAAAATGTCACATCATGTTTTGCAAGGTGTCTTCTCCCTTCTCTGCTTCCTTGCCTGTAAACATTTATTATTTCTAACAGCTCCGCAGCGTGATGGAGAAGGGTCGCGCTGGAAAATGCTCATTTGCAGCTTGACCGGCCAGCGGGCATCCAAAGCAAGAAGTTTATCAGCAACTCCTAGCTAGAAAGGGCATCTGAAGGACAAGAAGCAAGTAGATCTTTAAACACGACTTTTCTCTCAGAAGAAAGAAGTGTGAAGCTGAAAACGTTATTCTCTAAAATTACCCCCCAAAAAATCAGTGTTCGTCCGTTCACTTAAAAAGCCTGCGATCAGTGAGGGAGGGAGAGGAGCCGGAGCGGTACCGCCGCGTCACTCGAAATTGGGCTTTTTGCTTCGGGGATCTGATGGATTTGGGCAAAGGCAGAGCCATCTAGAGGAGCAGCCTGGCTATTGCGAGGCGGGGAGGCAGTTTCCCTCAGAGGCATGGTGTGCTGCCTTCGAGTTTTCTTTAGTTGATTCCTCTGCTTCCAACAAAGGAAATGGGTGAGAAAATAATGCTGAATTAGCTCTAATAAAAATGCGTGTCCTCAGAAAACTCCAGCATGCTTTCCCAAACACTAGGAAATACGAAACAAAAATAGCTTTAGAGAGGTTATTACATAGCCAGGATGGCATGGATATGCAAACCAACACTTAATTTTAACAAGTGGAGCTTTGATGGTGTGATGGTTTTGAAAATGTTTAATTTTCTTAATGCGTTTATCCTGTGAGTAGCATACAGCCTTGCCTCAATACATCGCCGGCTCTCAGTACAAACCTGTTGCTGTTCCCTTTTGCCAAGGCACGAGGAGAGCAATGTTAGGAGAGTTCTGCCTCTGTGCTTTCCAAACAGTGCTTTTTTCCAGAGAGGTCTGGGCGACGGCTGCCTTTTAGAGATGTGCGGAGAAGCCAGCAAGCAAGGTGCCGAACCACAAAACTGAAGTCATTTTCAAGGTAAGAGTCTGAGGCTACTGCCCATCACTGCGAGCAGACTCGGAGCAGGGCTTGAGCAATGCTGTGAAATTCCTCTGTTATTACTGACTCACTGGGACATTCGTTAGCATTGGCATTACGAGCGTGGCAGCGAGGTCCGCGGGGCTGAGGAGCCCGTGGCATGTGGGAGTCGGGGCTGGAGCGTATCCCCAGCCAGCTGCGATTACGTGCGAACCTCCCCAGCGAGCTACCTTTGAAAGCATTTCAAGACTTCCTGAGGAAAAGTGCTGCAGGAGAGCGGGGTCCTGCCCGTCCTGGCGTTGTGCTGGTGACACCGCCAGCTTTGGTGGTGTGCTGGTCCTTTTCGTTCATGCAGCTAGCACTTTTCTCCCTGGTGTAAGACACTGTCTTTGCCTCTAAGGCCCTATCCTCTGAACCTATCCTCTGAACATGTAGGTACAGGCTTAGCAGTACTGCTGTGAATCTCAGGTGCATACAGCTGAACGCGGAAACCTGAAAATGCTTCAGACCTGAGCACCCAGCCTCGCAGCAGGAACAGATACCTGCACCCACCGGGGTTTCTCTCAATTTTTCAAGGATGCTGAGGTCTAGCCACAGTGATGGTGTTAGAGGATTGAGACCCAAGAGCCCATATTGGTACTGTTGGCTTTTCTTGTAGGAGAGACCAGAATCTCTTCAATGGCTCCGAATTGCTGCAGTGAAGCAGGAACCACAGGTTTGGTTTGTTTTGGCTGCATTTGCAATATAAGTCTCACTTTCTCCCTAGGGCTGACAAGAGGCAAGGCAGTAGCTCTGTGGCTCACATATAAAATAACTCTTCGTGTGCAGATTGTATCTCTCTCCAGAGACACCAACAAAATTGGGAATATGGGACAATATGGGAGAATTATCTTTTCTCTTGGAGGGGTCCAGGACGGTGGCTCCCCTTTATTTCTTCAAGAATATCAGCAAGGGGTTGGCTGAGAACAGCTCAAATTAAATTTAAGGCCACGCATGGTACCACTCCCTTATTTACAGCTAAGCCTGTCCCTTCCCAGGCTTTGTACTTTATGTCCATTAATCTGCTCTATGAAAATCTATTTTTTCACTCACCCTCTGGTTTGTTCCATAAATGGGGAAGAGAGAGAGAGTATCTGATGGTGGGCAATAGGTGTTTCGATGCAATGATTCTGGGAAGGGTGTTCTGTGTACGTGTATACAGGCTGGAGTAATTTTTATCCCTTACCTAAGGAGAATAATGCATATTCCTCCCTCCCTGTATCTAGTCATCTATTGGACTGAAGTTCTGGCGATCAAATTTTGCCAACTTACCTTATGATAAGATCAGAGGCTTTCAACCTTTCTTGATTTTTCAGACCCTACAACATTTCCTGGGGAGGTGTCCTCATTCCACGATTTTCAGGCTACCGACAACAGGCTTGGTTGGGTTTTGTTTCTGGTTGCTGCTCACGGTCTCCTTAAACGCAGTGCAGGCTGCAGGCTGAGAACCGGTGAGATGGCTGGCATTTTGGAACAGCAAATATTTTCCCGGTGTGTTTATGCGGCCCTGAGTGTGATGGAGCCCGCGGAGTCTGCCATAAAGCAAGGGATAAATCATAATTTATTGCAAGCTGCAGTTACTCAAGCTCTTTAGGCTGTCTTGGGTGAACCCCATTGCTGAAAGAAGCAGTTCTGCTCTGCATCCACTCCTGGCTGCTGCTTCTGCCTGCTGAGCACGCAGGAATATTTCTGTGAGGAACAGAAAATGATCCGGGTCAAAAACGAACACCGTTTCCCAGATTTTTTTTTTTTCCCTTTTTCACCTCTCCCACGTTTGTTTTAGCCGGGGCCAGTGCCTTGATGCAGTTCATTGCTTGGCCAAAGAAATTCAGAACAAGGAGAAGTGGAATTGCATCCCCTGGCACCGGGGTTGCTTCAGCCTATTCGTGGCACTAAAGCCTGGGGCTTGAGCCCTCCCGACCCTAAAAGCCAGGCAGAAACCTGGCTTTCTGCCTCCCCTGTGACTTCCTTCCCTCTCTGCAGTCAGTGGGTGACTTTCAGATTCAAATCAACCTAGCCCCTTTCAGAATAGGGGCTTGTTAGCGACTGATTAGCCAAAGTTTTGATAAAAGCTTCTTTGTTTGTAACCTCTGTAAGCTACTGGTAGCTGTACTCATAATAAAAGTGGGATTAAATAGACACCTTGGGAGTGCGGCAAGCGGGAATCGCAGGGTTTGGGGGAACAAGGGGATGGGGTCAGGTTTCAGTAGCTCTGTGTGTCACAAGCCAGACTGGGAGCAAAGCCTGACTTTTTGGTTTGGGGTTTGTGAGAGGAGAAGGAGAGGAGGTGGGAGACAGCGGGAAGTCAGCTTCTTGCAGCTGGATCAAGCACACGCTTTAGGTATTAGGAACATGTCTGCAGAAGCTCTCGGCTCTCTGAATTCCTCCTGCCAGCTCGAAGAGCAGCCTCTTTTCGGGCTGAAGAGTCATAAAAAGTATTTAAAGATCCCCACTCCGATCCCACAAACAATCCTTCCTCATTTTATTTTTGCAACAATAAAAGATCTTCCTGACAGCGAGGTGTGACTAACTTGGCAGTATCAGATAGTGTCTTTTCTGGGAGCAGTGGATCCTGTTTAAAGCTGAAATCTGAGCTGGACTGAAATAAAGCAATGTATTTGTATTTTCTATGTTCTTGTTAATAATATGGGATATCATAATGGGACACTGGAAATGGAGCGTGGTGCTCTGTGTTGGTTGCTGATGACTCTTGTACAATAAGGTGAAGGCCAACATTTTTCGTCTTAATCCATCTGAACAGGCCACCTCTGTTCTGGAATGAGTAATGGAAGCAGAAGAAAGTAAAGATAAATTTATGGTCAGCTAAGGTAAAAATAATCGAAACTGTTAGTAGATAAAGGCAGTAGCCACCACCACCAGCACCACAAGGAAATGGTGGAGTATTAAATTAATATTTCTTTTCCATGTTTGTTTGGGGGAGAAAATCAGATAGTGTATTAGTATCAGGTTCTGGTGAAAGAACATTTTGGGCTCCATTAATAACTAGAGATGATGTTAAAAAGCAACCGCAGAAGTGAAATATTTTATAATTAGCCAGTCCAGGTAATTTATAGCCAGGAGTTTCATAACTCTTGGAACCAGGAAAATGTTGGGCCATTAATGCTGATTTTTCATTTTGGGATGCTGGAAAGATTTTAGAGGACTAAGAAAACTTCTTGTTATTTAAAAGGACTGGGAAAATGATGTGGGTAATACTAAGACTATTAGACTTTCACTGTCACAGGCAAGAAATAGTGGACACATCGCTTGGTTAATAGTTTAATAAAGGAAGGCGTAAAACTGATGCAAATGAGTGTGCATATATAAAAAACAAGCTTTGTCAAATCAAATTGCTGTTGTTCTCCAGTAAGAGTAAGCAACTCTTGATGCCACTGATTTTTGGAAGTGTTTGGTTGGTAGCACATAGGAGATGGATTTAAAAAAATAAAGTGCAAATTAAGTGGCTTTAACTGGTTAAAGAAATCTCAGAATGTCACTGTGAAAAATGAATCCTTGAGTCTCTCTGAAGGGAAATCCTGGGGAAACTGGTTCATTATTCTGTCATTGATTTGGGGGGAAAGTAAAGAATCATTGTCAACTGTATGTGTAGGAATCTAAAACCGGGACTTTGCGTATACATGTAAATAATGAAGAAGACACAAGCCTACCACCGTCTCCACATGGGAACTGGGAGCAGACGGGTAGGATGTATTTTGATATGGAAAAGCAAAAGGGTAGAACAAGAATAAAATCTGAGACTGATGAAGTAATGGAGACCATCCTGGAAATTATTTTTTTTTTCTTAAAGTAGTTGTGGTTCTTGTGAATAATCAGCTGCTCCTCGTTGTGACCTTGGGGTGAATGCAGCATAGGAATAAGGAAGCAATTTCATATTGGTGCTGTGTTGAATTATGGTAGCACCTATAAAAACGTGAGTAGCAGGGAAAATGGATAGGGATGAAATACTTTACAATTTAGTCAAATACAGAGGCAGGAAACTTTCAAATGTGTCAGATCTTGCAGATGTCTCAGATACCCTAGGGAACCTCAGACAGTTCTAAACACCCTCACATGTGACCAGCTTAAGTCCAAGGCATCCATTTTTACTATGGTGCATAATTGTTAAAACAAGTTACTAGGGGTTATTGTGAATTCTCCACCACTTATAAAATCAAGGCGGAACACTTTTTTTCTCATACATACTTGAAAGAAGTGAGCTTCTAAGAGAAATCTTAGCCTGAGCCCTTCTTTGTGCATATGAGCTCTCCACGGTGATCTCCTAACTTCCCATTTTCCCACCATCAGTTGTTCTTTGAACATTGCACTGTACTCGGTCACTTTGCTATTTCCAGCCCCAGACTCAGAGCTCCAGTTGGTTTGCTGTCTTTGCACTGTGCTTAATTTTGCCTGGTGCAGACACATTCAGTGGTATTTCTGTCTGGGTTTTAGTGCACAGCCAGGCATGTGATTTTGGTAATCTAGATACAGCTATGATGCCTGAAGAGAAATTGTTGTCTCTTGGAAGTATGGCTCTTAGGAGAAGGGCTGAGCACCATGTTATCACCTAAGCCATAAACTCACTCATGAGGAATGCTCAAAAGATGCACAATAACATGTGCTGAGACCTGTGGGCCACGTCTTACATGTAGGCTACTGACAAGGAACACTCTGAGCTCTGTCCAGTCTTCTTGGCCATGTAGATGCTATCTGACATCTGTTACAGGTTGGTGTTAGATTGCAGAATCATGGAATGGTAGAATATCCTGATTCGGAAGGGACCCACTAGGATCATGGTGTCCAACTTGTGACTCCAGACAGGACCACCCAAAAATCAGCCCATGTGTCTGAGAGCGTTGTCCAAACTCTCCATGAACTCCATCAGCTCGGTGCCCTGATCACTGCCCTGGGCAGCCTATCCCAGTGCCTGACCACCCTCTGGGTGCAGAACCTTTCCCTAACCCCCAGCCTGACCCTCCCCTGTCCCAGCTCCATGCCATCCCCTCGGTCCTGTCGCTGTCCCCAGAGAGCAGAGCTCAGCGCCTGCCCCTCCGCTCCCCTCATGAGGGAGCTGCAGGCCGCCATGAGGCCTCCCCTCGGCCTGCTCTGCTCTGGGCTGAGCAAACCAAGGCACCTCAGCTGCTCCTCATACATCGTGCTCTCTAGACCCTTCAACGCCTTCATAATCCTCCTTGGGACACTCCCTAACAGTTTTGTGTCCTTTTTATACTGTGGGGTCCAAAACTGCACCCAGTGCTCGAGGAGAGACCTCACCAGCGCAGAGTAAAGTGGGAAGTGGCCTGGTGGAAGAAAAGGTACTAATGGGAGCTTTGGCCAGAAAAAAAAAAAAAAAAAAAAAAGAAGAAGCTCAGATCATTTGGGGTAAAATCTCACTGCTAATGAGCAAGTTAGAGCCTTTTGAAAATCAGATGGACAGTCAAGGCAGTGATGTCACATGGGAGAACTTTATTTTAAGGCAATGATACAAAACACAAAAGAAGCATTAGCAGTCACAACAATGCTAAGAAGCATTAGCATTAGGAGTCACAACAGTCAAGATTAAATGATCCTGGTCAACTCAAGGTTTGTTACCTTTCAGAAACCAGCCCTTTGGTTTCACCAGGATATAGGGCTGTGGAACAGGTGCTGTAATACTTACAGACATATGGGCTCCTATGAAAAATGCCCAGGAAGAATTTCCTTGATTTCTTCAAATAATTTCAGGCAATTTTCCACCAGTCAAGGCATGCCTAAGCCATACCTCGGAGTGAACCATTCATGTACTCAGTGAGGTACGTGACTGATTGGCACATGCCGAAGATTGGCAATGGAAGCACTAACCAAGAGCAAATAAGGCAAAGCCTGCGGGCTTTTGTGAGGATCTACAGACTCTACATATGCAAAAGGGAGTGTAAGTGCAAACTAAACAGGAAGCAGAGCTGGAAAGCTCTGACTGGCATTTAGGAGACCAAAACTGCCAAGTAAAGGAAGAGCAGCTACTGGATATCCCCTGGAGCAGTGGTCTTCTGTGGTCATACGCTCATCTATTTAACATGGCCCGGTTAGAAATGTGAATTGAGAAGGCTAGTCATGTTATGGTTGGTAGAATCAGCTACAAAATGGTTGAACTAGAAGGACCAAACATACGAAGGAGTAAGGGAGATTCATTCAGCCAAGAGCTCAACTCAGAAGTTGCCACTGAGAACCAGCAATAGAAGATTCATCAAGCCTCGATGTTGACCACCTTAAAGCTAAGAAGGTAGGCAGCCACCGAGTCTGTAGGAGGACATTCTCCATCTGCCCAGTGATAAGCAGAATGGACAGGTGAAAAGGGATATATCCTCAGGAAGCATGCCCAGAGCTGGGTAAAAGTCAAAAAGTAAGGGCAGTCAAAGAAAATAAGTTTAAAAAGTAAGCAGCATTAAAACATTCTTGTGAAAGCCCAAATCAAGATAGCCTTTTGTAATAGATGTAAAGGAAGAACCAGTGTGTTCTCCACAACATTAAGGATAAGGCCAGCCCCCCACATTCAAAAAAGGACAGGCTGAGTAGATGGGTGAAATATTACCAGACTCTACACAGACGACCGATCAAGAGATGAAGAGATTTGCAGTGTTTGGGAGATTATAACGCTTCAGGAGCTGGGTGACAAGACATATTTTGCTGGCAGAGGTTGCAAGGAAGGGTCAGGAGGCTGAAGAAATCGGGGGGGCTGAGAATGGATTGATGGAGCTGTGCATGGGTCATTGACCCAGCGAGGCAACTGTATGTTATCCAGAAGGAAAAGATCCCCTAAACAGGGAAAAGTGGATCCTAGAAAGCAAATTCCTCCAGTGGTGACTTTCCAAATCCTGTGCATTTCCCGATGCCTGAGAAAATTCCTCAATGTGTTCCTTGCTGAGGACTCAGAAGGTGGATTCAGGGACAGTACAGCAAAATCAGTGCAAGAGGCTGATCACTGGCAAGTTCAGAGATATCAAGAACACGAACCTCAGTTGCACAATTTCAAGAAGTCATTTGACCCAGTGTGTTGCAATAGCTGCGTGAAGTGTCCTAGGGCTATATGATATGTGTAAGAAGCTGCTGAAAAACATTATGGAGAGGTGAGGTCAGCAGTCCTGGTCAAGAGCAAGCTGAACAACTGGTTCATCACAATGACTGGTAGCAGACAGGGTGACCAGATAATTCACAGCAACTTCTGGAGCTGCCCGTGGAAAGTGAAGGATGGAGTTCCAGTCACCAAAGATTTTGGGCAAAGTCAGACAAGAAGATCAAGAGCCTCGGGATAACCACATCTTCAGTGGTGGTGCCAGTTCATCAGATGTGCCAAGTCAGGTTGCTGTGTCCCACGATGAGTGATGTAGATCAAACACCGGCGTGGGCCAGACAAGAACCAGGAGGAAAGGCAGAAAGGATGAGAACTACACAAGCAGGTAGCAGCAGGGTGGACAAGATGGACAGCCCAATTTATCTGAGAAATTTCGCCACACGGGACAGCAACAGATCCCTCTACAGAGATCGGAAGGAGGATGTAGTTGGTGCGTGTGGGTGTAGATCACCTGAAACAGTCACGAAAAGACAAGAGTCATGGATACATAAATCATGCTACCCGGTAGGATCCTTTCCTTGCTTTGTGTGCAGAGAAACAGACTTTCAGGAAGGCAAAACAAAAAAAAGACAGCTGGTCTTTGCAATAAAATATTACAGGCTGTGAAACCATGTCAGAAATGGGACAGCAATAGGATTTACAAAAGTGACAGTCATTTATGTGAGGAAACTCTCATGATCTGGCTGCTGGCTGGCTGAATAATCACTTTCTAGGTACACTGTTGTGGTAAGGAGAAGAGAATTAAGATGGTGATGGTAGGAGAAGTAAGAGTGATATTTTTTATATTTTTTTTTTCTTTATAACTTTCTCAACAGACCAGTGTGCACTGAATTTATACCTACCTCTGTGAGCTGCTGCTTCTCACTCATCCTTCAAAGACCCTTTGGGTCTGCAGTCTGTGGACCTGAAGGAGAATAGACGACATAAGAAAATGAGTCCATATTTGCTGAACATGGTGGAGCACTTGAGAATGACTTATAACTGTATTCTTTGGCCGGTAGTCTGTGCGACAAAAAAAAAAAAAAAATAATAATAATAATAATAAAGGGAAGATCTTTCTGAAAATGTAGGTGGCACAGACAGGGCAACCAAGAGGAACACACAAGATTTTTGTATGCAGCAGTTTCAAGTCCATCCTTGAGCAATGAAGCCACCTTTGGTTTCCAAACTGGACCTATGACACCAGATCACCTCAACGGGCCAGATGGAAAGAGCTCTGCCAGACAGGAACCAGCACCAAGCAAAGAAGAGGCAAGACCAAATTTGAATTACCATCCTCTCCTCTTGATGAACCGGGGGTAATTGGGCTCTTTGCAAGTCAGGAGGTCTCTGCTGAGCAGTGAATTCACATTACATAGTCCCAAAGTTTTGGATGGGATCCCTAAAAAACAAATCAAATGTGCAGGGTAGAGAGAACCAGATGATTTAATCTGGGTTGTAGGAAGGGTGAGTGAGATAGAGGTGATTGAGCAGCATCAAAGGGTGACAATCAATTTGAATTTCCTTAGAAGTGATGTTGATGCCCGTGTTGCTTCTCCCTGTGCTTTTTCTTTAATTAAATACCGAATGTTCCGTTAGTAGTTGGAATAACACACTGTTCTTGGGGAAAAGAAAACCCAAGTAATCCCTTTATCTGCTAAAATAGATGATTTCTAGTAGATTAAACAATGGCCTTTCAGCTACCAGAGCATAGTTCAGGCCATAATTGAAGTCCTCTCCTTGGCCTCTCCTCGGTCCCTCGCAGCCAGTAGCCCGTAGAGCCCCATCATCAGAGATAACCTCAGTGACTCTTGTCTGCAGTGAGTGTTTCTCCAGATGAGGAGATTAGGCAGAGATAAAGCATATTACCTGAAAATAATAAGTGATTACGGTCCCGGACTGTCTCTCCACATTCATTTCATGCTGGTTAACCCTTGCAAAACTGGCTGCTGCTGGGGTTGTAGGTCTTGAAAGAAGGGGGGGAGGTGAGGGAGGGCTTCCCATGTCTGAGCAGAAATAAAAAGGAGATTTTTTCCTTTTGTTTTCCTTTTTTTTTTTTTTTTTTTTTTTTTTTCTCTGTGTGGGAGTTCCTGGGCATGGCAGGAGGCACTCTGCTCTCTCACACTGCTGCAGCCCGTGGTCATGGAGGAGCCAGGGCTGCGCCTTGCTGTGTACACGGGCAGTGCCATCACCCTCTGCCTCCCCACGCTGCTCAGCTTCAAGCTGTGAGGTCTCAAAACTCCCTTGCAAGTCAGTTGCCATTGCCTTGGAAGCAGCATAGAAAAATACTTTTTTGGATACCCCCACACAAGGGCTGTATTTCCTCTGCTGCATCAAACATGGGCTCTGCCAGTGACCTGCAGTAGACCATGCGGTTAAATTATTAGCATGGGCCAGGCTTGTTTTGGGGTTAGCAGTACTCTCCCATGCCCTGGCAGGGCTCACAGGCTATTATTTTCTCGGTGGGCAGTTTCCACGGGACCAGTCTGCCATGGGCAGTGCTGGTTGGCATGTGTGGATGTGAGCTCAGGGCCCTTCAACTGGGCTCAGGCCCAAAGAGCAGCCCCTGATGGTTTTTCATAGTTGTCGCTTTCACGACTTGACAACATGAACCATTTATAGTTTCTGTATTCATTCCTCAACAGGAGATCCAGAGAAATAGAAAAAAAAAAAAAATCATGAGGTTTTAATGGCAAATTAGCTTAATGTCTAGGAGGGAAATAAAAAAGAGCGTACTGGGGTTTTCTAGAGATTCAGGTTGCTTGCCCAGGTAGGATGGAGAGAAGAAATGTAAAAGGAAACTCAGATTGCAGAACTGCCTTGGAATCTGCCTATGGGGCATTGCTATTGTTGTCACTGCTGGCAGTAAGCCCCCGTGCTGCAGAAAATAAACATCCTGATGGGAAGATCTTTTCCTTGGTCCCCTTGCAAATATTAGAGGTGAATCTCGGCCTTGTTCATGTCGCTGGGAATATTATTAATGCCTTCACGAGGGCCACCGCCGCCTCCTGCGTTTCTTTCACAAGAGGTGCCTTCCTAGCTCGCGTGCCATTACAGCATCCTCCGTCTGTCATCGGGCTGGACCCTGTGAGTGAGGGACGAGCGGCTTCATCCTTCTTCCTCGAAACGCTTCATCAGCCGCTCCCTTGAAAACTGTAAATAAAGGCCGCTGGGGATAGCTTTTCTGCTTGACCCCTCACCTGAAATGAAAATAAAGGTGGCTGGATTTCATCCTGACGCGCAGCTCCTTCCCAGGCTGGCTCTTTCCCGTCGCTGTTGACAGTTCCCTGCCAAGCCCCATGGTTACCTTTGATTTTGCCGTAATGACATCTCGGTACTTAGGATGGCTCTGGGCTCGTAATCCTCTCTGCAGCCTTAACCAATTTATGGGGTAACCTGAGCCCAGGCTCTTGCTTCCTCATGATTTCGCCCCTTGTTAACAATCACCGAAGGTATCAACAAACTAGAGCTCGCTGCAGTAACGCGGAGACTCCCTCCCAAATGCAAGGGGTTTGATTTATTCAATGCCCAGAGCGGGCAAATATTCACATGCACATCTGCTGTTAATGCTGCTTTTAAGCTGCGTGTGCTTGCCACATTAAAACTGCACTACATTTTATTTTCCCAGCGTGTGGCACTAAAATGCTGGGTTAGCCATCAGCAGGCAGCGCTCCGAGGAGAGCAAAGAGCAGGAGTGAGGATTCAGCAAAGCAGGATATTTCCGCAGTTTTGCCACCAGATTTGCTTTGTCTCTGAGTGCTTTGTCTTTAAAATCCTTCAAGTTGAAGTCCTTTATCTGTCTGGTGTGTTTAGTGCTAAGGTCTTCTGGGCCACTTTTTTTTTTGTTTGTTTGCATAACATCCTCTATAAAAACTCTCTATCTGATTTCTGGGGCATCTACCTGTGCGCATATAACACAGTTATAGAAGAGCAGTCTCAGCTTCATTGCTGTGAACAACCCTGGAATTAGAGGAGGACACGAGCCCCGGTTCCCCAACATATATTAATTGGCTTTTCTAAAGGAAATCTCTTGGGAGATGGTTTACTCCGGGGCGGAAGTAGGAGGAGGATCCCCGGGGAAAGCAAACACTTGAGACTTCAAGGTGGGGTGAGTTTGGTGGCACACTTCTCTAATGACCACCTGATCCAGGAGGTGCCCACTTCCTAAGCGCAGATCAAAGGCAAAAGGTGACTTCTGAAGTGACATGCAACCACCTCTCGCATTGCTTAAATTCTCTCCTCCTGCTAGCGTTTGATCTCACTTTACTTCTCCTGTCACTGGAAGCAGGTGGTTGCTTTATTCTCCCCGACAAGCTTGGCTCAGCTGAACGGCTAATGGATGCAGTGGGAAAGTGTCTGGTTGTGGAGCCAGCCCAAACCTTGCTGCACTCGGTGGAAAGGCTCCTCTCACTGCACTCGCTTTTGGAGGAGGTCTAGGTTTGGAGGGGTTGTTTTCCTGCCGAACATTAGGAAGTAGATGAGCTTGTGTTGCAAGGTGAGACTTGAGAAAAGCCCAGCCAGCGGAAAGCCTTTAGCTCCTGCAGGCACACGGGCTTGCAGGTCGAGGATTTTCCATGACACACTATGAACACACAACCCCCTCGTATTTCCTGCAGGCAAGGGCTGGTGCTTGCTATGCTGGGCTCTCTCTGGTGGCTCCACTGACCGCTGGTGAAAACGTCAGAGCCTTGGCCACAGCGAGGTCTGTGACGAATGCGACTGCAGGTGACAGGCGTAAGTCAAGCCAATGTCATATTGTTGGGTTAGATCAGGAGCCTTCCCAAGACTCTGATTTGGCCGGCTATTCTTACGAGCCCGTAACACTCATGTCAGCCTATCTCTAATTTTAACCTTCTCCTTCCAAGGAGAATGAGTAGCAGAATTTACCTAACAGGCAAGCTCTTAACAAAACCTCGGATATCTGATACACATAATGGTCCCAGAGGCATGTTTACTTTGGACTGAGTGAGTGAGTGAAAACCATTTTGGAAGGGCTTTTTCACCTCCAGCGACTTAACCTAACGAGGAGAAAAGTGATGTGGTTTAAGGGCTATTTAAACAACGGCATTAGTGAGCAGATTTAGGTTCTCCGACAATACGTGCATGTATTTGCCTTACACAGGTGCATAAATATGCATTGATTTCTATCACAGGACACAAAATGCTCCCACATAGGCAGCAAGGAGATTTTAGCAGTCCTCTGCTGATGGATGCTTTTTTTTTTTTGGGGGGGGGGGACACTGTGAGCAAGAGGCTGATTGTTTTAGGAAGTTCCAGCAGAGTGGCCCCAAGATTTGGGACATCATCACCGAATTCACCAGCTGCCCTCACCTGCTGCAGAGGGGAGCATCTGTGCAACAAGGAGTTTGGCATTCAGGGCTCATCCTGTAAGTGATTTAAGTAATTTCGGTGGCTGGAAGACAGCTACAGGTGCCTTGAATTTAGGCAGAAGGGCACTGTTTATTTCTGGTCCCTTGGTGCCGTAAATGCCTCCAACAATTTATCGAGAAAACCAGAGAGAAACATGAAATAAACTCCCTGGGAACCCCTCCTGTGCACCGTGACAAAAGTTCATGTTTTCAGACCCAAATGCATGACTGCCCTCATGCTGACAGAACGGGCTGTCAGCACTCATCCCTTGAAGAAGAGTCTCCCCTTTGCACTTTATCTCCTCGCGGTGATAACGCGAATGGAGATGCGCAGATTACACCCTGCCTCTTTCACGCAATGGGGGTCCTTGCTTGCTGATCGCTTCCCGCTTTCAACATCCTCACGGGGGCAATGAATCTTCTTCCCAGCCCAAAGAGCACCTGTCAAGAACCGGGCTGACAGGAGGTATGTCCTCCTTGCCACGTCGTCTTGCAGCAAGTTGTTAATAGCTGAGGTGGTTGACCTGAACCGTGCTGGTACCCAGCTCAGCACCTTGCACAACAGCAACAGGGGCTTAGACAGCACTCTTGCTATCTCACGGGTGGAAAAAGACAGCGGGTAGAGGAAGTTAGGGCCAAATTGAGGTGAAATTCATCTCTCTGCTGAGTCTCATATGTACCTACAGCCCTACCAGGGCCATGAGGCTGACATTCTGGGGGGTACGTAGGTACCTCTGAGCACAGGGAAATGTCCAGCAAGATGCTGGGAAGGAGCTGCATGGATCAGGTACACAGATCTCATGGCATTATGTTATAACTAAGGTCTTTGACTCTAATTTAAACTCAGTTGGAACATATAATTGCTGCCTTTGACAGTCTGGTCCTGGCTGGTGCATTGGCCTTGCTGTAATTTATTTATATCCACACACATAGCATGGTGTGGAGGGGTCACAAAAGCACCAACACCCTCTGGAAACCTCCCTGGATTTTTGGGGTGATGAGTGCCTTGAGAAACAGGGGCACTTCCAGTCAGGTGCCTGGTTTTGGCATCTAGTCCTGGAAGTCTCAGATGTCACCTTTATGGAGTACAGTGAAAATAAATCCCCTATTTAACAGCGGTTTTCTGCTGCAGGTGTTTATAAGGAAGTGCTCTTCTGAGCTGGGCAGCCAGCACCCACGCAGGGTACCACGAACCCTCCTCAATGGGCTGCTCTTAGGGCAGGAAAGATTTCAAAAGCGTATCGAAAGTGTTCAGCTGGGGAAAGGCGGGGAGGAAAAGGCAAAAGCTGCCTGCTCAGACAGCTGCTGACCAAGCGCCCCCATGGCAGTGATCCCCACTGCTTCGTGTGTGCATGATCTTGTGGTGGTTAATGCAGCAGGGAAGGCACAACTCCAGCGTGCGTGAAGCCAGCACGATATTCCCAAGCCCTGCTGTCAGACCTGTCCCTCCCGGTGTGTCTTCTGTGCTGAGATGTGTGTGAGGGTGCCAGGGGAGGGACGCGATGTGGGAGCATCCTTCTGCCAAGTGCCTTTGTACTGGGGTCGCAGAGACATCTGGGGCCATTTCAGGGAACTGGTATTGTGGGAGGAGTAATGGCACTACAGCCCACAGGCATCTGTGAAAGAAGTTAAAAAAGAAGTCTGTTATGTGTAAAAACACTTAAAAAAAAAAAAAAGGCATATGGCTGGTTTACTTTTTCTCCATATCTGAATTAGCAACCAGGAGGCAGATAATCTCGCTCAGAGGTAGGGGAAGATGAGAGCTGGGAGTTTGGTTCCCACCCACTTCTAATTGGGATCCTGTTGGTAATTATCAGCCCCATCATTTGGTATTAGGGAAGAAGAAATGGGAAGCTGAACAGCAGTAGCGGGCTGCTCCTGCATGACCTATGCTGGCAAAATGCCTTTTAATTTCATGTGAACTGTGCCTGCGAGAAGGCGGAAGGATCAAGCCATCATCAAGGAAGATTAGCGTTTGGAGCCAGCTTTTGGAAATTGTCTCCTATCTCAGTAATGAATCAGACACCTTAGGTGAAATTCGGATCCTACTGAATAAGCATTTTGGGTTTTTGAGTTTAGCAGGGCCAGGATTTCGCTAATAACTTCAAATATATCCAAACACCGGCGTGCCTGGAGCTTGGAGCTGGTTGCTAACGTTCTATCCTAAAATTGTATCTCATTTATACAAGTCGGGTAGGACCTGACTCTGCTCCCCCTGTAACCCATGGGAGTTCGGCTGCTGAGTTAAAGATGATGGGGCTGCCCCCTCCTTTACTGTCAGATTTTGCAGAATGCAGAAATTTTAAAAGTGACTCTTCTTAATTTATGTCATTCCCAATAATTTAGAGTGCAGATTTGGGTTTATTTACATCAGAAACAGGACTCATTTTCCCTGCCCTGGAAGGAAGACACTCTCGAGAGTTTACTGATAGTTGTGTGTTTGACTTTAAGGCAGAAGTTTGTTCCTAATTAATTGAATAAGTGCTTTAATCCCTGGCCTGAGGGCTTCCCATAGAGCATTAGCTGTATTAAGAAGGAAATGGAGTGTAATCCCTTTAATATAAGCACAGGAGCATATGAGAGTTTCACATTTCTAGAAATAAATTATTTCCTTGTCGTGTTGTTTATTCTAATATTAATTAGCATAAAATACAGTGGGGACAGAGGACAAAGGGCTTCTCCTTCTGACACCAGCACCGAGGGGCTGGCAGCGCATGACCCTTGCCGGAGCGTTAGCATCCCTCGGCTCCAGTTATGCACTGGTGCATAACAGGTTGCAAAGAGAAACAGCTCTGGAATTCGGCTCATTCCGATGGTGCCTGCGAACCCAGGTCCGTGACCAGCTTTCCTCTGTAGCCAGCGCAGCACAAGCACAGAACAGAAAGGGAATTTCTCTCCCGGTTTTGAGACTCGGGAACCCCTCAGAAATAAGGTCCTGTAGAGCAGGTCCTTCTCCACATCCTTCAGAAGAAATTGTCAGCCAAGGAGCTTCGTTCTCATTGCTCTCAGTAAACTCAGCGCAGGATCCTGGGGCTGAGATGTCATATTTCTGACTCATGCATCATTGCTGGCATTTACCACTATTTGCATTACTGCGGTGCCAGAGAATCTTGTTCCTGATCTGATAGCCAGGCTCGTGTGTGGCTACAGAAATTGGACTCTTGGATGAGATTCAGCTGAGCAAACCCAGGCTTTCCGAGAAAGCAGCTCATTTCTTCCAAAAGCACACATCCCCACTGGTCACACAAATCAGGCTAAAGGAGCCAGGAGGCCAGGAAGACTCGGATCAGAGGGAGACATCCTACTTGTAGACATCTAAAATTAGTTGAGATTAGTCTTGGATGAAATGGATCAAAGCCTGGCTAATGCTTGACATTTTTAAGAAAGTAATTAGTGCTTTGTGGATGTGGTCTGGTGTTCCCGTCCATCTACAGGATCTCCTGTCCACAAAGCGGGTCCCTTTCTCCCTCCTTTCATCACCTTTACCTCCCACCTATGCCTTTGGCAGACGTGGAGACCTCAACGGCCTGATGGAGGGGCTTTGCCCCTCTCCTGGCCATGTGTCCCCAGCTGAAGGAGCATATAGCAGCTTCCCAGCTTTGGCTGTGGGGTGGCTTCTCCTCCAAGGAGCCCTCACCCCACACTCCATGGGTGGCCCCATCCCACCAAGGCCTCCAGAGTTCTGGAGTGTGGGTGCCTCACAAAAGACAGGAGGTTTCCCTTGTCCATGGAAACGCTGCAGCCAGCAGACACTGGGGTATCCCATCGTGCATGTACCAAGGCTCCTGTCCTGGGAGGGGACACCCAGGTCCCATCTGGCTGTTGGCTGCTGGTGGTGGGCTGTCGTCACCTCCAGCCCGCATGGTCCCACCAAGCTGAGGGGTCTGGCTCCGTCCCTGCTCGTTGCTGGATGGGTACACTTGGCACTGCTGAAGCTGGATGAAGTCAATCGTAGTCTAACTGCCAGCTTGGGGTGTCCTAGAGCCCCAGCGGAAACCCCTTGCTCTTTTCAGGACTCTTGCCAGGCCTCCAGATAGATCTTTCACCCCTTGGGGAGGTGTGGAGAAGAAGATTTGGGACGCTGGTTGTTAACTGAGTGGTCCAGGTGCCTGGGTCACCATGACGGACGCGATGAGGAAACCCGTGCACTCAAAGGTGAAAAAGGAAAAAGAAAAAAGAAAGGGGGTCCCTCCTTCCCTGCGGTTTGAGTAATGGATTTGCAGAGTCTGCCAGGTTGGGAGGATAAGAGGAGCTGGTGACAACAGGCTTCTGGGTCCCGGCCCCTGGCAGACAGTTGTCTGGGAAGCCCGGAGAAGGAAATGAGTGAAATGTTGAAAAATAATGAGGATATAAAATAGATTCTTGTACCTAATGGATGGCATTGCTGGCAAGGCACAGCGAACCTTCTCTAAGAAGCTGTGTGCTGGTGCAGTTATTGATTCCTTTTTATCGCAGGAGGTGCCTTAAGTATTTCAAGGCTGTCCAAAATGCCAAAGTTGTACATTTTCCTTTGAAAGCATTTGGCCAGGAATAGCTGAGGCTCTGGCTGGTTTTGAGGCAGCTGTGCCCTGCTGCCCGGCAGAGCTCCCCGGTCACAGCCCCAACATGAGGCACGGGAATGGCACCCCGTGGCCAAGCCACCCCTGCATGGTGGACGTGCTGGTGTAGTAGTGGGGCTGGCAGTGACCCTTCAGTTAACTCCTTTCAATTAGGGCTCATCTCTCCCAGCCCTCTGCTGTGCATCTGTAAATTAGCCTGTTTAATCCTTTAACATAAAAGCAGCTCTGTTGGATCAGCCTGAAGGCCCATCTCCACTGCTGCCCTGTCTCCAGCCCATGGTGGATGCCAAGGGAGGAGCACGGGAAGCAGGAGGAGCACACGGTGCTTCTTCTCTAAAACACTCTCTTGGGACTGGTGTTTTCCTCCATAATTTCTTCAGTTGCTTCACAGAATGTGTATTGACATTAGCCAGAGCTTGCCTTTAAATCTGTGACGAGCACATGGGAAATATCACTGAAACACGAGACGGAAACACGTGCTTACTTAACCTGAGTGCCACTGGGGCCTCAGCACTGATCAAAGTATTTCAGCAGCTTTGTATTAGTGCACTGCCCAGGGGTGAGCATCCGAGCAGTCAGAGGAGGCTTGAGAAAGGAAGGTGTTCACTGTGAGGGAACCCCTGGGGCTACAAGAACCCCAAGGCTCATTGCCAAAAGAGCTCAGGACCTTCCTGGCCACCCTGCTCAGGGCTTGACCAAGCAAGGGGACAGAGGTTGCACCCAGAAGATCAGCTCCTGAGCTACCGGGAGGCATTTTGTGTTTGCATCACCACCTTCACCACCTTCCCCCAAATCCTAGCAGCTCCCTGTGTTTGCCTGATCCTCTCCTTTCAGCCTCCGGTGTCGCTGGGCATGTACAGGAGTTCGTACAAGAGGGACTACAGGTGGTTTGAGGAGAACCAGCCACCCTCCGAAGTGTATGCACAGGTACCAGGGGCTTCTCCTTGCTTCATTCTGGTGCCAGTTCCCCACTTGTGACCGTGGGACAGCCGGGGGGGCACTGGGTGCCTTCTGGACCATCAGGGTGCTGCGGCCACATCGGTCCCCACCACTGCGACCCACTGGGTCCCATCAGGCCCCAACACCTTTGGCTCGTGTCCCCGGCCCTTCTGTGGGAAATCCCCCTCCAGTAAAAGCATTTGGGGCGGGCTGTGCTAATTACACTCATTAAGTCAGGGCACTAACGACTGCTCCTGCTCGCTGAACCGCACCTAAGCCTTGGACTCCTATTGCTCCCTGTGGGGCTGGTGGAGTGAGTCAGGATCAGACCCATCCCGGTACTGCCCTGAGGAGGGGGGCCTGCATTCGGAACGGAGATGTCTCCATGCCCTGACACGGGCCTGAGAAGGCTTCTTGGGGGGAAGCCTACGTTGTTTTCCATCTAATCTCTGCGCAGAGCAAGCGACCCCCTGAGCCATTTAATCTGATTTTCCGCGCTCCACCTGCCCCAGCCTAATTGCTTGTGGCAGCCCTGTGGGGACAGCTGCGCCTCGCGCCGCGCCGCTGCCGGGAAGTGGCGGGGGGCATGCTCGCCTGCGAACGCGCTTTGGGCTCCTACGCTCGCAGGAGAGGAAGGAAAAGTTCAGGCTGGAGGGGGGGAGAGTGGGCAACAACAGAGGAATCATTGTGCGAGGGAGCCCTCCAGGGCTGTCTGCGCAGGAGGGTGGTGGTGGTAGGCCTCGTCCTGCACGGCAGGACCCAGGCTCCCGGCCACCGCTGCTGTCCTCGTCCCCACACAGGGAACAGCCTGGGCAGCCCTCTCCTCTCCTCTCCTCCTTTCTTCCCTGGCTGCCAGCTCCCCTCCTCCTGCCCCCAGGGAGCGTTGTGCCTGCCAGCAGCCTTCATTAGTGGTGTTCTGCTCTTCTTGGGGCTGGCGAGCGCTTCCCAGGGAGCCCAAGCCCTTGGTGGCCCCCAGGAGCTGGGTTAACCCCTGGGGGGGCTGGAGCACGGTGAGAGGTGGTTGTGGTTCCCAGTCTGTGCACCTCAACCTTTTTACTTTCCTATTTTTTTGTTTGTTTGTTTGTTCTTTCTTTCTGTGGAGGTCCTGGCAGAGTTGAAAGGAGGAAGCACCTGAGATGTGACCACTTTCATTGGGTTGCACAGCTCCTTTTGACTCTTCATTGCCCCTCTATTAACTCCCCAGGCCCTCAGAGGAAAGCCGTCACACTGGGCCATGTGCTGGTGAGGTCCCCAGGAGGCCCAGGTGTCCCTCTTGGACCTGCTCATTAAGTGGATTTTTTTGGTGTGTGTGAAATTTTGGATGGTGTCCTGTTCCCAAGAGAAAGGTGAGGACCTCCTTGGGTTAAGGCAGAGCTCTGTCTGGGGTGCCATCTCCACCACGGACCCCTGGAGGCTCTTATCCATTTGGAGATGCCTCAGGAGGAGCTTTTGCCATTCTTGGTGGTGGAAGCCCCCAGATTCAGATGGTTCCCATAGCTCAGCAACCCCCCCTCTGCCCTGCTGTCCGCACGGCAAAGAAGTCACCGTGGGTTGGGTGGTGACAGGGAGAGCCCCAGGGGGGAAGTTGAAGGCCAAGGGTCAAACAGAACCCCATGGAGTTCCTCACAGAGGAGCTGGTGGACAAAAGATGGTCCTAGCAGCCTGGCAGAGCTCACAGCGGGAGTGCCTTTTGCTGAGCCCTTAGAAAGGAGCAGTTGGTTCTGGACAGAGCCACAGTGTGCAGCTGCAAAGATGCTGAAGCCAGCAGATCCCCTGAGCAGCTTCAGCAGCCTTTCCCCGCCACGAATCCCAGAGCCATTCCCTCTGCCAGGCCTGGCTCCATCCCTTCTGCTGGCAAGATCAGCAGGGCCTGAAGCCTTCAGCCTCCCCTTCACGGGTCAGGTTCTCCTTGCCCGTGGTTGAGGTGCTGAGACGCCGCAGTCAAGTCACAGGAGCTTCTCCATGATGGGAAAACATGGAGATGTGAAAAAATGGGCTATATCAGTACCACCAGCCAGAAAATCCTGGTTGTTTTGGCTGTTTTTAATGACAGTTGTGGAGCTGCTTTGTGGCTGTGGTGTCCCCCAAAGCTGGGGGCAGGTAGTGCTGTTTGACGATGCTTTAGAATTGTCCTGCTCACTGGGTCTCCGCTCACATGCCACTTTCTCCTGCAGAAGCTGAAGTTTGCCGATTCCCAGCTAAAAGCCAAGGAATTCTCTGTGCCTGAGGAACCACGGTTGATGACATACTGCGACGACACCGGCGGGGAAGGAAGAGGAGTCACCCCCAGACCTGGGGCTGTGCGAGGGAGGAAGCAAGAAGGGAGTGCCTCCAGTCCCCAAGCACTTCTGCAGGCTCAAGAAGAGCAGCAAAAGCACTTTGCTTCAGCCCTTCCCCTTGCAGAAAGCTACCTCCCGAGGCCCTACCCCACCACCGAGCTGACAGCAACCCAGGCGGAGAGATTGGAGAGGCCGCAGGCTCTCAGTGAGCTGGAAAACGAGCTGCCTTCTTCCCAGTGCCTTCTGGCTGCTGCTCGCGCCCCCGGAGCAGCAGGTAATCCCCGCTCGGCTGGCGCCAGCTCTGGCGAGCAGCTGACCGGCCGGATCCAGCCACCCGAGGGGCTGTCTGCGTGCTGCTCTGCCAGCTCAGCTCCCCCTGCCCCTGGGCTGTGCTGGCTGGCCACGAGGGCTGCAGGCTCCTGAGGAAGCAGGGCTGTGTTAGCAGGGTACCGAGGCATTGGCACTGCAAAGTCTTTAGGGGTTTTGTCTTTTCTCTCCATTGGGAGGGAGTTAACCCCGTGGTGCAGGTGGTGAGCAAAAGGATTTGGTGAGGCAAAAGGACTTCATGATGAGCAGGATTCAGGTGGTTCTGCTCCAGGTAACTATCTGACAGCAAACGCAGCAAAGGAGCTCATGATAGCCAGCCCTTGGCACCCCAGTTCATGGCTTGCTTGCATGGCTTAAAATGCTGATGGAAGTCAGTGCTAAGACATCAGGAAAACAAAGTTAGCGGTCACTATCCCTGCCCAACCTTCCCAAAGCAGCAGAGATTTCCTCTGAGCTCCTAGGGCAGCACTGCTCAGTGATGCTCCAGCACCAAACAGGAGCAGGGAGGTCCTCACTGCTCCCTGAGCTCACCTCTCCCACTGTGGGATCTCTCTGGATCAGCCCAGTGGTTCAGTATTCCCTGCAAAATCCTTCCCTTTTGTGCCCTGACCTTCTGCAAAGGGTCTCAGCTCCTTTTAGCACTCCAGAGTGCCGTGGAGACAGCGTGGCTCCTTCCACTCACTTTGTATCACCATAAATCTTTTCCCCCACTGGCTTTGTGAACCCAATCAATTCCAAATTAATGCAACGCAGCAAAGCCCTGCTGAAGTGAATGAGTATCCCCTGATTTATGCCAGCTGAGGCTCCAACTTGCCGTTGTTTTTTTTTTTTTTTTTTTTTTTTTTTTTTTTTTTTTTCCTGCTCCCACCCAAGGGTAGGGTTTGGGTAATTGCTGCTGCTTCCATCTAATGCACTCTCTTCTTCTCCCATCTCTCAGGGATACTGTTACGCAGGCAGAAGCTGGATCCAGGCTGGGGCACTTATGAGCACTTCATGCTGGAGACGGGCCGGGCAAAGCAACTTGAGGCCCAGAAGAACAAGAACATGTTCCTGGGCTCCTCGGTTTTGGTGGAAGGTCAGTTGGGGCAGCTGCTCCTTGTGGGTGACTTGTGGCCTCCAGCCTGGCTTTGGGTTCTTTTAATTTCACACAGGAAGAGACCAAGGAAGGTGAAGGGAAGGTGAATAAAATGGGAAGTGCTATAACCATCCACCTGTTGGTGGGGAGAGGCAGGGCAAGGAAAAACAATTTTCCTCCAGAAGAGGCCAAGGCATTGGAAATATCACCTCTCTCATCCCCCTTTCCATATGGGCCACACCAGAAATGTCTGGGGTCAGTATCTCTTTGTGCATCCCCCCTGCTTAGCTGGGAGAGGTTGGCAGCAGATTTTCTGCAGGCAGATCTGCTCGGTCAGAAGGACACATATCCCAGAGAGGAGATGACACCCTTCAAACCAGCTCCTGCATGGATTTGGGGGGTGAGAGCAGAGCAGATGTGCTGGTCCTCATTTGGGGGCTGCCCTCGCTGCCGAGCTCCCCTCTGCCTGCTGTGCTCTGGCAAAGGGCTGAGCTGCTGCCCCTTTTCCAAATTCCTGTGGTTTCTGCACTAATGGTGGCCCTCCAGCAGTGTGTCTGCAGCCTGGGAGCACGGGATTTTCACAAATGTTTTTATTTGGGGTCACTCACATGTGTATTTCCACGCAGACAACCAAAGACGAGTGAGAGAACAGAGCCCTGCGTGACTGCCCAGAGCTCAGCCTAAAATCAGTGTCCGTGCATCCTCTTGTGGTAATGCTGCACAAGAGGGGCTGTGCATTTATTTATTTATTTATTTATTCTGCAGAGGTCAAGCAGACCTCTTCCTTGGTTTACTCCCAATTAAATAAAGCAGGGATGCATTGCTCTGGCGTGATAAAAGAGGAAAATCTAGACGGAAGGAGAAAATCCATAGCAGCTGACCAGTCAGTGTCCAGAAGAAAGCAGGATATCATTTCTAGATCTGCCTTGCATGCTTTCCATCATGCTCAAGAGGCCATAGGAAATGAGGGCTTGATAATCTCACAGGCCCTTGGCTCCGCAGGGAAGTACTCCTTGTGTTTCCTCTTGGCTAGCCCTTGCTCCTCATGGGAGCCCCAGGGGAACACCAAGAGCATGGAGCGATGATGAAGCCGAAGAGGAGCGGGAACAGTCAGGCTGCAGGATACAGCAGATAGAAACCCCAAAACGTTTCAATTATTTGGACTCTCCTTCACTAGAGTACTTTGACCTTGACCAGAGAAGTACCTACACCACAGACTTCCAGCACTGGCCTGCAGCCCACGATGGATGCTGTAAAGCAAATAAGAACGTTTCGCATGTTTTCCCTGAAGACGAGCACTTCCAGCAGTAAGGGGCAGCTGGGCAGGGGCAGCGGGTGACCAGGGGGACTGGGGACAGGGTAAGAGTAGGGAAGGGAGGTTCTGGAGCCAGCTGGGGTTGGAAGGTGTTTCTCAAGTGTATTTCTCTGTGTCCACGTTATGCAATGAGCTCAAATTAATTCCCTCGGGGCCGAAGCCTTCCCCAAGGCTCAGCTTTTTCTTGAAAAGTTTTGTAGGTACAAGCTGGGAAACTCCTCCAGGGACAACCTCAGACACGTCCCCTTGGGAAGAAGGAGTGAAGGTCCCTGTGGGACAGGGGCAGGGAGGCACAAATCAACGTTTCAGCACCTGGGCTTCCCCTGGGAAAGCATGCTCTCAAATCAGACAGGGCAGGAGCTGTTTGCGACGTGACTCATCCGCGCACTATGAACAAACAGGCAGAAACTGCTCCTGAGCTCTCGTTTCTCACCAGAACGGCAATTCCTCCCTGCTGCCTCATCTCCCCTCCTCCCCCTAGCACACACACATTTCAGCTTTGCGTTGAAGCCTCGATTTTGATCTACGATCCTGGTGTTAGGTGTGGGCTGGAGCCCGAGCTTGTGCAACGGTTGATCGAGGTGGGCGACTGGTCCCAACGACAGCGGGTCCCGATGGACACAGGCCGTTCTCCCCGTGCCATCGGCACGTGCTTTTGGGTGCTCCACATGGTTTTAAGGCTGGATGGCCAAGCAGAAAGGGAGGCAGGACCCTGTCTGGGTGCACAAGGCAAGGGACGGAGACCCACTTCTCACCCTTTCTCTATCTTCTCCGCAGGAACCGCTGGGTGTCTGAGTACAAGGACAACTACAGCATTTTCTTGCATAGGCTGAACCGAGCGTCTCAAGGCTCCACCACGGGGCTGTGCTCTGCCTTGAAGTCCCACAGGCTGTCCTCCCAGACTGGAACTGCACTGGGCACAGCCCCGTGAGCCACGGTGAGTGCCAGGATTACCATGTTTGCAGGGAAAGCTGGGAGTAATTGTGGGATTTATGGGGCTGAGGCAGTGGGGAAAAAGCATCAACAGTCGTAAAGCCTGAGACAAAATGGTGAGTGCTTCACTGCTGGAATGTTCTTCTGAGTAGCAGCATTTTCTGGGGTCCTAAAAAGTGATTTTCCAACCAGTCTCCTTAATGGGATCTTATTAGCAGGCTGTTTTTTACACGAGGGTGGTCAGATGATAAAGCAAGTCCTCAGCTAGCTGGCCCTGCTCTCAGCAGGCTGGACCAGGACACCTACATTATGAGTTTCTGAATTATTTTAGGATGTGTTACTTATGTTATTCTGTGATTGCAGCCCCTTGGCTCTCCAAACTGTGTGATACTGTCCACCGGAGAACCTGGAAGCCTCTTATCCAAAACCCCCATTACTGAATACTTTTTAAGTGTTCAGCGGAAACTTTTTTACACATATATTGTAATGGAAATCTCACAAGAAACCTGAGCTTTTAATATTGTCAGAAAAAAAAAGGATTTTTTGGATGATGCAGGTTACAGAGATAAAGCCCCTCAGCCAGTTTCAATTCCTATACTCTAAATAAAAATTGCCACTAAACTTTGTCTTACAGCAAGAAGTTATTTTTAAATCACCGTGTTAATATGGTCTTAAAAGTCTTGCGTATGTTAACCAGGGCAGCCAGCGTTGATTTTGCTGTGTTTTTTTGGGTGGCTTAGGGAGATTTCTAGGATTTCTGGACGGAGCAAAGCTGCTGCCAGCCTGAAGGTGGCATTGCAGAGCTGCGGATCCCACGAAAGCTGCAGGGAAGGAAGGGCTGGTGGCCCTGGACAGGACCGATCCTGCCCAGCATTGTCGCCTTGGTGCTCTGCCTTGGTGCCTTCTGAACTGGCACCAAAATTAACCTGCAGCGGACGGTGTAGAGACCTCCCTCCCTAGTACCTAAAATGTGCTGCTTTTAACGAGACATCCTTCTGGTGCTTGGGGATAAGCAAGTTATTCCTCATAGATTCTGCTGAAATATCAAAAGAGAGCAGTAACGCCAGCCAAAAACCTCTCTTACAGTAATATTGAGCATACCTGGACCAGGAGCTGATGGGGATGGACTACGCAGACACAGCAGCACTCTGCTCCCTGCCCCAAGGGGTTTATCAGCGTGGGGAATCACCTCTCCTGGATACCTTATATCACCTTTTCAGCATAAGGAATCACATGTTTCACCCCATCACCACTCCCTGGTGGCAAATTCTGCCATTGCCTTGCCGCAGGACCCTGGGAGAGCCACGTGCGTGGCTGCAGGAGGAGCAGCGTTGGGGGATGCCCAGCCGTGGGATGTTCCTGACCTCGTCAGTGCAGCACTGGGTATCGTAGGGCTTTCCACTGCAGCTGTGTACGGTGGGCGGAATTTGGAGGGCAGAAGCAATGAAACTACCTTTAGCTTTTAAAAGAGGGAGCAATAATATTTGCCTACATCAGGCTGCAGAGGAGACAGTTGTTTGATTTCGCTGGGGAACGGGACCCCGCAAATAGAAGTGTTCTTAGTGAGCTGTGCACTTTTGCACCAGTAAAAACGAATCCCACTCTCTCACTAATTTGTTTCTCTTATGAAAGAAACGTCATTTTCGTGCCTCCCCAAGCGGGAGTCAGGCTCCTCAGACACGCTGACACTGCCCCACTGCAATGCTCTGTTAGGCTGAGGGGCTGCGTTGTGACAAATGATGTATATAAGGTACTTTCAAGTCAACTTCAGGAGGAACAAATATTCTGCTAATTGCTGATCAGCATGGGCAGCCACGGTGGAAACAAATGGCCGAGACAGAAGCTATGCCTGCGATACAGCCATCTGAGTGCTAACGGAGATGTTCCGTCAGGCAGAGGGATGCTGCATTTGCTGGTGTGGTCCTTAACAGCGTGCTTGTCTGCAGTAAATGTGAGATCCAGTGGGCACCAGCCTCCACCAGGGCATCCTGTAAGGTCTCCTTCTGGGTTTTTCTGGCACGTGGCACCTTCCCTCTGCAGGTTATTCCTTCTCTCCTGGGAGCTGGGGGACCGAGGCAGGCCAAATCGCACCTCAGGAGACAACTACATGGCTCCGGCCATGAAGGAACCTGCCCATTTGTCTCCCCGGAATCATTTATTTTCTTTACCACCTTTGTTTCTCATCACCCCTTCCCAGTATTGTCCCGACTGATGTTGGCAGCTGTTCCTCTTAATGATTTATTTATTTTTCTCATGCTCCCCGCTATGGAAACAGAGATGGCTCCCAGCCAGCTCCAGCACACGAGCGGGTAGGCAGCAGTCAGCGCGGTGCAAAGCGTGGCTCCAGCAAACCCTCGCACCGCTCTGGGAGGTCACGGCTGTTTTGTGATGGTGACAATCAGGCTGCATGCAAATATATTCCAATTACTGAAGGGAGCAGCCACAGGTACCACTTCCCTGCCTCCCTGGTGCCCCAGTGACGCTTCCATGAGCCCCGTGGATGGAGCCACTTCATGTGAGTGACACAGGCTTGAAATGGAAGAGTGCTGGGGTTGAAAAGAGGTGAGCAGCTGTAGCGAATGCTGGAATTACCTCAGCACCGTCCCTTTTCAGTCCTTTTCTGCACAGCCCTGAATTAGCTGCCTGGCCTCACAGCATCATGTAACACCGGCTGTGAGCTCCACGGGGTTCAAAGAGGGTTTGTGTGGGAAGCGTTCCCTCTTAGTGATGCTTTTTGCGTGAGTGCCTTAGTGACATCTCCTGGGTGGAAGGGGAAATCCTCCCTTAGGAGGAGCGACGTGTGCCCCAGACACCCGCTGGGACCGGGCTGTGCCGGTTGTCTTCTGGTAGTGGGGTGTGTGAGCGTGGCATCAGGGTGCCACACGGCGCCCCATCCCCTTAAATGCTTGGTACATTTCTTCCCTAAGCTGGTTAAACAGGGATGGCTGCTCAGGGAAAAGGGTGCCCTGGGTCCATCCCTTCTCACCACAATGAACTTCCACGTAGAGTTTTCCTTCTTTAATTTTGTCTTTTATGTTTCCAAGCATATAAGAACAAACCAAAGGTTGAATTTTGTTAATCCTTTATGGGAGAATCCATTCAAAATGATCAGGGGGTAGCCTAATAATTACTGCTTCCCTACTTATAACCTTTCTAGACCTCACTGCAGATTCCCTCTCCAGTTGTTAGAGGCGTAAAATGTGCTTGTTGAACACTTTAATGAATTACACAGTGCTGAAGGCCTGCCTAAATCTGTCTGTGGCCGTGCTGGTCCCCACTCCAGAACATCTCCTTCTTCATGGGGTGACCGAACCCCCCGGTGCTTTGGGTGGTGTCCTTGCAGGGGAGCAGCAGGAATCCCACTGCAGCAGCCTCACCAAATTTCCTGACAAGAGCGTGGTTAGGAAGAGCTAATGGTCAGTGACAGAACAGGCATAACATTTCAGAGGTGTTTGTACAAACAGAATTAGAAGCAGAAGTGAACCCAGCAGAGCTAAACCAGCGTTTGGGATCTCGCATGGCTTTGGTGGCTGTGCCCTGGCTCACTGAGCAGAAGTGTCCCTGAAGGGGACTCCTCCAACAGAGCATCTTTTAATTGCAAGGTTAAGGCTCGATGTGTGCTTATAGCTAATGGGTGTTTGAGAGTGGTGTTGGAACAGGTTCTTTGTGTCTTGTTTTACAAGGTAGTGGTCATGGAGTGGCTGGGAAATGCTCTCCTACAGTGGGGGCCATGCACTGTCTGCACCTTCCCAGCGCTCGGCCCCCAGCCCCAGGAGCTATGGGCAAAGGGAAGGAGCCAACGTGCCCAGTAACACATTTCAGCAAAGCAGGATTTCATCAAAGCTTTGGGAGTAGTACAGTTTTAATAAAACTTTCTTGAGTCACTGATGGAGCTCGAAAGAGATGGGCCTAGTTGTGGGACTCAAGTCACAGAAAATCACAAGCACCTAAGTTGCCTTCACTGCCTTTATTTAGCTCATGTAAATGACGAGAGGTCCTTTTAAATGAAGAGAGGTTCTTCACTTTGGTTAAAAACCAAATGAATCATCCAGCAGAAACTGAAAGAGAATGAGTTATCGAGCAGGAGTGACGCCGTTTATTGTGTACACATCGCCCTGACGCAGCCACAAGGTAAAATAAAAATGAGTTTACAGTTATAAATAGCTACGTGCTGATCACCGGCACTGCAAATGCAACTGCTTGGCCTGTGCTCGGCTCAGGGGAAGGGACCAAAACGTTTGCCTCATTTTTTTTTGTTCTCTCTCCTTTGGAAGACCACACACACTGCCTTGGGCTTGGCACTGCGACGTTGCGGTCAGTTCAGCGCTGCTCGCTGGGTTTGCTGACTGTGTCTCCATCAGCTGGAATCTTCCTTTTTTTTTTATTGGAAACTGCATTTTCTCTAATATTAAAATTTTGATTTTTCCAGTATTTTTTTCAATTCTCCTTTAATGACATCCAAATTAAACGTTTCACCTGAGATCACGCGCATAAGCCATGCGCCCAGTGAGCTGTGGTGCCATCTGGCCAGGTGTGCCAGAACTAATCTTATATTCTAATTTCATATTGAACCAAGCCTATATGCACCATTTCCTTTTTCTTTTTTTCCTTTTTTTTTTTTTTTCTTTTTTTCTTTTTCCCCTTTTAAACAGCCTCAAACTGAAACACACTATCATAGTTGCTAATTCAGTTGTCATCCTTCCACGTCCAGCTGGGGACGCACAGCTCTGTATGCTACTCAGCAGTCAAAATGAAATGCCAAACATGTAGGGAAAAAAAAAAATAGATTTTATTTCTCAATAGCCTGTATATCTGGGGAAAATATTCCAGCAGATGAGACGTGGCTGCTCCTGGCCGGGTTGCTTATAATGAGGCAATTAATTGACTAGGTCAGCAGGGCAAATGGTCACGTCAGAAAGCTCCAGCTCCAAGCAACATTTGAGAGTCTTCCAGCCTGGCTGTGCAAACTGCTCGTGCTTTCAGTCTCGGTGCATGGTATGAGATTTCCCTGTGTTTCCCCAAGGAGTGCACGTATAAAAGATGTGAAAAAAATATAAAAAGAGAAAACAAGCACTTAAGGATTTTAATCAAGCCGTCTTGAGTGCTGTGTAGAAGAGCAGACGGGTGAGACTTGCTGTGTGTGCAATCACCTACATCCTCTTGAATTTGGCTGTGACACCTTCTGGCGTGAAACTAATTTATCTGGAAGGGCAGATTGTACGGTACGTGCCAGAGAGTCTCCCAGAATTGTGGCATTTCTCACTACGGCATGATCACCATTGTGTATCCCTGCAGGGACAAGTGGGCTCACACACCCTGAAAGCTCCATCCAAAAGCAAGTGAATTCCCAGGATAGATTTCTTCTTGTTTTGAGAGGAACAGGCTTTAGAGCACTTAAAAAAAAATAAAATAAAATGAGGTTTTATGTTAACTGTGCCTTATGATAGCTTTGCAAGACCTCTGCTGAGTTAGGCTCCTTTACAGCATCATGCTGAATGGACTGGTGCTGAGAGCCAGCTGTGATGAGGTGTTACAGATGGGATAAGAGCAGAGCCCTTAAAAATAGGGACTCTGGCTGAAATCAACCCCTGAGAGACAAGCAACCCCCTGAGGGCACTGGGGAAGTATAGCCGTGAGAACTGGGAAAAGTTGCTTCAAGCCTAGCAAAAAAGAAAGCAGAAAGAATGGGTGAAATAAAGGCTAAGCAGCTGAGCAGCAACTGATGTGCCTGGGGAATACGAAGACCCCGCAGCACGTAGGGATGGCTGGAGGCTGCATCCTATAAAAGCCCTGACCTTGGCATTAGGAGATGAGGACCTCACAGCAGGGGATGAAGGTCTCCACGGGGTCCTTGGAGCAGCAAGCGTGCTGCCAGCCCCACAGCCCCTGGGGTTTCAAGGGCATTATGACGTGCGGGAGGAGGATGGAGGGCTCTGTACAATGATACGTGTGCCTGAGCCAGGTGCTGGGGATGAAACTTTGTTGTATCAGCGTATGTGTGCCTGCTCGGTGCTGTCTTGAACCCCAGCCAGCGAGCATGCGAGGAATGATAGGTATTTAGCAGTCGTGTTGTTTGCATCACTTGCTGTTCCAACTGAATTTGTAAATAGCTTTGTGGCCAAAAAAAAAAAAAAAAAAAGTTTGTGTTTCCCAAATGAACACTGCAGTGAGGGAATCCCTCTTTCCCCCAGTTTCATCCCTGGGGACGGAGGAGGGAGAAAGTGAGCTCCAGGCTCCCAGCCCTGCTGGGGAAGGAAGGGCTGGGCAGACCGGGGGTGCTCCTGGGGCCAGGGCTTGCCCTTCAGGACAGAGACGAGAGGCTGGGGATGCCAATCCTGCCCTGAGTCACCTCAGCTCTGCAATGCAGGTGCCTTCCCGCTGCTGCTCCTACCACCCTTGTGGGATGACCGATGCCTGAGTCACTGCCTCCCAAAGATGCTCCTGGATTCACGTTTTCCACGGTAACTGCTCATCCTGTAATGGATGCTTTCCCATTCAAGCACTGTATTTTTTTTCTTTTTTTTCTTTTTTTTTTTTTTTTTTATTTTTTTTTCCCTTGAAAATGGCAGCGGCTCACTCCTTTTAAACTGACCACTATGAATAATTGATGATCTGATCTGAGGGCGGCAGTGAAAAATGACCTTTATTTTGGTTCCTATATTTAAACAAATCATGAAGAATGGGGTAGGAAGAAACCCTGAGGGCATACCTATAGTGCTAAATCAGAGGGTCAGGCAGTCAGCTGCAGCACAGGACCACCGTGGTCCACCAAACTGAGCAGCAGCTTGCTCCATGGCCCCCTGAGACAACCTGCTAACGAGGGTCAGCCCCAATTAGTGCAGATGAAAGCCAGCTCAGGATGCTCAGCCTTGTGGCCAGGGTTTCTTCTTGACCATTTTTCATTTAGTGTGTGTATAGATATGTATGGATGAGTATTTCTAAGTGTGTGTCTCAGTCCAGTGACTGGCACAACACTATATTTGCAGGAGAACAGTGTGCACCCTGCACCCAGGTGCCCAGGTCCTGAAGTGACCACGTTGCAGCTCCTCTGAATCCATCCTGTGTGCATCACACCGTGTTGCCTGCTCCCCGTCACCACCTGCCACTTCTCTGTCATGACCCTTTCATTAACAGAAGTCTTTCCTCTCCTTGCTAAGCACCTGTGCGAGCTCCAGTAATTAGCAGCTTTGCAAACTCAATTCACACAGCAGAGCTTTAAACGTGGCTGCACACCTTCCTCCGTGTACCACGTCCGTGGCTCAACCCTGGCTCATCCTGTGGTACCCTGCAGGAATTTATTAAGGGCTACGTGATGACGTCCAACTTTCATCTCTTCTTGCCTGCATCAACTTTAGCTTTTCTGGCAGCAAAGATTGTGGAGGTGTGAAAACGGATGACTAAATTGCTATGTGGCATGGGAAGGAAGCATATTTAACAGCCAGATCCCAAACAGTAAGTAGTGATATCCAGAAATGCCAGCAGCATCGTGGTGGTCCCTGTGTGCTCTTCCCCTCCAGGACAGCACTGATTGCATTGCCAGGCTTGGCCCTGCAGCACAACACGCAGTAACAACTGAAATCCTTTTTTTAATTATATTTTTTATTTTGTGAAGACAGCTCAGAGACAGGCATTAATCAGCTGAATTTAAATCTTCACCAGCAGCTTGTGAAATCTGCATCCCCACCATTCTGTGACACACACATTGCTGAAACCCATTATGGTTCAGCAGGCATTCTGCAATTATAAAGTAGGGTTATTAATTAGAAAAAAGTCAGTCAGGCAATTTATTGTGCCAAGGACAAGACAAAACCTTGGCGTTTCACGTTGAGGACACAACATTAAGCTCGCTGGGTTTCAGTTTGTTTCAGGAGGATGCCACGTGGCAGTGGGTAACAAAAGAGTCGATTTGGTCTAACTCTTAGCTGTGAGCTTCAGCACAGCTAACACAATATCACCACAGCGTATTTGAGGAATCCCAGTAGCATCTTCATGACAAGCAATCGCACTGTAAGTAAGTTTAGGTCCTTCATGTGTTCCTGTTGAGACTCATGGCTTGTTTTCCTCCAGGTTTTTCTAAGCTGTAGTGAACGCCTTGGCCATGGCTTGTAGGGCTGAGGACAGGATATTATGTAGGATGCTAAAAAGTTAAAACTATGTTGAAAATGTGCTTTCTAATGTGGGTTGCTTCCTAAAGTGGCCAAATGACAGAGGTCAATGTCTGTGCCATGGAATCACAGAATCAGGCACAGAACGGTTTGGGTTGGAAGGGACCCTAAAGCCCATCCAGCTCCAGCCCCTGCCATGGGCAGGGACACCTCCCCACAGCCCAGGCTGCCCAAAGCCCCATCCAGCCTGGCCCTGAGCACCCCCAGGGATGGGGCAGCCACAGCTTCTCTGGGCAGCCTGTTCCAATTTCTAAAATGTGAAGATTTCTTCCTTTTATGTAATCTAAATATAACCTCTTCTGGTTTAAAACCATTGCCATTTGCCCTATCACCACATACCCAGGCAAATAAAAGGGATTAAAGGGATGGTAAACAAAAGCCATGCAGGGATTTAGGTACACAAGTCCAAATGATGGCTTTGAAAGCAATACTCAGCCAGTACTCAAAGTCCATGCATCTCCGTGGCTTTGGTAGTAAGGGTCTTAAGGGAGTTCTCTGTATGCCAAAACAAGCAAACAAAAACACTTGCCAGACGTTAACTGGGAGTGCCACACGGCTGACACGAGCAAGTCCAGGAGGTTCATGAAGCACCTAGATGATAACTTCTTGGTGCAGGTGCTAATGGAGCCAACTAGGAAAGGTGCCCTCCTAGACCTGTTGCTAGAAAACAGAGAGGGTCTGGTGGGAGATGTGGTGATTGGCGGCCGCCTCGATCATAGTGACCATGAAGTGGTTGAGTTCAAAATTTACGGTGACAGAAGGAAAAGTGCCACCAAAACCTCATCCCTAGATATGGGGAAGGCGGACTTCAGGCTGCTCAGGGAACTAGTCAGCAAGGTCCCTTGGGAAGCTGCTCTTGAAGGCCTCGATGTCCACCAGTGCTGGTCATTCTTTAAGCGATGCCTCCTAGAAGCACAAGAACAGGCAGTTCCTAAATATCGCAAGTCAGGCAGGCGGGGCAGGAGGCCGGCGTGGCTGACCAGGGACATTCTAATGGAGATTAGGCGGAAACAGAGAGTGTTTCGCTACTGGAAGGAGGGCCAGGTGACATGGAAAGAATACAGGGATGCTGTTCGTGTTTGTAGGAAGAAAATTCTTGTGGCTAAAGCACACCTAGAGTTGAAGCTGGCTATGTCTGTGAGAGATAATAAAAAAGGTTTTTTTAGATATGTGAATGGAAAAAGGAGAACTAAAGAATACATAGGGCCGCTCCTTGATAGGGAAGGTCTCCTCACAGACAATGACACAGGCAAAGCAGAGACGCTTAACGCCTTCTTTGCCTCTGTCTTCAATGCCGATGATGGGCTTCGGGACCCAGGGTGCCCTGAGCTGGAGGACCGGGACGGTGGGGATGACAAACTCCCAACTGACCCTGAACGTGTGCGGGATTTGCTACTCCACCTGGATCCCTACAAGTCCATGGGTCCGGATGGGATTCATCCCCGGGTGCTGAAAGAGCTGGCGGACATCATCGCGGAACCTCTCTCAATTATTTTTCAACTATCCTGGGAGTCTGGAGAGGTCCCGGTAGACTGGAAGCTGGCAAATGTTGTGCCGATTTTCAAGAAGGGTCAGAAAGAAGACCCTAGCAATTACAGGCCTGTCAGTCTCACGTCAGTGCCTGGTAAAATCATGGAGAAGATGGTTCTCGAACTTATTGAGGCGCACCTGGGGGACAAAGCAGTCATTGGTCCCAGCCAGCATGGGTTTGTGAAGGGTAGGTCCTGCCTAACTAACCTGATTTCCTTTTATGATAAGATCACCCGTATGGTGGACCAAGGGAAACCAGCTGATGTGATTTTTTTGGACTTCAGCAAGGCATTTGACACGGTTTCCCATAGGATCCTACTGGACAAAATGTCCACCATACAGCTAAATAAAAACATCATCCGATGGGTGAGCAATTGGCTAACGGGCAGGGCCCAAAGGGTTATGGTGAATGGGGCTGCGTCAGGCTGGCGGGCGGTCACCAGTGGGGTCCCTCAAGGCTCCATTTTAGGGCCAGTACTTTTCAATATTTTTATAAACGATCTGGATGTAGGAATAGAAGGTATTTTGAGCAAGTTTGCTGATGACACCAAACTTGGAGGAGTTGTGGACTCGGATGAGGGTGGAAAGGCCTTGCAAAGGGATCTGGATAGGTTGGAGAGCTGGGCGATCACCAACCGCATGAAGTTCAATAAGAGCAAGTGCCGGGTCCTGCACCTGGGACGGGGAAACCCTGGCTGCACGTACAGACTGGGCGATGAGATGCTGGAGAGCAGCCTAGAAGAGAGGGATCGGGGGTCGTAGTAGACAGCAAGTTGAATATGAGCCAGCAGTGTGCCCTGGCAGCCAGGAGGGCCAACCGTGTCCTGGGGTGCATCAAGCACGGCATCGCTAGTAGGTCGAGGGAGGTGATTGTCCCGCTCTACTCTGCGCTGGTGCGACCTCACCTCGAGTACTGTGTGCAGTTCTGGGCACCACAGTATAAAAAGGACGTGAAACTGTTGGAGAGTGTCCAGAGGAGGGCTACGAAGATGGTGAAAGGCCTGGAGGGGAAGACGTACGAGGAACGGCTGAGGGCACTGGGCCTGTTCAGCCTGGAGAAGAGGAGGCTGAGGGGAGACCTCATCGCAGTCTACAACTTCCTCGTAAGGGGGTGTCAAGAGGCAGGAGACCTTTTCTCCGTTAACACCAGCGACAGGACCCGCGGGAACGGGGTTAAGCTGAGGCAGGGGAAGTTTAGGCTTGACATCAGGAGGGGGTTCTTCACTGAGAGAGTGGTTGCACACTGGAACAGGCTCCCCAGGGAAGTGGTCACTGCACCGAGCCTGACTGAGTTTAAGAAGCGATTGGACTGTGCACTTAGTCACATGGTCTGAACTTTTGGGTAGACCTGTGCGGTGTCAAGAGTTGGACTTGATGATCCTTAAGGGTCCCTTCCAACTCAGGATATTCTATGATTCTATAAAAACCCAACACCACCAAGCATTTGTTTCTCAGTTCAGAAACACAAATTCTCTGGGTTTCCCTTTTCCTGGTGTATTTTGCCAACTCAAAAAAAGCTACTGATGAGTCCCACTTAAAGGGATAAAAATGATGAATAACAGAAAATTAAATCTTTAAAAAGCAAACAGGCTTTTCCTCAAGCACCGACTGGGAAGGGTAGAGTCAGAGCATGGCGTTTAAGCTGGCTATTTTTCAGGTGTCAAAGTTTTAAGTGAAAAAATACAGATTGGATCCAGTCCCAGTTTTTTCTACCGCATTTATCATTGATGGGGATGATGGTGAAGCACGGAAGAAGGATACGGCTTCGGAAGGAACAGCGAGTGTGACAGTACTGCCAGTAGCCCGTAAATTACACATGGACAACTGCAGCTCCTTCAATCTTATACTTGAAGCCAGTTGATAGATTTCTAGTCTGCACTGGTGGAAAGCCACAGGCTCTCCTGGGCACCTCGTGAGCACGTTTCGGGGGAACATTGCCTCTGCTGCTAATCCTTGCCTCTGATGACCCACTTCTGCCTCCGCGATGAATTTCTGCTTGGCCGTGGTAATGTATTTTCAGTATTTTCTGTTGCACTGCGAGCCAATGCAGGGGGATGGCTGGGTAGCTCTCTACCAGGGAGTTCAGCACATCACAGACTGCTATTTTTCTTCAAAAAATGCGAGCACTGGGTTTTTCCTCTTATTACTTTCCCATGGATTCAGTCTTACGGAAAAGCAATTTCACCTGAGATTAAGTTATCCTTATAAAATGCCTGCATCTTTGCTTTAGAGCTAGTTATTTTTCATCATAGATCATCTATTTCTCGACCAAACTAAAAGGATTTTTGCATTTCAATGGGATTTTTCATTTTATAACTAACTTAAAATGTTCTGCACGTTCCATTTCTGCCATCAGCAGCCCTCCTGCGAACAACTTTATGAAGGATCAGAGATACTTTTTTTTCCCCTTTCCGTGTTCAAGCACGAAAGGTTGGGTTTCTTACTCATCCTGCTGCCAGCAAGGCTTTCAGCAACCCGCTGTCCCATTGGGATGGGATTTTCATGCAATAATTAGAGGCAATAAGCCGTTTTTTGCAATCAGCCTCAACAACAACCTCCGTGGACACCAAATACCTGAACACCCTCTCAGGAAGATGCACAGAGGAGGCTCCGTAACACACCCTTTTAGCACGCCTTTCTGTTTCGGAGCACTTCAGGCATTTTTGGCCGGGGTCATCCTAATTTTCCAGCCCAATCTTTTAAATATATCTATTAACATTCAAGTGGGGGAGGATGCTGGTGCAGATCAATTACTCAACATGCTCTTGCTTTAACAGCCGTGCTGGCGAATTGCATGTATTGGCTTGGCAAGCCACGGAAGCACAATGCCCACGAATGGAATGCTGCTTACTTTTTAAACGACAGTCCTGCTATCAGAGGAACCTGGGGAATATGATCGATACATCAAGCAACATCCTGGGAAAAAAAAAAAAAAAAAAAAAAAGAAATAGAGTTGCGGGTTTCTGCTCCGAGATCTTCAATTTTGTGACTCATGCAATTTACAAGCGAACATTAAAAGAGTTCTCGGGCTTTAACTTATTGCAGTGCAGGGGCTGCCAAACTTTACTGATTGCTACGCCTGTTAAAAAAGATATGAAGAAATTTCATATGCAAGGTTCCCCTCCTAATGCATGTTTAATTAAAAACTTAATTGGCTTGAGCTAAATAACTCTGAACCCTGCTAAAGCAAATGAACATTTAAAGCTCCCTCGAGGCCATTATAACAAGTGCTAGCCAGAAAAATAGGATTTAGTTTCACCAAGAAATTAAGGCTTTACCATGACACAAAGGAAAACCGAGCCCTGCCCAACAGCCAAGAGGGCAGTGGGCAGGAAAGCCCGGCTGGAGTGGTGGGGACCCTGCCCTAAGTCATGATTTTCTTTTGTTGCCAGAAACTCTTCTGGCTTCTGTTCCCCAAGAGATTTTTCTTGTCTATATTGCTGCAATGTCTTTTCTTCTTTTTAATGGAGTAGCATTTCCCAAGCAGTCATCTCACTGCAAAGAGCTTGAACCGCTCTAATTAGTGCAGCCTTTGAGGACATCTTGTGTTTGCACTCAAGAGGAGCAGCACACAGTGCTCCCCATTAATGTCCTGTGCACATGAGCTTCATAAAGAAAGAAGAAAAAAAGCCAACGATGATCAGAAATGCCATCTTGACATCCCTCTCAATTTTTCTAGATTATTTCAGACTACCTGGTAGGCTGACATCTGATGACCCAGCGAAGGAGCCCGTTCGCCAGGATGCAGCTCCGGGACTTGCAGCGTTCTGCATCTGGGGACCTGGTTTCCAGCTAAATCTCTGCTGACCGTCCCTGCTGGGGACAGACAGAAGCCAGCAGCGACCAGGCACAAGTGCTTTCAATTCAGCCTCTTGAATGAGAAGCATTCAGCTCCTCCCTGGGCTATTTCGTGGACCTGTTGATCTCTTAGAGCTGAGGCTGGCAGCCTCCTACCTCTGCAGATACACTTGTGGAGGTCTTGGCTCTCCCAGCGACGGCTTCAGCTGAGGTCATTTCCCTCCTTTCATTCTTGGTGCAACATGGGATTCCAGCTTTAGCACCAAAGGACCCTTCTTCAGCCACGATCTGAGCTTTAAGGGCTAAGCACTAATAACTGAGCACAAGTTTCTGCACAAGACAGCCAGTTCCAACCAGTTCATGTCAGATTGCCCCAAATTGCTCTTGGTTGATGGAGGACGGGAAGGTCCCCCCACACCTGCCCAGTCACCCAGCCCTCACCTCCTGCTCCTCAGACACTTTCCCAGGTAGTTTAGCTCCTGCTAGCCGCTGATCTCAGACAGATATTTAGCAGTACATTTAGAAAAATACACTCCTACTCTGGATGAACTCACACCTCACTGCTGACAGAGATACCACGGGTCTGAATCTGTATCTCTGCATTAGCACGTGTCCCTGCCTGCGTGCACAGATGTCCCTGCTGAGCACACCATGCAGAAGGAAATCTGAGAAGAGCACACATTTCTGTTTTCGTCAAGCTTCTGTTTCTCCATGGAAAGATTGTTTTTCTATTGATTTGGAGAGAGGACCAAGTGGGAGACCAAAACCCCATCAGGACGGCTGGCTGCATGCGCTCCATTTAGATAGGTTCTTGGTGTGAGGTGGTAATAAGTGAAAAGTACCTCAGGCCTGTTGTGAAAGATACAGGTAAGGAAAGTCACGTTTAGCTCCTCAAATAGAAAGAATGTCTTCCCCAAATTGCTTAATGCTGGCTGCATCCTGCCCATGGGTGTGCTTGGCAAGGGCAGAGGTGCCTGCCTGGTCCCCTGCAAGAGGATGCAGATGTACGATGCAAATGTACAATAACAAAAAGTTGTACATTTTGTACAAATGTACAAATGTACAATAACAACAAGTTATGTTGTGCAAGCACAAAATGTGCAAAGTACTAAATCAACACAGCTTGGCTTGTCTTTAAGAAGGAATACTGCCCCTGTCTTGCACTGCCCAATTGGATTACATTTGGGGGTGCAGAGAGACATGAACTCTGCGGCCACCTTTGTAAATAGAAGAGGGCTATTATGTTGGGGTAATAATCTAATATAGAAGACATTTACAGGAGAAGCAGGACTGTGGTGCAAATAATACCTCTCTCAGCCCCAGGAAGGTGCCCTCTTCACTCACCAGACTCATGGCACTCCTTGGGATCCTCTTGACCTGGACTGCGCTGCAACCAAAAAGGCAAATTTCACAGCACCAGAAAGAAAGTAAGCAAGCAGATTGTTGTAGCTCGGTGCCCAGGGAACTCAGTTATTAAATGGGGGAATCCCTAGAGACTGGTATTTTAGTACCGGTAAATTTTCCAATAGCTAATCCCTGAATAAAACCCAGAAAGACTGCAAAAGGCTTGGAGCTGGATTCTCCTTCCTTCCAGAAGCTGCTTTGGTCACTACAGAAAAGTCCGTCCAAAGGTGTTGCACTGTGAGAACTGCTCCTGGAGCTGGGTGCCTTCTTTTTCGGTACTGAGAATGAGGCGTTTATGAGAATTTCAGCTCTTGCCCCCCGTGTTTGTAGCTGGTGGGAAGCTTTCTGTTGAGTGCAGACAACAGGAGTTGAGTGCAGTGCAACCACAGACCCAACACAGCCTCTAAATCATACAGGTTTTTACTCCAGCCCTCTGCTCTCCCAAGGATGGGAGTAAAATTCATGGAAGAAAGCAGAGAAGGAAGAATATTGCTCTATTAATCATAAAAATTGTAACTTTGGCTCTGTAATGGTGAAGCCTGATTTCCCCTGAAAGCAGTCTTTTGACTGAAAAATATAATGTAGCCACCCTACTGTTATTAAATACGTGTGATTTTTTAGCACAGACATAAATATATATTTATAAGTACATATATATCATATCTTGGTATACTTCTCTGATATATCTGTGATAGAAGCTCAACACCAAAAACATGTAAAATGGAAGAAAAATGTGTATTGTCTCATTGAAATGACCAAGGCATTCAGTAGAATTAAAAGTTTCCAGACTCCGTTAGGATCAGATTGCTGGAGCCAGGGCCGGCCATGAAAACAGAATAACTAAAAAGTAGATAAGTTTGTGTTTTAATATTCCAGATCAGACAGGGGAAAGCAGGGAGACTGTTAGTGTGAAAGGAGGTCTTCGGGGATCCACAGCCTGACACAGAAGTCAACAGCAAATCCTTTCTGGTCTTTGTTCATAAGTTATGAGAAAGTAATAGAGAAAGAAATTCAGGCTATGGTTTTTCATTCCCTTCCCCACTTGTTCTACATTTGCTTCTGGAAAGGATGAGGTTTTGACAAGATGGATTTTTGCTCTGTTCCTAAAAAGCTCATGGTATTTCATCTCCCTGGATGAGATGCCTTGCCCTCCATTCAGCCTCTTCCAAGGAACAACCTACAAACCCAGGCTTCCCTCCATCCTGCTCCTTCTATTCACACATCGAACAATAATTAAAAAAAAAAACACTCCTTGTAGTATAACATCTAATTCCCAACACATGCTCCTTCCATCTCCCCAAGGCTTGCCTACCTCTGGAGCAAAATACCACGGCCAGAGTTTGATTTCCCATCAAAGTGAAGCAGCATGTTTCTCATTCTGCTAGTTTAGACACATCCCCGTTTCGACAAACGCTTTCATAGATATTCAGATCAGGTGTGTATTCTCAGCACAACGCTGGGCAATTATCCCACACTTTCCGGTGAAGCAGCAAGGCTGGGGCTGCTCTGCTCTGCCTTCCACCCCGCGAGGCATGGTATGGCATTAGTTAAGCTTAAGACAGGTGATGTTGGTTTTTATATGTGAATACTCCATGGATTTAGCATCACAAAGTTACCAAAGTTAGTAATTTCTTTTTTTTTTTTTTTTTCCTATGTTGGCAAGGGAATTCAGTTATAAAGCTCTAAAATATTTTGCAACTGTGCTTGTGATTTTATGAAGAGGTATTGGGGGGTTTTGGGGGGGAAGTCATGTTCTTAATAAAATCAGGTTATTTTCTTCAAAGGAAGTGTGTGTAGATCAGGCTTTATGATTTGTAAATATTTTGAGATCCTCGGGTGAAAATACGTATTCAGATGTGAAACATCAGCCTTGCCAGACAACTTTTTATTCTTCAGCTATGAATCACACCAGTAAACAAGTCCCTGGTCTCTCCTGGATTTGGGATGAAATGCCTTGGAAAAAAAGAAATATTGATTTGCTGTTGCTGTATTCTTCAGCATGATGTACCCTGCTACGCTTGTCTTTATGCCTAATTCGCTTGATCTGGGTGGGCAGTGATAAGATTTGAAGGGAGATATTCGATTAAAGCTAAAAATAAACCACATTTATATTTGCTGAATGACAAAAATGTAATGCAGTTGTTTGCAGAGGGGAGCGCGATATATCAACGTAGCACAGGCAGCTCTGAGATTTTATGCTCTAATGCCACCCAAGTCTACTTCTTTTACTTCCCCCAATTTCCCTGTCCGCCCGAGTACCTCTTCTTGATCAGTAATTTTCTACCGTGAGTCTTTACTGAAGATGAGGCACCACCGGCCTGATGTCACCAAGAGATAAAACCCTTGCTCCAGGCATATGGGAAGGAGCCGGTGGAGCGCAAAGGCACATTTCACAGCTCAGCAGCCAGTCTTGGCTCGAGCCGCACTGGAAACGCTCTGCATGTGAATGAGGCCGGGCTCCGCCGGTGGGAAATTACACAGCAAGAGGATGCATTGGCAAATAGGACTGTAAAATAGAAACGGCGATGGTTCTTGTTGGAACAGACAGGTCCTGGCCCCAGAGCTGTCAGGAAATGTGTGCCTTGTTGGTTTAGAAACAGAATTTAGGACAAATGGTGTTTCAGAAATACTCTGCCCACCGCACTCTGGAGAGTTGCATTTCATCAAAGTCTTCCAGGGTTTTCAGAGGTACCTTTGATTTTTGGGGGAGAAGCTTGTCTGTAGGAAGTTGGTAGAATCATAGCATCATTCAGGTTGGTAGAGACCCCTACAGTCATCTAGTCCAGCCTTTAACCTAGCAATAAAATCCACCACTAAACCATGCTAAGTTCTATATCTACATGTCTCTTGAAGGTCTCCAGGGATGGTGACTCAACCACTCCCCTGGGCAGCCTGTTCCAATGCCACACAACCCATTGAGTAAAGAAATTTCTCCTAATATCCAATTAATTGGGTATTATATATTCCTGTTCACTGGATCTAAGACTTAATCTTTTGGTTCCATCTTCTGCTCAGCCCAACGTGCTTTGCTTTGGCACTGGGCTGCCCAGACACGTGTGGTCCCAGGACAGAGGAGAAGCTGTGCTGTGCTTCTTGAAAGACCTCTTCCAGTGGGGGTTGTGAGGACTTGAAATTTGCCTTTGCACCATCTGCAGCTGTGTGAGAAGCTGAGGCCTGGTGAGGACATCGGGGTCTTGCTCTAAGCACACTTGAAGCCCTCCTCCCCATCACTTGGTCCAGAGCAGGGCTTCCAGGCATCAGCCTCACTCCTGCACAGGAGGTGCCTGTGAAGATGTAATCCAGAGATGGCTCTGCTTTTTATTTGAAAGCAGGAGGCCTAATGTATGGTTTGACCATCCTTTATTTTGGATGCAAAGCTAAATTTGACGTCCTGGGTTAGAACTGCACAGCCCGGTTAAGGCAGGGCAGCCCAGAAGGAGTGTTCATCTAGTATTTGTGATACAAGTGGAGCTTGTGGTCCCATTCAGTTGGCTTCCCGAGGTCCATCCAGGGCAAGAAGTTCAGATTATGACAGCAGAGGCTTGGCAGGAGCAGGCCTGGGGTTTGGTTTCGATGGCTGCTGCAGCTACAGGATGTGCAATGGTATAGAAGAAAACCATGCCCAGGGAATGGTTGTGTTGAAGGCGTTGGTCTTAGCCATTGCCAATGTGGGTGTCTCCTCTTCCACTTGGACAAAGCTCTGTTTCCTCATGTCTTCTGGCTTGCAGAAACCATAACACCCTGCTGTGGGTGTTGCCACTGGATGCGTTGGCCCATCTTTTAGTGGCTTCTCTTCTGCAATGTTTATAGCACACAACAATCCCCCATGTCCAGTGAAATCTTCCTCCCATCTCCTCTCAATTACTCAGCCTAATCCTCGTCAGCCTGTAATCAAGCCAAGCAGCCTTGTGAGACACTAATGTGTTTCGTGGTTGTAGTTTGCTTGCCAGCACTGATGACATTTGGAAAGACAGTGGTGAGTCATGCGAGACAAATGGTTAGTGCCTTCTATTTTTTTATGTATGTATATAATTAGATTTTTCAGCACAAGAGAAAACAGCCCTTGTCCAGCTTGTCAGGAAAATAATAAAAAGGGAAAAGAAAATCTTCTTTGGCAACTTATGTCAGCCTGAGAAGTGGTTTTCATGGTAAGTGTCCTAGAAGACTTTTTTTTTTTTTTTTTTTTTTTTTTTTTTTCACAGAGATTTATAAAATAATTTCACTGTTGTTGCTAGAAATGAATAATAGAGCCATGAGACAGAATTGTTGGAAGCAGGTAAAAATCCTGCAGCTATTTAAATGGGTCTAAGTTACACAGCTCTGCTGCAAACCCAGCCTTGGTATCCCAATCTGGGCGCTTAGGTTCAGAGGGCACTTCGGGGAACGTCGGTCTTACTCACCGGGTCCTGGTTTATTGCTCATTAATGTATGGGTAAAAACACCAAGCCTCCCACTTGACAATGGGTTCCTGTTTCCAAAACATGGTGACCCGCAGGTGAAAGCGCAGTGGTGTAACCAAGGGAAAGGAGCGTGCCCGCGTTGAAAAGCTGGCCATCTGATAACTAGGACGTGCCCTTTCTCAGGCAGAAATGTTTTGCTCAGAAGTACCATCAAATTTCTGGAGAAGTCTCCCGCATGAAGGCAGCAGCTACACGGAGATAAACAAGCCACTGCAGAGATGGGAGTGAACAATTTTGTGGGAGTACCCAGCAGATGCACGCACGCTTCGTTGCAGGCCAACCAAAGTTCCCAGAAAGCCCCCTGATAGGTAACAGCTGGTCCTGCTGTACAAATCGTGATTGCTTTCATGTAAAATCAGGGATGTTTGCCTACCAGCCTTAAATACCTCTACTTGAATCACAGAACATCTCAGGAATGACTACGTGCAAGGACAGTCGATGTGCAAAGACTGTGATCTGACAGCATTAGATCTTTACGGGATATTATCAGATCTCTACAGGATACAACGTCCAGGGTCACCTCAAGGCGTCAGAAGAAGACTCAGCCGGTGCTGCTCACTGCCGTGCAGAGTAATGTGTGTGGCTGAGCTGAAACGAAGCAGCAGCAAACAATTCAAACACCAATAGAAGGAGAGTCAGGAACCATCACCGTTACAAGTCACAGGCAGTGCTATGCCTTTTCTGTTTCCAAACAAGCTTCTGCAGCTTACAAGCCTCAAAATCTTCCATAGCTCAAGGGAGAATCCATAATAAAGCAGGATTTGGATATATAGCCCCATATATTAATTAATTTGTGCCTACAGCCCTGCATTTGAGGGTTTGTGAGCAGAGGTGTGGGGAGAACAAGTACAGGTCCACCTGGAAAACACACTTGCTTGTTCGTACCAATGAGAACCCCAGGTAGAATACCAGAATAAGGATATTAAAACTCATTTTCATGACCAACAAGCTACCAAGGATACCCTGTCCTTTGAACATGAGTCACGCAGACTGTACTTCAGGAGTTCCCCCACCAAATCACCCTCATCTTTGCAGCTGTCCAATCCTGCTCTTTGTCGAAGAGCAGTTTGCATCCTCAACACCACCAAAGACTGGGGTGGGTGGGAGACTTCTACTATATTTTCAAGTTTGAGTATGGAAGTTTTGAAATGACAAGTGGCCTTTCTCCACTCCAAGTGGGATTCATCCAATGACCCAAAATTGCCCCATACATTGAAAAATGTTGAGCACTTCCATAAAAAAATACCCTGATGCTTGTAAACACTTGCTGGTATTTTCTTTTATTCTGTCTGTAATCCCAATACTATATTTTCTTCTTCCTGGCAGGAAATAATGTGTGCTGTGATAAAAAAAAATAATATTAAAAAAAAATGATAAAACCTGTCCTAGGTTCCAGTAACTCCCATGGATTTCACTAGGAATGTTTTGGGGATTTCCAGTTTCCTTGAAAACCAGAATTATCTCGATTTTTCACTAGAATGACATGGGCTACATGTCATTCCGTACTATCTACTTCAAGAATATAAATTAGATACAATTGAGACTGCCAAAATTAGGAGTGTGTATCCCCTACATAGCCTTTGGAGAAAAGTGCATCCACTTCTGGGAGCAGAGAAGCAGAACAGAGCAGCTGAGCTGAACGCCTGCAGCGTGGGTGAGTGGCAACAGGAGTCGTCCCTCAGTGTTCATCTTAGGGGTGAATGTGTCAAGCCAGAAGGTCTACCAATCCCACCTGAAAGAGAAAACATAAATATACAGGGGGGGAGATGATGAGGGAAAGGTGGAAAGGAAACTGTCAGAGGGAATTCATTGAGAGCAAGAAATGTCTCAGCCACAACAGCACAGGAGATATTAAAAGGCACAGCCAGGGAGCACAGCAGGCATTGTGTGCCAAAGGAACTCGTGCTGGAGCTGATGGGTAGCACCACTTCCACAGAAATCAAGCCCAGCACACCAACATGAGCTGACAGGGAGCACACCCCAGAGGCAGCTGCTTCTGGCCTGGAGTGCTGCTAGAAAAACAGTGCTTAGCAAGAGTCTTCGGTGGCTATGTTCAGAAGGGCTGTCAATCAGCCAAGTTATTAAAGAGTTAGTCTATAATGGAGACGACTGTTTGTGCAGCTTCACACCTGGCTACATCAAGATAGACAGGAAAGGAAATGCTCATTTCTTTCCACCTTCTTATGCAGCTACCCCAAGAACGATGCTGATCAAGGGGCTGCACCATCATGCCAGGCTCCCCCTAAAAGGACAAAGGAAGAGAAAACACACCAAAAAATCTGACATTCCTCCAGGCCTATTTATCCAGTCCCATCTATCTTTTGTTGTTTGTTTTTAATTATTAATATTTGTTATTTTCTATACTTTTGGCAGATCTCCTTGTGTGATAGGGTTACCATATGCCATGGCAGCATCCTCACCGCCAAAGCCTTGATGTCTAAAACCCACCCAGGCAAGCATTTCCTTGCATCCTGCCACTTGGCAACTTCTCATATTCACCAGAGATCTTTCTTCAGAATGTCTTCCTTTTTGCAGGGGCTCTACTTTCCAGGTTGGTATTAAGGGCAAATAAAGCCTCAAATTATTCCTGGGTACACCACACCCAGTACCTCTTATTTGGCAATTTAAGGAGATTTGTTGCGTTCTACCTTTAGCTGTACCTCGGTGTCTGCATGAACACAGCTCTACCACTGTTAAGATTTTCTGAGGTCTGGCTGCTTTTGATATGCAAAAGACTGTGGGGTGCACGCTTCCTATTTCTCTTCTTGTTGCCAAGATGAGAAAGTCAATTAAATTCTATTTTTCCAGACTCCTCCCTTTCCAGATAGCCTGGCATATAAAGTAAAAACAAAACCCCAACAACCCATTTGAACCTTTTCCTGCTATGCAATATCCTAGAAATTACAATATATGCTAAACTGTTTTGATGGCTTGCGACATGCCAGCAGGTGGTATCGATCACAAAGGACATTACTCCCAAGTTGTTGACACAGCATCTGCAGCACGTTGTCCAAACCGCTTTCTTCACCTCCTCACCGTTATCTTTTTTTTTGTCAGTTTTTGGGATCAGTGCTATTATGCTTGAAGAACTGCAAGCCTTTATTACTACTCTCTACTCCTTAAAAACTCTATTATTCGAGTCTGACAGTCTTTCTAGATTACACGAAGATAAAGCCACCGTGAGAGGAAAATGATGATAGCTGGCTGAAGTGAGCCAGAACCCAGGCGGGTTGCAGACCTCTGGGTACCGCAGACAGTAACAGGAGCTGCCGTGAGCCCAAGTCGCAGGCATTCAATGCTCCCATCCAACCAAGTACGCTTAAATATAGCCCATGCTAATGATCAAGTAACTGTAATTTATTGACAGAGGCAGGTTATTACAGGTTTTTGGAACTGATTTCGCACTATAAATTCAAGCGACACTGAGAAGAAGAAAAAATATGCTTTAGGAAAGGGCGGTCAAAAAGATAAAGTAGCTGTTACTTTCAAAAAACAAGCTTTTTCTTATTTCTATATTATATATACCCATGGCAAGGGGGGTGGAATTAGATGAGCTTTAAGGTCCCTTCCAACCCAAACCATTCTATGATGCTATGATACATAGAATATCATTCTATTTGTTGATGTTTGGTAGTCAGCACCGGATAAATAACAGAGTTTGGTATATGCTTTTTAAAATAAAAACCCTCAATCCTTAAATTATTTTTATTACAGATCCTTCCCCTTTGCCTGTCTTCCCCAGCTTGGCTCGGTGGCACTGATGGCAGGAGGCAGGAAGACAGAATGTGGCTTCAAGAGCTCGGGGGCAAACCGTACCCTACAACTTTCCTCCAGGTTTGAAAAATGTTATATTTGACCTGAAACAAAATATTTTGCTTGGGTTTCAAGCTTTCTAAAAGCATTTTTTAAATAAAAGGAAAATTGAAAGACAACTTTAAACACAATAGTATTATTTTCCATAGATGTCAAAACTGACTTTTTAGAAATGCACATAAATTTTTGTTGACTAAGGCAATGAAATCAATCCAGAAATCTATCATGAAATATTCTGATCCATGCATGTCTTATTTCCCCACTTTTATACAAAGTATTTTTTCCAATCTCATTAAAGGAAAATGCAGGGATGAGATGGATTTGGGGTGTGATATGAATTGTTTTGCATTTCTTTCTTTCTTTCTTTCTTTCTTTCTTTCTTTCTTTCTTTCTTTCTTTCTTTCTTTCTTTCTTTCTTTCTTTCTTTTCTTTTTCTTTTCCTGTTTAATTTCATCGCGGCAGTGGAAAAGCATCATTTAAAGTAGACTCTATTACTTTTAAAGGGTAATCTGCTATTTCTGAAGGAATAAATACAACGGGAAATGTTCCAAACTTGCTCATCCATCCCAGTTTGATTACTAATGTCAAGCACAAGCTTGAAACGTGAAAGGTTGATGTCCAGCCCAAGAGCTGAGCTATGCTAGAGAGATGACAGTGCATCTGCATTTCTTCAGTTTTCACCAGCCCTGCTCAAGACATTTCCTCTCCAGACTCAGAAAATTCTCAAGGACGTTCTCTGTGGCAGGTGAAGCCATGGTCTTAATAATCAAATTGGTAGGAGAGGTGAGTCAGCTTTTGGTGATGGTCAACAAGCATGAAGGTGAGCTGGTGTGCTTGGCTGTGAGACTTGGGCTTGGCTAAGGACAGGAGCCATGGGTGAGGTGCACACACACCAGCCTTGTGTTCCTGTCATCCAGGCTCTCCAAGAACCTCATTTTTTAACCTTTTCTTGCCAAGTTCATTTTCTACCAGAGCATGGAGCTAAACGAGGGGACTGAGAGATGCCAGTCACTGCTCCATGCCCAGACCTGGGCTGGGAGAAGAAGACCAGCCTTCACAGAAGCACATTGAGGAGCATCTCCCCTGAGGACACGCCACCTCCACAGGCTGCTGCCAGCTTCCAGACACCTCACGTGAGGTGAGGGAAGCAAGTGGTCACAACGTTCTCAGTTTTCCCCCTAAAACCTGGTATTTTTACACAACGGTGACAAAAAAAACCTCCACAGCAGGGGCAAAACCCTACTATTTTTACATATCAAGGGGCCCAAACCCACTATTTTTACTTAGTAGGAAGTGAAAAAAAGACCAACCAACCAACCAAACAAACAAAAAAACCAACCCCAAACCTTGCTGTTTTTCCACAACAGGGGCCAAAACTACTATTTAATCACATTTAGGGCCAACCCCCCCTCTTTTTATTTACACAACAGGGGCCAAAAGCCCCACTCTTTCCACACAGCGCAGGCAAAAACCCGCTATTTTTACCCAACGTGGCCCCCCAAAAAACACTTTTTTATGCATCCAAGAAAAAAATAAAAAATAAAAAATAAAAACAACCTAAACCCGCCGTATTTTCACACAGCAGGTGCCACATAGAGGCGGCGCGGCCCTGCAGGCCGCGGGGCCCGGAGGGGGAGCCCCGGCCCCTGAGCCCGGCCCGCGGGGCGGTGGCTGAGGGAGGCGGGGAGAGGCGGGGCGGCTGCCCCGGCCCCGGGCTCCGGAGCCGGGCTGAGGCTCTAGCTGCTGCCGGTAAGAGACACCACCGGTCCCCCGGGATGGGGCATGGCGATTTGACCACCCCCGGCACTGTCCACGGAGGGCTGGCAGTGCCCCGGTGCGCCGCCCGGGGCGCTCGGTGCTGGGGGCTTTTCATGGCGGTTGGGGTTTGGCACCTCAGGGGTTGGGGTTTTGCACCCCGGGGTTGGGGTTTTACACTTCAGGGATTGGGTTTTTGCATCCTGGAATTGGGGTTTTGCATCCTGAGGGTTGGGGATTTGCACCCCAGGGGCTGGTGGTTTGCCCCCATGGCATGAGATTTACACCCAGGGCTTGGGGATTCGCCCCCCGTAGCATGGGATTTGCAACAAGGGGGCTTGGGGTTTTACATCCCAGGGGTTGGGGATTTGCATCCTGGGGCTTGGAGGTTTGCAACCCCCTGGGTTGGGGTTTTGCACCCTCACGGGTTGTGGATTTGCATCCCCGGAGGCTGCTGCTTGCACCCCAGGGTTTGGGGTTTTGCACCCTGGCTCATCAGCTCCCTGCGTTCGCATCACGGGTTTAACTTTGCCTTGAGTTGTAGCGTATGGTCGTGCTCCTGCCTGTGCCTGCTCCTCGGAGAAGTGCTACAGACTCGCTTTTACTGCAGAAAAAGTGCATGCTGCTTCTGTGGGGGAGAGATGTCGAACGGGAAAGGGCTGTGCTATTTAATGATGCAGGTTCGACGCGCGGCAGCGGAGCAGGGACGATGCTCACACACAGCCCGACCAGGAGTGCCTGGTGGGAAGGGACCGGAGCATCCTGCAAGCTGCACCCCGCTGCTGCTCTGAGATGCTGCTGGGATGCTTCGAGCCAGCCGGCTGCCTGTAATGGCCAGGTTTGAAGGTAAGGATCATGCTTGCTTCTGGTGGGCTGCCAGACGCAGGTCTGGTGAGGTGTTGGAGAGGTAGTTGGGGTTCCCCTGTGCTGATCTGGGGGTGGAAATAAACTGTCTGTGCCTGAGAAATGCTGCCCTTCAGACGGAATAGGGAGAGAAAGAAGGAAAGTCAAGGCAGAGGCACACTTGCATGGCCTCTTCAAATTCATGTTTTACAGGTGGGAGCACCCACAGGGACTTTCCTCCTTTATCACCAGCCTTGCACAGTAACTCGCTGTTCAACACACTGCTATTCAACACACTGCTGTCCTGCTGAGGTCTCAGCTCCCACAGAGGTCCTGGGACAGGCAGAGCTGCATGTAGCCCAATGCTGACTCTTACTCAGTTTAGCAGAGGAGTGAGTGGCAGCAAATGTATTTCCAGTTTTCACAATTCCTGTAAGATTTTAGAGTGCAGTCAGCTTTGAGACTGCAGGGTGTTTTTCCTCCCTTTCCATCAAAATATACCCATTAGTGATGAAATTAACCTTTTGCTTGGGATTTGTTTGATGAATAAATTAGGTGAGACTCTCTGTATATTCAAGGAAAGCTGCTGAAATGATAGAGTTGCTTCTAGACTTCTCTCGGGCAGACTGAGAACAGAATCCATCCCATGAATTTTTGAAGAGAAGCGTTAACTGTTACGTCCAAATATAAGCAACACGATCCCTGAGGCACCTGAGGTCCCCATTCCTGCTGGGCCGATCTCATAGCATGGTGCAGTGGGGCATTTATCCCTCTGATTTTAGGGGGCTCCTTACAGGAAAGCTTGAAAGAGTGATGTTAAAGGCACTGCGCTACATCAGCAGCATAGCCACATGAGCCGCTGCAGCTCGTACAGGGATTTAAGTACTTATTATTCCAATACTTACTTTGTGAAAGCACATCCCCTGGGAGGCTGGTGCGTCCTGTTTTGTCCCAAAGATTTCCATAGAGATTTTAAGATTGTGTCATCCCCTGCCTTCCCGTATTAACAAGGCTCCAGATGGTTCTGGAGTAAGTAGCACTTCTTAGTAAGACAGAAAGAAGTTGCTCGTTGCCCAGCCAGAGGCAAATTAAAAAACAAACAAACAAATAGACAAAAGGATGCTTGGCTGCAACATAAAGAGCAGATGCACTGCAAATGCACTTCCAGGGACTCTATGTGGGGATGGTTGAAATGGAGCCTACAGCAGCAGGACCCTGTTGTCAGCACCTTGAATCCAAACTTGAAGTTTCAAGCATCCATCATCCCTTCTTTTTCTGCTGAATATTTGTTGATGGCATAGGTGGTCAAATAAGTGTGATTTCCAGCTGCTCGGTCTGTCCTTGTGTCACGACTTAAAATATCAGTGTTTCTTTGGTGTTTTGTGAGTGTGGACTAGTTTGTCACTCATGAGCATCACTGTGTAGTGCTCCTAGGTATATCCTGCATTAAGCAGCTCGCTGCTGGTTTTTCACTTGGAAAGACCTAACCCAGGCTGTACTGGTGGCCAAGGTGGTACCCGGGTATCACAGAGAGCTTGCAAAGATGGACTCTATGAGCTGCGTTCCTCTTCTGCTTGAAGATTCAGAGCAGTGTGTGCTCGCAGATCAGTACCAGAGCAGCTGTGTGTAGGTGATGATCTGCTTTAATTGTTTGTAGGAACACTTGCACGTCCTGAACCATGAGCACAGCCCACAGGAGAAGGAAGACTTCTACAAGGAGCTTCTAAGCTCTTTTGTTTCAGTGTTACATCTGAAAACCTCAGACAACAAACCCAGCATTCTCATCAATAATTATTCAAGGCCATATGCCAGAGGGGGAAAAAGGAGAACATTTTGAAATGAGGTAAGCTAATTTTTCCTGCTAATGCCTTGGGAGCCCATCTCAATGCTGCGTGCTCTGCTTGGAGAACGCAGGGCTGGCTGTGTGCTTAACCTGGTAAGGGACCAACTTCAGGTGGACACCACAGGACTCCTTCCGGACCCCCAGAGGCCCTGGAGGTGTGGGGACACCAGCACCTCGCAGGAGGTGTGGGAGATGGTGGCAGAACCCCAGATGAGCTGGAGGGAAGACGGTGACCCTGTAACAGAGTTTGAGGCAGCGGGTTCCATAGCCTGGCCGGCCGGGTGGCCGTGCCTTGTCACCAGGCTGTGGCTGGCCCTGTGGATTTGTCAGCCAGCCATCACCATGCTGGCTGCGTGGAGATGTCAGGAGGAGAGTAGGCTGAACAGCTTTTCTGCCAAAAAATGGGGCTGCATCGAAATCAAACTGTTCTCAGCAGCCCACCCATTTTGATGACCTCCTCAAAGGGACTGTTACAGTGAACATCCTAGGCTCTCCTCTCCTGTTAATAATGGGAGAGCTGGAGGTAGAATTTTACATTTTTTATTTGTATGTGGTGCTATCAGGATGTGAAACGTTGCCCAAGGCGCGTTTTCCTTGTGACTGCTTTACTTAAGACACCCTGCAGCCTTCTAGCAGCACCTGCCCGGGGGCTGCCTGGGGCTTGATGCCCAGCAAAGCTGCTTGTTCTCAGCGCTGGTGGGGCAGGAGAGCTTCAGGCGCTGGGCAATAAGTCCCAGCTTGGGAGAGAGGGAGCTTTCCTTTCTTTATGCATGGCAGACAGATCAGCAATGCTCTCGACAAGGATGTGGAGTACAACAAATCCCTAACAAGCTGGATAAATTGCTGACTAGTGATGTGGTGGAACCAAGTTTAATCAGGGTATGGAGGACAAGGCCTGACCTAAAGACCTGCAGAAAAGCTTTTATGAGGCTCAGTAACTGAGTGTTCAAATGGAAGAAGAAATTCAGCTGTGAAGCCATGGACTTTGAGGATGATGAAAAGGGGGGGGAAACACAATTTCCTGATTTCACCCAACCTTTGTATCCGCAGCAGTGGGCTCTGAGCTGACCATTACCATTCAGGAAGGAGATCTTTGGATCTTGGAAAGGTCAGCTCGGTGCTAAGTGCCAATCAAAAGCAGGAAACAACATTAGGAATTGCAGTGAAAAGGAGTCAGGGACAAAACAGAGAACATCGTTACACCGTTACATAAATCCACAGCGCTTTTATTTCGTGGAAATTGTTTGCAGTTTTGGTCCATTGCAGTCTTAGAAGAGCTGCAGAGGTGTCCAGGAGCCTCAAATTGCTTCTGTATGAGCAAGTTGTTGAAGGCTCTTCATCCTGACCAAGAGATGATGAGGGTGATGGGGAATGTGACAGACATTAAAGAGCCCATCAGAGGCATGGGGATGGTGATGGCGTGCTGCTAAGTGGGATTTAGCAGCGCTGCTTTCAGTTTGGATTTCACTTCCTAGCTTGTCCTCTCTCTGCTCTCAGAGCTTTAGTTTGATTCTTTTTCCCTTCTATCTGCCTCCCTTGATAACTCACTTGTCATCCACAGGGGAGCTTTTAGGTGCCGTGAAGAACTTCAGCCACGCGTTTCTCCTGACACGTATCAGACACTCCAGGACTGATGACCACGGTGAACTGATAACCATGGGGCAGTGATGGCACAGACGCAGCAGGGTGTGTGCATTTTTCAGCGGAGCATAAGTATGGTTTCTGTACTTCCTTTCATAGCGTGTTGAAGTTTTGTTTCCCCTTCTCTGTCTTCCAGATTTTAACAGTGGGAGGATGCTGATGGACAAAAATGAGTCCTGGCTCTCTAATTTCTCCTCTGCTGCCTCATCCTTTGTGAAAGGAGGTGGCAGCCGGGCAGGGGTCGGCCTCCAGGAGGTGGTCATCGGGTTAATACTCACCCTCATCGACTTGGTCACGCTCCTGGGAAATACAGTAGTCTTTATCTGCCCAGTGGTGGAAAAGAGGCTGCGGACCGTCACCTACATGTTCATCATGTCCTTGGCCATGGCAGACTTCCTCGTAGCGTGCCTGGTCATGCCGTTCAGGTAAGAAGTGCTTCCCTGAGCTCTGAACTTGGGGTCAGTGATGACACAGGCTTCTGTGCCTCAGTTTCCCAACAGAAACCTGTTGGCGAGGTTCCCTTTGTAACAGGCTGCCAGCTTTCCAGATGGCTCCAGGACAACGGCGCTTGTCTTCATCCAGCACATGCAGAGATGTTATTCTTCGTGTACTTGGTGAAACACAGGACTGTGATTGTTCCTCCTGGCTCAGAAGAGGACACACCGGTGGAATTAGTGGGGAAGGCTGGCAGCCTCGTGAAATAAATCATTTGCCTGTGTGAACAGAAACAGTGCGGCCTGCAGTAGGGTATAAAATGTGATTCACTGCATGTGGGGGAGTTGTTTTGCCCCTATTACCATTGCAGATTGGTGACTGACATGTTGGCATGGGGATGAAGGCCATCTCCCCTCTCGCTGCATAAAAGTAAGGATTTTAATTATATATATATATATTTATTTTAGGATTTTATTTCTAGGGTAGTTTAGGTTCTCTCTATATTTAAGTGCTTCTTCAGGCACTCAGAGGATGACTCTCCCTGCACGAGGTCTGTATTTTCAGGACCTTCACTACCTGGCTACTGCCGTGGTCTAGATGATCCTACGGAAACAAATCCCCAGACCAACGTACATGCTGGCTCTGTCTCAGGCTGCAAAGCGGCCGTAAGTTTGTGTAAGGTGGGTGGCTGAGCTGCGTTCAGTGCTCTTGGAGCACCACAAAGGAGCTGAAGGCTATTTTCCCATTTCGAGCTGTCATTCTCACGGGGCTGCCTACGCTTTCGAGTTTGGCACTGAAAGGTATTTTCCAAAAACAAAATTACAAACTGAGTTAGTGGTTTCTACTGTCAGGTGGGAATAAAGCACTTAATGGTGCCCTGTAAACAGCACTGCTGCCAGCTTCAGTTCTGAACTGTGCACATTTTTAAATCCTCCTTCTCGAGTCATCCATCTGTGCTCACCTGTCCTCCTCTCCACCTGGTGCTGCAAGTATCTGCGCCAGGGGCTTTTAGCGCAGCGTGGTTGGAACCTGCTCTTACCCTACAGAAGTCTTCACCAGGAGGTTTGTACTGCTGGTGCTGGGGTTTCTGCTCGGGGTCGGACGAAGCTGGAGTGGTGGAAGTGCCGCAAGAGGATGGTGGAGGAATGCGACTGCTGCTGGAGCAGGACAGCCAGCAGCTCTGCTTCTGGTCTGCACCCCTCGAGTGTTGCAGGGTTGTTTGGTGCCAGGTCCAGCAGGCTCTTGGGCAGGGCTGGTGGGTCACATCTTACCCAGCTTCTCAGCTTTGTGCCCATGCTGCTCTTCTGAAGCACAGTTTGCTCCTCGGTGCATGTGGTAGGTAGCACATGGCAAAGAGGAGGAAAAGAAATGGCCCTAGGAGGCAGTTTGGCTCAGCAAGAGGTTTTGTGACAGAAAGAAGGGAAAAATGTGGTTGCCATCTGATGCATTAACGTCGTAGGAGCAAGACTTCTTTGTTCTTGGCTTGGCTCGCTGGAAGGAGCAGCTCAGCTGTGCTCAGCTCGTCTGGATCCTCCAACGAGCCCATCTGTTTCCAGGCCAAGTGTTTTGAGCTTTACAAGCAAAAATGAAACACCGAGATGGCTTCATTTCTGCTCGTGGGGTGCGTTTCTTTAGGCTTTTATCAAACCTGCTGTGTTCCTGGGCCTTCAGAGTGAATGCACCAGAGAAAATGGAGTGGGTGTCCCCTGCCTTGCTTGGTCAGGGGGGTCCCAGAAGCAGCATGGTGATGGCCATTAGGTACGGGATCCACGTTCACAACGTTCATGAGAGCAGCATGGTCAGCCTCTGGACAGCCAAGGTGCTCACACCCCGGGCTTTGCTGCATCTCTGGGGGTTAGGAGGACTTCTGAGGAGTGCCACCAAGCCACCCAAGACCTGTGCTTTCACTTCTCTTATCTCATTTCCCCATCTAAAAAAGAGCCACAAAACCTTTCCTTACTGTACAGCAGGACCCTCTGCTCTGCCCAGGCGGAGGCCACCAGGGCATAGGGACAGATTCTGCTGGGCACTTTTGAGCAGCAGCCTACATCAAACACTGGCTACAGCTGGAGCCCTTCAACAGCACTTCCAGCAATGCACTTACCCTGCTTGTTGTGCTCTAAAACAACCTTTACAAGTGGTTTTAATGAATGGTCGCTAATGAAATGCAGAGCAGGTGTTGGCTTCTAGCTCATGATAGCAAATTGGCTCTTTCTGCCCCTGCCCAACAGCCGAGCCCACCTAAGGGCCCTGCAGCAGCTCTGCTTTCCTTGTGCTCGGCCATAAAGCTGTGAAGTTACAGGATAATTAAAGCTTTGCAGCACTAGGTAGGTACTCAGCCTTCTACACCAAATTCACACACAGTGATTGTTTCAGCAGCACCGCAGGAGTTACAGAAAGCTGGTGAAAGAAAGGGAAGCAAATTGCAGCTGACTGAGGGCTGTAGGAACACGCATCAGCCTTCCTACAGCTGCCATATGTTTCTTCCTTCACTGCTCACTTCTTATGGGCCCCCCTGACTTTGTTGGGAAGATATTTGGCATAACGTCTGCTTTTTGCTGTTGTGCTTCCCTCACTGAGGCATTTGTGAGCTATGAACAAGCCACTCAGGCTTCCTCCTAGGATATATATATATATCTTTTTTTATTCCAAGACTTGAAATCCTTCAGTTTTGAAGCATGAGACCAGATGAAAAGTGAGCTTCTTGGCAGAGGCAGCATCTTCCACACCTTAGAAACTGGGGAGGATTCATAAAACATTGTGCTTCATATGGCATGGGAAAAAGCTGGGATAAACAAGGCTGCGCAGATGTGTATTTTGGGAGTTTTTGGAGCAAAGCACCTTGATCAAGGCACCTGCAGGCAAGAAGCTGGGGTTTGGTCTTCTTCAGCCGTGCTCCACCTGGGGGTTAATGCCTTGGATTGTGCTTTGAGGGTGATCTCTGGTGTCCAAGCTTCATTATGCTGCATGCTCATCTCCATGTTAAAATAGAATGGTTCTTCAGTGGAACCTTGAAATACATTAAATCAGCCTCTCTAGCTTTGGTCTCTGCCCCTTTTCTCTCGCAGCATCATTTACGAGGTGACGGGGATGTGGCTGTTCGGGAAGCTGTTCTGCAAAGTCTGGATCTCCTTCGACGTCATGTTCTGCACCGCATCCATCGTCACGCTGTGCTTTATCAGCCTGGACAGGTACTGCTCTGTGGTCACCCCGTACCATTACTCAAGAAGGATGTCCCGCGGCAGGTGAGTGCAGTTGCTTCTCATTCCGGGTCCCTCCGAATTTTTGCTTGGCCATGGCCTATAATGAGAAGGGACCAAATGAACCGTTGGCTTTTTCTGCCCCAAATCAGAACAGAAGGAACTTGGCACCACTTCAAGTTTTGCAGAACTTTGCTCCCACCAAAGTTTCATGTGAAACATTAAAATGAGGACTGCAGGGTGGGGAAGGTTGTCTGAGGGTGGGCAGAGAGGATGCTTCAGGCAGGATCCTCAGCAGGTAAAATAATGGCTGGATATTAATGCTGAAACCAATTGGAAAGATCTACCTGCTGGTGTTTTAAATATTAACAAAAATCCTCTATAAAACCTTCCTTCCTGTTTCTATTCTGCCAGCTCTGAGCATCCCTTATGCCAACCCCAGTTCTGTAAGCCACAGATCCAAGCACCCAGTCATTAGAGTTGTTGATGTGTGGACGTGTTGTCCCCCAGCTTTTTCCCTGCTTAGCGCCTTCTCAGAGCCCTTTGGGAATACTGAGCGGTGATATCCCACACGGGTTACCACGGGGACTGGGCTGTACTGGATGTTCTCAACTCAAAATAACTCAGGCCCTCTCTCCCCTCCCCATCTCGTTCCTTCGGCAGATGCATTGTGATGACCTGCACGGTCTGGGTGTACTCCTCCCTCATCTCCTTCCTTCCTGTCATGCAAGGCTGGAACGAGATCCCCGGGGTGAATTTTGATGCAGGCACCGAGTGCATCTTCGTCACCAACTGGATTTTCGCCATTGTGGCCTCCGCTCTTGCGTTTTTCGTCCCCTTCATGGTCATGTGCAGCATGTACTTCTTCATCTACCGAGCGTCACGGCTCAAGGCCACCCGGATCATGTCTCAGACCCTGGAGCTCCACTACCACCCCAACAGCAAGCGGCAGAACCACCTGCAGCTGGAGAACAAGGCCACGCGGACCATTAGCATCATCATTTCCGTCTTTGTGCTCTGCTGGCTGCCCTACTTTGTCCTGAACGTCTGGCTGGCTGCCCGGGGCACCGACTCCTCTAGCACGGTCCTGGTGGACACCTTCAAGGTCATCACTTGGTTAGGGTATTGCAACTCCACCATCAACCCGATGCTCTACGCCTTCCTCAACAGGGACTTCCAGCGGGCCCTGAAGAAGCTGCTCATTTGCAGGCCCAGGTCTCAGGTGGACATTGGGGAGGACATGGTTTCCATAGCCACCTTTTCCAGGACTGCTCCCGACCTGGAATATGGCATCACTGTGCCGGTGCCCAATGGTGTCCTGAAGGGCAAGCCCAAGCAGTAGGGGTTCAGAGGCGGTCGCTGGAGGTGGGGGTGTAGAAAGTGCAAGATCACGCCCTCGTGGAAAAGTGCATGGTTGGAAAATAGGGGAAGGAGGCTGAAATATTACAGCTGGGGGCATATGGCAGCGATGCATTTCTTTCTCTTCCACAGTTTTATGAACAAAGAGGAATTTGTTATAGCTAATGGAGCTCATTCTTTCCTGGGTAATTATTTTTTTAATGACTATTTCCCAGTATGAATCCAATCTTCATGCTAGGGAAAAGAAATCAGTAGAATAATGTGACTTTGTCTTACTGTATGCACATGCGGGTGATCTACAGCTCAAGTTGTGAGGGTATTTCTTACTGATCGAGCCCCCATAGCTCTCATCTGGCAGTTTACATTACAGATGTGACCAGGTGTAATAAGCACGCTGTCATTCTGTGAAGGGGAGGTGGCAGGAAGGGTCTGGTCAAGCTGCTCACACTCTCTGGAAGCTGTCTGCACAGGGTTCAGCTTGTTCACTCGCTTCTGAAATAGAGGGTTAGAGCTTTCCCGTTTCAGCCTCAGTGTTTGACAACGTAGGATTGGTTCAGCAGCAGGCAAAAAGAAATACGTGCTGTGCATCACTTCTGTGGCTAGTCTGTAAAATCTGAGACCAGTGCTTCAGGGGCTTGCTGTGAATTACCTGTGAGTCTCCTTATTAATTCTGGAAGGGAACATTCCCCCATGTCAGAGGCCAGGAGATGAGTGAGGAGACTTGCTGAAGCACTTCTCTGACAGCTAGAGCACCCAGCGGCCCTGGAGCTCAATGGCAATTACAGGTGACTGACACCAGGCGCGCAGCAGAGGAGTTATTTACTGTGTCTTTGCACTGTTATGGCTGTGTGATGACGCCACGAGAGGAGCTGTATGGTACTGCTGCACCACACACCAATAAAAAATGATGATAAATAAACAGCCTTTCCTTTACTGACAAAATTCAACCCACTGTGCATGGACTTTGAGCAGAGGGTGTAGAAAAGCAGGGCATAAATCCAGGTCTAGCCTGTTCCAAACTTAAACAAGGCACGATGAGAGTAGGGAATGAAGCTCGACGTGAGCTGGCAGTGGGCACTTACAGCTGAGAATGCCAACCACGTCCTGGGCTGCACCAAAAGCAGCGTGGCAGCAGGGCGAGGGAGGGGATTGTCCCCCTCTGCTCTGCTCTCGTGAGACCTCAGCTGGAGTCCTGCATTCAGCTCCAGGGACCCAGCACAAGAATATGAACAAGTCCAGAGGAGGCCATGAAGATGATCAGCAGGCTGGAGCACCTCTCCTATGGAGCCAGGCTAAGGGAGGTGGGTTTGTTCAGCCTGGAGAAGAGAGGGCCCCAGGGAGACCTTACAGCGGCCTTCCAGTACCTAAAAGGAGCTGCAGGAAAGCTGGGGAGGGACTTTGTGTCAGGGGGTGTGGCGATAGGATAAGGGGGAATGGTTTTAAACTAGAAGGGGGGAGATTTAGGTTAGATATAAGGAAGAAATTATTTACCATGAGGGTGGTGAGGCACTGAACAGGTCACCCAGAGGAGCTATGGATGCCCCAATCCCTGGAGGTGTGGGCTGGATGGGTCTCTGGGGAACCTGGGCTGGTGGGAGGTGTCTCTACCCATGGCAGGGGGGCTGGAATTAGATGATCTTTAAGGTCCCTTCCAACCCAAACCATTCTGTGATTCTATGGTTATTCCTATTGCTCTGAGCGCTCATCTGGCCTTCAGAGAGCACTGGCTCCCTGCAGGAGGGCCACAGAGAACCTCATTGAAGGAAGATCCTGGAAAGGGCAGAATTGCACTGTAGGATCATAAATAACATTGGGTAAAAAATAGGAGCCACCCCTCCCATGAACTGAGAGGTGGTGAAGTCACACAAGTGATGGTGACTGCTGAGATAACAGCCATTTCTCTCCCCACCCTGTTTTTGGTGTGGTCTTACACTGGTTTATGTGAGTCACTGCAATGTGAGCCTGCTCTTGGACCCCTCTTCTATGGACATGAAGCTCTTCAGGGATGCTTTTCAAAATGTTTCCAAAAAGGCTTTTTCTGAGCAGTGGGACAGGTGAGGCTTCTGCATCTTGGGAAGCTGTGTGCACACAGCAGGATACATAGGCTGGTACGAGGCTTGCCACCAGGGCTGTAGCTTGACCTGCGTAGCCTGGGATCTGAGGCAGAGTTGGAAAGCTGCTGCTATTGTCTGCACATAGCTGAGAAAAAGCCTGCCTTCACTGCTTTCTGTTCCCTTCCATTCCAGTAGGTAAGCACAGAGGATACTCACATTAGACCCCAGGCCTTTGTTCTTAAAGTCACTGTTGATCCTTTGGTTTGAAGAAGAAGCATCCTGCTGGACAGGGAAGGAACAGAGAAGCGCAGCATAGTTAGAGGTCTGACAAAGATGGAAACAGCACTGGAAGTTGGAATGGCATTGGAAGTCTGTGCAGCCTGGTTCTGAAGAGCTGGTGAAATATAGTCCCAGTGCTTATGGGCGTTTTGAAGCTCAGGTAGGTGTTTCATAGCACAGAGAGACGTCCTTTTACCCCACACTGGTGGGGCTCAGCAAGCAGAGCTGCCAGAGGCAGGGGAATGAGGGCTCGCTTCAATACCTGAGTTCAGAAATGCTTTGGTCAGGGAAAAAATTTTCTTGGTCAAAGCATGGAGGGACCCTGGAATAAGTAACTACTTAAATCCAGCACGGAGGTACACCAAGTAAAGAGACAGCTCACTTCTTACTTTCTACTCTCCATCTGTGTTCACTGACGTGGCAGAGAAGCTACAGAAGCACCCAGAGCTTCACCCAATTATAAATGCACAGTTAAATGGCCACGTTTAACTGACATTAAGAACTTAGAAATACAAGGATAAGGGAGGAGGACAGTTTTCTGTTTTGACACAGATAAACTTGATTAAATCCTAGTTTTGACTAAATAATTACTACAGCATCCTGACTTCAACTGGACAAGCCAGCATCTAAGACAGAAATATCTGAAAGCACAATGGAGAACATCTTTGCAAGCTACTCTTAGCTTATACCACAAGTGTCAGCTGGCTTAATTCTAGTCACAGTATCATACCAAAGTACAGTGATACCCAGGAGTTCCAGGAGTTGAAGTCAGCTGCTTTTTAAGAAACTGATGTCAATTTCAAGAGCTACAAATTCAAAACTAAGCCTGAAAATTACTGTAGAACAGTAAAATGCATTTAGGCAAAAATTGTTCTAATAGCCCAAGTTATCCCATCTTTCTCTCCCTGTTAACACTGGAGAGATAATTTCCAGGACTCCATAATCCACACCTCTCAGTTTAAAACAGCTCTCAGTTTGAAGACAGCTCAGTTTCCTTCTCCAGCCAGCATCTCACTTCCAAGCTCCTTATACATCTTCGGATCATCATGTGCACTGCGGCAAGTACAGGACAGGAAAGCAAAGGCAGTTACAGAAACCAACAGCCTGTCCCTGTTCCAACTACACGAGGCTGCCACCTGCAGCAGGCACAATGCACGTTTTCAACAGAAGCAACTACTGATGGTTTTTTAAATAAAAAGTTTATTAAATCATTTAGACTTGAAAGAAGTCACAATAATTAATGCACTCAACAATTATAGCAAGTGCATTCTGTACACCACCAACCCAAATGGATTGATTCCGTATTTTATAAATAAAATTTAACATATTTACAATGAGAAATAAAAGCATGGCATTAGGCAGTTAAATTAGCAGGTTACACAAATGCCTACCAGTTGATTTTTTTTAAAAAGTACAAATCTACAAGATTACATATGACACGTATGACTTCATTAGGTTTAAATTGTCAGAATCACAACATTTTCGTACATAATTTTTACTATGGCTCTTCCAACCATTGCCTGTAAGCCCTCTTTTAATGGCTAAAAGCTCCTTTTCCTTCCCTACGGGTTTATCTGTATAAAATGCATTCCCTAAGATCTACTATAGTGCAGAAACATGAGAAAAATTTCCTCTAATGACTGGCTATGGAAAGTGACAATATGTACAGCTGTGGTAATTTTTTTTTGCTTTAAAAATAGTGCAGATTCCCAGTTTACCCACCAGGGACAAAAATGGAGTCATTTTTTTCCTCCAAAATCATCTTCATTTCACTGAAGAGCAAGTGATTCGGATATACACTCACTAGGCTTAGAGACTGTAATTTGCTATATAAAAATACAGTATTTTAATTCTATTTACATGTTACAGATCTCTCACTTACCCAGCAAGCTGACATTTACAAGCTTCAAAAAAACAAAATACACAAAAAAAACCCAAAAACCCAACAACCCCCCAAAAAAGATAATGGAGTACGACATTGGTAAGCACAGTAGCTGGACCCATCCACCTAGGAGAGTTAAGGTAAGAAAAATGGAATGTGAGAAGTGTGGTTACTGGCTTTTGTTGGCTGTCAAAGTAAACAAAAATCTGTCCAACATGTCTTGAACATTAATCATGGCAAAAAAAGTTAAGTAAACGTTTCCAAGATAGACATTCTGCATCATAGGATCCTTCTGCTAAACAATCCCTTTAAAACCTGCTGAGTGGAAGAAGTGATCCTGAGGATAATTATTTGCTTGGTTGTCTCGAATGCTTATTTCCTGATAAACTCATTGTCCGTGACCTCTGCCTCAGCACTGGTTTTGCTGGGAGTTCCAAGTCTTCAAATACAGGATTCTCTATGATTGCTGCAGCCTCTGGTCTTTCAGTGGGACTTGGAGAGAGCATGTCCTTCACCATGGCGTACTGAAAGAAAACATGAGATGTGCTATGGGAACCAATTCATAAATTCACTCTTATTTAATGTTCTGACTTCAGCTGTCTGTATGAACTACTAGAAAGCGTTCCCAGTTGCTTTCTTAGTAATTTGGGTATTAGTATGTTGGCACAGTAATTAGAAACACATTAAACGTTTGAGAACGTATCACTGTGCATTCCTTAAATCGCCTTCACTATCAAGGACTACAATCGATTTGGAAAATGAAATCTCACCCACGATTCAATAGTTATAAAACCTTTACATTATTTGGAATCGTAAGGATTTTATAACAAATAAAATGTAATTCATGAGTAGTTTTCAGCTTTATGCTTAAGCCACCGTTTTTAATGCCATGCAAGTAATTTTTCATGGTTTCATAGAACTTTTCCTTTAAATATACAGGTAGTTTGAAAATCTGTCTTAAAGTTAGAATTACTTAACAAAGCATCTTTCAGAGTAGAGAACAAAATGTCCTGTTCCAGCTGAGCACAGCATATTGAATTCCTCCAGACAGCCTGCAGCTGTAAAGCAAAAAAGGCTCATCTCATTTAGCTAGCGGTGTGAAGCTACCAAGAAAACCCAAAAGCACTTCAGCTTTCTACTGGAGAGGTTTTGTCTATCACCTCCTCTTTTTATCTTTAACCCTATCGTTTCAAGGATTTGACTAATTTGGTTTCCTACTTGATGATCCAGTTCCTGGAACTAGATCCCATACAGCCATGATGCTACTGTGATATCTCCACTTTCTGTCTAGAACTCTGCGCCTTCTCCTTGTGAATATGGATTTGTTGCAAGAAGTCACGGCAAGATGTAGGCAACACGAGTAACATCAAGCAACAAGAGAAAACAAGTAGTATTGTGTACTACTGGAGATAAACTTGTGACAGAAGCATCAGCATCCACACTACTATAATGTTCTAGAATGTTAGAATTTTGGAAGACAGTAAAGTTCACAGGCAGAGAAATGTGTCTTAAACAAAAGCTGGTGTTTTGGTGTTTTTTCCCCTTCTATTTGTACTTGCAAAACAGTTGGAAAGCAAAGAAAAAAGCTACGATTACTAGCATGAGACATACTTACTTCTTGTGCATATTTCTGAATGAACAGTGGTGGAAAGTTCAAGTTTCTAACATCACTCAGGGTCTGCAAAAGTGTTAGGAAAACGCATTAATTTTCCAAAATATCATTCTTAACATCGTTATTCTTTTTGAAAAATATGCCACTTCTGCAAACAAATCAGCCTGATGGAGAAAAACTTTGTTTACAGGTCTTGCTTTAGTGGTTAAAATTACAACACGCTTAACCAGGCGTGTTGCTGCTCCCCCAGGCATACAGCCTGAACCCAAAATCATGTTACAAGAGTTGTGATCTCTGCAGTTTTAAATTATCCAAATTTGCACTATCTCACTCTGGCTCAATAAAGTGCTCTGCAGCATCTGTAACCCCCAAGGATCACCTACACCAGTATTTTACCTACACCAGTATAAAGACTGAAAATGACTGGCTCTGTCTTAATAACGTAAGCACAGTCTTTGCTTAATGTTTATGGAGTGACAGATTTATCAGCAATTTTGAAAGAAGTTGTGTATTATGTGTCCTTGTAACACAGCTATCCCCATCATTCGGTCTTGCATAGGCAGCACGTTGGCTCCATCTAGTGACAGGATTTTTCCCACATTCAGCCAAAGTTACTTGCAGCAGGCTGCCTCAAGAGTTGAACTTCTGTAGTTTCCAGAAACCCATGACCCTCTTTAGCATCTTGTTTCAGGACAAAACATATGAACTCTGAATTAAATCCACTATTACTCATTGGAAGAGCAAACCAATCAGTTAATAGTGATGGGCAACCCCTGATCAAGGAAACTGAGCTTTATGACTATAAACTACTTCAAAACACTTCATTACTTTACCAAGTCACTCTGCATTTAGCGATCTGTTCTCAACATCTGATCTGGAAATAAACTGCACTGCCAGAGACTTTAACTGCTGACAGTCTGAGGCAGAGGCAGGTCTCACATTCCTCCTCTGGGGATTTTTCAGCCCTTTGTCCCGGACTGCAAGGATTTGCTGGGCTCCCTGGGGAGGCAGAGCATTCTTCGCTTCAGCGAACAGTGGTAAGACTTGGCTGATGCCAAGGAAAACTTCAGTGTAGCCTTCAGTGTAACAACTTGTAAGCGACTATTAAAGAAGCTAATCTCCAGGACTGTAATCTCCAGGACTGACAAGAGATGTCTGAAGGTTCTTTTTATCAAAAAGTGAAAGTCTAGGCAAGTTAGGGCAATCTTCTTACTCTGTTAAGAAGCAAAAGTCATGGGGTCTTTGCATACACTTTAGGATTCATTCTGATTACTTGCTTTGCTTCTGTAGTCAGGACATAAACTGGGACAGCAAAGCTTGTAGTCACCGCTGCAGGAGATCTTAAGAATCCAGGATAGCTCCTTGTTGGGTATTTGTCTCAGGAAAACTGAATTAGGGAAACTCAAATTGGTTTTAGCACAAGGGGTTCAAGTTAAGCACTGCCATTCCTTCTCTAGACTATGCTCTTCTGTATCAAAAAGCCAGACAATTTTAAGGGAGAGAAAGCAACACCAGCTGTTGAATAGGTGAAGCATTTGGTCAGGCTGCATTCATGGTGTGCTTCTTAGATCTCTGCTAAAACCAGTCCATCTTCACATAAGCATTTAAAAACCACCACATTCATTAACAATGGATACATATTATAATGATTCTTTCTTTCCTGCAGAGGTCATTGGTCACCACGTACAAGAAGAAAATCCTTGCTGGCTATAGCTCCTGTTCTCTATGAATTTGTTCCTCTGAAAGATGGATCTCACATGCATCTGAACAGCAAGGAAGTCAAACCTCCCAAATTCACATTTGATCCAATAGAAGTCATCTGTTACTGGGGAGACTGCTTTAAGCTGAGCAATGAGACAGACTTACTGCTAAGACTTTATCCAAAACATTGAAAAATTATTCCTTTTCTTATAAAAAAAAATGCTCTGGAGATGCAAAAAGAAGTGGTAAAAACACAGAGCAGGACTCCAATTCTTGAACAAAAGATGAGCTGGTAGGCTTGAAGTTACAACCTTTACCGTTTGAGATCTAGAATATCCTAATTCAGTAGTTTCTCTTACTTTAGATAACAGAGGAACTTTGTAAAAAAGTTACAGCCTCCATCTGACTGCACAAATTAGGAAAACTGCAGTTCATTTCCAGTGATTCAGCACTATGTACAAGGCTGATAAAGATACCAGGGTCCTAGTTCCAACACTGTTTCAAAGCTGTGAAGAACAGCTTGCAAGTGTTTCACAGAGCAAACATCTCTTAAAGAAATGGTCAAACTGAAGACAATCTTTGGTGTTGTACCATACCTACCTTGACTCTCTCCATCTGTGTGCTGAAAGGGTAAAGCAGCTCGAAGAGAATCAGTCCCAAAGAAAAGATATCCACCTTGTGCGAGTAGGTGTTTCCACAGATCTGAAAATTCAGAAGTAAGGTCAGGTCAGTCAATCTAGTCACTGCATGGAGTTACAGACAATGTCATCAGCCCCTTTCAACACAGGGAAGCGACTAACTCCGTGCAGAGCTGAAAACAGGACAGGTACTGTACTGCAACAGCCTCTGGACACACAAAACTTTATCAAATGAGTATGGCTGAGCAAGCTCCTGATCATCAGACCCATCTGCAAGGCAAAATGTTTCAACTTAAACCTCATGTACAACAGTGCATCCTTAATGAACTTGAATATTATACAGTTTTATTTTTAATAAGAGCAAAATAAAGCAATCCATCAAGTAGAAATCATTAGCCACTTTTTTACTATTACATATAAAAGTTACATATACGTATGTCTTATTGAATGTGTATTTTGTACATACGTATGCTAAAAGTACTCATTTTGAAATTCAGTTTAGCTCAAAGCTCTACTTTGATGAGAAATCATTTAAGTAACGCAATTGCAACAATTTACTAGAAAGAGTGCCTGGTATTTGAACTCCCAGGAATTCAGGTGTCTCCTGGGTGGTGCTGGAAATAGCTTCAGAGTAGAGAGCACAAACCTGTTCTGGGCTCATGTAGAGTTTGGTCCCTACTTGTCCTGTGTGCCTGGCATAAGCAGGCATGGGGGTGAGTACCGATTCCTCCTCCTCGTCTTGATCCATTGCTGTTACCAGTCCAAAATCCCCAACCTTTACCACATCGTCCATTGTGAAAAATATATTGGAAGGCTGAGAAAACAAACGGGAGAAAAGAAAAGGTTATACACAAGAATGCGTTTTGCCAGGTACACCACTTTTATTCATATAATCCATGCTGTCAAGGCTGAAAATGCACCCTGAACATCACATTAGCAGCACCAGCTCAGAATCTCAGCTACGCAAGTAAAGAGAATCACCCCTGCATGAACCAGGCTCTGTTCTGGAAACCCAGGCTGCTCATTTCTCGGCTTCCGGTAGAGGTCCACTAACACTACGGAGATCTAATGAGTAACATGCAGAAAAGTCAACAGCTGTGGGGAACAGCACCGATAAGTTATCCAACTTTCCAAACACCTGGCAAATTCACATCATGTGCGAGAGTTCTGACTTGGGTATTTTTTTCCAATCTCCAAGTGCTGAACTCATTTGCAGTATTAAGATGATGTGCTACATGCTGGTTATCTTACAGATAGGCTGGAAGTCCGGGAACAAGGTGTGCTTTTCAGCTGGTACTGCATAGCTTAACTGTGGGAATAACCATTTGTGTAATGGAATTTGTTTATTATCTGAAGCTTAAATACTTCACAAGAGCAGTAACAGCAACTATTTGTCTTGTCTTGCTTTTAACCTACTGATAAAGGAAATAAGAACTGAAAAAAAACCTGGGGTGCCCCACTTGCTAATGGTACACATCTCAGATTGTTTCTTCCAGAGCTTCGCATTCTGGCTGATCATAGGATCACAGAATGGTTTGGGTTGGAAGGGACCTTAAAGCCCATCCAATTCCAGCCCCCTCACCACAGGCAGGGACACCTCCCAGCAGCTCAGGCTGCCCAAAGCCCCATCCAGCCTGGCCTTGAGCACCTCCAGGGATGGGGCATCCCCAGCTCCTCTGGGCAGCCTGTTCAGTGCCTCACCACCCTCACCGTAAAGTGATGACACGACACATGCCAAGTGAGCAATTAGTTCTTTGAAAGCTGCCTGCTCCACCTGGCTCACAGATAGAGACAGACACGATTCTGGAGAGAGAACAGACTGCTCCTGCCAGGAGTAAGCAGCAGCACTTCAAGGTTATGGACAAGGAAAGCTACGTGTGGAAAAAGCAACAGGTGGTGCTGGGCACGCTCCTCTCATCGCTCCTGGACCTTCAAGGCTGGGAGAGCCTGGTCCAAGCTTTGTTGGCAAAAGCCCTGGAACAGGAGAAGGCAGGTAGACATGGGGCAGTATTTTTCCGCCTGACTAAAGGACTACAAAGCTGACCTGTTTCAAAGTCCATCCGACTTCCTCTGTTAAAAAACAAACCCGCTCCATGCAAGGAAGAAGACAGAAGAAAAGGCTTCTTGTTTTCCTAAGCAGGTGAAACACCCAGGCAGCTTGGTGATAAGCAAGCAGTTAGATATAACTTGTTATTTCCACAGCACCCACATCATGCCTCGAGAACTGCCATCTGAGACAGGTCTTACCTCCCGCTGCGTTTTCCAGTGATCTATGTCCTGCCCTTTAGAGTCACAGCTCCTTTAGTGTTCAGAAGCTGCCACCCTGTAAACCCAGAGCATCTTTAGGCTCTCAAGCATCGTGGGTCCCTTCCAACTCAGGTTATTCTATGATTTACACAGCACCCATCCTCAGACTGGGTGCACATTATCAAAAATCTTTTTAGCATCTTAATGCTAAAACATTATTTGGCATTTGACCAAGTGAAGAACTAACGCCTAACTGGACTTCCAGGATGCAAGCATAGTGTTGTACATGCAGGGCAAGTCTTCTGAAGCACCGAAGTTGTTTGCTCAAGGAGTCTCTTCAAGTTTTTTTTAAGCCAAGTAAACAAAATCTCGTGTCCAAGCAGCTGCCAACATTGAACTTTTCAGATGTCCCAACAGAACTCTACACAGTGATTAAGAGTGAAACAGCTTTATGAAGACCTACGTAAGCTTTACTGAACAGTGATCTCACTGAAGAGCCCGCAGAGTTCCAACTGAAAGTATTGTTAGGAAATGTTACTGATTAACATGTTTAGCGACACATTAATACAGGGATTAAATTACTTCTTCGGTCACTTTCTCCAGCACTAAAGATTTTTCTGATAATTGGCTTAAGGTAACTGCTTAATGCTGATGTGGAAAGAAAATACCCAAACAGGTTCATGAGTTTTACGAGTTTTTCCAACTTTGACTTACTTTTCTGTTACCTAATTTGAATCCCCTGTTACAACCTTGTCTGAAATAGAGCCTTATCCTTTGTTTCTAGTGGTCTCAGGTGATTACAATCTGAGGGGCTACAAGAATGGTTGCAATCATTTCAGAACTCACTTCACTGTATCAATACCTCCTCAAATACGCACACAGAAACAGGAGCTGACTCTCCACCATTCAGCAAAAGCAAAGGACTCCATTCCTCGCAGCTTACAGGAAAAAGACTAACTTCATCCAGGCTTTTTAACCAAATTCTGGCATCTGGTAACAAATGCTGACACTTCAGTGCTAAAAGCTCCAGCACTAATGTAGGATCAGAAGCAAAATGAAAAGGGCACAAAAAGTTACTCCTGACTTCAGTTATCTGCAGCATCAGGGGTAACAACCACCGCTGCCTTTCCCTGCTGTGCAGGGCTCCTCGCCAGTCTCACCAGTCCACGTGTTATATCAGATGTTAAAAGTTTATGGATCCTTCAGAAAGCTGCTGTAACATAGTCAGAACTGACTCAATTTGAGTCCAGAACAGTCTGCATTTCAATCCCGGAGCAGCAATATTTAACTTGTATTGTCCCTAACCAGGAGTAACACTGCTGCTGTTCAGAAAGAATAATAGCAGAATTGTTTCATTTCAAAAGGAAGAAAAAAAAAAATCAAAATAGGTTTTTCTGTTTTGCTTCTGAGCCACACCACTGAGCAGTGAGTGAACCTGCATCAAGTTCCTGACCTAAAAACGCCATAAAACCAATGCCACTGATCCGTGCCAGGTACACGAAGTCTTGCTGTAAGACAGACTTTGACTGCAGTAACGAACGATTGGTTTACTTCCTGGAGCACTACGCCTCCAAAGTATTACAGACATTAGCTCAGCTTCTGTGAAATCGATTTTGAGATCACTGATCAGCTATCCTAGCAGGATTCTCCTGTGAGGAGAAGCTGGGAGAGCTTGGAGAAGGGAGGCTCAGGGACGCTGTCTGTGTCCATAACCACCCGCGGGGAGGCTGCAGGGAGCACGGGGCCAGGCCCTCGTCACGGTGCCCGGGGCCAGGCCGAGAGGCGCTGGGCACAGCCTGGAGCCCAGGAGCTCCCTCTGAGCACCAGGCAGCCCTGCTGGACTGGGCGGGGATGGAGCCTGGCACAGGCTGCCCAGAGCCTGGGGGGCTCCAGGAGCCACCTGGACGTGGGGCTGGGCCCCCAGCTCAGGGTGACCCTACTGGGACAGGGATGGGACCAGATGGCCCCTAGGGGTCCCCTTCCCGCTTCATCCTTTGTGTGCTCTGTTTCCAATGTCGTACTACTCCCGTACACACACAGAAGGTACCTGTAACCACACACTCCTCATCTGTCACTTCACAGCAGAACTTGACACAGCTAAACAGTGGGTAGAGTCAGTCCACGTGTTTCAGGAATTTTACAGCACTGGAGACATTTGTATGGCAGCTTGGGCACAGATAATTCACATTACAATAGCTCCAAAGACAATCTCACAGCAGCGAACTAGGAAATACCTGTCTACAGACACAGCCAGTGAGAGAACTAGTTAAAAGCAGAATCTGGAAAGTTCAGGCATTCAGTGATGACCGTGCCAATAAACATTTCCTATAGTGCCCTATGAATACAAACCTTGAGATCCCTGTGCATCAATCCTTTACTATGCAGGAAGTCAACTGCTTCAGCTATCTGCAGAAATATCTGCAGACACTCTGTCCTCTCCCTCTCCTCTATCATACATCTTCCGCTCATCCAGTCTTTAAGGTTCTCTTTTCTGCAGAGCTGCATTTGGATGTAAAGATACACCTTTGGAGAGGTGGGCTTGACTTTTTCCACAGTATTTTTTGAAAGGTCCAGGCTTAAACTTGTTGGCCTTGGTGGAGAAACAGAGAGGGGACTTCCTGAAGCAGATTTCTTGTTACCAGGTTCCTTTGCACTTGTTGGCTTATCCTCAGAAAGATTTCCGTCTTGTGAAACGTCAATTTTGTCTTCCTTACTAGAAGCATTTCCACAACCAGAATCTTCAAACACAATGGAAGAGGAGGTCCCCTCTCTCAGCTGTACAACAGGGACAGGCAGAGGACAGATTTCCAAGGAGTGACCCAACGTGGAGTGACCCAACTCATTACTGTTGATAGTGCTGTCTTCCACATCGCAGCCTGTAAGGACGCTGTCCTGAAGATTTAACAGTGGATCTTCTGACTGCTGCAAGTCCCTGTTGTCTGTACCATAAAATTCCAGAGGAGAAAACTCACTTTCAGACGAGTCAGACTGACCACATGGTATTCCCATGGAGAAAGACTGTCCCCTCTCTGATGAAGTGGCAATAACTTCAATGTGGTCCTTTGTAGAAAACGGCTCTGTTCTGATCTTAAACGATGGGACATCCATTGGACTGGGAGAACTGAGAGGCCAGTCAGTGCTAGAAGAAACAAAAATCAAGAGATCAGAACTATAGAGCTTCATCCCACTAGAAATGCATTTTCAGAAGACCAAGTTTAAACAAATACTTCCTCTGAAAAAAAAAAAAAAAAGCATTGCACTGTAACAGTAAATAACTACCTGTGTATGGGAATCACTAATAACCAGGATATGACACCCATTTTTCTAAGTGGGCACAACATCTCCTCACTGTGGTGGTTTTACTCAGCTGGGCAGCTGAGCTACACCACAACTGCTCTCTTGCTCCCCCTCCTCAAAGGGAAAGGGGGAGAAAATACAACAGAAAGGGCTATTGAAATAAGGGTATTGAAAAAAGGGTATTGAAATAAGGACAGGGAGATCACTCACCAATTATTGTCACAGGCAAAACAGACATAAGAGAGGGAGATTAATATAATTTATTACCTATTACTAACAAGCTAGAGCAGTGAAAAACTAAAAGCAAATTAAAATAATCTTCCCCCCATTCACCCTCTTCTACATCCTGCCCCTGAATGGCACAGGGGAACAGGGAATGGAGACTGTGATGAGAAAAAAATAAAACATTAGCAAACTCTACTGCCTGTGTTTCTAGCGTGCAATCAGGCTCATCTTTAGCTCAGGAAAACTCAACCCTTTAGAACACGCACTGCAATGACTACTTAAAATCCTTTGGAAAAATTACAGCTGTGAAATGTTAATTTGGTGCCTGAAATATAAAAATCGCTGTATTCTAAAAATTGTTAGGCATGTTAAGATGTTATTATGAGACTGCTAAATAGTGGGTCAGAAGAATATTAGGCCTCATTGGTCCCTTGCCACCTTTAAATGTTGCTAACATACACCCACTTTTTCCTTATTCCTAACACCTCATGTGTTTTATCTCATTTTTCATTTTTAGCCTATTTCTAACAAGCTTTATGAATCAGTCTGATCACCCATCACAAATTTATGCCAAAATATACTAATTGAACTACTGAAGTACTGAATCAGAGCTATCAAAACCAAAACAAAGAGGAGGACAGCTGTGGAAAGGAACGAAGAGGACAGAGATGCCCAAGTTTTAAACCAAATCACAGTACTGAATAATGCCCCAACCTTCCAAAAACCCCTGATTACAGAAGTTAACTTAGGAATTACAAGATCTAAGCTGAAAGAAGAACCTTAACACAACAGAGGACCCAAAAATTGAGAAATGCCATGCACAAATGTACCTTGTTAAACTGAGAATTTAACAGACTAAGTTAACAATTTCTTTCTTACATAGTCTCTTCATCTTCCTGGATCATCTACCAGTTCCCCTTTTCTGTTGGTCTACAACCTCAAATTCAACTGAGTAAAAACACCGATGTATTACCTTTCATCTTTTAACCACTGCTCATCCATCTTTTCCTGCCATCTCTCAGGTGGAGCTTCCAGCCAGGCGTTGAAGTACCGAACAATACCTGGATGCTCGAGTTTAGCTAACGCCTTGACTTCCCGCATCACCTTTTCACGAGCCAGCTCCCTAGGATTTGGGTGAGAAGAAAAACAGAGACACGGTCACATAAAGCAGCAGCACAGCACAGAAATTTCTGCAAAACAAGGTTTAACCAAAGTTAGCCCAGTATAAGCCAGGCTAGTAATATTGCTCTTCACATGAAAAGCCCTATCTGTTTCAAATTCCCCAGAGTATCTCCTTCAGGTTAGGAGCACGGGGAAGCAGTATGTGCTCATAATGGTTAAGCATTTAGTCACCTCTTTTCAAATAGTTACAGGCAGCAAAACTCAGAAGAAAAGGTTTATCTAGCTCTCAACTATTTACAAGGGCAGAGAAGTCCACTAAACAGCAATATTCTACAGGGATGTAGAAGACACTGGCACAAAAGACAGACAGAAATGGCTTAGTGTTTCTTTTTTAATTGGCAAAATGTAATGACTACCTCCATTCTACAGATAGGAAAATAGGTAGCCTGCTACCTACTGAAGTACATGAACTCTCTTCATAGGAGCGTAACTCCATCAAATTAATTCTGATGGTTTTATTTAATGGATTTAGATATGCTTGGAAAATAAGTCTCCAACCAAAACCCTTAATCTTCAATAATTATGCTTATTTAACACATTCGAAAATAAGTAATTCTAGATTTCATGGCTTTACCCCCTCCCTCTACTGGCCTGCCTGTTGCTGTTCTAACTTGAGATTTCCAGAAGCAGTGTCTCCCATCTCCCACTAAAAGGAAGTGCTGAAAGTTCTGTGTAGGGTAATTCAGCAGCAAGGCTTGACCACCTATGACTGAAAGAAAAGGTAGGGGCTGTGGGACCAGAAAATGAAACAAATGGACAAATGGAGTCAAAAAGGCCAGAGAGGGGAAAAAGAGAAAGGGTGGAATAGGAAAGGTAAGGAGAGGAAGGAGAAAAGCAAATTAACAGTGCTACAAACAACTAGTGCTGTTATCAAAGGCTCAATTCATCAAGGAAATCAAAAGAAGTTCCCAGGTAGCTGCAGCACCCTCACAAGGGCCCTGCTATGTCACTAGTTTAGCCAAGCAGGTCACCCTTCTGCTGCGAGTACATGTGCCAAATTCTCGATGCCAAAATTAAGTCAGCCCCCCATTAAAAAAAAAAAAAAAGTCATTCATCCCGTGCAGTATCTGGGAAATCAGTTCAGGAGCAGACGGTTCAGCACAGGATCCCACCATTCATGTCTTTTTCTGTATCTCCCACTCATTCAGTACCTGTTAGGTAAACGGATCCTCTTGATAGCATAGTTGCAGTCATCCACTTTATTTCTGGCTTCAAAAACAACTCCAAAGCCTCCACGACCCAGACACTGAATTGGCTCAAAATCTGTCAGGTATCTGGGAGGAAAGGTATGAGAAAGGGAGAGAGGAATAGATGGAGGATAACGGAGAAAAGTGCAAGGTGAGTTAAAATCATTTGTCAAAGTATTAATTCTGTGCAGACAACATGTTCTGAATGACTTCAAGCATTTCCCCATTTTTTTCTTCTGTATACCCATCCACTGAGGCAATCAGATGGTTACCTACTTAATGAAACAGACAGGTGCTATTACCCTTGGCAAGACCCCTTTACACATGGGCATAAAAAACTAAGGAAGATTCTCAGAGTATCAGGTTCAATGTATACTGGATCATGGACCATGGATATTTAGCCTAAGTTCCTATGCCTGAATTTGGTGGTGACAGCCAAGTATTTTCCTAAATCATGATTTGCCTTCAACTCCATCCCAAGTAAGTATTTTTGCTACTAGTCCTTCCAAGCATCTCTTCTGAAACACCGTTTTTAAATCTTACCACCTTTCTTATTCCTTCTCATCTTATATACTCCAGTTCCTATTTTCAGTGGGCTACAAATGCACAAGTTCATGTTTTCTCCAGAACACCAGTGATGCATCCCTATACACCCTTCAGTCTTAACTCCTTCATAATAAAGATTTGTTCAAAATATACTCTGCAGAATAAGCAGAGCATATAGAACATGTTTCCATTCAAAATTCCCTTATATTACTTAAATCCAAAAGCACAAAAACAGAGGGAGGGAGCGCTGATTAAGAACTTCAAAAATCAATCCTCCATATCACATATCCACAATGAACAGGTGACCAACACTCCCAAGCACAGGTACCACGTAGGCTCTCAGGGATTGCTTAGACAAATCACCTCTCCCTATTATAAAAGGGTGACAGGATTCTTTCCGATTATCCCGAGTGGTCTGAGAACTAGGACAGGTAAGAGCCAGTGAACACTAACTCTTTTCCAGACAGTATCAAATGTAATACCGATTGAAAATGCCGTACATACTGCATTGGGCTGAGCTCACCTGGATACGTATCCAGAGTTCTTGACATCACTCCAGCTGGTGTCCTTAACATCTCCACAAGCAGGCTCATATTTACTGTCAGTCTGGCACTGTGTTTCAGATTCCTTCCGCAGCTAACATGAATGACCAAAAGAAGAACAAACAACAAAAAACAGTTCAAGTCCTAGTACGTGAGACCAGTTTGTACCCTTAGATATAGCATTAAATAATTCCAGTGTGAACATCTCTGAAGACATCAGATGTGGTTGAAGCAATCTAGTTTGTTTGCTGAAGCAGTTAAGTAAATACCACACTGCAGCTGACAGCCTTCACAGATAGATTAAATAACAAATTTAGGCTATGTTATCTTGTAAATTATTAACTTATTAACACTACTCAGTGCAGACTTGAAACCAAAGGAAAAGGCTAGAATAATACTTTCTGTACTTAGGATTCAGCAACAAAAATACTTACTCTGCTGTAAGGATGTGGATGGAAGAGTTTGCGTACAATGAAAGTTGTGGCCACAATGCAAAATATGATGGTGCCAACAATTTCTTTCCACCAGTGAAGTAGAAGGACAGGATCTTTTTTGCGAATGTTCTTGTAATTCATATCATCAAAAAATCTGACGGTGATCTGGGTGCTCCGTTTACTTCTTTCTCGTTTGTAGTAGGGTAAGTAATAACCATTATCTGTGGATAAAAGACGAAGAGGGCATGCTTTGTAGTTGCCTACAAATAAATGTAACTGTCTTCTCATTAATAGGTTTGTTCAGTAGACACCGGGTGGTTTTGTTCACACACTTTGTTTTGAAACACTTCAGTATTTCAAACTCCACCTACCGTATGGATACTGTAGAACCGAAAGTGCTCCGTTACTGTATTCTTCATGAGAATACTTGTCATTGCTCAGACACTTGTCAAATTCGTCAGACCCCACCAACACTGGAGTCCTGGATGGAGAATCTAAGCACAGAAGAGACAACTTTGAGCTGAACTATTTTAAATCAGTCTACTCATAGATGAATTTTGTGAGAACTCCAACTGGATCTTTGAAAATATCAAATTGTTGGACCAGACCGTAACAACCAAAACTAACACAAATGTTCACAAGGTAATCACTAAGAGAGGTAAAACACCATTCACCAGCCAAAATACTATTTTTGACAAGCCAATTATCTCATTCACATCACTAAAATAACAAGCTTCCTCTTTTAATAGAAAAAAAAATGGTTTAGAAGACCAACATTTCATCACTTATAACAGCCCAATGAAATTCAGAAGTAAAAGGAGAGTCATTTACAATTTAAACATCTAACTGAAAAATAAAGAACTAAAAGCTCAAAGGTGTTTCCAGCTGTAAACTAGTTCAGGAACTATTAGACCAGTTTGATAACGTAATATAAATCACAAAGATGCTCTGTCATTTTAGAGCTAAGACAATAAATGAGACTCTAGATTGTTACTTACGGATTAAAGGTTTCCATTTAATTTTGGGAAGGGGAATAATTGCGTTATCATTCCTGGATCCCAGAGCCTTCGGGTTGGTTGGGAATTTTTCAGAAATTCTGACTGATGACTGCAGATATAGCTGGCCTCTGTACATACCTGTGTAACAAATCAGAGAGCATATTAGACTTAGTTTTCTTCATCCCCAGCCTAAAGTCGTCTGGGTAAGATGTACAGTTAAAAATATTTTGGAAAATATTTCTTTATTTTCTAAGAATCTGAGATACTGACTCTGAATTCAAGTAGTATGTGTTCTCTTTGCTCTGGAAAGTCAAGAGACCAGAACACTTGTGGAGCTGGAGCTTCAGAAAAATGCTACAAAATCTGAAGAGTTATAAAGCATCTTGGGCTTTATAAGTAAGGCTTCTTTCAAACGTCTTACACTTGCTAATGCTGGTACACAATTCTTCAACAGCTGTTAACAGGAAGGCTAGAAAAAAAATCTGCGTAACCACTAACAGGAAAGGTGTAAAGATTTAGAGAAAAATGCTAAGGGCTTAGAAAAAAAAAAACAAAGCACATCTGCCTCCCAGAGACAGACAGCTGAGAGGAAAAACCTGGGGATGCTATTTCTAGTTGTCAGAATCCACATCAAATGAACACCGACAGCTGGATGAGATCTCAGTCAAAAACTTAACTGAAATTTCTTCCTGGTAAGTTACTGTAATCACTGCAGAGGAAGAAGTGAATGTGACAAATTATGGGGCTAGAGGGAGATTTCTTACTGCTTTCTGAGCAACAAGGCTCCCTTGTTAACCACGAGCTTATCTTTGAAAGAACTGCAGTCATCCCCATAGTACTGCACCTATAATAGTAGTGAATATTTCAGAATCAAAATGGAAAAAAATTGATTTTAGAACTTTTTTTTTCTTTTTCAAAACCAAAATGTCATTTAGCTACCACTTTAGGCCAAACAATCATAGAAATGGACTCTACCAGAGCCAAAGCTATACCATACCTTCTGGTACACCTTACCTTCTACAGAAGGTACACGTTACCTTCTGTAACTGGCAGAATTTCTAGGATGGGTACACAGAACTCTGAGTTCAAATGACAAAAGTAAAGGTGACCAGAGCAGGTTAGGAAGGGATAAGAACAGAGCCCTATCTTTTGAAGCTTTTTAAATCAAGAGAAGTTGTTTTTCTGGGATATATACATTGGTAAAACCTCTACTGTGGGGCTTTATAAACAGTATGTTATATTAGAGTATCAGACTGCATGTTATAGCTCCTCTTGAGTGTACTTTACCAGTATGGAAAGATCTGCTTTGCTACAAGCAGAAAGAAAATGATAATGTTTACAACAAAGTGCTCAGAGTCAGTGTCTCACCCAAATAGACACTGGATTCTGTGGCCCCTCTTGCAGCTTCCACAAGGTCCTCTTCATCTTCTAACACTTCATTGTTCGTGGTGTAACTTGTGTCATCGAACAGACTGATTGGAATTACCTTGCCATCTTTGACCAGCCACGCAGAAGCGATTGGAGTGCAAAACTGAAGAAGAGAGAGGTCTCTTTAATTATAATTAATGTTATATTAACTAGATGTTATAACAACATGCTTAAATTCCTTGGTTTAGTTTTTGTAATAGATGTAACAGCTCAAAGACAGAACTCCACTTAAAACAAGTTACAAACAGATGTGTGCTTCTTTAAGGTGACAGCACCTGGAACTCAACATGAAAGACATTATCTAGAATGCTATAAAGCTTCTATGTTTCTAACATTTAGTATTCATTCTTTTCCCCTACCTGATATTCCCATTCCAGATGTCCTCCTCGTTTGTTAAAAGCCATAACCTTCCAGTCAGCTACTGAGACTTTTATCACTGTATCTTTCATCATAGCCTCCTGCTCGTCTACATCTGAAATTATTTTTGTTTCTTCTTTGTTCAGATGTAATTTAAAATTGCTCTCAATGTATCCTGCTCTATTTTCTATATCTGGAACGTAGTGCAGCTCGAAGTGGCCAACACTGAAATTCCACCTAAAAGAAAGAAAAAAAACTTCATAGAAACTGATTATATATTCCAAGTCAGTCCCAAACCCCTCCAACCAGAAGATTCTTAAATTACCTAAATTTGGCCCATATTTTCATAATAAACTCTCAGATTTCCAGATGAGTACAGGTTTACACCAGGAGAGGAAGCACTAGTTCTCTAACTACATCCAGAATACAAACCAGAGAAATCTTGTTTTCCGACATGATGTCGAGTTGAGAAAACAGTTGGGGAAGTAGGGGCAATGGCATTAAAGGTTTAGCATATGGAGAGGGCAATTAAAAGTCATCAAGGAATACAGATAGGTCTGTTTAGGTAGGAAAACGTTACAGAGCTGGATGAAAGCAACAAACAATTAGGAGGCAGCATTCTACATAAGGCACACTTCATGAATAAAGTGTATTTTGAAATGTATGGCTTTCGAGCTGGTGGGAAGGATGATACTTTGTTGTTGTTGCTGTTTTCTTTTAATCCCACACACAAGACTTAACAGAGGATTTCTCTGACAGGCACTTCAATGAAACCAGCACTGCTCATGTCCCATGTTAGCATACTCTCAAACAAGTACAATTGTACAAGGGACATAGTTGTCTTGCATAGCCAAAGGCTCTTTAACTTCTATAAACCAAAAAATCAGGGCAGAAACTGAATTATTTTCAAAAAGAAAAGGATCAATTCTTATTTCCACCTTGCAGGTCTATGCTGTAGAAAGATACAGAGGGGAAACAACAGTAAATTTGTGTCTTGAACAGCAACAAGAGGAATATACTTCTTAACAATATGCTTAGGTACCCAAAGTTTCCTAGGACCAACCAGGAGCCAAAACGTCCCCTTAAAAAATTACACCACTATGGTAAAAGTCAAGCATATTTTATGTAAGTTGAACTTCGTTTATTAAAAGCTTTTCTTTCTTTGGACTAAAAATAGAGCTATCCTGTAAACTCCACAGCAGCCATACCATTCACCAGGAAAGCATCTTTATTTCTCACTATAGAGAACTCAGGTACGCAAACCATCACGGTATGTTTTCAGAAGATGTGCAGGAAAGAAAAGCATGATTTTGTGACATATCCCTTTCCACCAATATCAGTCCCTAAGAATCACAGAATCCAAGATCTTGTAACTCTTTTAAGACTTCTCATCTCCTAATCTACTTGAGTTTTAATTAGCTTATCTGAGACTACAGACACAATGTGTCAAATCCTGCTGCAAACAGAAGAGGGAGCAGGTGAACAGAGAATGACTAGTCCTCCTCTGAATGGCTGGGCAGTTATTGCAGCTATGGATAGTAACCCGTTTTTTAAACCTGTACAGGTGGGTTTTTGTCGTTGGGTTTTGTTGCCTTTTTGTCCAATGTGTCTATTTTTATAGAAATACTAATGTATAAAAACTTGTGTGACAGTGTATTAGGGGAGCCAGACTGAACCACTTACAGCTTGCGAAGATCAGAACACCTATGTTACAAAATTAGAAGAGACATAAGAATAAGGCTTTTAAAAATGTCTTTAATCTTTTTTTAAAGAACTTAAAAAGAAACCTAAATACATCAAATATAATAAAAAAAAGAGTTACCAGAAGTAGGTAAAGAATTGAAGTGAACCAGTAAGTCACAGAAGGCTTGTAAGTTATCTCCTGCTGTACCAATCAACAAACACCTTGGAACAAACCAAAGTGGCATTTGCCATGCATAGTAGAGCAGTGAGACTCTTTTGAGGTACAGAAGGACAATAAAAGTCACTTTTATTTGATTTAGGGGGAACAAGTATGTGCAAGTATTTTTTCTAAGGATGCATAACACTGAAGTTAAAGAGATTTTTCAAAAATATTGAGGAGCAAAGGGGTTAGGTGCTAAGTAAGCCTGCTGCATTCCCTTGGTTAACAGCCCAAACTCCCTTACACAATTCCTATTCTAATGAGTAAAAACAAGCTTTTAATATGTAATGCTTTAAGGATTTGACCTTATCTCTATCAGACTGTTTCTGAGCAATGTCCACACTTACTTCTCATTGCCACTGCGCGGTCCAACAGCACGGACTGTTTTCTGGGTTCGGCGTAAGAGGAGTGTGTCTTCCTGGTCTGCTTCATCGTCATCCCACTGGCGACAGCCCATAGTTGAGCAGATGTACTTTACCTAAGGGACAAGGCAAGAGTCTCAAATATGCTTGGAAATCTGTAGGACTTCAGTACAAACAAAAGTAACCAACAGGAAGGTTCAAAGCTAACAATTCTTATGAAAAGCTTTCAGCTCACAGGGGATTTGGAGCTCTGGTTTTAGATGCTCAACCTGATGATGAGATGTCTGGTTTAACATAAGCGCTTTTCAGAACTATTATCTTCTAAAAAATCTAGGAATTCTACAGTTTGGGCAATCTTTAGTCAGAGATACATTTGAAAAATACGTATTTCATATTATAAATTATAATTACATAATTACATATTTGACTATTCTTTGCATGTTGTTCTACTTGTAACAGAAAATGTAGTTCTCTCTTCCCACTGTGCCTATGAACTTAAATAATTTCTACAAGTAGGCTTCTGGCATAATTCCGTGTTCATGCCATATTTGCCTCAGCATAACTATTATAAACTTCAAATTAAGTACTATTGATTTATATAAAATATAAACTTTATCTTTCAGCTAATAAAAGGGGATGAGGACCTTATTAACTCACAGTCATGCAGACTTTGCAATAGTCCCAATCTCGAAACAGCAACTGGATTATATTGGCATTTTTATATTGGAAAAAGTTGGACACACTTTGAGGAAATCTGAATTGACATATTGCCGAAGACAACAGACCACCCAAACTCTCAAGAAGTTTGAGGAAGAGTAAAGCACTATTTCCTGTATGCAGCACCTCTGCTACTGTAAGCATGAGCCTGGAATCAAAGCAAAAACCGAAATTTCCACTTCCTGAACAGTGGGGGGAAGAGCAGTCTGTTGGTACAGTGCCTTTGCTATCAGTGTGAAAATCAAAATGATTCCATAAACTCTTGCTTTGGATCTAGACTCTTTATAATTAGTGATCACTGTACACAAAGCAAGAAAAGTCTTATACATTACAACATCTGATCAAAATGCACAAAGGGATTTTGTTGAAAGCAAACACTGTAAGTTTAAAATTTTAAAAACATCATTTTTCTTTTTACCCACTTTAGAAGCGCACTTTTTCTCATTTAGCAAGTGTCTGTTCTTCACTATGTAATGTATCTACAAACGTTTTAATAATATTTGATATAAAAGGTAGAATAAAGGAAAGTCAAAGTCCAGAACTCAAATGGAATAAATTCCTGTGCTTTTAGCTTTTTTAAAATACACAATTATTAACCACTGGATTTCAGAAGAAAATACTTTCTGAACCAGTCAGATAGAAAGTAGTTTTCTAATTAAATTTTAAACTTATATGCAGAAGTTAAGGGGAACTTTTAAGAGAACACACTTACTGGCAACAACTACAAACCTCAAATGCTCATGTACGTTGAATGTTTTCTTGTTTTCAACCAGATACCCCTTGTTAGTTGTGAAAAGATTAAAATCTAGAAGTGTTGAAAAACATGCATCATCTAAAACTCTTTGATATTCAGTAAGCTGAACTGCAAAGTCTACTTTAGGCAGAGCTAGCTATATACATATAATAAAGCTGAGCTCTTCCATTTCAGCAGCAAAGGGTCATTTCTCTCTTTTTCCCTTCCTCACTCACCTCTAGTCACAACCTCCCTGTCCCTTTGTGATGGTTCTGGCACTCTCCCAACCCCTGGCTGAGACACCTAACCTAACAGAAAAGCATTCACTTTTATTGGGTTAATTTTGTGCTGGGTTAGCTGTTAGTTGGCTCAGCCCAGCCAGGGGCAAGCCTTAAAGCACAAGGGACAGCGGAAGCTCCGAGACAAGAGGACACTGCAGCGATGCTCTCAGCCGTATCACCGCCACTCCAGCCTGCTGCATTTGTTTCCCAAGAAATTCAGCTTCTACTTTTTTGTGCTGCACAATTGTACACCAGAACTGTAGTGCAGTTTAAATCTTAAGGGCAGCCTTTTGGCAACACAGTGGTAGAAACAACGACAAGGCAACTTTTCAGGCTCTTACCTTCCCTGTGTATGAGCTCAGCCCATAGCTGGTTAAAGACTTTCCCCCAACTAAGACAACATCCTCGCCCAGCTTGTACGAAGACTCAAGAAGAGATTCCACTGTGAAAGGAACTGCTTCCATGCTCTCTCGATCCCGATCCCACTGGAAGAGGTCCCCATCCAAGGAAGGGATTATCATCTTATTCCCAAATACCTACAAGAAGTCAATAAAACATTAGCTAGCATCTAAACACATTTTTAGCAAAACATATACAGATGACAAATACAAAACGAAGCATTGTACAAGCAAGTACAGTGCTCTCTTTTCCAGCATCTTACTTTACAGTTGCGCATCCCTGTTCAAGGCCAGCCTGGATGGGGCTTTGGGCAGCCTGGGCTGCTGGGAGGTATCCCTGCCCATGTAAGGGGCTGGAATTGGATGGGCTTTAAGGTCCCTTCCAACCCAAACCATTCTGTGACTCTATGGTAATCCCAACTGCAGCAAATGCAAAGGGAGAAACATTCCTGAAGAGGCTGAACAGTCACTAGTTGAGAAGCAAGTACTGCATGTTATTTGTGATGGTGGTGTCAAGACAGAGGCATTCTAGGTGAAGTCCTACCTTTTTTTCCCCTTCACCAGAGCCAATTTACTGCTAAACACAGAATCAACCATTCTCTCCAAATCAGAAGACTGGAATTTGTAGTAAAATAAAAGCTGAGGCTGTATGTATACTCCTCTGCAGTTAATGGCTACACCAGAATAGCCATCCTCCTTTAAAGTTGACTGAGCAATTATCAGTGACATCAGAGCTCACATTTCATTTTTGCCTTTTCAGAGAGTTCAAACTTCTCCTCCCCGGATTTTTGTTTTTGTTTATATACGGTTCCTTTAATACTCTCTGGCTTTTCCTTAAAAGGTACAATAGGTCAAGATTTTTTCACCAGGATACAGTTTCATCCATTACACAGATTTTTCAAGGAGATCCTCGCTCGGAAGGATGAGTCATTGTCAATGAGTACTAAGGGACTTATTAAGGAACTCATTATCAGCATCATAGACCATAACTAATACTGTGGAGCCACGGTGGCTGTGTCCATCATGAACAGCGAGAAACTATAATCCATATGATCTTGGCTTTTCAGGATATGGATTAACATGGAAGATGTTAATGGTTTTTCAGCCCCTCTGTCCATTTGGGCAGTACCTTACAACATAATTACATTAAATCCAGCTCCCTTACACATTATAATTTAAAGTCTAGTTCTTGTAAGTATGTATTAGTCACTTCAAAAAAAAACATATTCCTGCCAGACTGCAAGGCCCAGGTTTGTATTGCACAGCCATACAAAAGATCCAGAAGGTTCCTTCTTGTGATATGAAGATCTGAAACCACATCTTCTGCCTGATTAAAGAAGGCTCTAGCATGAGATTTTTTAATTTTTCATGGGTCACAGAAGAGCAAACAGGATTAGCAAACTTGAGATTCACATAAATAGGGAGACAAAGTCAGGTCTTGTAAGCGTGTGCATGTCATGACTAATCTCTCTTACACTGTTTGGTACACCTGATTCAGAGAGAAACTTCAGGTGAATTACCCGATAATGCTGGTGACCGTATCTAGGGTCCCTAAAGGATCCAAGACCAACAGCTTCTGGTTTTGGAAAGCCTCACGATGACTGACAGTTAAAAATTATTCTTAGGATCACAAAATGTAACTGAAGAGGTAACAAAAGCAACCCTCGAGCAGCCACAAAGTTCTTTGCAAAGCTAGATGAAGTGTTCTCTTTCCTTCCCAGTTATTTACCTTACAACAAAAGAGGCCAAAACATGTACGAAGAGACATTGTAATGCAGCATTTCTTGTGCATCACAGCTCTCACAGCCTCCCAGATGGGGGTGGAGGGGATATACACCTACATACACATGGCTCTCTATACACACACTTCCAGAAATAAAACAACAAAAGCAAACATTTGTGCACAGGGTCATTTGTAGAAATCACATGATTAGTGGAAAAATAAAGCAAACAGGGTTTATATAAATGTTCACATTCAAGAGCAGCCTTGTGATCTTCAGAACAAAGACATACAGATCATGGAAAATAGTTCAACAAAAGAAGTCAGCGCCAAACCCGCAGCTTTAACCAAGTTGGAGTATTTTGTTAAAACATCCAACACAGGAGAACAATATGATAAAAGTGTTTTTTTATAATATATTCTTTCAGAAACATGCAATAATTACAGTCAGAACTTAAAGCCTGTGCAGATTACTTTGCATTAATAAATCTTCCATAAGGCTTCTTCCCGCATGTGGTTCACCAAGGACTCGAGCCCGACTTCCAACGGGATCCAGAAGAAATTCTGCCAGGCTACCAGCCAGCTGAATTCATACAAGCTGGGCAAGCTGGGTGCTGCTGGTAGCCAGACAGCTACCTGTGGGTCCCAGCTTTTAGATAAGCTTGCTGGAAGCCACAGCAGCAAGGGCTGAGCACGCTCTGTGCACCACACTCCTTGCCATGCATTTGTGCAGGCTCCTCGCTGCCCAGGCTGCGGTGCAGACCCAAGTAATGGGTGCTGAGCAAGGGAGGTTCTTGGGTAGCACTGAGCTCTGGTCACAGTGTGACACACACCATCAGAGATGTTTCCCTCATCCCAAAGCTCTGTCTCCGAGGCCTGACCAGTAAATCTTTGGGAAAACTTATAGGATATGAAAAAACGTCAGCCCTTTCTGGGAACACCACACCCAAATCCCCACCATTGAAGCTAGCTCCCAAGATGTGAGTCAAACAGGGTCACGCCTTGCTCATCTTCAAGGATTTCCCAGGAGTGGGGCACTAACTGCTCATCTGATATAGCCTCCGTCCCCATCAGCTGCAGATGGCAGATGAGACGGCTCTGGTTAGCTCTGCTGATCACCTGCCCCTGCTCCCAGCCTTGGGAGCAGCACATCCTGCGTGACAGCGGGAAGGAAAGGCTGAGAAAAGACACAACTGCTGTGGGTGGACACATCAGGAAAGCAAGTGCAGGCAGTGGGAAGAGCTGTAGTGCTGAAGGATGAATGGATGGGGTTAAACTGAAAACAGATGAAGTGTAAGCTAGATATTGCAGTCAGTAACCATGACAAGTGGGGTATTTCACATCAGCTGGAGGAACAGAGGCAAAACCTAATTCCCCTTCTAAGATGAGCCTATCTACTATCTATTATTGGGATTACAAAAGGGGACTGTACCTAATTGCCACAAAGCTCCTCTAAAATAGCTCTATTGTAGCTGAAGAATGGGGCAGGTGTGCAGATGTGCCTACTTCAGGTGTACACACTTAACAAAAAGGCATTTGTGGACACACAACACCGCCTTTTACAAGTGTGGATTTCAGCACAGAGGCTCGAAAGAACAGCAACAATATCAATTCCTATCAGAGTTTGGCAGCTCCGGCACCTGAGAAGCAGCAAAAGGGACTTTCCTTGAAAGTGGCAGCGAGCAGCATCGGCATGCAGCTCAGGTAGAGGAATGACATCACCCTGTATCTCTACAGCATTACCTCATCTGCTAATCCGAGGAGTGAGTCACCCAGGCAGTCAGCTGCAAATCTCTTGGCACAGAAAATGTAGGTTACCACGATGCACTTACACATTCCTCTGATCTGTCAATGTAAATAGCTATTTGTTCAGCTTCACCGGTCAGCAATATGGCACATAATTGTTAAGTGGCTTGTCTTTCAGAAGTAACACTTAAAAAAAAAAAAAAAAAAGCCCTGCATTAACTAGCGAGACCTAAATGAGACGCTGCTCTTTTTGCTCATTAAAGAGTTTGAAGCTGAAGTTCTCCATTGGCTCGGCGCAGGGTGCTGCAGGCCTATCAGCGGCGCTGGCTGCTCAATCTCCAGGCCGACGGGTGAGGTAATGCAGTTTCTAAAAAGCCTTGACAAAAAAGCAAAAAGGCGTAACGATCCGAAATGGCATACGCTACCAGGGAATTTGCTGTCTAGACTCTTTGCTGGAAAGGAGGGCACCGCACGAGAGGTTTCACGACAGGTTGCTTCGGTGCAGGAGGAAAGCTGCTGATTTGTTGTAGGGGGAAAAAAAAAAAAAAGCATCGTGTAAACAGAGATCAAAAAGCTTCCCCAGGCTGCTTAACAGCAAGCATAACATTCATTTCCCATACCTAACGATCCTTACCATACAAGGTATCAAGCACGCTCACGTGCAGAGCTGAAAAAAATATGATGCCACAACAGTTAATATTGTTTTCAGCTGTGCTGGACTTTCCAGTAACTCCAAGGAAATAAGTAAGCAGAGATCAAGTACTTTCCTTAGAATAGGAAGCGTTAGGTCTTTGTTTTTCTAACACTTCAGCTTGTGGTTTTCAAAACTTACTCTTATCATAAGGTATCACTCCTGTAAGAGCTTTATTCCAGTTACTAATTAGCTCAGACTAACCTGTATGATCTTATGTGATAAGGGTACCTTTTTTTGTCTGTTACAGTAATCTTATTGTAGATGTAATCACAAACAAGATCAAAGCCTGCATTGGGTATGCTCTTAAAGCTACTTCCCAGTGAGAACTGTCTCTAAGCCCCTCTGAAATTTGTCTAGGCAACATTAGGAGCCAATTATAGCAGCTTTGCTATAAAGGGTGGAAACAAGAGTTTGCACAAACAAATCAGGGGAAGAGAGCATAATCACTTTGTTCCACATTAAAAAAAATCATAGCAGTATAGAGATATCCCTACCTTAAGATCTTAAGAGATTTTTCAGGTCACATGCACAGGGCAAGGCCGCTGGTTTAGGTGTCTGAACCGATTTAACTGATTTATTGTCTGCCTTTTTTCAACATACAGGGAGCTATCTGCACAGCTGCACTGGTTTATGACTTCCTTCCATTATAAGTGGCTATTTCTCTGCCTCAGCTTGGATTTCAGGATGGTTAATTCCCCTGTTTTCCCTTCAGGTGCCTGCAGCAATTCTGAAGCATAGGGTACATACTACAAGGATGACAGCGTAGTATTTACCAACAGGAAAACCTTATTCAAGTAAAAATACATTAGCATGAAGGCATCCGCTGAAGTCTAAGGACATACTTCTCTGCAAACTTTTTGCAAGGTCCACATCACTGACACTTCCTTAAGAAAGCAAGGATCCTATAAGCACAATAGGACAAGCACAATATTCTGGAAAACAAAGGCTGCCCAGTTAAATGATTCCACTGCCTAAAGCATTGATAAAAGAGCAGAGAGCTCTCCAGAGCACACGGTGCTGTTTAACTAGCCAAGGAAGAATAAAATTGACTGCAAAGAGGAGTCCATGATTCCCATCAGTCATATGTCAAGTGACCTTCTGAGATGTACTCAAGGGCGATGAGGAAGCTGAAGCTGGAAATACCTACGGACAGGCTGTCGTCAGCGTCTTGTCTTGAAAAACTTTCCCGTAAATATCTCCACTTCTGATTCAGCAGGACAGTTGTTTACCTGCATCCTGTTTGTCAGCCAGGGTATGCACTGAAAACATTTTCAATATCAGGACTGTGAGAAAGGTTCTCTTGAACTTCTGACGCACTGGTATTTGCTTTGCTGTTTACGGAGGCAGAACAACATGGCCTGCCTTCCCTGAAGGGAAGGGACCGCCTGGGCCAGGCTGGCATGGCAGAGAAGCCAAGGAAATGGGTTTTATCTCAGCCAGATTGTGATAAAGTGAAAAGGCATGCCAGCCTTCCAAGGAATAGTCACTGCATGAGACTCTAAAACCTCAGGATGACTTTTACCCAGAAACAGGGATTCACAGGATTTCTGAAGCCTAGCCTGGCCCCTCCTCCTGCCCACGAAAAGATCCATATGACAGAAATACAGAAGTTTCTATCTTTCCTCTTATTCCACCATACTCCACTACTTGGTGGTTTCTACTTCATTTTTCATTGGCTAGAAGAGACTGGGACAAGTCATGAATTTAACTTCCGTGGCTGAGTTTATCATGAATGGTGAGTGCAAGGTACAGGTGTGGAGCTGAAGCAATGTAATCCTGTGCCTGGACAAGTACTAAAGAACCTGTTGGAAAACTCCTTTTTACTGTTTCCTCAAAGGAACACCTGCAACACTCTTCCAACAACTTTACTGAATGACTACAGCTGGTATCACTGGCACAATTCTACACCGCAGACCTTAAAACCTGATCAAGTGTCAGGACCCTGGTAGCCTTTTAGACTATGCACCACAACAGCTCAAGATAGCATCAGCGGCACGGTATCGTGCTAAGGTCAAGTTTGCCAATAGAAGAACTAGCCCTAACCTGTCCTCTGCCCTCCCTGGAGGGGCCACTCAGTGAAATGGAGGAGCTAGAAGAACTGCAGCGTGTTAACCTGCCTGCCCCAGCTCCAAAAGGGATCAGTTCCCCAACGCTGTTTGCCGGGCAATCAAAACAGCCCCTTCTAAAGAAGGCCAGCAAACTAAAATACCACTGTTACTTTAATCACAGTCAAACAAGACTTGGGATTTTGACTACAGAGATGCCAGCCTGCCTTGCTGCCATGGCAACAGACTTTTTAAAACTGTTCTCCTTAATAATCAAAAATGCACGGTGCTTTAAGAACGACTTTATTTTGACATTATTCCATCCCCCTCTTTAACGTAGCAAGTTTTGTTCAAAAGAAAAGACTTCAGCAGTCTTCTGGAAGTTAGGAGCAGTCCTTTCCAAGGCACACTGGAGCTGCTGCTACTGAGTCCAGCACTGAGGTCACTGAAACCAAGGGCATGTTTGGGAAAAGATCAGCAAGGAAAATGACAATTACCCCGAAGCTCACTCCTACAGAAACAGGCACTGTACAGAAGCTCATCAGCTGCTAGGTTAACACCGGTGTTGTTCCAGTACTGGGATGTTTCAAGATGTTTTTAACTCCCTCTCAGCCCAAACCTCTCCTGCGGGACTACACAAGTGAGATGCTTCTCATAAGAGATGGGGAAAATGGGCAAAAACATCAACCCATATCTGTCCAGGATTTAAGCCAATCTCTGCCAGGCCCTGTGCATTTCTTCCTCAACCCTGCCTATGCAGGGTGGTGTTTACGTAAGGACACAAAGTCCTTGTGTCTTGAAAAAATGGAGCCAGGGCAATTCCTACGAGAAAACAGAGCCCGATACAGGAGGAAAAGAGAACATGGCAAATGCAGAGTGTCCTCTTCCAAGGATGCAAAGACTACAGAGAGGTTAGAGGACAGAAAGCACGAAACACAGTGACTCTGACAGAAAGATTAATAGGGTTACCTGTGGGTAGAGGGTAAAGTCCAAATGAAAATTAGAAATGAGATGTCAGCAGCCGAGCTGCTGGAGGAATGATTTGCTAAACTGTCTAAAATGCTTAGCGCCTGAAACAAGCCCTTTCTTGTACAGGCAGAGATACAGGCTGCAAGTTCAGAATGGGTTTAGGGCAGAATAAATCACTGTGCTGTATTTTGGGCAGCTAAGCTCCACATATCTAAGTCATCCATTCTCTGCTCTGCAATGGGCTATTTGTCTAGGCGTTACTAGAGCCGATCCATTTCCAACTCCGTAAACACCAGAGCCGTTTAACAGACAACACAAAACATGCAGCCTACCATGGGTAATTAAATTACCAGCTACCATCAAGGCAACTAAACACCACAGACAGCAAGCTGATGATGAACGACGTTTCCAAGCTCTGCTCCAATGCATTTTGGCCATGTCTGCCAGCGTGACAGATGAAAGTCGGCCACAGCCATCAGCCCAGAGTGCCTCTGTCAGAGAAAACTTTGCTGGCATTGTTTGAGGACGAGCTGGTGATGCTCAGGGCTGAGCGCTCTGCTATCACACCAGCCACACTCATTATTCTAGCTCCCCACATGCCCCGTAACGGAAGCTGTCCCCCCCCCCAGACATCGTTACAGCATGAGTTAGAGGACACGTGTCAGCACTTTATCAGAGCTTCATCAGTGCTAACTGCATTAAGTGTCAGCAAGAAAGCCACCGAGCTGCAGTTATAGGAAGCTGTTGTGTGTTTTTTTTTTTTTAATTGAACGAGTCATTAAACTCCGATGACCGTCTTTGAAAATGTGCATTTTGATAAATACTTACAGCCACTTGTCTAAGCAACAGATTTATTTGTCACCCTGCAAAAAACACGATGCTGCACCACATTGACCCCCCAACTCTGGCCAGGTATCCACCACTGAGTCCCCCTGCCCATAGACTTCCCACTTCGTATTAAACAGTTTGGCTGGATTTTCTACAAAAGCAAAATTTTTAGCTACCCAGATACTTTAAACCAATTAGTACCCTGCCAATGATATTCTGATCACTACTTTTGGCTTATTAAAAAGGTATTTTCAGGATTGTTATATATATTATATATATATATATATATATATATATATATATATATATATATTTACTATCACCAAGAAAGCAGCCAAGATTTACACTCAGAATTTACACAGGTAGCCAAGTTCTCAAAGCACGTCCCTCTTCATTGCCAAGCTCACCTCGCATGTTTCCAGCAACAGAAAAAAAACTGTTCGAGTCATCAGTAATCATAATACATCTGTGTAGTTAAAGAGCAGTCGCATCTATTCTCTTCTTGTAAAACACAGGCTCCACTCCCCTTGATAGCCCTAATAAGCCATCTCTGCCTCAATTGCAATTAGAATTTATCTTCCTTTGAAGTACAATTCTGGACACTCACTCCTTATTCATTATGAGCTTTTCCAGGACCATTTAAGACTCTTAATCTATCTCTCTGCCCTCAGGCAGCGTGGGATCACATTTCCTTCCCCTGCAGAGGAATTGAGATGGCAGCTGATAACCCGTCACAGGATCTCTCAGCACACAGGATTCTTGGTTTTAAATTGATCACCTCCGACCTTCAACAAAACTGTTGTTATCAGTCCCCGCATCTTGTATTTCGTTCTGTACAGTTTAATTCTATTTCTATTACAGAGGACTTCTATGATGGAGAACTGGCTTACACCCCAGCCCTCCTCTAGAGGAACGATACCTCCAGCTACCTGAGCATCTGGTGGTCTATCTGTTCCAGCAGTTCACAAGAAGAAGAGCTACAGGACACAAGGAGTTCTACTGATAAACTCTTCCGAACAACTAAAATTATGCTGCTTCACCTGCAAGGAAATAGGTTTTCACCAAATTAGTCACCTCAATATCAAGTTCATTGATTTACATACTCTGCCTGCTTGAACTAAGCGAAGATTTGGGGATTTACAGCTGGTTATAACACAGCAGGGATGGAAAATAATCTTGCAGCATCACTAGAAACTTAAAACATTTCTATTCTTTGCTTTCTGGAGAAAAATTTTGCTTTAGTTTTGGCTACTAGTACATAGAGGACCAATTTCTTATTCCATGCTTACAGAAGTCAGAGCCCACCGCCCAGCATCTGCTCCTTCAAGCGCTCTTCCAAGTGCTAAGCAGAACAGACTGCTTCTACTGCTGCTGTGCCCCACGCCAGCTGTTTTAAGATGAATAAATACATTTAAAGTTAAAATTAACCCTAGTGAGTGAGGCAGACCCATTTGCATGTAAGCAAAAAGCCAGCAAGTACAGAGAAAGGCATTTTCGCGGTGTTTGTGTAGTTTGAGATGCACCTCCATTTGTTTTCACCAGTGACTGCTGGCAGAGCCAGAACAGATTTGTACAGGTTTGCTAGAAATTCATAATATTCAGCACTGTAGTCAAAAGCTGCTGTAATAACCCTTGAAGTGAAAGCACTTGAACAAGTATGACTGACAGTCCTAAGTACTCCCCACCCATGCCGCAAACAACCACATCTCAGCTTGTCATTGGATGGTATTTACAGGCAATGACTTAATTGAAAAAATAACCAAAGTAGAAAACCACGGGCCAAACAAAAAACCTCTTTTTTATTCAGGCTAAAATGCTGCTGCAGGGGTGCCTTAAGTGGTGGGTGTGATTTTCCTGAAGCTGATGTCACAAGATTTCTCTTTCAATGAGACAGAGAAATTATTTGCCCGCCCCTCACCTCTGGGAGGGCACATAAAAGAGAACCCAGAAGTCACAAGCCAACATCCCCAGAGGGCATGTTGACCTCCTGTCTTGCCCTGACCCGCTTCAGTGTGGGTTTTGCAATTTCTTCTGCCCTGAAATGTAGGAGGCCAAAGAATGAGAGTTGTTCAATTTCTTCCTGTGTTCCCAAAGGAACCCAGGACACCTTTTGACCCTTCTCTGACCATGACTGGGTGCAGCAGTTGCTTTATCCAGTGCACAGCAAAGTCCAGGCAGATAATGCCTTACAGGGATTCCCAGATGTCTGTACGCTTCACCACAGAAATTCCTATTTCTTTTGGAGAATCAAAACAAAAATTTTAAAGTGCTTGTGATGCAGACAAAGAAAAACAAAACATTTATATTGTGAATTAAAGCCTGTGTAACTAGCAGAGCTTTGGAGACTTTGAAATCTTCCTCAATTGTCTGCTCTAAGCATCACCCTGTCCTCTCCAAAGGGTAAAAAACAAACAGCTTGAGATATCTATGGATGCTCTTTGCCTACAGTGCAATTAGTTTTCAGCTGACTTCAGTATAAAAACTCTGCATCTCCATGTTTTGCTGGAATAAAGTAATAATCCTGGGCTATCCCACAACGAACTGCCACTTAGGTCCAAAAAAAGATCTCCCAGATCCCTAAGGCTGTAGAAAAGCTTAATTTAAGTTGTTACGCTAAGAGCTTTTAGAGCAATAAGGATGCTGATGAATTCTACAACAAGCCAAATTATTTCATTTTTTTTTCCAGTATATTGTGACATGTTCACTGTGACTCCTACAGATATCAGGCTGGTGAACCTGGCATCTCATTTTGTCCCATGTCTCACTTTGTCCCATGATCCCAAACCTCTCAAATAAGGAAATAAGGTTCTTACTCAGGGATTAGTCTGTAACAAGAGACTTCTGAGCCAAGGCAGTTACTTTTACCCAGTACTTACGATTTGAGCCACCCTGCCAGGCTGAACTCCCTGCAGCGTCCCTGACAGTGCACAAAAAAAGTGTCAGCCATGGATGTATTTTTAAGCTGTTACTCTCACATCATCACCATCAAGTATCCTACTTGTTTTTCTCCTGTCTCACCACACAGGAGAAAACAAGCTACCAGCTTTTTCACAGCAGTGTCTTTACAGATTATCCATCTTGCAGTAGGCTTTTTTCTGTCTATCATTCCTTTCTCCAGCCTCCCACTGATCATGCACACCTCTACTGGGCAGTGATTTCAATGCAGGGGCAAGCTTACACCTACACTTCTCTCATATGATAGTACAGGGAAGAAAGAAGCCCATTAAGCAATTTGGTATTAAGCTATGCAGGTAAAAGAACACGTCACCCTTGTTAAGAAGTGACAGCAGTCTCGATGATGTTTGTAAACCCTTTCTACTGCTTGAGAGGCAGCCCTCCATTTTAACAGGCTGATCCTCCCAGATGTATTCACTTCTGAGTGCAGACACTGTTTCATTACAAAGTTTAAAGAGTAAATGAGCATGTTTGCATTAAGAGTGCACTTTTGGAAAAGGTGAGATTCAATGACTTTACCCTGAACTTCAGCAAGCAGCCTTTACGTGCAAGTAAAGATAAATCTTGAAGTTGCATGGGGAAATAGTTTTTAGATTTGTTTGCCCAAGACTGAAATGCAGTCTGATACTTTTTCAGCATTGGCACCCTGACTGTGGTTGTATACGCTGGAGATAGAGCCAAAGAAAGGATTTTACTATTGCAGTTACCCAAACAATTAGTCGTTCAGCAGACTTCCCTTTCTAATTGATCTCTTCACATAACAAATGATGAACATCTCTCTTGTCAGCATCTTCACCAGTAGTTTCAAGATCTGAAGTGTTTGACAGAGCTGCTGGAACATTTGAAATTTTACTACCTCACTTTTCTAATTAACACATGAGCTTCAGACAGTCAAGTCGACATTTTACAGTTAAGCAGAGGAAGTAACTATAGCTCTATTAAACACTCAAGTTTGAATTCCTAATGCCTTTTCTTAAAAGGCATTCGGAAATGGATTTCATGCTTTTGCACCAAGACTCAGAATTAGAGTTCATTGCACTCTCCACCCAAAATAGTTAAATTTTTTTAAAAAATTCCAAAGAATTAAGACATAGCAGCAAACACTTCCCTCATTCTGAAGAAACACAACACGACTCCAAGTGTAATGCAGTAGGAATTTCTCACCTGCCATTTCTTGCAAGATGTAGGTTAACAGCTTACATAATGATACTCTTTTATGCAGAATAGAATATTGTGGTTGCAAGCACATAGAACCTCAAAAATGTTGGAAGAGGAAGAAAAAGCCTCAATAGTTACTTTGAGAGAGTAAAATATACCACATGCCCAAATCAGAAAGGAAACACTGAACTGAAGAGGAGACACTGAGACCTTAAAGGATTTAATATGTGGACCCAAAACAGAGTAGTCACAACAAATTTAATGAGGCCAACTGTTACCCCAAGCAGCCTCTAGATTCACTGTGACATCTTTCAGGTGATGCTGACAGCAGATTAAACATTTATATATTATTGTAGAATATTTGGAGGATTCATTCCTTATATTTTTCTAAGCTTTATTTCTTCACTTAAACAAGTGCTGTTTGTTTGCATGACAGTAAATCTAAGAGACCTATGTTCACAACTCTTAGCTTCCAGAAGACCAGGATCAACTTTTACTTTTAATTCACGAGTTCTCTCCTAAGGTCTGCATCTTAGCTGACAAATCCTGAGTCTTTTGCCACAGCTGTAGAAATGCAGCAATTTGAATGCCCATCTGAAAATATCTGGTATGTTTAATGACGTTCTTTAGAGCTGTAAAGCAACAATTCCCATAGCCTCGTAACTTGTAGCCACAGAAAGGAACTATATATTGCATGGACAAAATATAATTTCTGCTCTTCAGGCAACAACCTTCAGTTTCTGAAGTCATATCACAGTGGAAAAAGATCAAAACTCTGGCCAGATCAGTTCAGTCACAAAAATCTGGATTTGCACAAACACTTTCATAGTAGCAAATGCTTGAATTCTTGAAATCTTTGAAAATCTGGGATCACATCGTGCTTTGTAATGAAGAATTAAGTTTGTATTTGCATCGATTTCTAGTGTTTGTTTTTATATGTGGCTCTTTTATTTTCACTGTCCTCACCTCATACTGTTCACAGCAACAGGTAACAGACAAGTATTTCAAGTTCCTAGTACTGAAAATATTTGTGAAAGACAGCAGATCCTAGCCGTCACTTTCCTCTTCGCATTTTTATAGTCCTTTCAATTCTGCTCTAAAACACAGTTTTAGTAAAATTCTTCAGTGTTTTTTTCTTTAACAAAAAATGAAACAAATATCTGAACAAGTATTAAGAGTTGCATCCATAAATAAAATTATTTCTCAGAAACAAGGCAACAGAAGTCAACATTCACATTACTTCTGCAATCAGTCTCAGAGATGCTTATTAATAGCTCCCACCCGTTTGTTACCAAAGCAAACTAAATCTTTCATTAGACTGTTTCAGTAAAAGGAAGAGGTCACAAGAAGTAGACAGCACCAGAAGCAAGGTGCTCATACAGTCTGAATGTCCCTTCTTCAACTTTCGTTCTCTCTTGTTCATGCTGTAGGAGTAGGATATAGGACTGGTTATCAAATCCAACCATCCTTGACGGTGAAGGACCACGCACTCTGCCAACATCACAAACTACCTCAGAGCTGGTGTATTTATTCTTCCTAATTGTAGGAGTGAATGACTCATGGGTATCAGTTCAGGACAGGAAGAAAAAAAACAACAACAACAACAAAAAAAAACAGAAAGCCACCTTCCTTCTAATTTCTAGCTTAAGTTTATTCAATACTGGTGGAAATACAACCAGTGATGGTGGAAATTGCACCAAACAAGAAATTTTACCGTCTGAATTTCCTCGTTACAGCTCATCCACAAGAAATGATGCAACCTTTCCCCGCTCCATACTTCAGGGTGACCTTCAGTGCTCTATTTCATTGCAAACATTTTATTTTATAGGCAGCCTGCTTATCTAGTGTAAGAAATAATCTTTTGTTCATTTGTTAAGTCACAAGGACTTTTGCTTTTGTTGAAGGGAAAAAAAAGATGTCAGCACTTGCCAGAACACACTGTAGTAATACAAAGCAGATGATCCTTCCGTTTGCTTCAATTTGCAAGTAACTTGTTTCCAATCAGCAACTGCACACAATTCCCACACCTGGTTACATCATCTAGTTACATAGTTGTCACATATGTCAATGCCCGGACTACAATGCTGACCCTCTCCTGTTTGAAATGGGAACATGATGTAAGCACCCCCAAAGAAAAGTTTGAAACTAGCTGTCAAACTTTGTCCATACTGAGTTTGCTTCACTATCTAACATCTGTTAAGCATGGAAGAAACAGCACTCTGTTTATTACAGAAAATTAATTTTAAAAAAGAATTAGGAGAGAGGTAAAGCCTTACCTCTGGTTTACTAAGACTGGATGACACCAGAGAACCCGATCCGACATCTAGATCCCACTGTTTTCTCCCACTGTTTTCTGGGTCCAGCGCAGCAATCCGTCCATCCAAAGTGCTGATAATTACTAGAGATCTGCAAGGGGAAACATTCATGGTGAGAACTCCAGCAGTAGGTCATTTATTGGTTAGCTCTCCTCTAAAGTTGGAAAACCACTGCATTAATACGAAGTTAAGTCAATATATGCCACAAAACAGGATTTGATAGTTCCACCCCAACCAACAAGGGAGAATAGAAAAGTTGAAGCTTGGGGCTGGATATCAAACAAGTTCATGTGCTGTAAGATGCTTTCAGAGTTTAGTTCCAGGGAGAGATAGCTGATTTCTTGCTCCCACATACACATGTTGCCACTGCAACACTGGATGAGATCTTCCTCTTTTGAGGAATTTGTAAGAACAGCACAGACCCTAATCATTCCACAAGGATCTTTAACGTGCCCTTCCAAACAACCCAAACCTGAAACAATTAACCAAGCAAGCACATAAAGATTAAGTTACACCTAAGTAAGTTGTCATTGCTTTTGGATGAAACACTGATACCCTTGAAGGCATTTAACAGCATCTCATAATAAAACAAGTCTGACCCAAGAAACACTCAGGACACTACAAACAACACCCAGCTGCTACAGACAGCAAAGCAAGCAAATTGCCTTATCCCACTTCTTTAAGGAGCCTGTGCAGGAACACATGGCAACAGCAAGCTAGCTCTTGGTTTCTGCAGAACCCGAAGTGTACCAATTTTCTGACACAGCAGTACTATCAGAATAAGCGTTTCTGATCGGGCTAGAATCCAAGCATTACTTAAAAAAAAATACAGTCCACACACGATGAATGACCAGTGAGAAAACACTGACAAGGCACTTTTGAAGGGCCTTTTTTCCCTTGAAAGTTGTTTCGCTCTGACCTGAAAAGGCAGGGGACGCGCAGGCAGCTGGGGCATGCTGCAAGCTCACCGAGTTTCAAAGGCTGTAGGAACAGAGCTCGACCGCTTTACAGACTGCTTGCACCGATGGGGGCTGGATTTACTGACCCAGAAGGACTTTTTATAGACAGCGCTTTCAGTGAGAATAAGGAGCCGTGCAAATAAGCCTGATGAGCAGATTGCAGGGGAGGAGGGGACGGTAGCGCTCATTCAGATGAGCGGAAGAATTGGGAAACAATAAGGGTCACCAATTCACTGTGCAGAACTCCAACCAGATACATTGCCTTGTCCAAGGTTACCAGTGCAGTAAGCTGAAGTTCAGAGGGGAAGTCATGGGGACTAACGTTATTCTTTTAAGAGGAAAAGCTAAAATCATGACCTTAAACATGTTCAAGGGCCACAATTTACATCACCTACAAAGGTCATCTAAAACATTGCCATTTTACATGTAAAAGTAACACATGCATGTTTATAGGGCCCTTTACTGTACCATAGGCACTATATTACCAATAGATAGAAAATTAAATGCATCTTCAAGCCGTACCAGGAACAGTGCTGCAGCCCTCCTTCCTGAAGGTAGCCACGCATCGCATTCCCCCAAGCTGCTTGGTTTAAGGAACTCTTTGAGGAGTGCCAATTGCGCAAGCATTTGAACAGAAGACGTGAGTTTTTATAAACCGAGTACACTTAATTATTCCACCCGTGCAGAAACCAAGACCAGGTTAATCACCAACCTGGCTGCAGACTATCTGTTCTCAAGCACTGTCAACAAGGGCTCGCACACCAGCAGCCTTGGACACGCATTTAACAGGGTCTGTTTGCGTTATGCTACAACGATTTATCCAAAGCCCTCTGGCAGTACAGAAAAATATTATTTCAAGTGGATCTACTTAAGCTTTATGTTGACCCAGCTGATGACTTGGTTATAAAAAAGGTAGAAACACAGCTAGAACAGAGGGAATCTTGGCACCGACGCTGCAGAGAAGACAAACCCTAACGTCACGTGGTGAAATGTTTGCTACCTACCTTCTCCCATTGGTTTTCTTTTTCTTTTATCCCTCAAATAAGGATTATTTTGTGCCTTTGTGTCTTACCTTTTCATATCAGCTTTCCTCACCAGATGCAAACCACAGCCTTCCCCCAGAGCTCTCCATACTGAAGCTCTGCCACCCAACAGGGCAGCTTCTGAATGAGCTTGAGTCACTCAAATCATGACACAACTGCTCCTAAGTTTTAGGTTTAGCTGTTTAGGAACGAAAACCAACCAAATATGCCTTTGGAGGGAACTTTTGTACCAACAGCACACACCCCGGTCAACTGGGTGACCAAACCTTGCTGTGTACCCGAAATACCCCCTCGGCACTTGGCACAGCAGTGCTGGGATGCCAGACTTTGTTTCACAACCTCCACCTACAGAGCAAACGCCTGGGTGAGAACACAGGTCCTTGGCCAGGACCAAGCCAGCCAGACCCTCCAGGCTAAGTCTTGCAGCTGGCTACCTGTAGACCTGCAGCCAGGTGCAAGAAAAAGGTTCCTTTTCTAAGGAACCTGCTTTGGCAGGGGGTTGGACCCGATGATCTTTCGAGGTCCCTTCCAACCCCTTCAATTCTGTGATTCTGTGAAAATGTATTTCTGCCTTTTTTTTTTTTTTAAGGAGTGACTCATTTTAATTTAAATAGTAGCATTTCTGGTCCAATCTTTGTCGTGCTCTTCAATAATATTCCTGTCTGTCACAAAAAAACCACTGAAGATTCCTTGTTCTTATAAGAAAATCCTTGGTTACTTACTCTGTTTCTCTGTAAATTAAAATCTAAATACATTCTCCCCATCTCTGACCAACTTCAGCAACTTAAAATCCTGGCACTTAAACTCCAGTTGATTTAATATTTGTAATCTGTCTACCTGTGCTCTAGTCAGCCCACTAATACACCACTCAGCTTGTGTTTTATTTTCTCACCCACACATCTGCTAAGTTTCTCCCCTTTCTCTGTGCAGTTCCACTGCTTGTGCTTTGAGCACTGACAGTACGAAGTGATGTCAAGAAAAAGATGTTCCCATCTTTCAGGTATTCTGATCAAGCACTAGATTAATACGTTCTGATAAACCCAATTTTTAGGTGATTTCAAGAATCCACTCATTTGAAAAAAAGTGAAAGTCACTTGCTTTTTGTCACCCCATTGTGCCATCGTAGGGTAACCGGAACATGCAACATCAAATTCTTACACACCCCAGCAGCATTTGGCTAAGTGAAAACTTACTCAAGAATAAAGACCCATCTTTTAGGAACTGCTACTGATCCCAGACATTAGGGCTGTAACTGCAATTATAAACATTAAAATGAAGTAATATTCCTGATGCATCTTCAGGACACACACACAAAAAAATGAATTTCCTCATTAGCTCCTATTTTGGTTAAGCCTGATGAACTTTATTACTCTCTGCAAAACCAGACCTTATCGCTGGCAGTATCAGCACCACCTCCTGCCTGAGGCAGCACTTACAGACTACAAGAAGCCTAATACAGCAGCGTAAGAGTTTCCTGAGACTTCCACCAAGGCAGACCTCAATTTTGCATACCGTCCCACACAAAGCACCAACTGCCCAACTTGAGGTCAAAGGTAAGAAGTCCAAACCCCACAACCACCATGTTAAGGAAATGCGGGAGACAAACAGCAACACAGTTGCAAGTAGAGCAAGGTTAGTGTTGAAAATAAACCATGAACCACTAGCCAGTGAATCACATCCCATAGGTAAGGGATAAAAACAAAAACACCAGGATTACAATGATCTCCACAAGTCTGGATGAGATAGAAAAAGACGCAACAGAATCACTCCTAACTCCAAACCAGGCAATGAGCTGAACTTCAAGATGCATGGAGCAGGCACCTGGTAAGCAAACATCAGTAAAAACACACACATCTTCACCTTGTCTCCAGGTGGTGCTCCAAAACACGTGAGGAACCAGTAACAGGGGGCAGAAAATCCCTCCTGGGCTCTTACAGGTGGCCCCAGCAGCAGGATTAAAGCAAGAGAGCAGCAGAGCAGCTACAGATAGCTGCAATCGCAGCTGCTGACTGACTGGGCTAATGCTATAGAGCCACGTTTTATTTGTACTTGGTCATTGTGAAAAAGCATCTGGGTGTTCTTTTTCTTTCCCCACACAGCATCTATAAATAGCCTCCACGGTTGAATGAAAAGTCTGCTTTCTTACCATTTCCTTGCCTCTTCACTCACAACGCAACGTTGTTATGGAAGCACATTTATAAAGTTCCCTCTCAAAACTACGCCAGCCTGCTACAAACTTCTACACCCACTTACAAAAGGCCAGCCCCGGGCCTTCAAATCACTGCGTACATCCCACCAAACACAACAGGTTTGGAGAAGAGGTGCCCCGAACACAGCCCTGTTCTACTTTACAGAAGCTCAGCGCTCCCATTTACCTACAGACAGGGGAGAAGGGCCACACTAACATGGGAAGGTGGAACCAGGACAGGAGGAACACTTACCTGTACAGAAGATTTGCAACTATTCAAATGAGTTCTTTTGGTTAGAAAAAAAAGAACTTCTCATCGCTCAGGTACAACACGTACCTCAATTCTTGCTTCAGTTAGGAACAAACAACCCAGATATTGGCCTCAAAGTACATTTGGAGCTTCACAAAGACAGCTACTTTTCGAATTTTGACTCTAAACAGCTAACCCAACTTCAAATCCTGAATGGCTGTAAGTGACAAGCACGGTAACTCACTAACCCCCACCTTTATTTTACTCTGAGGAAGAGAAATTCCTCAAAACGATGATTACGTTTATTTTCCTACAGCAAAAACAGGCGGCGTGGTGTTTTTTCAGATGGTTCTGACCCCATTATATTACATGGGTATCCTGTAGATGCAGAACAGTTAGCTGGGACGAGTGAAGAGCTCATAAATACACACAGCAAAAACGCAGACAGGCACGCAGGAAAATACTACGGAGCTGGTGGCAGCCTGTTTTCATCTGATGACAGCAGAACCATCCCAAAGCACCGATCAGTGGGAGAACAGCTACATTTAATCGCAGGTGTCAGTCATTTGACCGAACACCTTTAGCGCCCTTACTAAACTCTAGTCATAAAACAGAAAGGTTCAGGCTTCAGTTATTTGACTGGACACCTCTGGAGTCCCTATTTACCTCTAGTTATGGGACAGAAAATTATTTTTTGAAGTATTTTCTGAGGCTTTTAAAGTATTTTCCGGTGCCTCCCGTCCTGTCACCACAGAGCCCGCCCCCACCCCCTTGACACCCCCTCAGCCTCCCCTCAGCCCACCTGCCGCCGCTTCTGGCTTCTCCACCGCTCCCCTCGGCCTCCTGCTCGTCGTCCTCCACCGTCACCTCCACGCCGGCCGCCGGCAGAGCGGCTCCGGCCGCCCCCAGCGACAGGAGGAGCAGGAGGAGCAGCGTGAGGGCGGCCAGGGCACTGCGGGCCCGCGGGCCCCGCATGGAGGGGCCGCGCCTCGCCCAGCCGCACGCAGCCCCCCCCCCGGCCCGTCCCGCTCCCCACCGCCGCCGCCGCGAAATGGGCGCCCGCCGCTGGCCCGCCCGCCCCGCCACGTCCCGAGGCCCCGCCCCCCCAGGGAAGGAGTGTGATGATTGGGCGGGAGGAGCGTCGCTCAGCGCGCCGCTGGGTTGTTATTGGTGGAGAGGGCGGAGGGGGAGGGAGGGAGGGGGGTGTTTGTCAACACGGCCGCAGGGCCAATCGGTGGTGCGGCGCTCTGGCCAATCGGGAGAGCATGATTCACCGAGCCGCTCGCTGATTGGCGGAGCCTCCGCGCCACGTGTGTTGCTGAGTGGAGGAGCCGGACCGCGCGGCCCCTTCCCGGCCGGGCTGGTGACGTGGCTGTTGCTGCCGTGGGCCGGCAGGGCGGGGCCAGCGGCGCGTACCAAGCGGCGAGCGGGACGGGGGAGGGCGGTAGAGAGAGACTGAAAAGGGGCTCCCCCCGGGCGGAGCGGAATGGGCGCGTCCGGCGGGAGGGCGGGGCTGTGCCCGGGGCTGGACGCTGGGGCGGGAGCAGTGAGGGGGGCTGAAGGGAGTCTGAGGGGGTATTAGGGGCGTCTGGGGATAACTGAGGGAATCTGGGGATAACTGAGGGGCTACTGAGGGGGTCTAGGGGCTACTAGAGGGGCCTGGGGGGGGTATTGGAGGCGTACTGGGCGATACTGAGGTTGTATTGAGGGTGTCTGGGGGGTACTGAGAGAGTCTAGGGGATATTAAGGGGGTACTGAGGGGGTCTAGGGGAGAACTGAGAGGGTCTGGGGAAGTACTGAGGGGGTCTAGGGGATATTAAGGGAGTACTGACGGGGTGTAGGGGAGTACTGAGAGGGTCTGGGGGGTACTGAGGGGGTCTAGGAGGGTAACTGGTGGATACCGGGAGGTATTGAAGCAGTCTGAGGATGTCTGGGAGGGTACTGGGGGCGTACTGAGGAGGTCTGGGAGGGTTTGGGGGGTTCTGAAGGGGCCTGGGGCACCCCTGCCATGAGGAGAGGCTGGGAGAGCTGGGGCTGCTCAGCTTGGGGAAGGGGAGGCTCAGGGGGTCCCGTCCGTGTCCATAACCCCCCAAGGGGAGGCTGCAGAGAGCACGGGGCCAGGCCGAGAAGCGCTGGGCACAGCCTGGATCTGACAGACCTTTATCATCTTTGTAATAAAAAGAATGGATGCAAACTCTTTGTTTCTCATTGTAAGGGCAGCTTTTCCACCCCTTAAATGATGGTTTGTCACCCTTCACCTTTTCCATTTTTCAAAGCCCAGCGTTTCAGAGCAGGAAGACGAGGACTAGATGCCACGTTTCATCTGTATCCAGGGATAGGAAAGGCTCGAGTAAGACCCTATGTGTGCCTCCCCTTTGTGTAGAGGAAAAGGCTGAATGTAGGCTGTTTGTGATCATGCAGCCGTGAGCTTTTCTTCCCGTAAGCCTACAGTCCCAGCCAGCCACCACGGCCACAGTGTGGTCCCCATGGCTCTGTACAGGTGTGTGCCTGAGGTGCATGGCTTTGTTTGGCAGCCTTACCACACGGTCACTTTATCTGGACCCAGCTTACCGCATTTTGAAAGCGACCCTCATCATCCCGATTGTACCGCCTGCCAATGTGGATGTCAACTGCAAATTGTATTAGGAGTGATATTATGTTTGCTTCCAAGTGGCTAATGGAAATATTGATGATGTACGTGTGTAGGACTGATCTGGGAGGGACCCCATTAGAGGTAGCCTTACTCATTGTTTATAAACAATTATAATAATAATAATAATCCACGTGCCAGTGTTCAATATATGCTGAACTGATTTTGTATTACACCGTTTTTTTCATTAACACATGGTGCAGTTCCAAGTAAAAATACTTGAAAAGTTTATTACACCTCCCAGAAGAAATATATATATATTTATTTTTGCCTTCTTGAAAAACGAAATGAGATTTCTGTTAGGCCTCTGGCTGCCATTACTACTTCCTTAATAACTGAGTCACATACCAATTTCTTTGGTACTTAGTCAGGAAGTGTTCTTGCATCTACATTTGCTACATGTTGTACAGCTGCCCTTTCTGAAGACGCATACCATTCTGGCACTTTTTTAGCTTTCTAGAATTTCCCCTGGTACATCTAGGTTTATTGAAGAGGAACAGAACAGGCAAGGGATCTTCGCAGCCAGCTGGTTTAGAGCTCCTCAGCCACCGTTACCACCAGAAGAGCTTTGTTGGTTACTAATGGACTGAAATTTATCACATCACTGTTAAGTAATTCACCCACAGATCTTCCTGGTTCTTGACAAGCATAGATCATAAATGTTCAATTAACACTTCTGCACCGTTATTGACATTTTAATCATGTCCATCTAGTAATGGGCCTGTACCATTACTTGAGTTTTCTGGGATTTTTGCTGTGCACAGCCTTGCCAGCTATGGATCTCCTCTGATATGCTTCACTTACAATAACTACTCTGCTTCTCATAACTTCTCACTTATACCAACACTTTTTTGTTTCCTGTTTTCCCCATTTGGGCTATTTAATTTTTTCATTTTTCAACACTCTCTCTCCGGTTTGCTAGTAAGACAGGAATGGCCAAAGCATTTTCTTTCTTGATTTTGGAATCATCACTCTTTGACCGTCATTCTTTTGACTCAGTGGACTCTTTCTGAAGAGCCTGTAACTGTCATTTGTAAACTCCTACCTAAATTTTTCTTCCTGCCTGCACTGTGATGAGTTGAAAAAACAGCTCTATTAAAGCACCAGATATATGCAAAGTCAGGTCACGAACACTCCTTTCCAGACAACCGCTGACTTGGAATCCAGAGAATTTTTATTTATTTTTTGGCATCATTCATTACACTCTAGCCAAAAGAGTTTACCTTGTGCTGCGTGCCAAGCAGCTCGTGTTAGAATATTGTCATTTTTAGTAACTCAAATGACACTTTATTATTACATCCATATGGTCTTTTGCTAATATTTTCTTTATTTAGATAACTCTTCTTTCTTGAGTGTCTACCCCTTCATATGTTTATAAAGAGTAATCAGATTCCTTCTGTTTTGCTAGGCAAACCAAGCCAAAGGCTTTTATTCTTCCCTTACACTTTTGGCTCTCTGTTCGTCTCACCAGCCCTCCCCTGCACCTGTTCCCATTTAAATTAACATTTCTTGCATAGCAGTGCTTTCAACAGTCATGTTGAAGGGTAACTCTAATGTATTTAAATTTAAAACTCCATTGTATTTATAGATTGTGCCCCAAATCTTAGCATTGTGTTACGCTTTTTGCAGGAAACTCTTTTATTTTCCCACCAGTTATTCCAGTGGCTTAGAAACAAACACTCAATAGCCACAGACAGCAGCACATTTCAGGGTATCTGAATGCTTCCTTCACAACAAGACTTGCACTTCTACCTCTGTGATGATTCTCGAGGGTTTATTATACTTAAGGCAAAACAGTAACAGCCTTGTGCAAGTGTCCCTATCACACCCACAAGCATTAACTCATTTTCTCATGTTACTTTCCACCCCTGTCCCACCCAGATCAGAAGTCTGCCAATTCCTGCTTTTTGTTTTAAGGGGTCCAACGCTTTGCAGGTGAGTCTGTTTTCTTCCAGACACCTTACCACTGCAGCATAAGGAACAATGATCATAATCCGTTCTCACTTTTCTGTTTGGGAAATTTACTTCTCTATTACATTGGCAATGCTGTTCAGAAATCCTTACGCCAAACACTGCAATACAACAGTATAATTTTCTCTCTGTATTAAAATCTTGTGCCGACAAAACCAAACTTCCTGCTTTTTGCAAAGCATGACTCACATGCCCCATTCTGCTTTGACTGAGTGACATAAGAGATCTATTTCAATCATATGACAATAACTTAAGATCCAACCAGGCGTTTATCTGGAAATCAAAGCCTGTACTTGTAGGATGGATGGATGTTAATAAGAACGGTGCTGTACATAACTTAACTTGCCTGCTTTTCTTGACTAACGTGCTCGCAGAGCAGCCAGGCACAGCAGTGAAAGCCCAGCATGCCACCTTGTGGCTGCCCTGCACCAAGGGCCATTAGGAGTCCCCTGAAAAGTGATTTATTTATAGCCTACATTTCCCCCCAGGAAAACTCAGGCCCTCAAAATACTGCATATATCAGAATTAGTATATCAGCACCCTTGCTGATATCTTTTCAAAAGCAGCATGAAGTCAAGCACCAGATCAAACCAGAGACGGGAAGCGAAGCAGGTGCTTTCCAGGAGAAATGCCACCGAACTGGAGTTTGCAGGATAAAAAATTAGGTAGCAAGAACGTAATTGCTGGGATGTGACTGGAAGAACAGGCTTGGAGAGCGACTGCCAACCAGAAAAAAGAGTTTGCCTGGAAAGACGAGTGTTTTAAAATGCTTCCACTTGCTTTCCTCTGTGTGTTTGTGAAGTTTTACCTACATTGGTTGTATCTTTTTGGCTGTTTCACGCACTTAACAAAATGAGCGAGACAGACAGTTGGACAAACACCTCTGACACCCTGAGACTGCTGTGCCTTCCCTAGGATTTCATTCAGGTTAGCACACGCTTCGGCAATAGGTTTAAGCTGGGCGGTCTTACAGCCTTCCCACTGCCAACAGGTTGCTCTTGCTGCCTCCCTCATACAGGCTCAAATTCAGGAAAACAGACTCTGATTTTGCCAGTTGTTTTGCTGAAAAAAATCTGAAAAAAAATCGGAAAATCTGAAAAATCAGCTCCTTGCCCACACATGGAAGTAGCAGGAAAAGTTGGCAAATAGATGGTTCCCCACCGTAGGGTGGGAATGCTCCTTTTTTGGAGACAGTGCTTAGACCAGAGCAGCTTAAACTAGCTATACAATTCCTTTTCAGGGAGGTGTTACAGGCTAAGTTTGTCTGAGCCGGTTCAACCTCACACACCTGGCAAGAAGCTGCTCTTTTCACCTGTGTGGCAATCGGTTCAGCACAGGGGCTGAGCAATGGCAGAGCCAGCATGATCTGTGTACTCAGGACCAGAATGGATGGTGGGTGATGAGAGTAAGGAGCACAATCTTCCCTTTTGTCAACAGCAAGCTGTTCTCTCTGCTACCCTGTGATTTCCTAACGTGTAATTTCAGCCTCAGATGAAAAATCGTCTCCCAGAATCACGCAGCCACCCTCCCCAGGCCGACGGTCCACGCTTCCCTGCTCATCAGTGTGGTATTTTGCTAGGGCTAACATCTTGCAGTTACCACCCTGTTTGACAAGGAAAACATGTATTCAAACAAAGCAGGTTCAAACGCCTCCCTCTGTACTGAAGCAGAGAGGATGAGTGTTGGCTCCCAGAGCGGCTTTGACAAGGGGCAAACACAGGCTTGTACAGCCTGACTTAGAGCCGTTTGCAAATAGAGCTGGCTGTCACTGAAACTTAGGGAAAATGCATTTCTAAAAGGTCCAGTGCCCTCTTTTTGTGCACAGGCAAGTCTCAGCACACCAGAAATTGAATATTCTGGGAAAGATCTTGCTGCGTTCACTGGAACCGTACCTCCCTGACCAATTCAGAGAAAATGCTAACAGACAGCAGCATTATCCGTGAGTGGAAATGTTTGCATTCCTCCAGGCACGTGCACTGCGGGATGTGTTTCAAGCCAAAGCCAGCAGCAGTTGCTCTGAGGCTACAAACATGTCTATCACCTCGTCTTGAACTTCAGCACCAACGCTCCTCAATTGGGAGGGATTTGAGAGACTCACATATGTAAAGGTGGGTTGCTGAATTGGTGTAAAAAAAAAACAGGACCAGTTTTCATTTCAAGCAGAAGTCAAACATTTGGGATGCCGAACAGAGTGACACCCAAACCCAGTCAGCTCCTCCTTCAACATTAATGCATTGTGGCACTTAGGAGGGATATCTTTCTGAAATCTAGATTCCACTAACCGTGCGTTTTTGGACTTTAAAACGTGTATCTTGTGGAAAAATCGTTGCCAGCAAACAAAACCCCAGGCTCCTCTGTAGAGCAGTCACATGCTCTTAATAGCAAGTCACCTGCTCTGCACAGAAAGGTAAGGCCTTAACTCACTCCGATAAGCCTGGGTGATGATAATAGAGCCATTGTTGAAATAACGCCCCATTGTTCAAAGGCTGTCGTGCCTGCCCAGGGAAAACAAGAGGAAACGTTTCCAGCCTTAAAAAACCACAGAGGAATTGCAGAGGTTGGCAGCAGAACAAGCCAGTCATGTGCAGAAGAGAAAAAAAAAAAAGTCAACAGCCGCTTTTCTGTTGTGCAAATAAAAAAAGATTCTCCACTCGCTGTGGTGTGACCTTGTACCTGCAAATCCCAGCTGCCTACGTGGGATGAAGCCTGGAGAGGGCTTTGTTTTTTTGTACCTGTGCCTGGTCTCAGCTTGGCTGCCAGGTGTGGATCTGAGCCGTGTCCCTGGGATTCTCTCAGGGACGGTGTCAGCAGGTGACAAGCCAGGGCAGAGGGGAAAAGATGTGGAAAAAAAAAAAAAAAAACTTTTTATGTGCTCTCTGATGGAAAACCCCATTGGGCTTTATGCTAGGAGAAGCACCAGCGGGTGCCAGCCGCCCCCAAGGGCCAGCACCTCCTGTCCCATCCATGTCCCCCCTTGTCCCAGAGGTGACACTGCCTCTGTGGGGGCAGCTCCCCTGCTGCCAGGCGGGGAACAGGGCCCGTGAAGGACTCCGAGCAGCAGCAGGGGATCAGCCCAGCCCTACCCCGAGCTCCCAGCACCGCGGGGCTACCCCTGAGCACCACAGCCCGGCCGGGAGCCGCTCCCCCACGGGGGCACTGTGGGAGCTGTAGTCCTCGGCTCGCCGCACTACAAGTCCCAGCCTCCCGCAGCAGGAGGAGGAGGAGGAGGAAGGGAGGAAGGAAGGAGGGAGGGAGGTGGGAGGCAGCCAGCCGGCTCGGCCCAGGCCCGCAGCCCGGCCGGGAGAGCCCCCCGGGGGCGGGCCGCGGCGGCATGCGGCTCCCCGGCAGGCTCGGCCCGCTCCGCAGCACCGCCCTGGCTGCCCGGCCGCCGGGGAGGGACAGGGGCAGGGGCAGGGACAGTCACACGGACAGGGACAGGAGCAGGGACAGGGACAGGGACGGGGACAGGGACGCGGCCGGGGGCACGCCAGCCTTCACCCGCGGGCGGCCGGGCGGCACCATGGCCGAGGAGGCCAAGCGGCTGGCAGCCTGCGCGGCGGTGGACAGGCACGTCCAGGTGAGGCGAGCGGGACCCCGGCTGCTTTCCCTGTCCTGTCCCGGTCCCCAGGCTCGTCCCCAAACCCCCTCGGGTCGGTCACCCCCAGCTTTTCCCCGGTCTCCCTCCCTGTGAGCTGGGCTCGCCCCCAGGGTCGTCGCCCCTCAACCCAGCAAGCCCTGAGTGGGGGCAGAGGGTGGCAGCTCCCTGCCAGGAGGGAGAGGGGCGAAGGGCTTTGGTCACCCCCTCAAGGGTTAGACGGGACCAGAGGTGTCCCAGCTTTGGGACAGGCTGGTAGGGAGCACTTGGAGGTTGTCGTCGGGCAGTGGGTTATCGCCAAGCAGTGGGTTATCTCACCATCTCTGCAACAGCACTGAAGAAGAGGTGTAGGGCTCCAAGTCTGTATTAGCACTCCTGGGGAGGAAAAAATCCCGTTTTCCACCCTGCTTGCCCCCAGCCCAATTGCCAGCGGTTCCCCGGTGTCCCACAAGTGTTTTGCTTCCTTTGCAGCCGCTCCGTCCTCTCCCCACTCGCTGCAAAGCTGGCAGGGGAATGGGGGGAGCCCAGGTCTCAGTGGCATCAGCTCCTTCCCTTGCCGAAAGCGAGCCCCGAGTTGCACGGTGTGTGGGTTTGTGAAGGGTTTGTGTCGCCAGCAGCGGGGCCGCTCGGTGCCTGGCACTGCGGGGTGTCGCACGGTGGGTGCACCTCAGCCTTTGGGGCAAAACGTGACTCCCGAGTCCTGACTTTTGCACTATTTTATGGCCAAGCGGACTTAACGGTGATGTTTGGCCCTGTCCCAGCTGGTTGAAGTTCAGGGCCTGGCTAATAATGAGAGAGGCAACGGTGGGGGTAATATTGCAATGTTTGCTCTGCAAGCTGGATTGAAGCGATGGTGGTGAAGCAAGTTAGAGTCTCCCCCAGAGTTGGCTGGTGTCAGCTATTGCAGAAAACCCGTCTCCCTTCGGCTTGTATCGGGAGGGAGCAGCTGCTTTGCCTGACAGTTGTGCTTTTGGCCGTTGCTGCTATCACTGCTAGCAGAGGGAGCAGTGGGATCCCCCAGAAATGCAGCTGCAGATCGCCTCCCGTGTGTGCCAGGCATGTGTGGACAGTGCTGCTGGGTTTGGGTTTGGGTTTGTTTTTGGGTTTGGGGCTGGGTCGTGCAGGACACGGCCCTCCTGCAGGCTCACAGCACTGGGGCTGCCCTCCATCAGCTCCTTGGGCAGCCTGCAGCAGCTGCACTGGGGGGGATCAGCAGGGGATAGCTTTTTTTTTTTTTTCTTTCCTTTTTCCTCCTTCTTTCTCATTTAATTAAAGCCAGGTCAGTGTTTTTACCCCCAGTGCTTGTCCCTGGGCAGCTGTGAGAGCAGAGCCCACGATACCAGAGCAGGAGCCCCTTGACCGGGATGGAGGAGCTCAAACCAGGAGCAGCACAGGTAGTACAGAGCCCCGAGCTGCCCAGGGAGAGCTGGCTCTGCCTTTATGCATCTCTGCCAGCGCTGCTGTAGGCATGCCTGCCACAGAGGACTGAAGATGCCCATGAGGAAACTTCAGCCTTTGTGCTGTTTATCTTCAGCTCTTTGTAAATCCAAATCGTGGAAACTTGCGTTGGACCAGAAACTTATGTTGGACCAGCCATGCCTGTGAGGCGTTGCTGTCTATAACTCAGGGCAGGCTTGCTGTGCACCAGTTTTTAAAATTGGGTGAATTTGGGCTCTTTTTGATCCCGGTGTAGCTGGGGTTGGAGCTGAGAAGGGAGAGGTGGGAGCCGCGTTAGGGCAGGAGTTGTGACAGCACCGGTTCAGAATGGCTTAAACTGAATTTTGGGAAACCTGCTTAGCCCAAATTCTTGCCACCTCCTACAGGAGGGTGCTTTGCCCTTTGTCACCGATAAACACCTTCAGGTTTATCGCTGTTGATGGGCCTGGTGAGCCCTTCCCACCTCATGACAATGGGGTGGCTGATGCTGAGGCTTTCACCATTGCTTTAAGGCTTCCAAGAAGTTGTCCCAGCCCGTAGAGATGAGGGCAAGGAGAGGAAACTGCCCTTCGCATGGCCAAAATGAGCCTTGCTCACCCCTTGCAGCTGCTCTGCTGGGCTCTGCCAGCCAAGCAGGTGAAACTGAGAAGCCCTGGGAGCTGTTGGGCTTCTCCCATGTCATAGCTCTGCTGGCAGTGTCACAAGCACGCAGTGGCGATCTGTTGCTTTCCCCTTCTTTTGCAGAGTCACGGTGGTTAGGAAGAGCTGGAGCTGTTTGTGTGCTGGGTTTCAGAGAACTTTTTATTTTTTTTTTAAGCTTTTAAGCTGCAGAAGCAAGGGAAGTCATTAATCGTAGGGGAGTGTGACCTGCCTTGAGCTCTGCCTTTCCAGGCAGGCTCACGTCCCAGAAACGTTTCAGCTGGTTGAAATGCTGCAGATGTGGCTTTGTCCACATCTGCTGAGCTCTGTCTTGTTGCTCACGGAGGAAGAGCTCCAGAGCTGCCTGACATCCAAGAAGTAACGCCCAGCAGCTCTGTGCCTGGCTGAATGGAAGTCTTTAGCATTTGAAATCTCTGTGGTGATATCGTGCCTCCTTAAGTCAGTTTAAGCTTTGGATCCCGTCCAAACCAGGGGCAAGTACACTGAAAATTAGTGTGCAAGATGCCACAGGTAGTTCTTGGTGGGTGGGAGGCTGAGTTGATAATAAAACACAGATTTACATGGCAGAGCATCCTCTGGGGCAGGCAACATGACTGCGCCCAACCACCCCTCAGCCTCTGGCGTGCTTTAGAAACGTGTCTGTGTTATGGGTGAGACCGCAGTGATCCTCGAGCCAGACCACGAGCAGAGAAAATCCAGGGCCGAGCTGTTTTTAAAACGTGATCCTCTTCAGCACATGCTGCCAGCCTCACTCATCCTTCAGGGGTGTCACTGGAGCCTCCTGCAGCCAGCTCCGTGCCCTGTTTTAGGGGATGGTGTTAGTATCTTCTAGGAACTGCTTAACTTTGGCTGCTGGTGCATGCCCAGTATTATTAGCAACACCGTTGGCAGCAGCCCGCTGCTGTTACTGCGCGGCTTCTTGGGGAGATGTTATCTGGAGGCCGTTTTGCCTTCTTCCTCTGTGGTACTGGGGGAACCTCCCAGCTTTCCGGCAGGAGAAGTGCTGCTGTTGCCTGCTGTCATACCGCAGAGAGCTCATGTTCCCCTCTGCCTGCTCTCGGAAGGAAAAGACTCGTCCTGTGCCGGGGCTGGGGCTTGCAAACGGGGCTGCTTGTTTCGAGGAGACGTGCTGCTGGCTGGGAGTGCCGGGAGGCTGAGCTGTGAGGTCCTGTGCAAGTGTTTCTCAGGCTTCCTTCCTGCTCTGCACTGGGCTTTTGTGGGGGAGGAAAAAATCCTGTTGTTTTGGCTGCCCTCTACACAGTCCCTCAAGGATTAGTTGGAATTCAAGCCCCCATGGGCTGCTGCTGAGGCCGCCTCTGGCGCTGCCAGCAACCAGCGGCGAGCGTGCATTGAGCACCCCGAGAGCCAGACCCAGCGGTATTTAGCGAGCTCAGGTCCTGTAAGCAGTGAGTGAGTTGCTTAAAATCCCTCGGCCACCCTCACAGAGAGCAGGCAGCAGTCCTGCTGTGCTGGAGCGAGCTCCTCTCCTTGTCTGAAGCCCGCTGTCAGCGAGTATCTCCGGGCAAGGTTCCCCTTGCACGTGCCCAAAATACAGAGTCTGCTGGAAAAGCAAAGGCCTTGCACCGTGCCCCACTAACAGCTCTCCCGTCTCTCTTTGACTTGCAGAACAACCAAGTTCTTGGCATCGGAAGCGGTTCCACGATTGTCCACGCGGTGCATCGGTTAGGTAGGGTGCTCCCCTTCACGTCGCTCCTGCTCCAGAAAGTCCCCTTGTCCAGCTGCCCCAAATAATTGTAAACCAGGCGTGTGCAGAGCTTGTGCTCATACACTGGGTGTATTCACCCGCTGCCCTGTCCTTCTCGAAGCTGGAGGTTATAGCCGGGTCTTGTGCTCCAAACTTTTTGCACAGAGAGCCCCGAGGAGGGACTGATCTCTTCGGCTTTGCTCAGCAGGGCAGTGCTTTCCACCTGTTCTCCCCGCAGGGCCAGGCGATGCGCTTTACTGGCACCCGCCGCAAACTGGAGCTAAAAACCTACCAGCTCTGCCCGGTCCTGACTTGCTTTGTGGCTTTGGGCCATGCAGCTGCTGTGCTGCCGTTAACTCGTTTGCCTGCAGCTCGCACTGCTTCCTTGCACGCACGGCATTCATGCTGAGGGTCCCATTCAGGTGTAAGCAGGGTAAGGAATGACATCCTGCTCTGCCTCCTTTTTTACACCCTACAGCTAGGTTGGTCTGCTTGCCTTCGAGGTGCAGATTTGCTCAGGGTGTGATTCAGAAATTTGCAGCCTCTTTGCAAAATTCTCAAGTGAAGCAAACGCATTTTTGCCAAGTGAAGGGTAATTATCCTCATGCTTCATTACGATGGGCACCGGGGCTTAAAGTTCCCTTTTGGCCTTGGGACTCTCATTTGGAAGCAGAGCTTGGTGTGTCTCCGGCTGCTGTGGTTGCAAAGTGACTCCCAGCTCCTCGGGCAGAGCGCAGAGCAGGGGACAGGAGGGATCATGGTGTGACCTGCCTGTCACACCCATGTCACCCGATGCCATGTGTGTCCTCCCACACATTTGTCTGGGAGGTGGCTCAGGAGCTGCCATTCAGCTGCCTGGCCTCGGCTCAATGTTACAGCCACTTCCAACTTTAACATGGGTTTGATCTCAAAAGAAGTGTGAGATGTGTTGTAGCAGCACATGGCCCCATCTAATGCATCCTCCACCCCTGCAGGGCTGCAGTGCCTTGAAGCCTGTGGCCCACGTGCGTGTTCTGATGAGATGGCTGTTGCATTGTATTTGCTAAAATCACATTTTTGTCCGTAGTGATACCGTCCTGATAGCTTTTCACCATTTGAAATTAACCAGGGCGAAGAAATCTTTCCTTCTGTTTGATGGGATACCGTGTTTCATTAATCCTTTCCCTGCCGCATATTTAAATGATTTATAAGAAATGGACGCGATGTCCCCAAGGCAACAAGCCAGAAAACCTCTCAGGCAGCTGCTGCGGCTCTGTTTACAAGGAGCACAGCAAAGCCCGTCTAATGGAGCGAGACGGGAGCGGGGCTGATGTCCCAGGAGCTGCTGATGAGGCACAACCCTCGCTCCTCCGCTGCTGGAAACCCAAAGGTTAACGGCTCGTGGTGTCCGGGGCTGGGCTCGGGTGGGTGTTCAAACACTGCTGTAGAAACAGAGCCTGAGCCTCTGCAGGGTGGCACCTGTTGGCGTTTTGAGCGTGACTGCTTTATTTGCAAGCCAAGCAAGTAATTGCGGTGATTCAGAGGGGCTTTTCTGAGCTGATTCCTTAAAGCGAGAGTTGGTGTGTTGTGTTTCCTTCTGCAACGAACAAACCAAGGCTTCTGCTTTCTTCCTCCAGCCGAGCGGGTTAAAGAAGAGAACCTGGCAATTGTCTGCATCCCTACGTCCTTCCAGGTGAGCGCTTCCCTCCTTTGTTTTCTTCTAGTCCAGATGCTCACAAACATCTTTCCTTCGGCTGTGGCGAAGCAGGCTCATAACGCAAAACATGTTGGAGACACTGAGTCTCCTTTCCTGATTTTGTACCAGGCCCTGAAAGCTGTAAAAATCACGGCACAAGCTCTTGTGTTTTCAGGAGGAGCCTGACAGCATGCATCAGCTGGGTTTTACAAGAAAATGCAGGAGAGAAATCAGCTTATTTTTTCCTTTGCAGTGCAACTTTTGCAGGGATCAGCTCATACCAACTTAGCTGTCAAGAAGCTGACAGGGAGAGGAAGAATTGTGGCTCTGTGGTAAAACACAGAGCTGCTCAGGAAGCTTTTGAGCTGCTTCTGTGCCTTCAGGCAAATGCCTTTGGTCTCTCTGCCTCTGCTCCCTGAGGTGGAAACGTGCTGCAGAGGAACAGCTGTGCACCTTGTCCCCTTAGGGTGGGGAGAGGAGACGGTGCCAGCCTGTGGGACAGGGGCCACCCGCAGGGTTTTCAAGGCTGGGTGGCAATACTCTGGTCTGGGAATTGGACATTTGTCCTTTTCTCAGTCCTGGTGTGGATTCTGGGACTGTACTTTTGTCACAACTTTGTCACCGTGAGGCCAATCCTGCGGTGAGGCAGGCTGCCCAGAGGGGGCCGTGCACAGTTTCAGAGGTTTGTATAGCAAAGCCCTGAGCAGCCTGGTAGCTGACCCTGCTGTGAGCTGGAGGTTGGGTGGAGACCAACCTAAATTATCCTAAAACCTTGTGAAAACTTAACACCCTTGTGCCCTGCGTGAGGCTCTCTCTTCTCAGCAGTTGCAAACAACCAGTGGCAAACTGGATATAAAGCAAACTGCTTCAAAGGACTACAAGTAAAAAAAATATATATTTTTTTAATCTATATCAGTTTCTTCCCAGTAAAACACCCAGGTTGCTGGTAAAGGGAGGAGATAGGTCACACACCTGCACGAGCCCAAATCCCCCAGGTGTGGGGCTTCCTCGTATCTTGTGCGGTCTCTTAGACCTCGACCAATTTGCAGGGAAACGTTCCCAGGTCAGCAAAACAGCCTCTTATTTTCGCTACGTACAGGTGTAAATGGCTGCCTGAGGTCACTGGCAAGGAAGAATTGCTTTCAGTGGGCTTTTATTCTTCTCCCTTCCCTGTTGTAAGGTTGGGTTATTCCATCACCATCAGTAAAGCTAGTGCCGGGGTAAGTATCCGTCCCTTGGCTTTTGCATTGTCTCTCCTTTGCACCCGGACACGTGCCGAGAGCACGGAGCCAGACCCTTGTTGGCAGCGACCCGTCACTCGTCTAATCCCCAAAGGACTCGTCCTCCAGCCAGCTAACGCAGTGCTCCGGACTGCATGTTGGATCCCCCGGGCTTAACCCGCTCGTTTGGGGGTGTGCAAGCGCTGCGCAGGTCCTGCCACTTTGCCCCCCCGTTGTGGGAGCTCTGCTGCTGATGTGTGCCGGCCTGCTCTCATCGCCTTGCAAGCAGAGGGCCCAGGGAGAGCCACCTCGTTTCCACGCCGCTCGCTCTGAGCCTGTTCAGGATCTGGCCTGCATGTGCAGCACAGTGTTTTCCAATGCTTTCAATTCCCAGATCCCTGAAATCTTCGTACACGAACGCCACGAATGTACACCCACTGACGGGGGTCTTCTTGTACTTTGTGAGCCCTCGGGGCAGTCCCAGAGCACAGGTTGATCAAGAGCCCGCAGCCCGTGGGTGTTAAAACTGCATGCTGTAAAATGATGGAGAAAGAGAAAAGATACAAGTTGTTTCTAATTGCCAGGACTATCTAATTCTTCTTAATGTTTCTGGAATGTCCCTACCTGTGACTGGTGCACTTTGTAAGTGGGGAAAATTGCTGGGAATGAGTTCATCCAGGCTGTGACATGGGTTTCTTGGAATAGCCACAGCGCAATCAGAAGCTGAGACCTGAGCAGAATTCATGCAAGGAGGGACTCTCACTCAGTGATTTGCAACAGAAAATTCAACCCACTTAAAGTTCTGTAAACTTCATCTTACTTTTAAACAGGTGGATAAAGGGGAGAGTAGTTCCAGGTGCTCTGTGTCATATTGCCACTAGAGGGAAATGCACGGCTACTTCAGTAGAAGTCAGTCGGGTCCACGAAACTGCTGTTTCAGGAGGCTTCCCACACTTTTGCCATGAGCTGTGTGTTTCATTTTCACTTTTTCATTTGGTGTTTGTTTCTTTCTGATATGAATAACACTTTCATCGTTAGCCCCATATCTCTACAGTGCAAATAATTCGTTTTCCTGCTCCCGTTTTTCAGCCAAAGGAAATCTGAGGGGCTAGATGGGTGCAGGGGAGTATAATGTCCGAGCTGAAATTGAAAATACAGGACTCAAAAATGCCATATGTGTCTTCATGCTTAGACACAGGTGTCTCCCACCAAGCTGATGGGGCTTCCTGCTGTTTAGGACGGAGAGACCTGCACTCAGGCTTTGCACCACCTGAGCATTTGAGTTCAAATCATCATCATTTGGATAAAAGAATCCGGTGTGGAAGCAGCGTTTTCTCCTTGCCATGCCTTGCTGCTGGCCACGGCCTCTTCACAAGCTCAGGAAGGAGTCCTGCAGGCCTCCTAGGGGGCCTCCATCCTTGTTGCGGGGGAACGACCCCACAAGGCTGTTTTCCTTCCCTGCCCCTGGTAAATGCTGTTCGCTGTGTTCTTGGTGTGCAGGCCCGGCAGCTGATCCTGCAGAACGGCTTAACGCTGAGTGACCTGGATCGACATCCAGAGGTAAGTGGGACCGAGACCTCACCTGCCCTGCCTTCAGCCTGGTCCTTCCTAAAGCACCAGGCTCATCTGTCCTCCCTGGGGACAAAAGCTGCAGGACGGGAGAGAACCAGCTTAGTTTATTTTTCCCCTGAGCTCTTTAGTTTGCTTGAAGCAGTGGTTTGGCTGAGAGGCTGTGTTTTAGGGTGACTTGGGCAGGGACTGCAGGGACAGGATGCTGTCTCTGTCTGCTGAACCGGGCTCCTCCATTTCATAAAGACCACAAATGCCCTAAAATCCCAACTGCCAACACCGCGAGGTGACCAGGAAGAGCAGGGCTTGTCCCCGGGTGGTCCCCTGAGACCAGAAGTTCACCTCCTGTCTTCACTGAGAGCAGCACCTTGAAGCTGTGTGGGTGAGGTTTCCGCACCAAATTTCTTCTCTCCCTACAGCTCGATGTTGCCATCGATGGAGCAGATGAGGTGGACTCAAACCTCAACCTTATCAAAGGTGGCGGGTGAGCCTTGCTGTCCATGCGTCTGCGTGGGGCGCCGGTGGTGGGTGGCTTCGGGGCTCCACCGAGGAGCAGTCCGATGTTTTCTGACGTTTTGTTTTTTTCCCTTGCAGTGGCTGCTTGACGCAGGAGAAGATAGTTGCAGGATATGCAAAATGCTTCATTGTTATTGCCGATTACAGGTAAATATCCCGAGTTGTTACACCTCTGTCTTGTGGGAGGATTTGGGTGGTCCCGTGTTAGTCTATTACAGTTCTTCCAGCGGGTCAGGGGAGCAGGGATAAGTGGAGATGAGCCTGATTCCCAGTGCTTCAGCAATTTAATCTGGCCCTTTTTCCTTAATTTTCAACTCAGCAGGCCTGCTTACGAGTCAGTGGAGCTCGTGGGGAAACGGCTGCTCCATTCCTTCTGAGCACAGTGATTGTTGGTACAGAATAAATTTCCCTTTCTGTGCGTGCAGCCACGAGGCTGCAGAGAAGCCAACTTCTGTCCTGTTTGTCCAAAGTGTGTAAAAATGGGGCTTATGAGCAGAGCTTTGCACGTTAAACTTGTTCTTCCTGCACATGTGCATGTGCAAACTGAGTGCTCTACTCTCTAGAGCCTTACACATGAGGGATTTGCAAGAGGGAATGTGGTAAGTGTGTTGTGTTAGTTAATTGTGGTAGCAATGTAGTGTCTGACACTAATCCCACCTCAAACTGTGTCCTCAGGAAAAAATCAGAGAGTCTCGGGGAGCAGTGGAAGAAGGGAATCCCCATTGAGGTCATCCCCATGGCTTACGTCCCTGTCACCAGAGCCCTGACCAAAAACTTTGGGGGTGCTGCAGAGCTGCGGATGGCTGTTAGCAAAGCGGTGAGTGGCCCTGATCAGCTCCGGGTGCCCAAAGGAGCCACCTGATCGTGACCTTTCATCTGATTAAAACTGGCCCCTTGTGTAATTCCCCCCAGTTACACTTTGGTTAACAAACTGTATGTTTAGATGTTGGGGGTGCTCATGGAGGGCCTTTCTGGTCTCTCTCTCAAAGCAAGCAGCCCCAAACAAGGAGAAGAGGGATTGCCAAGCCCACGCCTGAGGGCTGCTCTGGGTCTCTCTGTTCAAAGCATAGATTGCTGTGTTTGTGGGAACTCTCTCTGTCCTGCTGGGGCCTCCATCTCACGCACAAATACTTGACCTGCTGCTCTGCAGGGATGTTTGGGGCTTGGAGGGCAGTCAGTGATGCCAATGTATCTTCAGTTGGGTGGGCAGCTCCTGGTGATCTTGGGCTGCTGTGTTCCACACAAACCAAGAGCAGGACTAAATTAAAGCTGAAGCTGCTTTGTCTCCACTGACACTGTCCTGTCCTGACTGGGGCAGTGGGCCTTAGCCAGGGAAGAAGAGAGCTGTCTGCAGGAACAGCTGGAGCTAATGCCTGAAGGCTGAGTACTTGGTTTTGGTGCATTTCATCCCTTGGACAGAGGTTGAGGGGCTGTGTTGAGGAGCCTGAGAAGGGCAATCCAGTTGTTCACCATGAATTGAGACCTGCCTCTCCCAGGGAATGCACATTGGTGCTGCTCCAGCACGAGCTGTGACCTTGGAGGATGCTTTTCTTCCTGCTGTGGTCCTTGCTGGCATGTGTGGTCACAAATCCTGCTCCGAGCTACTTAGACACCTTGTTCTCAGCCCCAGCTGCCTTCGCTTTATTGAAATGACCCAACTGTTGGGCTTGAGAGTGTGCTGAGCACATCTGGGAAACTGAAGGCCAGCAGTCCTGGAGCTTCAAAACCCCTCCATGGCATCCAGCAGTGTGTGGCACACCCTTGTTGCTGGGGTAGGGGGTCTTGTTTTGGCTTCAGTTGCATATGGTAGCTTTTTTAGGACATTCATCTGGTTTTACTCTTGCAAAAAGGATCCTCTACCATAGCGATGAAATTGCATCATTATTTCCAGCTTCTGCATTATTATCTGTGAACTGTATGCAGAAGAATGCAGGAGGCACAGTTGCATTGGGCAGTGATTTTACTTACAGGCTTATTGTTCTTGTGGAGCAGTGCACTGCCCTCCTTTACTTGAATGATGACTTTCTCTAAATGGTTGCAGCGGGGACAGCTCCCGGTGCGAGGCCGTGACAGTCCCGTGCTGTGCTTGGTAGGAAAAGATCTCACGGTGCTGACAGATGGGTTTGCTTCCCAGGGCCCCGTGGTGACAGACAACGGGAACTTCATCCTGGATTGGAAGTTTGACAAGGTTCATGAATGGAGCGAAGTGAACACTGCCATCAAAATGATACCAGGTAATGTCTGTAACTAAAAAACAAACACTGGCTAAGGCTTGGTCCATGCTAGAAAACCCTGACCTTGGGATTGTGTGTGTGTGTGTGTACACTATTTTGCATTTTAGACACGCCAGTCTTACTCTCTTCCTTACTCTCCTTGTGTCCATTTAACAAGGAGCTTTTAATGGAATCACTGGTGGACTCAGGAGCAATGGTTTTGCACTGGGCTATGTTATTTTTGTTTTTGCACAGGGCTGTGTTATGCAGAAACTGCTTACAGCTCCATCTCATTACTGTTGTGTAGTTCTGGGGGCTCACCTTGCTGTAAGGTTGCAGTATATCGTACCTATCGTTTTAGCTATTTATGTGCAAAAGAGAAGCAGTGGCCAAAGATACTTTTTGCAAATGGAACAGCTTCTCTGCAAGGACTCCTGAGCAGACGAAGTGATAGCTCAGCCTCATCTGGCTATCTTGTCTGGAGGTCTTAGCAAAATCTGCTCTTGAATCTGGCCAGCTTTTGAATACATGTTGTTGTCTCTTTTGAGTTTATCCCAGATAACTGCCTGCCCCTGCAGTGCACAGCAGGACTGCCTTTAGCTTCACTACTGCTTGTGTATTGCCAGAACACATAGGAGCAGGTTGGGATCCTGTTGCAAAGTGGCAAAATATTGACCTGGCACCATGATTAAAACGCAAGATCAGCCAGAGGCCATGAATTTAGGCTTGTTGAAGAGTCCCCAGTAACTTAAAGCTGCTTCTGTTTAGTGGCTTTGCTTCCCTCAATGCCTATTAGAAGGCTGACTTGCTGAAAACAAACCCATTTTCTTTTCTCCAACTCTCGGAGCAAGCTGCTAGGGTGTTCCCTCTGCCCTGGCTTGTCCTGGTGTCTGCGGTCTGAATAATTGCCTGGCACTTGCTCGCAGCCAACAGTAGATGGCAGGTTCAGACCTTTGGCAGGAGCAGATGTAAAACCAGTGGCTGATGTAAATGAACCAGCGAGTGCTGCTGGGCTGGGCTGTCTGTCCCTGGTGCTGTGCTCCGTATGCTAGCCAGCGTGTGTGGGCTCACCCAGCAGTCTCGCTGCTGCCTTTTGAGTATCAGTGGCCTCTGTCTTTGGGTCTGTTATGGGACCAGGGTTTTGGCATGCTGAGTGCCACGTGCACCAGCAAGCTGCCGCCTTAAAAGGTCGCTGGGGGTTGCAGAGCTGTGCATTGCTATATATTGCCAGCGTTAAAGCTGCTCGAGGATTTTGCGTGCCTCAAAACAGAGCTTTTCTTTTGTCTGTATAAGGAAGGACCAACTGGATGAGCATCGCTTTGATGCTATTTTTTTTTCTTCCTCCTTGATCTTTGGCCTCAAATCCATTTTGCCCTTAATTCCATGTAGACAGTGTGATTAACTTCTCATGGGCTTTTCTGTGGCCGTAATCTCTGTGGTATCAAAGGTTTAAGCAATGTGAAAAGCTGGCTTTGTGCCCCTCTCCCAGACGAGGTTTTGATTTGATTCCTAGAGGAGTCTCTTGCTGGCTAGGAGGAAAGCCTGGAGGCTCTGTTTAAACCCATGGCACTGGCTTGCATCCTCCACCTGCCTGGTTTGGAAACCACTAGCCTGGGTGTTTATGGGCTCTGGCTGCGGCTCAGTGACCACTGTGAAGTTACAAGCACACCATAATTACATAATTAAATGCAACCAGAAGCACACCTGCTAATGGGCTACAAATTGTAGAGGCAGCAGTAGATCTGAACAAGAACATCTGAACAAGTGTTATCCAGGTGTACTCTAAGAAGATATTTTTTCAGACGTGTTTAAAAGCTAAAGTGGGTAAGTCTGTGGCTGTGCGGCTTCCTTTGACTCCTGTGGGTCATCAGACAGCTGAAAATGCCTTGTTTGTGGTTTTATTAGTGTAAAGGTGGTGTCTTGGGTGATGTGAACATCACGGAGAGCTCTGGGAGCTGTTTCTTAGTCTCTGTAGAGAATTTCCTCAGTCTGCCTGTGAGGAAAAGGCTTCCCAGGTGCTCCCGGTGTGGCTGATGCAAGTCACCCAGGCTGGACACATTTCTGTAAACCTCTGGCAGCTCTGGCATTAACGTTCTCGTTCCCAGGTGTGGTGGAGACGGGGCTGTTCATCAACATGGCAGAGGTGGTGTACTTCGGCATGGAGGACGGCTCGGTCAGCGTGCGGGAGAAGCAGCCCCGCTGACACCGGCGCGCTGCCCGCTCTGCTTTGCCTTGGGCCACTTGGATTCAGCTGTCATAACGGTGCCAGCCTGACGTTTTGCCTTAACGAGCAGCGGGTATCACAGGAGGCGGACGGGGAGTTGATCAGAACCGCTGATGTGATACTGAATGTCTTTTTTTTAAAAAAAAAAAAACAAAAAAATATATTCTATTTCTAGATATATATATATTTTTACTTTACAGGAATGTTGTCTTTTTTTAAAGAATCATTTAAACAAATTGCTTTCACATTTTGATTTTCTAAGAAATATTTACCAAAAATAATACTTCTTGTTTTTTGTTTGTTTTTTTTTTTTTTTTTGTTTGGTTTTTTTTTTTTTTTTAACAGAACTTGAACCCTTCGGGCTGCTCTTAGCCCTCAACAGTTGAGGTCAGAAATACAATCCCAATGCATCATTCTTAGCCACCTTGGCTGGGAGGATGATGGGCATAATGGGAGCACACCCAGCTGGGACCTGCTGATGCCTTATTTGGAACCTTTTTGGTTCGGTATTTTATGCCTTTTATTTTTTCTACACCACTGTTTTTTAATAGTCGGGATGTCTAATTAATCCTCTGTGCATATGACAAATCTCTGAGCCTAGGGGCACTGTGGTCTCTGTGTCCCTGTGTTTGGGACATTGATAAGGGCCTTTTTGGGCCTCTGTATGGAGGAGACATTCATCCTTTGAGCCAAAATCTGTTCTCCTACAACTGCATTAATCCAGTACCTCTGTTGAAGCCTGTTCCAGTAGCTGGAGATGTTCAGAACTTCATCCTTGTAAAAGGAGAGCAGAACCTGAGGGTCCTGGAGGATGTTTACAGAAGCATTTATGAGCAGCTTGGGGCAGTGCAGAATACTGTTCTGTGGCAAATTACTGGTTTGGAATGAAGGTTAATGATCACCTCTCGCAGCTGGTTGATTTGTGGAAGGATAGAGCAGAATGCGAAAGAAAACCGAGTCTTCCTGCCTAAATTTACCATATGTAGCAGGAGGGAGACACTCTTTTGATATATTGTTCCCTGTGTACAGGTGCTTTGTATGGTTCTGATGTCAAAATGCAAGCCCTCTTTTTTGTGTTAGAGACACTGAAATAAAGAACTGTTATACCAGGTCTGATGGTGATTTCATTCCTAAGGTAGTGTGAGACTGACTTATGCTCTAGTTTCATTAAAAGTTTCTGTCTGCATTTTTCCCTTAAAACAACACTTCACCCAAGCTAAATTCACCCTGTTGCATTTGATTTCTTTTTGCTTAAGGTAAATACTCTACATTATTTTCAAATAACCCTTCTCTAATCATCACGTTAGCTGCAGCGCTTACCACGTGCCTGTCTTAAATCCGCAAGTCTGAAACTTGGGCATGGAAAATACGGTTCTTTTTCACAAAAAGGAGCTATTTTTATGCCTTTAATTCTTCCCCTTTCTGCACATCTATTCTGTGAATTCTGAACCTCTTTGTACTGAGTACCCTGGCTGCCACCCAGTCACCAACTTGCTGGAAAGGCTGGAGCATCTCTTCTCGCAAATCTGATGCTGCAGAAGCCCTTCCCAAAATCATAGCTCTGTTTCGACTGCCACGGGCTGCTTTCAGATAGTCTCGGGCTCCTAATGTAATCCTAGATAAACAGAGAGCAATCAAGCAAAGCTTTGTGAGTGAGGAAGCTGCTTCTCACACAGCACGCTTCTCAAAAAGATTAGCGGGAGCCAATGTTGCTGTTCACTCTCTGAAGTCAAACAGCTCCTTCTCAAAAAGCCAATAAAACCATTACTGCACCATTACTTCCTGGCCCTGGACCAGACGTGATCTCATTCAGCTCTGTGCTTAGCAGGGGCTTGTTAAATCGGAGCCTGAATGTGGCAAGTCTAATGCTCCAGGTTCTCGGGGTGTCTTGTGATGCTCGTAGCACAGCCTGGTGCTTTGGTGGCAGCTGTCCCTGCTGGGGGCACTTTGAGCTGGTCTTGGGCTATGGGCTATACATGCAGACTTCGATGTACTGCACAGATGGAATTAAAATCTGCAGAGATGGAGAAAAATTGGGGTCTGAACCAGGTCTGGAGGCTTTGTGCCGATTTTTATGCAGGTTTTGTGCAAAGTCCTCCAGCTGAGATTTTCGGTCAGTGGATGTGTTCTGGGTCAGGGCACCTTGACTCAAAATTCACCTAATGCAAAAGGGTCTGCTGCTGCCCCGCAGCTAGCAGGGAGGCTGTTAGGCTCCCTGACGCGCTGTGACCATCCAGGGAGGGGGCAGTTCACCTGTGAGCACATCAGTGGGCTTCTCCGAGCAACTCCTGGGCCTGAGTTTGTCTTTGTTGCATTGGATTTTAACACCCTGGGCGGTTTGTAGTGTGGCATTTGCTTTTTGACTTTTATCTTTTAAGGTGCTGTCTAAAATAGCCTTAAGAAGCCTTTCTTAGAGGTGGCAGGGCTGCCAACGCTATCCTAACCTGCTCAGGAAGAAGAGCAGGGACGTGTTTTTAGAAGATGGCATTGCAAAAAAAAAAAAAAAAAAATAATTAAAAAGCAAATGGAAGGAGTTGTCTTTTTAATACCCAAGGCAGAGAAGCTGTGAGTATTTAGGGTGCGATATCACTGCAGTTCCTGTTACCCAAAGCTTACCACGGTAAGAGGGCATGATCCATCCCCTGCACACCAACCCTGGCCTTGCTTTTAGCACTGAGCACAGTGGGTAATGCACAGCTGATTTACCATTAGCACTGAATTATGGATTAACTTGGCCCTGGAAAAAACAAACATTTCAAGAAAGATCAACAGCAGCACTGAAATTAATGAGGACGAGAGGTAATAAAGCACGAGGCACATTCGAAAAAGAAACCCCAACCGATATAAATATACTAACAGAGTGCTTCAGATCCAATCAAATTAACCTTTGGTTATCAGGTTAAATAATTAAGCTGAATTAATTAAACTAAGAAGAAAGAAGTTAAGTGTTTAGTTAAAGTGAACCACCTTGTTCCATGTTTTAAACCAACTCTTTCTGTCAGGTTCCTGCTATTGTCACTGTAGGACTAGTTTTATGCGCTGACATAATTATTGCACTGAGAAACTTGACAAAGAGATGGAAATAATTAAGCAGGCAGCACAGAGGATGTTTGCTCTGTGTTTTAGAACCAAACCAAGTGATAAGGAGAAAATGATCACATCAGCAGTGAGAAAAATGAGCTGTAATGACTATTAACAAGCTGTAATGGGTATTGATAGCTTTTAAACATAGAGCCACGTCCATCTTGCAACCAAGGAAAGCCTTCTTGTTGCTTATCTGGATAAAGTTGGTAAGTCTGGAGAAATATGTATGTCGGATGGCTTTAACCAGATACCTTCTGGTGGCTTTGGCTTTGGTCTGGCTGCTGCAGGAAGAAATGAGGAAGAAGTCACTTTTTTCAAAGGGACTTTTCAAATGTATCAAGCCTTGTGAAGCCCCTCAAACCTCTTTGCAGTTCTATTTTACTCAATACAATAGCAAAAATGTCCTGTATCTCAGGTTAAAAAGAGGAACTTTAGAAAGCCTTTATTTATTTATTTATTTATTTATTTATTAACCTCAGACTACTAAAGACCGTGCATTTCCCTTTCCAATAATTTCAGTGGGTTTTGCATCAACCCCGTATCTCTATCACACACCAAAATCAGAACTGAGGAAAGCCCCAGTAGAATTACAGCACTCCACAGGTCAGCTTTAAATGTCCCGATCTCCTGACCTGGCACTATAAATTACCATCAGGATCCCTAATGTTTTGGTGGTGAACAGTCCTTGTGAGGTCATCCCTGCAGGAAAACTGGTACCAAATATTTATCGTTTTCAGTTCAATAGACTTTCCTGTTTGCATTTTTACAGGCAGTCACACGTACATCTTCCAAAGTCCCTCAATTACAATTACAGCCTTGTGAAGATAATGTCGGATCATCATGGTAAAGGTAGTGAGCTAGAGAGTGAAATAGCAGTGACTTGGCTTTTTCTAGGAAACGACATACATTTTAGAAACTACTTAAACTATTAAGGAAAAAAGAAAAAAATTGTACAAAAATGTCTTCGTTTAAGGAAGTTTTGTAACAAACAGTCGTGGTTTCATACGGATCTCATGTTGGAAAATTATAAAGTGTATAAAGTGTATATTATTTCTGGAAGTCAGTAGCAGAAATGAAACTCAGTGGAAGAAAAAGAACGTCAGTAGTCAGCATTCAGCACCAAAAAGAAGCCAGCAGCATGGTGCTAACTTTGAACAATCATCTTAGGCCTGTAAACATCCCAGCACGTTAATATCCAAGTTAACTTGGGAGGTTGAATTAGGGATATTCTTAAATCACTCTAAATTCAAAGTTCATCTCATGCTGTAATGTTAAAAGCAGGAGAGAGAAATTTGATCACACAAAAAATAAGAAAAAAAAATCACAGAAGTTGAAGTGCCTACTAACTGTAACAGTCCTTTTTTTTTTTTTTTGTGCACCAACCTCCTCATTCCCTTGCGGTGTTGTTCCAGTGCAAGGCTGATTATAAAACCAGTGACATCCCCTATCCTTTCTGCTCACAGTGTCTGGCAGGTTTGTGTAATCTCTTAGTGAAGCTATTACTGGAAGGCCTTAAAAATCAAAATCATTAATTAAACATTAATTCCCTTAAAACGTTTTCAAAGCTGTATTTTCAATAACTTGTGAGTTATTTGCTTGCTACAGTGCACTGTCTTCTGGTAATCAGGATTTAATAACCTGTGCAGTTTAATCCCAATGTAATGTATTTGGCACTGTCACATTAAATTGAAAAAGCCCACTGTAAATCTAGACAGTATGACACTTGTCTTACTATCTTAATTCCTTGTTTAAAAACCGAATCTTGTCTTCCTCTTGTCCTTATACGACTATTGGTTTCCAAAGAGGAGCTCACCATTCCCTTTGGTTTTAAATATAGCTTAGTGAGGATGGGGCCAGATCAGCCAGGAATCCAAATCCAATGGCTCGTAACTAATACACCAAAATCTAATATAATTGAAGAACAAGCAGCTATTTAAATGCTTTTCTCTGCTGAGATGGTAGCAGGTACAAATCGCTTTTATTTCAGACGTACGAGAACAGGCAGCATCAATGGGAGTTATTTCGTTGTCATCTTTGTTGAAGTTGCTTGCAGAACCTCCCTGTTCTCCTCCAACAAACCTCTTCCTCCTGAATTTTCTCTTACATTTCAGGTTGTACGGCAGCACAAAAATAAAATAAATAAAATAAATAATAAAATAAAAATGTAACAGCTATAGGGACAAAGCCCAGAATTTTTAAAACTATGCTAGCAGTTAAGAACATGTTTCCATTGAACAATAAAAATAATGTCTTGTAAGATCTGGCTAAAATTGTTCCCTGCTGACTTTATTTCTTGGGTTTCAACACATTTAGATACACTTAGAAAAAAATGACATTAAAAAGATTGTTGCTCAGACTTCCTGGCCTTAAGCACAAATCTACCAGGTCCAAATGCCCATATTGTCACAAATATGAAGTCAGTCTCATCGGTGTCACTGAAAAGCAGCCAAAAAGTTAAGACCGCTACTGGTTCACTTTTAAACAGCTGTTTAGTAGAAGAAACTGTAAATCTGTCTGGTTTATCCTAACTAAATTATAAGTGGGCACTCAGGGTTACCTTCAGTTTTATGTTCATATGAAGGAATCACAGTCATGAAATGAAGCTCGGAAACTCATTCTTGGCAGTTACTGATCCGTCTGGGATAACAGCATTCTCAGCATCCCGTCACCATCCAGTGCACCCGATGTAAGCAGTGATAGTAATTTAGTCTTTTAAGTCAAGTATTCATTGCCTGTTTTATTAGGCTATAAACCATAGGGTATTTCTGGTGATAATGTTTTCTACCTCCGGTATGAAATGAAATTTTTGATCTTCCAAGGCTTGGCAGGGATGCCTGGGCTGGAAGGATTCACCCCTGAACTGTACCCCCTTTTTCTGCTCTCCTGCAACTACCTGGAGAAATGTCCACCAGAAGTGGACACCAAGCATGGCATGAGTGTCTCTAGGGCTTTTTTATATAGCCTATGGTTAAATGTTTCTCCATACATGGTTGTGAAGTCAAATTGGCATTGGCTTCCCCAAAAAGTAGAAAGTCCCCGAGGATGGGTTATTTGTACTTGGGTTGGTCTTCTGTAACCAATGGATATTCTTCATTTATTTATTTATTTATTTATTTATTTATTTATTAGCCTCTATTTCTTCCCAAAGTAACTTGATTTTGGCAGTTTTGCTTGTAGGCATCTGGATATCACAGCAATGTTCATCTCCATGTGCTCTGTTCCTATCAGAGGGCAACTGGTGGGTTAATGGAAATGACCAGCAACTCCAAACCCTTTAGAAGTATTAATATCTCATCAGCAACGACCTTTTTATTTGGGTTTTAAATAAAGATAGTTTTATACTGCCAAATGAGCTGGGGAATCAGAATTCTTCCTAACACTGCGAATACAGAAAATAAATGCAATTGTAGAATGGGTTGGTTTGGAAGGGACCTTTAAAGATCATCTGATTCCAGCTCTCCTGGCAAGGGGTGTGTTGTCTCTCTTGATAATATATATTTATACACATAATATATAAATGTATATTTTTTCTCTATGTAATTGTCTATATAGCTATTACTTAACTGATTTGGAAGTACTTTTAATGGGGAAGGACAGCCAGGTTGTCTTGCAGTAACATCAGTGGGTATCTGCAAAGTCCTCCTCAGTTTTACTTTACTGCAATATTTGAAATTTGAGCCAACATTTGGGCATTTGTATTAGCTATTATTGTATATAACAGCTATTATTGAATTATTTGTATTAGGGAAGGCAATACAGTATAGTCAGTGCAAGCAATGCTCTGCAAATCATATTGTTTTGAATATTGTGTAATAAACCTGCTTAATCCCTTTTTATTTTAGCCAGAACTCATGAATCAAGGTGAGTCAGTGTGAAACTTTTAACAGCTGAAGCTGTGGCAGAAGAATCATTTTTAAAACCTAAAAACCTCTGCTCTCAGGATTGTGCATCTGGAGGTGCCAGCAATGGCTTGCCACATTTCAGTTAAAATTTTATTCACAGGTTTGGCATTTTTTTAGCTGGTTGTGTAATGCATCTTCTTGTAGCTGCTTTGAGTCCTCCAGATTTGCAACGTTTTGGTCATAAAGGGGCTAATAAACTTTGTTCAGTCAATGGTCGCTTAGAAAACTTGCACATTTCTGGATTAAATAATCCTCCAAGTTCAAAACTGAATATGCAGTAAATAAGAGGGGGAAAAAGTGCGATACCTTTCCAGCCTTCATTTGGATAATGGAAGAAAAATAAATGAGATAGGAGAGAGTGCCCATTCTGTAGCTGCTCTGCAGTGGATGGCTGCCTCTCCAGAGCAAAATGCATCCTGTGGAGACATCCATGCCCTGAGGCCTCTTCAATTCTTATTGAAGAATAAGTTAGGTGTTTTAGGGATGTCATTATTTACAGGATCAATACTGCTATTTAGCCATACAGCTGGCTAAGCGTGGACAAATCCTGTCTGCTCTAATACATTTCTCTACCTATCGATCTATCTCTGCACCCATTTTGCTGATCAAACAGACAGAGATAGCGGGACCAGGAGCAACTTATTCCTACTTTTGCTGCATCAGTAATAGGATTTGTCTCACGTAAGATGCCCCTCAAAGGCTACATGAGCAGTTAGCTTGAGCAAATGTAGAGCCCTGTGGAAAGAGCCAAGTGGACTCATCTCATCTAATTTAGACAGGACCTGTGTCCTCCTGGCAGCACCTACCCAAGTCCCATCGCCTGGTCCTTGCAACAATTGCTTTTCAGGATGAAGGACATCTTTAAAGCTCCTGCTGCTGTTTGAATGGGTCAGTAGTGATGCTTTGTTTTCCTCCTGCAATGTTCACGTCCATTGAAAATCTGTTCAGCAGAAGTCTCGTGTGACGATTAGTCCTCAGCCTAAGTAAGCAGCTGGAGGCATGGAACTGTTCTTTTTGGAACTGGAGACTGTGCTGCAGCTGTTTCTTTTGGAGAGATGTAACTGGGATAAAGCAAGATGTAAAGAACATCAGACAAAACAAACAAAGACTCACAGCCCTCAGCTCATCCTGCACCTAAGGAGTTTTGTACCAAGCTAGTAAAGTCAAAGCTTTTCATTTGACTTTGGACTTTGTGAGGCTGTAGAGCTCCTGCTGGAGCTTGTCCCATCAGCACCTCCCAGGACTTACCCTTACAACACTTGTCCATGTTAAAATTATAAAAACTGCAAAGTTGTTAACTATTGGCTAGGCAAATTAAATTACTTTGGAGTTTGGCCCTATAATTTACCATACAGGCTCAAGCAAGTTAAGGGAGGTTCAGTCTTGATCTAAGAGCTGATGACTTGATTAGAAGACCCAAAAAAGCCAACACAGTATATGCAGTGCATGAAGAAATATAGATTGCTTCTGATCTGTTTTTGTTTGTTTGTTTGTTGTTTGTTTATTTGTTTGTTTTGTTTTGTTTCTATTCTGCTGTCAGAGTGGTCAAGTTAAAGAGGGTTTTGTGGCTTTGTAAAAGTGATTTTCTACTTTCCACGGTGTGATTAATTACACTGGTCTTACACTTTTGCAGAACCTGCAGGCCAGTCAGTAACAGCTATACCTTACTGGGTGCACATCAGGGCCAGCAGGACTTTCTGGATAAAAATTCTGCTCTGAACATGTAAAAGGTCCCATTTAAAATATGCCTCATTTTTAAAGAAAAAAAAAAAGGAATAGATTTTATTCAATTTCCAGAAAATATTTTGAAACAGGATTGACCTTTATTTTTTCCCTCGTAGGGAATATTTGTTGTTTCTAACAGGGTTTGTATGTGCAGTGGTGACATTTTACCAGTCAGTGCTGCCGCTGCCAATCCCTGCAGCTACAGATGGGAGAGGTGTTCAAAGACAGAGGTGTTGAAAACTCATTTTTGTCCCTCCCCAGGATAAAACTCTCTGTAGCAGTTATGCTGATCCTGTGAAGATCCAAGCACATTGTTTTCCTTTTTTTTTTTTTTTTTTTTTTTTTTTTAATGGAACTGAGAGCTTATTCCTAACACTCCCATTGATTTTAGCTAAGTCCTTCAGGGCTCTCTCACAGCAGTGATGCTCCAAATCTGTATTCAGGTTAAAATCCTGGTGCTGTTGCGCTCAGCAGCAAAACTTCTAATGATCTTTTAGGGGATAGTTTTTCCCCCATCGTTTGCCCTATCCACAGCAGCATCCTTTCATAACAAGGACTGGCCTCCTGCATCTGCGAAGCCTCAGCTATGCCCATCTGCTCAGCAACGGGTGTAAGCACAAGCAGATCTCTTGGCCTCAGCTGTTTTTCACCTGTGTTTGAAGTCAGATGCACGGACGGACAAAATAAGCACTGCTTTAAAGTGCAGGAGAGGAATTTGACTAAAGGCTCTGTAAAAAATAACCTTGTGACAGGAAAGTTGGGGAATGTGGGCAAACTGGGTGGGAGCCATCTGGCCAAGCTTTGAGGCTGGGGAGTGAGCAGGAGGTGGCCTTGGGTAATCCAGAGACAAGGAGAACATAGGGGCATCGCTCCAGCCTGCAGAGATCAAGGTGTTGAGCAGAAATCCAGTACTGGGATGTCTCAGTCCCTTGGTGGCTTCAGCTTCTGCAGCAGATACAGCACATGCAGTGAGCTGACGCCATCCCATATCCTCACTGTGCTTCATCCACAGGCTTTTGAGATTAGGTATGTGACTTTTAATGATGCCTAGAGGAGCTGGGAAACACAGCAAGTATCCAACACAACAGGCATGAGGACTGCAAAGCAATCTGCTTGCTCTAAAAGTGAAGAAAAGACTTAAATCCCTCATAACTTTCCTCTCGTAAGTATGTATTTATAATTGACTTGTCATCTTCGACTAATTAAAATTTATTAAGATGACAGTGATCTGAGATGGGATTATATCCCTTGCTCTCCTTTATACAATATTTTCTTAATTTGCTTGTTCCTCCCATTAAGATGATGCATATGTCTGCACATCAGCTATTTATTTTAGCTCTTGTTTAGCTATGCATCAGGTATTATTTTAATCAGGTATTTTAAAACATTTTAAAACAATGAATGTCCTATTTTTTCTATCACCTTGGGTACTTAGCATTAAAAGCTAGACCCAAAAGACCATCAAATCAACTCAGTTACTCCATTCTAACCAAGCAGGAATAATAAATAATATATAAGCTAATAAAAAGTGCAAACTGGGACACTTCTTCCCATTCCAGTTCCCGTGGGTATGGTGGATGGCATGTGCTATGCACCTGCTGTTAACAATGACGAGCAACTTTGTGCGTATCCCTGCAGAAGGGTGTAACTTTCCTACTGCTGCATGAGCATGTTAAACCAAAATTCTATTTTGTCGTTTGGAGATGTGATTGGGAATGTATGATGGGCAGTGACCCTCCTCCGTACTTGGGCTTGTGAAGCTGTGAGTAATCCCATTGGTTTTGAACTGAACTGCAGATATTGCTGTGATGGTGAGCAGCTCTGGGTGTTTCAGCAGAGCAGTGATCTGTGAACAGAGTTAAGGGGAGGAAAGCTCATTTTTCTTCTCCAGCTTGCTTACAGGAGTTCATCTTGATTCCAGCTCGCCCCATGTCAATATAGTTGCTGCAGCTTGCACATCGCATGCAACGCAAGGTTTCCTCTGTGACCAACAATCTGAAGCTCATTCAGGTATAAAAGCACCATTTACTTCTGTGGGATGTGTGGTGGTTTTACTCGGGTGGGCAGCCGAGCTCCACCACAACCACTCTCTCACTCCCCGTCCTCAAAGAGGAACAGGGAGCAAATAAGATGAAAGGGGCTCAAGGGTTGAGATAAGGATGAGGAGATTGCACAGTAATTATCGTGATGGGCAAAACAGACTCAGCATAGGCAGATAGTAAGATTTATTGCCTATTACTAGTGAGCTAGAGAAGTGAGAAACGAAGGAAAGAAACTAAAAGCACATTCACCCCCCATCTACCCTCTTCCACCTCCTCCCCCCAAGCAGTGCAGGGGAATGGGGGTTATGGTCAGTCTATAGCGCTTCTTCGCTGCCATTCCTTCTTGGTTACTCTTGTCCCCTGTGCTGTGGGGTCCCTCCCATGGGATGCAGTCCTTGCTGAACTGATCCAGCGTGGGCTTCCCACAGACAGCAGCTCTTCAAGAACTGTACCACAGGGTACATCCCTCAGGAGCACACTGCTCCGACCTGGGTCCCCCACGGGCAGCAGCTCCTGCCAGGTCACCTGCTCCTGCGTGGTCTCCTCTCCACGGCCTACAGGTCCAGCCCGGAATCTGCTCTGGCAGGGGTCTTCCACAGGCCACAGTTTCCGTCAGTGCAGGTCCACCTGCTCCACTGTGGTCTCCTCCACGGGTTGCAGCGTGGAACCCTGCTCCACCGTGGTACTCCATGGGCTGCAGGGGGACAGCCTGCTTCACCATGGTCCTCACCACAGGCCGCAGGGGACTTCTGCTCCGGCGCCTGGAGCACCTCTCCCCCTCCTTCTTCAGTGACCTTGGCACCTGCAAGGCTGTTCCTCACTCCTCTCACTCTCCCTGCTGCTGTGTGTCGCAGTGTTTTTTTTCCCTGTCTTAAATCTGCTCTCACAGAGTGCAAAACAGCATCACTTACTGGCTCAGCCCTGGTCAGCAGTGGGGCCCTTACCAAACATGGGGCAGCTTCGAGATCCTTCTCACAGAAGCCACCCCTATGGCCCCCTGCTACCAAAACCTTGCCACATAAACCCACTACAGGATGTTTTATCCTTTTCCTGTTAAATACACTCAATCATTAGAGAAGGCCACTCAGGATATAAATTAATTTATATGACGAATGCAAGTGGTGGGACACAAAGTTCCCGTGCTTTTTAGGGGTGGAATTAAAATGGATTTTTCATTGATTGAATTCCCACCTTGGAGACAGAGAGAAGCAGCCTGACGAGCCTGCAAGACAGTCCTGGTGTGTGTGGAGGCTCGGCGCTGGTAGACAGCGTGTGAGAAGCAACGAGGACAGCAAGGGGGGTGGCGCGGTGCTGTGCAGGTGTGAGCCGTGCACATCTGGCTTGTGGGACATCACCACATGGGCTGGGAATGAAATGCTGGCACATTATTCCTGTGGGCAGTTGGGAGCTTCCCCGCCCCGTGCAGAAACAGAATGAGAAATAGCACTGAAATGATAATTGTCTCACATGAACACAATAAGAAGCAGCTGGCTGCTGCTGTGAAGAGACACATGCAGCGGCATGGGGAAGGGATGCGAGGCTCAGGTTGGAGTTTGGTGAGAAGGAAGATAGGATGCTATGGAAACAATGGATGTATGAGGCCATGAAAGGCTAGGGATGCAGGGAAAGATTGTTTTGTGGGGCAGCATTTGTTTGGTCTTGCTCTGGGCTGAGCAGGTTGCGAGCTACGTGGATTTAGCACATCAGTGCCCATTGATATGAGATGTTCCTTGTGTCTACTCACAAAACCTCACACATGGCTCGTGTTGGAAGGGCAGGCCCCAGAATCACCGAGTCTGGCCCAATGGCTGGGGCTGGCAGGGGCCTCTGGGACCTTCTGCTCTGAGCCCTGCCCCAGCTGGGCCACCCCAAGCAGGGGGCCCAGCCCCACGTCCAGGCGGCTCCTGGAGATCCCCAAGGAGCCCCCACAACCTCTCTGGGCAACCTACAGTCCTTAGACACCACCATTTAGGAGAAAACCCACACGAGAGCATGGCCACGGCAGCTTCCTCCTGGGCTGAATTCCCATTCCCCTGAGAAGCCAGCACAAGCTCATCGGGGAAAATGAGTTTGTTTGTTTCTTTTTAGGGAAAATAAAAGACAGCTCAAATGAAGCCCAAATTTTCAAATCCTGTGGATGTTTCAGTGAAAAATTCTTGGCTTCCTGCAGCCTCCTCTTTAAAGACTCCTTGTGCTGCGCTCTCGGATCTGGCACCTGGGGAGGGAGGCAGCCTTTCTACTTTATCTGCACGCTCAGAGCTGGATTTACACTCACGTTTAAATATGTGCTTTGTAGTTTGGTTTTAGACATTCCTTTAAATGGTGTTTGAGTGGAATTGGTACATCTGCTCTGCTGAGAGGTGCCCAGTGCTTTTCCCCAGTGCATCTTCCCACCACTGATTTCTCCCTCCTTTTTCCAGCATCCCTCAGCAGAGGGGATTTGCTGAACAGATGGAAGAGCTGCAGTGCAGCAAGAGGGGAATTTACATTGGCAGGAATGTTCTCCACCATCTTTATCTCAGACACTGCTGACTGGAGCAAAATCCATGGCAGAGACCGCTCTGCTTGTAGGATGGGGCTACAGAGGAGGAATCATTGTTGATTCGGTGTTTTCTCTATCAGTTTTGCCATGGCCTTGCTTTCACTGCAGTCTTTGGTTGTATTTTATGATGCCAATCCTCTGGCTATTGATTTCCATGGGAAGACAAGACCAGTTCCCATGAAGCCCATGAATCCCGTGGCACCGTGCCACATCCTGAATCCAGAAAACTCATCTAACCTTTTGGGGCAAAAAGCAAGAAACTGAGGCTTGCTTGATACAGGTTTGTACTGAGTGGAAGTTAGGTTGTCCTGTAACTGCAGACGAACTAAGGAATCAATATTTTTATTGCTGCAATTGTATGGGAGCAAATGGGAAGCCTTCAGCAAAAGCATTGATAAAATGTTATTTCTCAGCACCAAGGAGGGACGAACACTAACTTGAGTTTCAAAGCTCATATTTAGAGGCTGCTTTTGTAGAAAATCATGTCCTGCCAGATGCTGCTCTGCTCCAGGATACGGGGACCCTGTCTTCAGTGATGCCAGGTGGGATTTCCACAGGTGATGGGTCCTGCAATAGCAACAGCCTGGTACCAGCCTCCTGCAGTACGGGAGATTTGCACCCAAGATATCTGGGGCAAGGTTAAAATAATAATACACAGAAGCTAGGAAAATTGACTCCATTTAGAAATTGTTTTTAGCTACTTCCTGATTTGCACTTGACTTCTCTTAAAATTTCTCATAAGAAGTGCATTAAGGGAATGTTTTATTAGCAATTTCACAGGAATTCAGTTCTGGTTTTGTTTGTAGCATAAGTGTTGTCATTGGAGTGAAAAAGAAGTCCACAGCAGCAATTACCGGTCACGCCAGAGTGAATAAATGAATTAATTATCTTCAGCTTTGTTATTACTTTCATGTGCATAATGATGACACAGGCTGCTGCACTAACTGCAGTGTCTTTAGAAGAGGAAGACAAATTCTCGGAAGGCTTGTGGGAGATAATTAGCTTGAACCTCCCTCCAGAAAAGGTGTATCCTTTCCGGTAACCTCAGAGCTAAATGAAGAGGTTCCTACGGGTGACACCAGAAGACAGAAATGAGACTGGACTGAGAAGGGAGGAAGAATATTCTTCCCCTGACCTTCATGTGGCCTGAAGAAACAGCGCTCGCTCCTTCACACTGCAATTATTTGCCACTCTGCCACAAATAGAGCGGAGATGCAGCCAATCTCTGTAGCTGTTTTGCACTTAAATTAGCTCCCTTTGAGAGAAAATGTCCCAACTTTGACCTAATTATGTTTGGCTGATATTTTTGTTATTCCTTAACTATTTCAGGAGGAGGAAGCAGGCATTCCTGAGATCCATCCAGCAGGCATTGATAACCACGACACCAGGGCAAATGCCATTCACTAGCTCTAGAGAAGGTGTAGGAAAGCTTCTTTCTTCCAACAGTGAAATTACAAGCACAGAGGAGGAAGGCAGCCCCTTATCCACCCTGATTTTCTGCTACTGCTTCCAATGGCCAGGGAGGTCCTGCCCCTCTGATGGTTTCCTTGAACCCAAACAACCTGCAGGCCTCTTCTTCCTCCCCAGTCCAGCCAGAGGACTTCAGAAGGACACAAAAGATTTGCTAAAGAAAAGTAACTCCGAAAGCATCTTTTAGCTGGAGCCTGAGGACAGAAGCCTGGTTCAGCTCAGCTGCACAGTCCTCGCTTTTGCTCTTCAGCCTGTAGCAGCCCTTCTCCAGGAAGGCTGCTCAGAGCAGCCCTGGGAGAAGGTCAAACAGCGAAGCAGCTGTGACATCTAGTGGTACTCGTGGCTATTTCAGCACAGACAAAAATACTCCCTGAAAAAAATGACCATATGTACATATGACCACCATGCCTTCGTGCATCAACCTGCAATTTTCCTCTGCGATGGAGCTACAGGAAAAAATAAAATAATTTTAGTCAAGCAAACACTGCACTTTCCATGGAGGAGTTGGGCTCTTCAGCCATCCACTGCTTTTCGCTGCTGCAGCTGGTTTTGAAAGGTTTCCCAGAAGATGAAACCAGAAGAAACTGCTGTAAAGGAGAGATGTGAGTGTCATTCTGTGGGTTTTCACCACTGCCAAGGCAAAATTAGAAATGAATAGGAAAATATATATTAAACAATGTTGAGTATGTGAGAATAAGCACATTTAGTGAAAGCTGGTTTTGAATGTTTTCGATGTAACAGGTGGAGATCTGACTGCAGCTTTCAAGGATTTGGAACCAGAGGAATCTCAAGAGGCTACAAGGTCTGATGTGCTGCAATGGGAGTAACTTCACTGCTGGTGCTCTGCATTTAACTGTAAGGATGTGAAATGAAGATCAGGCTCTCTGCATTTAGTTTAGACATGTTTCCTAGACATTCATTTTCGAGAACTGATCCTTAAGCAAAGAGTTTTGGTGGAACATTAACTTGGTCCTGCAGAACTCTGCACATTGCTAACACAGCAAGATTGGAGTGAAAGAAAAACCTCAGACAAAAATCTTCACTTTACAAAGAAGTACTTTTAAAGTTGTCAGTTTTGTCAGTTGTATTTTGGAAGTAGAAAGATGACTTCAGCACAAAAACCCTCCAACTTGCACAACATACTTTTTATTTTTATTTAGGTGAAAGACAAATTCTTCCATGGGATAAACCTGAATTTATATTTTATTCTGGGGTTGTTAAGCCTCCAGAAAAAAAAAAAAAATCAAGAAAAAAAGGTACAGAACTTCTACTCTCTATCAACCTTACAAAGCCTGACAAGAAAAGTAACTTTAGTATGAAAAAGTTCAACAGATGCATTTATGACATTGCTCTAGCCAACACTGGGATTTCCAGACTGGGCAGGTGACTTGTCTTGCTATTGCAAATGACCTGATCACATCCAGAAAAGGATAGTAAGGAGGTATAGTTTGGCAGCCCAGCACTTCTTAAGGCTTCAATGTATATTCAGAATAAAATAAGAGTTTAAGCTGAGCTTTGCTTTGTGCCTTCATGCTGAAAATGTGTACCCAGGGAGGAGGGTATAGATCCTTGAAACTACAGGAATATCCCCATGAGATTACTTGAGGGAAAGGTTTATCAGCTGGGGCTGCTCAAAGCTCCTACTTCCTGCTTGAGGACAATGCAGCCCAGCCAAAGTCATCCTCCAGAGGTTGTCCTAGTGATTTCCCCATGGATTTGTATGAATCAATGATTGTGTGAGTGTATGAGCATACCTCTGTTAAAGAGTTTGGCCCATGGAGATTTCAAACTCTTAGAAGTCCTCAGTTCTGCAGCCCATATTATGCTATTGCTGGTTGAGGATTGCCATGAAAATGCCTGTGTGTAGATGGAAGCAAGTCAAAATAAATGCCGAACCATTCAAAATAAATCCCAAACCATCTAGCAGTATGGTTTTCCTACTTGCTGTGTTGTCATTTTGATTAAATCCAAAACAAGTTTAAGGTGAGAAGGAGCAGAAAAACCTCACTCCTTTTTATTGAAAGCAGAGAGGAAAGAGCTCTTCCTTCTTCTGGTTCAAAGAACCTGCATCCCATTTTGCTCCTGCTCCTTCCTGAATGGCAGAGGCTCCACATCTTGTATCCTGCTCCAGTGCCAGGAGAACTCCGTGCAGGACTGTGGAGAACAGAATTTGCCCCAGAGTGCTGTTTTTCTTTAGTGAACCCACCCCATCTTTCAGATCCGCTCCATTCCTCATGACCAGGAGGTGTGGAAGAGCTGGCTTCCTGGGTGGTGTGAGTGAACATTTCCCAGCACTGCAGGGCAGCTCTGGGCTCAATACCTGTGATTTTAATAAACTGTTGTGCTTGGCTGGCCCATCTCCGGCAGGAGGAAGGCAGAGGGATGCATATGGCTGCTCCGACTGCAGCCCGGTAAGCTGCCACAAAAGCCCATCAAATGTCAAGGTTTTCTTAAGAGCTGGAGCTGCTGGAGCATCTCTGGCAAAATTTAGTGAATAAAATGAGTAAGCTCTGATAAGCCCCTGATACGGGACAGAGTAAGACTTCAAATCAGAGAGCAAAGGGGAAAAATATTTAGAGGAAAACCAGCTGATGACCAAAGGTCTTCAGCAGCACCTGCCTTCCTGAAGAAGTGCAAACCTGAAATGGTCAGTCCGGGGCTGGCAGGCTGCAGGGAATGGTTGGATGTCCTGTCCTTGTGGACTTTCCCCTTCTGATGTCGATGTTGTGACCCCGATTGGTGCCAAGGTGAAATCTGAGCCCTGTTTGTGAAGCACCACAGGGACAGCAGGCTCTTCAGAAACACTAAGCTGTGGCACTGCTTAGGAAAAAAGGGGATAGTGCTATTGTGCTGGTGTGCTGATGAATTTTCATTTGATTCTACTAAAAAAATATAAAAATCTTAAAATAATTACACCAGTAGCAATACTACAGAAGTTTGGGTGATGTTTCAGGACCAGAGAACTAAATATAAAATTTTCAAAGCAATATGTGAATTGCAGAGAAATGTGGTGATGCAACACCAGCAACACCTGCCTCTCCCTCCACGCCATAAACTCTCGATGGTTTTTATCTCTGCTATCTGGAGTCACACCACAAGTCCCAGTAAGTTCAGTTCATTTCTACCTAATTCCTTAGCAGGTGCTCTCAGCCATAGCTCTGTTACTGCAGCATTACAGGCTGCAGGGATAAAGATTCAGTGGCTTAAATCACAAGCGTGGCTAATCCTTCCAGAGGAATCCTCACCTCTGATTTTCTATGTGCTTTTCACAAAGAGAAGGAGAGCAGTAGACCTGGTGACTCTCCCAGGGCAGAGATGCTGATTTTATATTTTTTTTGCTTGCAACCTGTAAATTATAGTAAAAATAATCCACAAGTGAGCCTGTTTTAGGACAGCAACCCTAGTTGCTGAAGGCTGGGTACAGGTATGGCCAGGATTGGTCTTCATGTTTTGGTCCCTCAATCCAAGGAAGATGAGAGGAATGACACACTTCTTTGTGTGTTCTTAGCTTCCAGCGATAGGAAGTGCTGCTGCTGCTATATCTGACAAGATGCATGAGGATTTCAAGCAGTTGGGCTATTTTGGAGAGTTAGGAATGGGAGCCAGTGACCAAACATCGGCTGGTGCAAGGCGTGTTGGTCTGGTGTCACCATTGATATGAGTAAGGGTTAAACCAGATGGAGATTGCTAAACCAGCTTGTCCCTGCTTTAGCAATTCCCAAAATAAAGGCTCAAAGGGTGGCCTTCTTGCTAAACCCTTCCTGCCAGAACCTGCTTTTGTCCTGCTGATCACAGGGCTGATGGCAGGTCTGCAGCACAATTTGCTGCATGGTGGGAAGAGCAGAGTGGAGGGGGAACCTTTTAGCCCTGGCCAGCACTTGCAGACAAAGCTGATTCTGAGTAGGAAGCCAATGGGATATTTTATGCCATGAAATATTTGCCCATAGAGGCCATTTTCTGGCTCTACCGACTATATTGTTCATATGGCTGCTAGGCTGCATAGAACTTTTTTGATATATCTGAGTTTAACATATGGATCGAGTGTGTGACCCCTGCCATCATCCCAAAGGATTTGTGCCTGGGGTTAAGGTCACCACAAAGCCTGTGGTGTAAGGGGCTGCAGTCCTAGAGCAGCTGGGAGGACAGTGATGGATCAGGTTTCTTGCTGGCACCAAAACATTGGTGCAGCTTTGAACAGAGCCCCAGACGGACCCTTTATCTCAGAGGTAAGTGCTGGCAGTCTGGGCATTTATATCCCAGGAAGTTATGCTGTTGTGAATGTGGAAAACCCCGGGGTACAAGAAGCTTGTTCTGGTTTTGAGATTCCTTTCTGGGAAGCAGTGAGAGGTTGACAGTCTTAAATGCGTCCACACTAATCACTATTACAGGAAAAGATGGGATGAGGAACTACTGGAGCAATGCAAAGGAGGCCTGCATGCTGGTCCCTGCCTCCCTGACTTAGCCACATATTTTGCTGGAATCAAAATGCTTTGGGTGGGTGGGAGTCAGGTTCAGCTTCACACACCTCCAGCTGACACTTCCACCACATGCTGCCTCCATGTGGATGGGTTTCTGAGCTCGTCACAACCAGCAGAGACCTTCCAGCTCTGCAAGGGCTCCAAGAGCGCGTTTCATCCCTCTCCTTGAAGCAGATGCTTATAGACATCTCATGAACTGCTGTTTTGTCCATGCTGATGGCAGCAACAAGGTCTCCTCTGGCACAACGAGACCTGGGACAGCACACGTGTATACTCACCTGCCACACACAGGACCTGAATTTCCTCCTTAGCTGCATACCATTCTGGCAGCAAAGGCCCGCATTAGGTGCCTAAATATAGGTGTCTGGTGCCACGTGGGATGCCCTAGGGTAGCTGTGACATCTGTAGGGGACTGGCTAATTGGATACAGGACAGAAAAGAAACCCAGGTAATTCTGGACAGGCAGGAAGAAGCTGGATGGGGTGTTGCAGGGCAGCTAAAGCTGCACCAGATGCCAGCCCACAAGCAGTTTAGATGTCTCCTGAAACCCAGAAAAGGAGATACATGGATCCATGCATGGAAATGTGCATATAGGAAAGGAACTGCTTTGTGTACTGAGGGGATAGTTACCTGTGGGGATGGAGAAGGCTAAGCCTGGCAGGCAGTTGCTGTATCCATCAAGGCTTCATGGAGAAAAGAGATACAGGGGTTTGGTGCAGGTGACAATTACATCTAGGTGCCAGAGCCTGGAGCACCGCCTGTGTTCATTATGTGGAATAACATCAGGTCTAGGGCCTGGGGTGTAAACAGGGCACCCTGTAAAAAACAAAAACAAAAACGTGTTTTTGCTGCTCTTAGTGCTGGTAAATCCAGATATTTAAGGGGTTGGTGTTTTATTTGCATTGGACATTTTTAGCTGCTGATGCAAGCAAACAAAGCATTATCATTGTCTCTTCTTAGAGAGGAGAAATCAAGGCTGGGAGAGGTTGAGTGGTTTCCATGATGGTCCCAAGGAAGTGTGAAGACCACTAGTACCACAGCCAGGGCCCTCAACTGCCCAGCCACGATGTGCAGGAAGGAATGAAAAACATTTTAACAGTAAGTTTTAAGGGAGCACCAAAACCGGTTGAATTTGTGCATGCAGTGAAACTCCTTTTCATCAAAAGATCTAGGAACGTGAAAATGTTAGCAGACACTGTGTTTTTATCTTGGGACACTGCTGGAGTTCCCACATGGCTAAACATTAACATGATCCTCCTTTGTTTTCTTTTTTTTTATGATCCAACAGTCTAGTCCTCTGCAAATGGATACTAGGCAGAACACCCTGTGTTTAATATCACGAAGAAGTGCTTTCAAACAAAGTCAACTTCCAACTCTGAGTAAGAGAGCAAGGAAAATGTTTTCTAGGATTCAGTCCCTGGGTTTGTGATTTTCATAAGGTTCAGCTCCAAGATCCATGTTGCTCTTAAAATGAAGTTGCTTGCTTCAAAATGCACTAAGGAGAGACCCCACCCCCTACCTGACATTTGATCTTTCTGCAATGCCTGAAAAGCATTGTTTGCAGATTAAATCCCACAGTTGTTTTTAATGCTTTGGCTACCCCCCTCTGAGCTAAAACTCAGTCTGTCCTGAACTGTGTAAGGGAGCCCCAGTCATTGCCACCTGAGTGTTGCTAATTGCTGTATTGTTTCTCCCTGGGCTGAATGGTTTCTTTCTATGTAGTTGATTAAATTAACTAAATTAATATTAGTGGGACAGAGTGTGCTCTGATGGGAACAAACCCACTTCCAAGAGCTTCTGGCCAATTATATATTGTACAGCTGGATTCAGTACCCTGAAACTTTACTGTTAGAGTGGTAATGACTTTTTGATTATACATGAATATTAATATTCAAAAGACGCTACATGCATCCAGGTTTTGACTAAAGCGATGTTTATGCTACTCAGGTTTGGAAAACAAAACAAAACAAAACAAACCCACAATACCCTTCACCTTCTACAGTCCCACTAAAACTATGCAAAAGTTGCAGTGGCCACATTTTTGACTTAATGCCTGAGTTATTTTAAATTGGTATCCAATAGACAGACTTGTGATGCTACATAGCTCAGCATAAAAAAATTTAAAAAAAATAAAAAAAATAACCTGCTGTATAATTTATTTGGGTTTAAAACTTCAGATCCCCCTGTTGACAGGCCAGGGACTCTCCTTTGACCCTTGGGACAGGCCTGTCTGTGACCTGCCTCAGCAAGCCCAGGGGGATGGCTTAGAAATAGTTGTGGTTCTTCTTGTTCCATATGGTTTTCTGCGGTCCAGCCTCACTCATTTCTGTTGTGTGTAATTCTAGATCAAGTTCCCTCTCCCTCCTGTAGATACAATTTTTAGTGGCGAGGCACTGAACAGGCTGCCCAGGGAAGCTGTGGCTGCCCCATCCCTGGAGGTGCTCAAGGCCAGGCTGGATGGGGCTGGGGGCAGCCTGGGCTGCTGGGAGGTGTCCCTGCCTGTGATGAGGGGTTGGACTGGCTGTGCTTTAGGGTTCCTTCCAACCCAAATCCTTCTGTGACTGTATAATTTACTGAAAGTTTGCTTGGTGCAGTTGGGATGTGGGCTCTGCCGCATTCCTACACATTTACCCCTGAAAATTAGTGACATATGAGGCCTGTTATGTAGAGGAGAGCATTTTATTACATTTACCAACGAAGATGTATGTGTCTTATGTTGTTTACTGAAGCATTTCGCTGCAAAACATTACTTATTTTTGCACTCGTGGCTACAGCCATGACAAATGAGTAACCCCTGTGTAGGCAGCGCGCCTTCCACCCCCGCTGCTGACCTAGCAGTACACCAGGACAGCTTCTAATGGCCACCTGCAGACACCCATCAGAAATCATTTTTTGAAGGAATTTATCGCAAGTTAGGAGCTAAAAAGTAGCATAGGACGGGTGTCTCGGCGCGGCCCTGCCCCAGGGGCCTGACAGACTACAACCCCCACAAGGCCCCGCGCGCTGCCGGGGCGGGCAGTGCTGAGGCGGCGAGCGGGGCCTGCGGGCCGGGTGTCCTTGCGAGGGGACGATGGCTCACTGCCGCGCCGCCCGGCTCCTCGGCCGCTTCCTCCGCCGTGAGTAGCGCTCCCCCGGGACCCTCCAACCCTCTCCTCCGGCGCTCCGGAGCCTTCCCGGTTCTTGGCAAACGCTCTCGGCCGCCGCGGCCTGCTCCCCCCCCCGGGCTAGGCCGCGGGGATGCGCTGAGGGGGGCAGGGGGCTCGTCGGGTGGGGATCCGGGGGGGCTGCCCCATAGTGG